>PCDL01000021.1:4447500-5047500 GCA_002778095.1 Fragosphaeria purpurea
TGTGTCTTGCTACTGGCATTGGCATTTGAGGGGGATCAAGGGGGGCCACGGTTGGCGCGTTTGTGGAAAGGAAAAGGGAGGCGGGAAACCCAGGGCGTCTTCGTCTTAAGAAGTGCCGTCGGAATAGCTGCTGTTTTCCTTTTGTCTTTCGACTTTCTTGCGCCCGATCCGCACCCTTGACCGCGCGGAATCTACCTACACATACGTCCAAGCGAGCATCACGATGGAACACAGCCAGGAGGACGTACCGCAGCCCTTCGCAGATCACAGACACAGCCAAGGCCGGTCGGCAGCGACGGGCAATGGGGAGGACATCGGAGACGTGGAGACAGAATGCTCGCCGGGGGCCTTGGAGACGACAACACGAGAATCGAGTTTGCCTGACGCGCCGGCCACCTCACCAAGAGCAAGCACGCCGCCGGGTAAGGATGCCCCAGCAGAGGAGGCGTTGTCATCCGGCACGCCCTTGCCTACAGACGCCGGGTGTGACGGCCACAGCAGCGAACACGTGCTCGGACTGGCCGAACACGACTCGCTTGTTACGGTGCGGCTGTCTGAGCCGCCCGCGTTGACCGTGATCACGAGCGGTCACAACAGCAACAGAAGCAGCGACCAGGCGGGCCGGACGGCGGTGGTCAAACAAGAGCTAGACACGCCGAATGGCAGCCGGAACCAAAGGGGGACGATGCCCACCGTCGCTGAGGACGACGACGGCCGCAGCACCATTAGCAGCAGCAGCAGCAGCAGCAGCAGCAGCAGCGATGAAGAAAACATCGAGCCGGTGGATTGGGACCAGCTGCAACGGACCGAACACGAAGAGTCCAATGGCCAAAGCGCCGGCAATGTGCGTTCGTTCCTCATGACGCTAGTTTGCTCCATATGATTGATGCCATCCATGTACTTACCACACGTCCAACTGTCTAGACCGCCATGTTGCTTGCCCGCCTCGAACAGGAAAACGCCAAACTCGACACAAACCCGAAAAGCGTGCGCGTGCAGAGTCCCGAGCCGCCGGTGCAGCAGCAAGCCCCCCGCCGCCCCCGTCCTCCCTCCATGGCCCAGCTCCGCGACATGGTCCACAGCCCGACGCCGCCTGCCCTGCGCTACTCCATGCTGCCGCCGCCGCCGTTGACTGATCTCGAATTCTACGCCGCCCTCATGCAGGACTACGACCAGACCGCTGCGCGGCTGCCCACGCTTCTTTCAAACAAGATACGCAAAGGCATCCCGCCCCCGTTGCGGGGCGTTGTGTGGCAGGCCATGACACGGGCGATGCGCGACGTTGCCCTCGCGGAGCAGTTTGAGAACTACTGCGGCGCCTCAAGCCCGTACGAAGGCATCATCGGCAAAGACCTCGGTCGCAGCTTTCCCGGCGTGGACATGTTCCGGGAGCCTGACGGCGACGGCCAGCGCATGCTTGGCCGTGTGCTCAAAAGCTACAGTTTACACGAACCGCGCATCGGCTACTGCCAAGGTCTGGCTTTTCTCGTCGGACCGTTGCTGATGCACATGCCAGACAAGGAAGCGTTTTGCGTTCTAGTAAAGTAAGTTTCGTGCTGTCAATTCATTTTAATCTTATTTTTCTAGATGTATTCGATTTTGTCTTTTGGTCTTTCTTCGCCTTTATCATTTTTTTATCATTTTTTAAGCTGCCTATTGACTCCGCGCTAGACTCATGGAAAAGTACGATCTACGAAGCTCTTACATGCCAGATCTTGCTGGTTTGCACGTCCGTATTTTTCAGTTCCGCGAATTGCTCCGCAGCACCCTGCCCGACGTATCGTCCCATTTGGAGGATTTGCAGGTCGACCCCGCCGCGTACGTTTCACAATGGTTCCTGTCATTTTTCGCCGTGACGTGCCCCCTGCCCATGCTGTTTCGCATGTACGACGTGGTCTTTGCCGAAGGTGCGGCCGAGACCATCATGCGCGTGGCGCTGTCGCTCATGCAACAAAACCAAGCCCGCCTTCTAGCCTGCGCCGAGCTCGAGGACGCCATGCAACTTTTGCTTTCGCGCAGTCTCTGGGATTGTTATCATTACAACGCCGACGAATTTGTGCTTCACTTTCTCAGTTTCTCCAATGTGGTTACGCGAGACCGATTGGCGTCGCTGGATCAGGCTTACCGCGAAGCACGGATCGCCAATATTAATCAAACTGGCAGCGCCAATGTGGACCGCTCCTCCACCATTGCCACTGTAGCCTCCCGTTTTCTCGGTCGGCTGTGGGCGTCGTCTGCGTCGTCTTCGTCGCCTGCGTCTTCTCCCTTGTCTTTACCCTCTTTATCGTCGCCCACATCCGCGACCGCAGGCGCTACTGGAGCACCTCCGTTGTCGTCTTCTTTATCCAATTCCCCCACCCCATCGTCTTCCTCCCATCCATTGGCGTCGCCGACCGGTGCATCGACGCCCGGCAAAAAGTTTCTGGGTCTTGGCGGCCCGGGCCCCAACGCGCCGCCGCTGCGTCCTCTGAGCATGCTGCAGAGGAGCGCGTCAAAAAATAGCATCGCGTCCACCGTCAACTCCATGGAGGCAACCTCGTCCGCAGCGGGCCCCTCGTCGTCATCTACCACGTCTTCCTCTTCTTCTTCTTCTTCCTCCTCTTCCGCTTCTTCCGTTCTCAGTTCCACCTCCACCGAAGCGACTTTGTTGTCGCGCGATTCGTCTAGCGAACTAAACGCGTTAACGAAAGCGACGGCTGCGTCCAGTAGCGGCTCGAATAACAGCAACAGCAGCAGTAACAAGAACGGTGGCAAAACGAACGCCTCTGACGACAGTCTAAACAGCCAAATCGAAGACCTCCTCACCGCTTTTAGCGACCTACAGCGCCAACATGCTCTCGTCACCGATCAATTGCAGCGCGAACGCGAAGAACGAAATGACGACCGGAAGGCAGTTCAAATGCTGTTGCAGAACCTACGTGAAAAGACAAAGACAACAACACAGACGGTTCCCTTGGCTACTACCACCCGCGTCACATACGGTGTCCAACTCCGCGAGACGGACAGCTCGGTAGCGCCTTTGCCCCCAAAACTAGCGGCGACCACAGCATCATCGATCTCACAAAACGAATTGCTGTTGTTAATAGAACCGGTGGAGGCACGATTTGGCTCCGACGCCGACAATCGACGATCTTCTGTGCCACAAAGCAAATCGCAGTTGCGTGACGAGCTGGCCCGCGCCAAAGAGCAACTGTCCAACGAGCTTGCCAAGAACCAAGACCACAACCGCCGCGTCTACGAAACAGAGCAGGAAGTGGCCAACATGAAGGAACAATTGCGCGAAAGCCACGCCCACGCGCGCGTATTGCACCAGGACAAGCAGCGGCTGGAGCGGCAGATCTACGATCTGCGAACGCGTGTTGCTTCTGAGGCGGCGTCGGCTGCTGTGGCTGCGGCGGCGGGCGCGGCTCACATAACCAATGGCGGCGGTGGCGGGGACGGCAATGGGCCCACTGCCGCCGCGGGAGGCAACGCTGCCGCGACGTCCTCCTCTGCCGGCGGCGGTATGGCCACCGTCGGAAGCACTGCGTTGGGTATTGCCGACGCCGCAACAGAGTGGTTTGGTCGTGCTACGGGTTCTGGCTTGGGGGTTGCCAGTGTCAGTGGGGGGAAAGGAGGTGGTGCCGGTGGCCTGCGCGAGTTGAAGCTCGGCCGCAGCAAATCCACGCCCACGCAAACATCCTTCCCAGCTGCTTCTGGCGGCCAGAACCAGCAAAACGGGTCTGCGTCCATGTCCGTGTTTGGCGGCGCGGGCAAGCGGTCGTCTTCGCTCTTGATCCGCGGCCCCGGGTGGAGAGAATCCGTGTTTAACGGCGCCCCCGCCAACGGTGGCAACGGTGGCAGCAGCAACGCAATGGAGCAGCAGCAGGAAACGCTCGTTCTTGAACTTGTCCAAGCTAAGACAGCCGAGGCGGTTGCGCGGCAAGAAGCCGAAGAGGCCAAGCAGAGGCTCGAGAGCTTGCGTAAAGCACTCGGGCTGTCGCCCAACGACTTGTCGTCCATGCTGCACAACGCAAGCAACACCGGAGGTGCGGCAAGTACGGCGGCGTCGGCGGCCATGGGTATGCTGGGACGACTGACAACGTCCATATCGGATAACAAGGCCAACGCCGCCGGCAACAAAAGCGCAGCCGCGCAAGGTCTGTCGGCCAGCACAGCGGCCGCAACCACGACGACAGCGCCGTCGTCAGGTTACGGAAGCTTCTTTGGTTGGCGACGATGACCGTTAGCAGGCGTTGGCGTCCGTTGCCGACAACCGTTTTCATCGACAAGCTCGATCCGAATTCTACCTTGCTCCGTCCACTCTCATTTTTTCTTTTCTCCTTTTCCTTTCTTTCGTTTTATTTGCGATACCCTCATTCACGCACAACAAGCGGACTGCCATTTTTTATTATTTTCGCTTTTCGTCTTTCTTTTTATTTTATTTTTATTTACTTATTCTTCTTTCTTGGCATAAATTGGCATAACAGAAAAGCTTGGCATAGCAACGGCGTACAATATATATTTTGTAAATATCTTTTGGGGACAGATTCAGATATACCACGCCCTGGATACATAAGGTGGACACAGTTGGGGCTTTTAGAAATCTATTTTTTTTAATATATTCGGGGCACTTGTATAGACGGCTTGAAGATACACAGGACTTAACTAGTATATGTGGTCTCCTTCGCATCTTACCCAGAGCTCGTCATTGTCCCGCTAGCGTCAGCCACTGACGGCAGCAGAGAATCACATGCAAGACGCGCGGGCGAATTCCTCGCTTGTTCCCTGCGAAACTTCAAATATGACGACACCACACTGGTTGTCCGCTTTCAGCGATATACTACGTAGGGGCGGTCTGGTCCAATATGCATGTATCCGAGTCCGGTCTCCTCAGCGACGAAAACAGACAGGAATGCCCACAACTGATACAAAAGTAGTACAAAGTACAAAAGGACAAGAAGTACGTGCATTCTGCGTTCTGAAACAAAAAAAACTCTTTTTGCCTTTGCTATATGTTTCCTGTATGCTGTTTGCAGCGACGAAACCGTTTCCGTGGCATGTCTGTCTTCCAAGAACGGTGCATGATATCGTACAGCGTACATTATTATGTATGTACGTACCCGTAGCTGTCGCGGTCGTGCCTTCTCTGCCAAACAGGAGAGGGCCCCCACCACTAAAAAGTCTGCCTCCACCGGGCAACCACCACCACCCACCAACTCACAGCACACGAGCACCGGGCAAGCAGGTGACGACAACACCTAAACGGGGGCGGTAATAACATCATACTTTGCCCTCTTACGACGTATCGTCCTCTGAATCCCGCACACACCACCCTTGTACAGGCGACGACGGTTTCTCGCTCCTGCCCATTTCCCCGAAAACCCATTCATAATTTGGACCTCCCTTGCTCCTTCCTTCCTGGTCCAGTCCAACTCCCCACATCATTATTTTTTTTCTTCGTTCTTTCCCCCGAGTTACTTTCCCATCTCTCGTCCTTCTGTTTCTCCCGTTACAAACTCAAAAAAAGAAAAAAAGAAGAAACTCGAAAACCTCCTCCCACAGAACGGACAGCTTATCGTCCCTCAACAGCACGTCTTCATCGTCGATTCTAGGTAAGCTTCTTGTCTTTGTTTTTTTACGTCTCCTTTCTCTTCCGCGTGCGGTTGTCCCGTGTGACCGTTTCCCGTGCGCAGCAACCAAAACAACAGTTGTTTTTTTGTCAGTTGCTCTTCTTTTTCCCCCTTATCACGAGCCAAAACGGACCTTTGCCATAAAAGAAAGACAACAGAGAACGGCCAGGCAAGGCACGCGGAAGGAAAAAACAGCAGCACCAGCAGCAGCAGGGTTATCTCGGCATTACCGCGCGACCGCCGCCCCCCCTGCCAGAACGTTGCTGTCCTTTTGTTCTGTCTTCTTTTTTTTGAAAGAGGTGGATTTGGTGTCCTTTTCATTTTCCCCTTTTCTACGCCGTAGACCGAAACGAGTGGATCTGTTCTTGGTTTTGTTCTCTTTTCGAAAGCTCAAGATTCTTGTCTTTTTCTCTTGTGTTTTTCTTCTTTTTCTCCTTTTTTATCTTCGCGTCGAGCATTTTTCTTTGCCTTCGGAAGAGCTGTTTCTTTCTTCCAACAGGAAACTGATCTGCTTTTACTACGTCACCTCCCCCCCGTTTTTGCCTTTGGCGGCCAGCCTAGCTAACTTTCTCCCGCTGGTGGCTTTTCATGGCACAAGCTTGAAACAAACAAAAAGCCAACAACCAAAAACCCCCGAGAAAAGACTGCTTGCCCCCTCTTTTTCTCTGCTGTCACGACATCAAACGCGCAAACCTTCTCGTTCCATCGAGTTCTGTTCCATAGCATCGATTTAATCAATCATCAACAACACGACTGTTTTGCCTCGTCGCTATCATCGGACAACGTTATACATACCTACTTTTTTTGCCCAATTACGAGCAACCCAAACAAAAACAAACGAAAACAACGTCGGACGCGATGGCAGACACGGCCGGTTTCCCCGTTGCCAACGGCGGCATCCGTAAGGTGTGTATTTGTACCTTATCGTTGCTTTTTTCTTCGCTGTGGTCGAAGCGACGAGCACAGGTTCTCTCCAAAAAAAAAAAAAAAAACAACGGCTAACTTTTGGGCAGTGATATCTTCTTTCGACCCTTTTCTTACCAGAAGTGTGATTATACTAATGTTGGCCCTTTCTTGGCTGTGACCTAGACGATACAATCTCCAACGGTATGCAATGTTCCCACACGCGACCCCAATGCCCCCATCATACCATAGCACTTTGACCTGAATGGTTCCGGCTAACGTTTCGGGTGAAGATGCCTTTGCTGTCAAAGACAAGACCACACCACCCTCGACCGCTTCTTCCCGCTCAGTCAGCGGCCGCCAGGCACCCGCGACGCCCACGCCCATTGACGAGACGCTGACGCATTACCAGTCGCTCTTTTCCGAACTTTTGTCTTGGAACAGTCCTCGTATGTCATTCTTGGTGCTTCTCGGAAAGTGTTGGAGAAGAAAGGGGGGAAGGATCCAAACCGAGACCGGGAAAACGAATGACGGGACATCGTGTACTAATGGAGGTTTTAGGGGCGTCGGCTATCGCCTACAGCTCGATTGTGGTCACGATCCTGGCCGTCAAGTACTTGGACGTGATCCGATGGGGCTTCAAACTGACCTATCTGCTCTTGGGTGTGACCGTGGCCGCCGAAATCGTCGGCAAGCTGACCATTGGCAACGGTCTTGCTAGCCAGCTTCGGCCTCGCAAATACTACACGCTCCCGCGCGAGACCCTCGACGGCATCATCAGCGACGTGCTCGGTCTTCTCAACTTCTTCGTCGTCGAGGCCCAGCGTATTCTGTACGCTGAGAACGTTTATGCCTCGGCTGGTGTACGTGTTTCTTTTTGTTGCCCATCTTTCTGCCGCTTTTCTCTTTGCGGTCTCTTATATTTTGTAGTCTGCTAACAAAGAACTCAGGCCTGCGTCGCCGCCTTTCTGTCCTACTACCTCGTCAAGGTCGTGCCGTACTGGGGTCTTGCTCTGATCGGCACAACCGTTGCCTTTTTCGCGCCGCTCATCTACAAGACCAACAAGGAGCTCATCGACGAGCAGCTGAAGAACGCCTCGGACATTGTCGATGCCCAGACCAGCCAGCTGCGTGAGGCCGCGAACAAGCACACCGCGCACGCCACGGAGCTGACCAAGCAATACATGGGCGACTACACCGCCAAGGCCCAGGAGCTGCTGCGTGGGCGCTCTCCGCAGGCGACGCCCACGCCGGCTTCCGTCAAACCCGTGCCCGCCAAGACCACCACGTCCGTTCCGGCTGCGGCACCTGTCGCAAAACCTGCGGCTGCTTCGACTAAGCAGTACGACGAGACCGACTTCCCCGCTGCGCCCAAAGAGGACTTGAAGAAGGCGCAGGCTGCGGCGGAGGCCGAGGAGGAGGAGCAAGAGGAGGTGGAGGAGCCCCTGATTGCTACATAGGCGCAAGCCTAGCGAGTGGGAAGATCGGCTCTTGTTTTCGGTGCTCCCGTCAAAACCACTAGGGGCTGGCATGACACTTCCTCTTTTTTCCCACGTCTCTGCATTTTCAGTCTACAACCCGTCCCTTTCAACTGAGAGCTTGGTCCTCCTCTTTTTTATCTGTCGGCTGGCCGTCTTTTTTCCCCACACCATGGGCAAATAGACTACAATCTACGAGGACACAGCTGTCTGTCTCTCCTGGACGGAAAGAGGCCGAGCTGCATGACATCTCAACGAGCTATGGCAAAGAACGTGCATTTTTCTTTTTTTTTTCTCTTGTCTTGCGTCTTGGGGGTGATGGGGAAAGGAGAGGACGAAACGAAATTGTTCCGAGACGAATGGTGAACCAGGAAGACGTTATACGGCAGCGGCCAATGTTGTAAACAGCACGAATGCAGGAAACGAACGTGTTTGCTTGTTTGCTTGTTTACTCAGAAGGGACAAGGTGGTTGGTGTTTTTTTGATGTGTTGTTGCGGCATCAGAAGAGTCCTTTTTTTGTACGTTTTGTGTGTA
This sequence comes from Fragosphaeria purpurea, assembly GCA_002778095.1. Classification (NCBI taxonomy): domain Eukaryota; kingdom Fungi; phylum Ascomycota; class Sordariomycetes; order Ophiostomatales; family Ophiostomataceae; genus Fragosphaeria; species Fragosphaeria purpurea. Next base: position 4,456,029 of record PCDL01000021.1, read on the forward strand.
CACGTTTTCACGCGGTCTTTGTCGTTGGTTCTCTTTCTTGGTGTTGCCATTTTCTTATCCCCTTGAGTCACACGAGAAAGGGCGAAATTGCGATATGGTTCCTTTTTGGGGGGAGGGGAAGGCTGTCTTCTTTCTTTGTTTCCTTTCCTGGTTCTAACGCACGGCGTTGGTTTCTTCTCTATTTAATCATTTTTTTCTTGTCTCGTTTACTTTCATCCGCTAACCTGCTGTAATCCTCCTTTTTTTACCGTCCGCATGTGTGCTTTTTAGAACGTATTGCTATCTTATATCAATTTGGAATGCGTTTTTTTTGTAGGCTCGACCTCATTACGCTGATGACATGTGCAGTCAGACTTAACGAAAAAACCGTGAATATAAACGAGAGTACAATACAGAAATGCCTGAAGAATGGCACAGCCTAGACAACGCCTCACGGACCAAAAGCTTTCTCTCGCCTTGATCGGTTCCTATGCCGGTTCTGTGTAAACCCGGCTGGGGCCAAACAAATGCTAATTCTTCCCTTTTTTGACAACGAAAATGCCCGGTATGTTTTTTTTTTCTTTTGGAATTTCCCCCGTTCTTGTGTGGGTTTTCCCATCCTCCCCTTGTTTGTCTTTTGGTACACCACGCTGCCCCCCATTTTTTTGAATGCATATATAGATAAGAAAGCAAAGAAAGCCCGCTCTGAAATAAACATAGAACGCCCAGATATTTTTCTTTTTTGTACCCCCGGTATGTCAAACAAAGAAAACCAAAAAAAAAAAAAAAAAAAAAAAATCAAATCCATAGGGACCTGTACAATGGAAACCAACAAAACCTTCAATGGTAGCTCGACAGGTTGCGCCGCAGCAGCGGGCGCTCGTCGCGGTAAGCTGCATCGTCGTCGTCGTCTTCGTCGCTGTCCTTGTCATAGTCGTTGTCGCTGTCGTCCGCAGCGGTGCCGTCTGCGTACGAGTCGCTGCCGCCGCTGTTGCTGCTGCTGCCGTCGTCCTCGTCATCCTCGCCGCCGTTCTCCTCCTCCTCCACCCGGTACAGAAAAAACTGCACAAAAATCCCCAGGTCCAGCAGCAGCGTGCCCAGGCTGCCGGCCAGCCACGGCAGGTTCACTAGCAGGTAGCGGCCGTACCGCGCGCGCGCAGCCGCGGGGGTGCATTCTTCGTCGCTGCCACCACCACCACTACTACCACACCCGTCGTACGCCACAATGGACAGCACGTACGTCAGGTTGCCCAGGCACGCAAACAAGAAAAACAGCAGGCTGACGCCGTCCGTCGACCGCCGCCGCCAGTTGAGCAGCAGCTGCGGCAGGCGCGAGCCGAGGTACAGCGCGGCGCACAGGTAGCCAAAGACCTGGCCCCAGAGGTCGAGGACCAGCTCGGCGGTGTCGCGGCCGCGGTTATCGTGGTCACGGTCGTCACCCCCCGACCGTGTGCGTCCGCCGCTCAGGTACCAGCCGGCCGCGCCGGCAGCGCAGACCATGAGCATGGCCAGGGTGTGGAAAGCGACGGACTGCAAAACGGTCGTGCTGGCTGCACGGGCCCGCCGAGGCGACGACGGCGACGACGGCGACGCACCACTAGCAGCCGTCGTTGATGTCGCTGCAGCTGTCGGTTGTGGTGGTGCGGTTGTGCCGAGGACCGGCCCGGCGGGCTCCAGCGAGTCGAGGTGGCGCAGCTCGGGCACGAACGGGACGGCCGGGGACAGGCTGGACCAGTTGGAATCGCGGCGCTCGTGGCCGTGGCGATGCGGATGCTGGTAATGGTGCTGGTGCTGGTGCTGGTGTTGGTGATGTTGTTGGTGGTGATTGTTGTGACGGTCGTTGCCGTCCACGTCTTCCTCCACCCCCACGCCGACGGCACCGTTGCTGGTCTTGGCCAGCAGAGCCGTCCGCTCCGTCGCACGGTCTTTTCGGTCTCTGCCATGGCGGCGGTGACGACCGCCACCGCCACCATTGACGTGCAACCCGGCGTCATCCGCTTCTGTGTCCGTCCGTCGCCTCCGCGTCCTCTTCGGCTTGGGCGGCACCACGGCGTCCCGCCACGTGAACCCCCGGTAGTAGAAGCACTGGCCCAGCAGCACAATGTCGGCGATGGTGTAATACACGGCGAGGATGATCTAAACAGCCAGAAAAGAAAAAAAAAATTAGAGAGAGACCATATACGACATGCCACGGGGCTGGCAACCAAAAGGGGAAAGTGATTCAAAGAAACGTACCATAGTCGGCAGCACGCCCTGCAAGACGGCGCCCAGAATGTTGAACACATCCCCCAGGAGCCACACGATCAAGAACTGCAGCGACAGACCATCGGCGTTGCCGCGCCGGAAGTTTTCGATGATCTGGGGCGAGAAGACGATGATCCAACAGGCAATGGAAATGGACCTGAAAACGAAGTTCGGGTTAGCAAGAAGACAACAGGGGAGCATTTGCTGCAAGAAAAAAGAGGCCACAATGGCATTGAAACACGCACCCGCAAATTCCAGAGATGGCCTCAACGTCGAGGTTGAGCGGCCCCGTCGGAGGGACCATGCTTGGGGTGGTTTTTTCCCTATATTCTTGTCCGTGCGATTTTCTCTCGTCTCCTCAGAGGCAACTGTAGGAGAGTCTTTCCAACAGAAGATTGCGGAGTATATCACAAGACAAGGTAGTCCCGTATCGTCGTTTCGTCGGTTTTGGTCAAGGGAATCCGGCTGATCGAAAGCAACCACCGGCAAACGAAGCAGAAAGAGAGTAATACGGCCACAACCGACAAGGAAATACGAAACCGTATGAGAAGGACAAAGAAAGGTGAGCCAATAAAAGGCAAACCAAAATCGACCGGGTCGGCGAGGCAGACGGCGTTGGGTGTTGTTGGCTTCTGACGGCTATACGCGAGCAGGAAAGCAGGTTCTGCTTAGGGCGTGTGACCGGCAGAAAAAGGCCTATATTAAGGGGGGCAAACTTCTTACAGACATTGCTGTAATTAGGCCGACGTTTTCCTATCGATACGGGTCGGCCTAGTGTCACACCGCCTTCCTAGTACAGAACACCATTGAACAACGGCGAGCCGCAAGCCAAAAATGACGACAGCGCCGAAGCCGGCAAACATCACGGCCGGTAGAGGGGCATATAATTCGTTTTTTTTTTTTTTTTTTTTTTTTTTTTTCATAATTAAAGTTCTCAGTTTTGCAATCACGGAAGCACATGTTTACAGGAACAGTAGAGTCGACGGATCTGTTGCCCAACCGTTGTGAACGTTCAAATTCAAATAAAACATTGCAACTGCATTATCCGGTCTTTCCTAATCGAGAAAGTTTCCCAGACGGGAAAGAAACATACTACATTCTCAAACGCCGCTTCGCATTTCCCGTTCCTCGGTTTCTCGTTTGTAGGCTTTCCCCCCCTCACCCTCCCCAAGCTTGATTTATAATTACCACCGCGTCATTAGCTCCAAAGCCGTCGGGACGTTTTTGTGGAGGACGCCGGGTTATCACCGCAGAGCCGAAAGTGTTTTTTTTTTCCTACGCTTTCCCCGCCCTCCCCATGTCCACCTTTGCCGGCGGCGACTGACCGGAGCGAAACCCCTCGCCGCTGGCAAGCATTTGGCAAACGTCCAGGAGTTGGTTTTAATTTCTGGATCTTTTTAGACACAATACAGAAGCACAACATCTCTTCAAAATAAAGAATAAAATAAAAAATTCTCTTTATATCGTCAGTAGGAGCATTGGCGGAACGCATTAGAGCGGTAGGAACGAAACAGAAAATACCGACAAAAAGCTGTCAAGAAAAGCAAGTCGGCCGTGTCATCACTTCATCTGTTAGACCTTTATTCGCAGACTCCGCCGTGTCCCCCCCCTGGCTCCCCGGACATGTCGACCCTTCCCGTCGCCGACCTCCCCGTGGCGCCCGCCGACGACTCCATGCTGTACCGCAAGTTCGGCCGGGAGGTCGCCAACTACTTCTCCGGCAGCCCGCTCAACCGCGTCTCCTTTCTGCGCACCGACCACACGTTCCTCCGCGCCGCGTTCGCCCACCCGTCCGCGCGCTTCCTCCTGGTCGACAACCTCCAGCCGCTGATCCACAACGAGACGCCCCCGCGCCTCGCCTGGAGCACCCAGGCCGACATCGTCCCGCTGGTCGGGTCCGATCCCTTTGAGCACACCGAGGCGGAGGCCGTCAAGAACTTCAACTCGGACAACGAGCCCCGGCCCATCGTCCTCTTCCTCGGCATCGACGACAAGAACAAGTTTGCCGCGTCGTCGGCATCCACAGCAGCGGGGGCGGCCACCGCCGCCGCTGCCCCCGCTAACGGCGCCGCGAACGGTGCCGCCGCCGACAGTGCGGCGTTCACCTTTACCACCTTTACGGGCAGCCCGTATTTTGCCGTCGACGTGACGCCGCGCAGCAAGTTCGCCGACAAGGCACGCGAGCTGATCGAGGCGTCCAAAGCCAAGGGCTTGTCGTTCTTTGCCAACCCGCGGAGCATGAGCCTTGTGGCGGAAGAGGGTAGGTTTTTTTTTTTTTGCCCTTCCTTCTTCCTTTTTTGCTTCACGTTTGTATCAGCCAACCAACCGTCCTTTTGATGTAGCCGCGGTGTACGGCGCGGCCCGCGCTCTGTTCGACTGGAACGCCCGCAACCCCTTCTGCGCCGGCTGCGGCCAGCCCTCGCTGTCGGTCAACGCCGGCACCAAGCGCGCGTGCCCGCCCACCGACCTGGCCGGCGTCGAGCCCGGCGGCACGCCGCGCGACCGGAAACCCTGCGACACGCGCAAGGGCGTGTCGAACCTTAGCTTCCCGCGGACGGATCCGACGGTCATCATGGCCTGCGTCAGCGCCGACGGCACGCGCATCCTGTTGGGCCGCAACAAGCGGTTCCCGCCCCACTGGTACAGCACGCTCGCCGGCTTTCTCGAGCCCGGCGAGTCCATCGAGGAGGCCGTGCGGCGCGAGGTCTGGGAGGAGAGCGGCGTGACGGTCGGCCGCGTGGTGCTGCACAGCTCGCAACCGTGGCCGTTCCCGGCCAACCTGATGATCGGCGCCGTCGGCCAGGCCCTGCCGGGCGCCGGCGAGACCATCTTTCTGGGCCACGACCCGGAGCTCGAGGACGCCCGCTGGTTCAGCATGGACGAGGTGCGCCGGGCCCTGGAGCAGAACACGGCCGGGCTCGACGACCCCATCCGCGCCGGCTACAAGGAGGGCGACCTGCGCCTGCCGCCGCGGACGGCCATTGCGAACCAGCTGCTGGCCGCCGTCGTCGCGGGCTTCCACGACCTGGAGCAGGCCAAGATGTAGGAGAATGGTGCCAACTGCAAGACTGAGAAAGACGAAAGGGGCTTTTGAGGGAAAAAGGGGGGTTGTCAACGAGCAGTACAATCATGCATTGCCGTTTGTTTTTCTTTGCATGGCTTGGCCTAATTTGCATACAAAGCGGCTGAGAAGTAAGAGGGGGACCAGAGAAGAGTTGTTTCTTTTATGGTGTTGGGCCGCGACCATCAGGGTTCAGCCAAGGGTAGGTCCAAGGTAGCGCGTGAAAGTAAGCTGAAGAGGGGGGGGGGCGAGAGCCATTGCGGCACTTTGATAGAATATTTTGCATTTCAATGCTGCTAGAGAGGTAGAAGGATAGAGGGACGTATTACATTCACACGAGAGAAACACAAGCTTGAGCAGAGAAAGTCAGACGGTAAGTAGGCGCCCATCTCTGGCAATCACCACCTCTGGAGGCGGGTTTTTGATTCGCTAATTGACATTGTCACGTGCGTTGTACATGATAAGCGTCTTTTTGCGTACGACTTCGTCCCGAGCCGCGCAGGACAGCATTTCCCTTTTGCATGGCAGCAAGCCATGGTCGCCAGCCGTCACGCAGGCGAACGGTAAAGTCCACGGCCAAAGAATCGAGAGCGAATCACCGTTGAGCAAGGGTGCGCCGACAGGTTACATTTACGGAAATTCGCGGTGTCCGTGTCGTGCGGCGTCTCTGACGGAAGAAACAAAGCAAAATGCAAGGTGTCTGGTCCTCTCTCACCGCTCTCGCCGCTCTCACTTGTCTCGTCTTGCTGCCAGCGCCGCTGCTGCTGCCGTAGCTGTAGCTGTATAGCAGATGGGAGTTTATACGGCCACGCCCGCGACGCCCACTTGGAATACGTTCGTCCCGCTCCCTGAGCATTGACTCCCTCAAAGCCAACAACCACATAAGCCGTGTCTGGTGTAGGCTGTCTGAAAGTTCCGTTAGTCGAAAATCGGAGAAATTACGAAGTGTGGTCCCATCACCTCTGGATCTGCTTTCCAAAGTCAGGCGTTGGATTTGGACCGGACATAGACCATTTTATCAACATGTAGTAGCAAGTATTTTTGTATAAGTTTTGCATTTATATTTTTGAAATATGAAAGCTGGACAGAATGGTAAAATCGTTGCTGTGATTCAGTAAATCCAGTGTATATATTCCGTCGAGTTCGGACTCTGTACTGTGGATGTTTTTCGTGGTTGATCTTAGATACTTAGATAGGCTTTGGTTATTGCAATGCTATCACGTGATTGGTAGACTTTTACCAGAATACGCTAGACCAAACAGGAGCTAGCGCAAAATCAACGAAATTTTTTGTGCCATAAATATCCTCCCGCGCAAAACCCAATTTCTTCTTCCTCTTCTTTTCTCTTTTCTCTTTTTTTTTCTCAGTAGCGAGAATCGAAATCTACACCGTCATGTGAAGACGTAGAATCTCGCTATGTTCTAAGAAGGCTCCACGAATGTGGCTTGCTGAGGGTTATTCTTTATTTTATGCTCTATGAGTTTCCTTCCGTTCCCGGCCTCCAAGAGTAAACGCGATCGCCTTTTCCCTTACACGTTGCCAAGGACGTCGTCAGAGGTCTTTGACGGTGGGGTGGTCTCGACATTCTTATGATTTCGCATGCATTGATTGACCTGGATGTCGCCGCGGTGGTGTGCACGTAGGAGGAAAGGGGCGACGGGTGGAAAGCGAGAAACGTCTGCCGTATTGCTCCCGCCCATTGACCCATGAATTATCACATCGCAGAGCTCTAGCCCATGTGGGTTTGGGGATGTACGATTCACTCTTGCATTGCAAGCGTAGACATGCTCATGCGTAGGAAAAACAATGCCTCGGAAGTAAAGGGTTTCAATGTGCCTGCATTTTTGTCTTGTCTACATGCTTTGAGAAGAATATGGGCTGTTCGCACGCTTAGCTAAAAGGGCACGAAGACAACCCCCAATCCAGCAATTTTTGTTGCAGGCGTCCGCCCCCCAAGGTAAAAAAAAAAAAAAAGTCTAGTACAGCCGGCGGGGCGGCGACATGGTCGCCTTGATGGTCAGGCTGCCCACGTTCTGCCAGCCCTTCTTCAGCAGCGACACGAGGTAGTTGATGGCCAGCATGATGTTGGCGACCAGCTGCTCCTGGTCCATGCCGACGTTGCCGACGGCGACACCCATGCACAGCACCTTCTTCAGCTGGAACTTGATCGTCGACTTGACCTCGGTGATCTTGTCCGACAGGCTGTCGGCGTGCGACACGGGCGTGGGGAACTTGCCGGCCTTGGACAGACCGGGGCCGAGGATACGGGGGATGGTCTTGATGAGCGTCTCCGAGGCGAGGAAGGCGTCGTACTTGCGGGCCAGCTTCTTGACGAGCTTCTTGTTCTTGTTGAGCTTCTTCAGGTCGTCCGCCGACATGGCGTCCACGCCGCCGTGCTTGGCACGGTCAATGTCGTGCTGGTCACCGAGGATGCTGTAAGAAGGGAGTGTTAGTCTGCCTGCATTCTTCTTTCCTTTGGTTCGGAACCACAGATAAAACCCACCAGATGGCCATGTTGGGGCGAGGCACCGACGGCAGGCGGACGGTGCCGGAGAAACGCTTGTCGCGCTGGGGGTCATAGTTCTTGAGACCAATCTATTGTCGCGGAAGAATTAGCGCAAATTGGAATTCGCGTGTTTGGTGCAAAGATCAAGGAAAAATCCTCTGGGTTGGATGCATACCTGGAGCTCGACGGTCTCCAAGAAGTTGCGCTTCTTGGTCTCGTTCGAGTACTCGAGAAGCTCGACGACGTTCGCACGCACTCCGGCGACGGTAATTCTGGAGAAAGGATTTTGTTAGCAACTGACACTGGTTGTCGAAAACGGGGCAAAAAGACACATACTTCGACATCTTGACCGTCTTCCAATAGAAATGATCTTAACTTCTAATGGTGAGGATTTTTGCGTGAGAATTGGTTTGGGTTTGATAGAAAGGGAAAAAAAAATGCAACTGTTTAAACTGGGGAGGGGGAAACCAAAAAGTTTCCGCGCTACGATGGCACCCGTCAAAAATATCGCCAGTTTGTGTGGGCGACGATAAGATTTACCCTAGCGGAATGTTATCATCACGTGATTTTACTAAGCATACAACGTCGTATGTAGTTCAGCCTCGTTCGATGCCATCATTCTATTCACCTCATAAATAAACGATATTGATTTCGTTGATTGAATGGTTTATCAAATTTAGGGGTTTTTTTTTTCTCTCTTTACTTTCTTTTCCTGCTTAGTGTTATCCCTGCTTGGCCCTTGTCGTACGGGTTGTCCTCCGCGTTTCTTACGTTCTCACTTGAAACACGAGCATCGCCGCAATCTCACCAACCCGAGCCTTGTTTCCACACTATGTGCACGTACCCTTTACTCCTGTCCTGCCTCCTACTTTTGTTTTGCTCGCGTATGGGTGAAACAAAAAAAATTGCTTCCCGGTTCTCCATGACGACCAGCAATGGGCGTGCCCGTGGGCCCTAGGCCGTGGGCGTCACCTGCAGGCTTGCAGCCGTTCTGCGGCCGTTGCATCCCGGGGACTCTGCAAGGATGCTGGTTCATCACTTTCGATATTGGTGGAGCGCCCCCCAACTCTAACCGATCGGGTAGACAGAGCGGGTGGCTGTCTTGAAACGAGCCATTTTTTGGTGTTCTGTTGACGAGATCCATCGTACGAAGATTTGCGTGATACGACGTAATCGTCCGTGAGACAAAAAAAAAGCCGTGGGCAACGAAGTATGCATGTCCTTGTTCAGGGAGCCCGGCTCCTTCCGGGGTAGCTCTACCGAGTACCGATGCACAAACACGGTGGAAAAGGGCTGCGCATTGATCATGACGAGGACGGCTTCCTTTTCTTCACACCTCGTCACCCCCTGTTTTTATTTCTCCTTTGAGATATATTCTCCGGTCGGAGCGTGGATTGCCTTACCAAGTTTGCTGCATCCAGGGCTCACGGTCCTCTCGAACCCTGCCCATAGCAAACGGAGAGTACCTTTGCCGAGCCAATGGCATCTTCTCTGCTCCGACGTGGCCAAACATGCAACCTGGAGTAGAGAGAGTTCGACTATGATGGCCCTTGCAATTTTGCATATCTCGTGGTTGTTATTATCACCGACATCGTTCAACCCTGTAAACGGTATCTGTATGTAGTAGCATACTCATCACAAGCGAGCGGGTCAACCGTGTACTAAACTGCGTCATCAAGTCGCAACGAAGGGGGGGGGGCCTCCATGTTATTGAAATGCCGAAGCCCCTGCTTCACAACGCTGCAATATACTTCTTTACTTTTGCAAAACAAGCAGTGCCGTTTCTCGTCATGAACTGCACATATGTTACCGTACCTTAAGCTGTGCCGGTTTTGTACGGGCTACTCTGACATAAACGATAAACAAGAAACATGCTGCTACTGTATAATAGGCGTATGAAGGGTATAAATGTTTTTTAAAGGAGAAAAGGGGGTCGAGACAGAGTATATCAAGCGTTAGGAACACCTCTTTCTTCCGAAATGGGTTGTTTCTGCAAGGCATTTTGTCTTCTCAAGCAGACATACGCAAGAACAAGCAGATAGGTGCTGTTGCTGACCAAATCTTTGACACTATTTCTTCTCATTTTACTTCTTTCTAACCATCGCCTTCTTTTTTTCTTCTTTTTTTTGCTTCGACTTTTCAACGACGATCTATTTGTTTATCTTACATCTTCCTCCTCGTTCTTTCTTCTTCATCATTATGCAGTTGCCGCCAGCATACGTCCTTGCAGCATGGCCGAAGCCCAACTACACCAACCCAGAATCGAGGGGACCCGTACTCGTCGTGGTTTTGTCCATTCTGTTGGTCGTTGTCACGTTTGTTGTTGGCGTCCGCGTCTACACACGCTGCTGCATTACGCATGGGTTCGGCTTCGACGACACGCTGATTCTGCTGGCCTTTGTACGTTCGTTGCCGACAACGCAGACGATCACTCTCACAGTCAGATTGTAGTACTTGGATTTTGCTGACAAAATAACTCTCGATCCAGTTGCCAACGACGGCCTTTTCTATTGCGGGCATTGTCGGCAGCTTGCACCTCCAATGGAACCGGCATACCTGGGATGTCGAGCCTAGTCTGCTCGCCTTGGGGTTGAAGATGAAGTAAGTCTAGGCCACAAGAACTAAAAAGGAAAAAAAAAAAACACAAAACACTGACACTCCCTTACCCACCAAGCCTCACCATGCAGATCCTCTTTGACGCCGCCACCAACCTCACCAAGCTGTCCATGCTCGCCCTGCTCGTCCGCATCACGCGCGCCAGCGGCCACTGCACGGCCCGGCGCGCCGCGCTGGGAATCGCCGCGGTAGTCACGGCCGACGCCACCGTGTTTTTGATCGTCGACGTCTCCCAGTGCCGGCCCCTGGCTGCCTACTGGACGCTGTCGGTCGGGCCCCAGCGCTGCATCGACCAGGCCAGCCACCTGCTGTCCGCGGGAATCTTCAACACGGTCATGGACGCGGCCATTGCGCTGTTCTTTCCGGTGCCGTTCCGGCACGCCGCTGTCCGGGCGGCCGCCGACGCCGCCACGACCACCACGACCACCACGACCACCACGACCACCACGACCGCCACGACCACGTCGTTCGCAACAACGCCAACAGACCGACTGCGACCGGGTAGCGGGAAGTACAACGCCGAGGCGCCCACGGCCTACCCCGGCTGGCGGGGCCTGCCGCCCATTGTCGGTGGCCTGCTGGTGGGCGGACTGGCCGTCGTTGCCGCCGGCGCGGCTCGCACGTTTTACACGTGGGCTGCGGCGACGGGTTCCGACGGCGACGTCATCTGGCGCAACGCTCTCGTGCTCTTGGCCAGCGCGCTGGAGCTGAATATCGCGGTTGTAAGTGTTATTATTATTATTATTATTATTATTTTTTCTCGTCTTTTTTTCGGTTTTCGCCTTGAAACTTTTTCGTGCTGCTTACACCTTAAAAAGGTTGTGGCCTCGCTTCCCGCAATGAAGCCGTTCTTCTGCCGTTGTCTTCCCGCCATCTTTGCCGACGTCCGGGTGTGGTTCGTCCGTGTCAAAGGTGACTGGCAGGCACGGCTTGAGACGATAAAGAGAAGAGCCAGTGTGCCATCCGTTCCGCTGCCTTGGCTAAAAGCTATGCTACCGAAACAGCGCGGTCCGGACACACTTCCAGCAAAGCCACCGCCAGACCTGAACAAACCACTTCCCGCTGTGCAAAGTATTGATCACGAAGCCAAGGTGCCACGTACGGAAAGGCAAGTCTCGCCTGTTGCCGTGCGACAAAGTGAAGCCTTGACGCTGCCGAGCGTGTACGACTTTCAGACGCACGAGGACGGCATCATCAGTGTGCATAGGGTGAATTGAGCATGCTGCTTTGCCAGATCATGACCAAAAGAAAAATTAAAGAAAATACAAAATCAATACAACTAGAATGTGCTCTTGCAAGAGGGGAAAAAAAAGAATATGCCGTACGTCGTCTGCAAAAATTTCGCTTGGTACTTAATTCTCGCGTCTACTCCATGTATCAAATTAAAATCCCACACAAATCGCAGAAAAAACCCATTATGCGCCGTGCTTTGCTTCCCGCAGTCATCTTAGATTTCCTTTGCATCGTCCGCTGTAGCACCGTTCTGCACGTCGGTGGCCTTTTTCACAAAATCTTCTTTCTCTTGGGCGGTCGGATCTATTGACGCAACGGCAACAGCTTCCTGGCCGGTCTTTGCTTCGGTCTTCAAGTCGTCGCTCACGTCGTTGACATCGCTCGTCTCGTTTGGATTGTGGGCGTCGTTTGCACCGTCTGCAGCGTTTGCACCGTCTACCACCTTAGAAACAACTTCCGAAGTCAGCTCCGGTTCGGCACCGTTCGAGCCATCGTGCTGCATGACTTGTGCCTCTTCTGCAACTTCAGCCGTCGCGATTTGACCTTGTATTTCGGGAGGCTCTGACTTTGCTTCTTCTGGTCCGTCTGGTTTAATTTCGGGGACAACGATGCTTTCATCTTTCACAGCGTCAACTACCTCTTCGGCCGTTGCTGTCGGTTGGACGGCCGGAGTGGCCTTTGCAACAAGAGGCGTCTCCATCTTGCTTGAGTTTGCTACCGGCAAGGCCGTAATAGGCGCTGCTGAAGCCATCACAGAGGGCGCTCTTGGCGGGTTCACTTTCGTCGACGCGGACGCGTTGTTGTGCTGTTTCGGATGGGCGCCGTGAACGTTGCGGGCTACTGGCTTTTTGGCGACCGTAGAGGTCTGTTTCCGTGGAGGCGTCAAGCTCGTCTTGTCCGCAGTTTTCGAAGCCGACGACTGCGTGGGCCGCATCATCCGGGCCAAAAAACTCTGGTCAACCTCCTTTTCCTTCTTCGTGACTGGGTGATCCCGAGCGGGTACTTTTGGCGGCGGGCCAATGCTCGGCCGGGGCCGGTTCAAAGCGGAATTTTGCCTTCTGAGCCGTCTCTCTCCCGTTGTCGTTGTCGTTGTGCCCACGGTGGAGATACTTGCCCGGCTCGGCGAGCGGACGACGGGCTGGTGCGCGAGGTGAAAATTGCCCGACTGCCGCGAGAGGGACTGCCGCGGCACGTTCATTTTAGTCGCCGAGGATGCCGTGTGCGTTGTCAAGCCCGGAGGCAGCTGCACAGGCCGCGTCGGGGATTTAGGCTTGGGCTTGACAAATCCAATGCCGTTTGGCGGGAACGTTTGTATGGATGGGGGCTTTTTGGTCGCGGACGAGGCTGCCGATCTGCCGGTAACCGAAGCCGAGGCGGCTGACTTCGGCGTAGCGTCCGAAGTGGCGGGCGTCACCTGCTTCTCAGGCGTTTTGCTTGCAATTTTATGTGCCAAGGGCTTTGCAGGGCTGGTTGGAGTCTTGACGGCGAGACCTGGAGATTTGACAGTCGGCTTGGCGTTGGCCTTGCTCGTGCTTATTGTCTTGGGGACCGATTTCTCGCTCTTCGCCGCTGCCGTCAATTTAGCAGCCTCTTTGTTGTTGCCGCTGGCGGTGGTGCCCGTAGCTGCCTTTGTGCGAATGGGAAGACCAGAGCTCGACGCTGGCGTTCCGGCCAAGCGGGAGGCTGCAGCCGGGGCGGCACTAGCCGTACCGTTCGTAGCACCGCTGGCAACGACAGCAGAAGGGGTAACGGCACGCGCAGGCGACTTGCCCGTACTGCCATTAGCCGGTGCCGCCAGGGCTTTCTTGTGTCCCTCCACAGCCGGCTGTCGCCCACCACCGCCAAAAGTTGTATTCGTTTCCGTGTCCTTTCTAGGGAAAGCAAGGTGTGCTTTTGCCTTCTCATCCTGGCGGCCCGCTTTGGCGGCTGCGGCCACAGCTCCGCTGTCCACGTTCTGCTCTTGTTCCCGGCCCTCACGGCTCTCGTTGGGCGTCGTCGTCGAGAGCGCCGCCTGCGCCTGCGTTGGCATCCACGTCCTCGGAAGCGCTCCTGGCGTCGCTCTCGGCGAGGTTACCGCCGTCGTTTTTGGCGGAGTGACCGGCGCCGTCTTCTCTGCGATAGGCACTGCATAGCGCTTCGGCGAATGCGCCCCGGCCGCGGCCGCGGCGGCGTTGGGCGGCCCTGCCGCCTCAATTTTGTCCTTGTCGTCGGCGCCCGTGGTGTTCGAATTCGTCCGCGAAATGGTCAACGCCGTCGGTTCTCCTTCGGTTCCGCCGCTGACTCTTCGGGCAAGCGAGTTGACGGAGTCGCTGCTGGGATCTCTTTGCAGGCCGACGCGGCCGTCTTTTTCCACGGTGATGAAGTTTGTTCGTACGCGGGAGAGGGGCCGAGGAGATTCGGTTGCTGGTTTGCAGGAAAATGTCAGCTGAACTGTGCAGAGTCGAAAAGAACGAAGAAAGAGTGAATCAGGATGGGGAAAAGAAAGCAAAAAACCCCCCCAAAAAACCATAGAAACGCCCGCAAGAACCTACACTGTGGCGGCAAAGCTTCCCCCCTTCCGCGATCAGGCGGGCTTGCCTCCTTCTTCTGCTCAAACATGGCACGCAGATTCCTAACTTGGCTCATGTTGGGCGGTGTGTCTTTGCGCTCAAATCCAGGAAGGAACGTCCACTGTTGCTCTAAAAAGAAGCCAAAACTAAAAAACCCCCCTCCAAAAAACAGCGGTTGACGGCAGGCGCCCCCGGGCGCAAAGCACGAGCTGGTGGTCGCTGGGAAGGTGCTGTGCCTAGAAATAGAAAGAGCGATGGGTGATGATATCTGAGATGGCAGGTAGAAACGGGAAGCAACGATCTGCGTTTGGTGGAAACTAGACGCAAATTGGTGCCGTCGCGGCCGGCTCTTGCCCTAAGCTAGAGGAAACCGATGGGACCCGCGATGCTGTCTTACTCTCTTCCCCTCCTTCCGGCCTCTGTTTGTTTTGCTTTTCCTGTGGTGGAACCAGGAGCTTCCAAAAACAAAAGTGTTGAGAAAGGAAGGCGCGTTGGTCTCACTGCACGTACGGAGGATCTCGCGAAAACAAAGGGAGACGGAGTGAAGTATAAAGGGGGTCCAACGAAACGAAGGAGAAAAAGGGGGGCAGAGGTATAAGCAGGGTGGGTATCAAAGAGAAGGAGCGAAGCAGAAGCCGAGGAAGGAACGAGTTGAGTTGACGACAGTTTTTGTACTCGGCACCAAAACCGTGGTCCTTCCTTTGCGCGCACACCGTCGATTGTTTTGGTTGTTTATTGTGGCTGAAGAATGTTGTTCGAGAAACGCTGGCAGAGACAAACTGTCTTTTCAACGGCAGAAGCAGAAAAAGAAAAGAAAACGCCCAAAGAATAAAAATAAAAATAAAAAAAGACCCGCGGGTGGAACCTCCTATTCCGCAATTGTGCTGTGGTGGCACCCGATAATTAAATTATCGGAGCCAGACTCGTCTGTTTCAGGGGAGCTGCTGCAGCCTGCAGCAGACCGTTTCGTGGCTACCGTCCGTATTCACGTCGTCTCAAGCCCGATTAGGCAGCGACGAAGGGGAAAACGGGAGTCAATCGAATGGAAGGCATTACGGAATACATAAAGAAACGGACGTGACGACCCTTTGTACACTGTCTGGCAGCGCGGAAAAAAAGACAGCTGATGCACGCAGCGTTTCGCATGTCGTGGGGGCTTAGCTAGCCATTTGCCCGTTCATGCATGTTCGTGGCTGCCATGCTGCGAAGCCCCTGAAAGGAGCCCTCCGTTTTCCCATGGCTTCTTTCGTACATAGCATGACAGCTAGTCCGGCAAGACCGAAACGCTCCGTCCAGCCAACCGTTTTGCGGCGTTCGGTTGCCCAGACAATATATTTGTCCAGCACAATTGCCAGCTTTCACGGCGGAACCAGCCTCGCGTTGTAATACAGAGGATTCTTACGTGGCTGACGGACAAGCTTAAAATAAAATATATACAATATGTCGCATTCGTAGAAGATGTCGGTCACAGCTTGCAACCGCGGCTCACCGCATCCCGTGGAGCCCCGTATTAATCGAGGAAGAAAATAGGGGTATTCAACAGAAAGCAAAAGGAGCGCACGGAAGAACCAACCGCATGGACCCTTTCCAGAACCAAACCGAGTTCTCCACCCCACACGATAGAGCAGAACGACGAAGCACGGACGGCAAAACCCGTCCTAGTTCTCCAAAGCCGATTGTCGGCCGGTAGGCGAGCTTACCTGAGCTGCGAGGATACCCCGCCATTGGCTGCAGAATGCGCAGCGTCTCTAATTGCCGCTATGAACACGAAAATAACCGACGAAGTAAAAAAAAAAACAAAAAGGCAAAGCAAAGCAAGCAAAAGGTTTGGTGACGAAAAAAGGACCTCTGTCGAGCCATTGAATCGAAACCATGGCTGCTAGAAGAACGTTGCGCATTGGTGAGTGCAAAGAAGAGGGTTCGGATTTGTTTTCGCATAGAAAAAGGGTTGTGACCGCTCTGCCTAACCCGTTTGTTCTCTCTCTCCCCTTACCCTCCTCTAGGCCTCATCCCCGGCGACGGCATCGGCCGCGAGGTCATTCCGGCCGGTCGGCGCATCCTCGAGGCGCTGCCGGCCAGCCTCGGTCTCAAGTTCTCGTTTGTCGACCTGCACGCCGGGTTCGAGACGTTTGAAAAGACGGGCGCGGCCCTGCCCGAGGAAACGGTCGCCGTGCTGAAGAACGAGTGCGACGGCGCCCTGTTCGGCGCCGTGTCGTCGCCCTCGACGGCCGTCAAGGGCTACTCGTCGCCCATTGTCGCCCTGCGCAAGCGGCTCGACCTGTACGCCAACGTGCGGCCGGTCAAATCGGTGGTGGGCGGCGGCGGCGCGGGCAGCGGCGGCCTGAACAAACCCATCGACATGGTCATTGTGCGCGAGAACACGGAGGATCTCTACGTCAAGGAGGAGCGCACCTTTGACGACACCACACCGGGCCACGGCGGTGGCAAGGTGGCCGAGGCGGTGAAGCGCATCTCCGAGTTCGCGTCGCACCGCATCGCTACGATGGCGGGCGAGATTGCGCTGCGGCGGCAGAAGATCCGGGAGGCCGAAGGCCGCCCCGGCAGCACTAGCAGCAGCATCCACACCCAGCCCATGGTCACCATCACGCACAAGTCCAACGTCCTGTCGCAGACCGACGGCCTCTTCCGCACCACGGCGCGCGCGGCCCTCGAGGCGCCGGCGTTCCGCGACGGCGGCGTCGTCGTCGAGGAGCAGATCGTCGACTCCATGGTGTACAAGCTCTTCCGCCAGCCCGAGTACTACGACGTGATCGTGGCGCCCAACCTGTACGGCGACATCCTGTCCGACGGCGCGGCCGCGTTGGTCGGCTCGCTGGGCCTCGTGCCCAGCGCCAACGTCGGCGCGAAGTTTGCCATTGGCGAGCCCTGCCACGGCAGCGCGCCGGACATCCAGGGCCAGGGCATTGCCAACCCCATTGCGACGCTGCGCAGCACCGCGCTCATGCTGGAGTTTCTGGACGAGGAGGCCGCCGCTGCCCGGATCTACGCCGCCGTCGACGCCAACCTCGCCGAGGGCAAGCTGCTAAGCCCGGACCTCGGCGGCACCGCCAAAACCGAGGACGTAATTCAGGACATTCTTCGGCGGTTATAAATTTTTTTTAATATATATATAAATATATATATATATAAATTTTGGGTTGAAATAAAAAAGTAAATAGTTCTCTTGGAATCTACATGTTTTGGTAATTTCTTGTAGAAGTCAAAAGTTGCAGCCTACAACAGGCGTAGAAAATTAAATCCCACTTTCCGTGGAGGGTCGTTCTCAATTATGTCTTTTATCTTTTGTCTTATTTTATTTTTTTTTGCGTGTACATATAAAATCAGGTACAGAGTCGTCACGTATTCTTAGAGAATGACACACTTTGCGGGCAGCCCGCAAGGCCCTTCTGAAGGCTTTTCGCTTTGCTGCGGAACTGCCGCCTCCGGCGCAGCTTTTTTAGGTCCACTACCGCCGGCACCCGCACCCGAGGCCGGCGCAGAAGGGGCGGCTGCCGCCGCCGCCGCCGCACCGCCACCACGTTCGCCATCATCTTGGCTGCCGCTACCTTGTAGTCACGCGGAGGCGAACTTGGCCGCGACTTGGGCAAATTCCTCGCCCTGCGTGGTGGCGACCTCGAGCTCGAGCGCCGAGGGCTGCCGGCTGCCGTCGGGGCCGGCAAAGGTACCGGCACCCCAGGGCGAGCCGCCGTGGACCTCGTTCAGGTTCGTCAGCTGGGCGAAGGTCTTGGCGTAGCCGAGCGGCACGTAGATGAGACCGTGGTGCGCCAGGGTGCTCATGCTGGACATGGCCGTGGACTCCTGGCCACCGCCCGGGCTGGCCGTGCTGAAGAAGATGCCGGCCGGTTTGCCATAGTAGCCGCCGCTGGCCCAAATGCGGCCGGTGGTGTCCCAGAACGTCTACCGTGCGTTTGTGAGTATGTATACAGTACACGGGCAGAAAAAAAAAGTCAAACTCAACAAAGCAATTGGCTGCGTACCTTCCATTGGGCGGGAAAGTTGCCGTAACGGGTCGGAACACCAAACAGCAGACCGTCGTACTCCTGGAGGACCGTGGCGTCGGTCAGGATCTTGGCGTCGGTCGGCTTCGCCGGGGCGTGCATCTTCTCCAAGACCTCGGCGGACAGCGTCTCCGGGATCCTGGCGACGTCATTAGCAGCGGCTCAAAATGGCCAAAAAAAAAAAGAAAAAGAAGATGAAAAAAGAACATCACAAGAGACGCCTACTGGTAGAGATCGACCGTTGCGCCGGCCTTTTCGGCACCAGCCTTCTCGGCGTCCGCCATCTTGCGGATGTGGCCGTACATCGAGTACTAGCGACAGAAAGTGTCAGCGGCAAACATCTGATACGTGGATTCTGTTCCTCGAAAGGGTCTCCCGGTGGCTGCTACTCACGTAGACGATGGCAATCTTGGGCGCCATTTTAACGGATTCTACCGGTTGTGGTTGTTTTGGGGGTGGTTTGGTGTGAGGGTTTGTGTGAAGATCAATGGGAAGCTGAGTTTAAAAAATTGATGATCTGCAAAGAAGGAAGAAAAAAACAAAGAAGAGGGAGGGCAATTGCTTTTATATACCAGGGCGTCTACGTCGTTCCTACTTTCCCGATACCAGTTACATGATTGCGGCCGTGCTGGCAAAGATACTTGTGTAGCGGGTGCCGGCGGCATAGAACCGGCTTGTACCAAACGCACATACGTTGCCCCGTTACTCAGTGTTGTGTAATTCATTACGGAGTAATGCCCGAGCCATCCTTTCCCCCCCCCAGCCCCAAAATAACTAGAGCCGATCCAGAAAACATGATCTCGGTGTCGTAATCAATTGTTAATCAGGAGCTACACAAAGTTCCTGGTCTTTGTAAGGCCGCTCTAGGGAAGTAGTAGCCGTCTTTGCGCCTTCCCAAGGAGAGATGAGAAAGAGACAACCAAGGTTGCCCCTCCTTCGTCGCCCTTTCCTCCCTTGTTGCTTCGGCCCTGATCTTTCCCGCCCCTTGTTGTTTCTCTCTGCTTCGCTCAGGCTTTTCTGCGTGGTTCCTTCCCAATTAAGCTATTACTTCCTGCCCGTTTTTGCTGCATACAACGCAGTACAAGAGACAGGCATCCTTCCGCTTCTCTTTTGTACGGTAACCAACCGTTCCTTCCTTCGGACTGCTCGACGTTTTGGCCGTTCGTCTCTTTCCTCTTTTCGAGAACGTTCTTGGAGTGCCGACGGAAAAAACTACGTTGAGGCTGGAATGACTTAGTCATTGCCCTCCCTCCTCCAGCAAGATCGCAGCCGCCCGGCTCCGACCCCACCATCGCGCGTTTTGTTTGTTCGTCATCGCCGGGGCTGGTCCGTTTACGCACTTGTACCCGTGGCACTCTTTTCATTACCAATTTCTTGTCAAGAACCGCGCTATACTTTGTCAGTTTCGAGGCTACTCACGGTACGGAGGAGATATGTACTCTATACACTTTTGCTCCACTGAAAATAGGGTGAGGTCACCGCAAGAGGAGCCGCAAGCCAGGAACAGCAAAAGTGGGAATTGCATGAAAAGAAGATACGTACGGAGTAATAATACAGGAGTCCATGTAAGAAGGACCTTCTTCGGAAGCCTGCGAGACCATTCTATTGCCATGCAGCAAAAGGGAAAATGCTCTATTTGCCGGGCGGTTTCTCGCATTTGCTTTGCCTGTGCCATTACAAAGTCTGTTCGATGCTGGCTTTTAGGTTGCACGCCCCACATTTTAGCCATTAGTCGTCGCTGACAAACCGGCAAGGCCCCGTCTTTTCGGCCGATGGACGCCTCCTGCGTGGTAAAGTTCTCACCGGTGGCCTTCCCGTGCAAGACATATCCAGTATCCCGTCGCGCCGTGCTACCTTAAATCATTCATCTCGCTGCCGGGATTCATAGCGCTTACAGACGACGTAGTTCACAGAAAAAGCATAAACAGCAAACGATAAGCACTATAATAATTGTTGTTGTGCATGGTATGCATCGTATTGGTTATGCGACCTGGCTCGCTATGCAGAACCCAGGGGAAAAATGAAAATGCCCAAAACAAGAAAGCTGAAGGGTAATAAGACGAGACGAATGACGAATAAAGGCTAGAACAAGAAGACAAGGCCACAAACACACACACAGCAACGGTCAACCCCGGAGGCTGCGTTTCTTGTAATACAAGCTGACGCGGCTGATGACCCAGGCGACGGTGGCCACCGAAATGCCGGCTGCCGAAAAGCCAATCGTGCCCAGCCATCGACGGGCCAAGGACCCGTCCCCGAGAATGGCGCCGGCGATCGGCGGGCCGATGAGGAGAGACAGGCCCGAGACGAAAAACACCATGCCCATGCGGGTGCCCACGCGGCCAAAGTCGGGGCTCAGGCTGATGATCACGCTGGGCATCAGGCCGACGATGCCGCCCGAAAAGAGCCCGTACAGCAGCGCAAAGACGACAAGCCCGCCCAGGTGCCCGCTGCCGTCCCCGCGGATGAGGGCGTCGGCCGTCTCCGACGAGATGCCCAGCCAGCCGAACAGCAGCACGGCGCACGTCGCGCTGCAAACGAGCACGACGTTGATGCTGCCGATGCGGTCGGCCAGGGCGTTGGGCAGGACGCGGCCAAAGATGCTGCCGACGTTGAGCATCGTGACGAGGTAAAAGGGACGAAAGGCCGGCACGGCAATGTCCCGGCGCTGCGCGAACAGCTGCAGGAAAAAAAACGGCACGTAGAGGCACAAGAAGCTGGCAAAGGCGGCCACGACCATGGACACAAAGGGCACCTCGCGCAGCGCCGAGGCGTCAAAAAGGGCGCGTTTGCGCCTGGTCGTGCTGTTGTTGGTGGTGGCTCCGCTGGCGCTGGCACCGGCGCGGGCACTGGCGGCGACGCGCGGCCGCATGAACACGGCGGGGACCACCGAGAGGCCGAGCAGGATGAAGGCGATGACGCGCGTGGCCCAGCCGAAGCCGATCCGGGGCTGCAGGCGCGAGAAGAGAATGGGGAACACGATGCCGGCGAGGGGGCTGCCGGTGGTGCTGATGCCGATGGCCAGCGCGCGCCGCCGCAGAAAGTACTGGGACAGGACGGCCGTCGCCGGCAGGAACAGCAGGCCCATGCCCACGCCGACGGCGACGCCCTGGGCCAGCACCAGCTGCCAGTACGCCGTGCACAGCGACGTCATGAACTGGCCAAACACAATGAGCGCCATGCCGCCGATGATCAGGTGCCGGAAAAACCCGGCGTCGTACAGCGGCCCGGCGAGGAAGCCGACCAGCATCAGCAGCGACCCCTGCAACGAGCCGATCCACGACACGTCCGTCGACGCGCCGCCGGGCTTGCCCAGCAGCAGGTCCGTCTCGTAGTATGTCTGGTAGACGCCAAACGTGTTGACGATGCCCCAGGTGTCTACCATGGCAACCCACGCACACAGCACCTGCAGCCACGCCGTCAGGCCGCCGTCGGGGATGTCGCTCTGGGCGCTTGCCGCGTGGCCGGATGGTGCGGTGCCTGTCCGCTCTTCGTCGTTCTCCGCTTGCTCGGCTCCTTCCTCTACCTCGTCCTCCTCATCTTCCTCCTCTTCCACAGTAATTTCGGACGTTCCCGACGGGCAGGTCTCGTCGGCCTCGGCCTCGTCGCGGCCGAACAACGACGAGGCTGTCGTGTCTTGTGCTTTTTCCGGGTCAATCCATTTCCGGTCCCGTACTGATTTGGCCGAGGGTGTCGTTTCTTGCTCCATGCCGTTCTTTTCGGAATTGGTGCTTGACAAGGTGTATACCTCTTTCTATGGGACTAGAGCCAAAGAATGTTTTCCTCCTTTGAGTCGTCGTATGCGCGTGAAGGAAGAACAAAACGGTTGTATATACATATATATACAACTAAAGAAAAAACGTGTAATCAAGTCAATATACAGGTAAAAAACAAGGCTACTCTCTCAACTTCTTTGGCAAGTAGCAACAACCCGGCAGATTGGTTCTTGTGAATTGAATGATGTATATTCTTTTTTTTTTCAAGAACTCGGAAATCGCAAAAGTCTAAGCCGGCAGCCTGCCCTCAATTTTATATCCAAATAAACAGGGTGGCTTGCTTTGCAATCAAGCTGTGAAATCGAGACAAAAGGGACTCCATCTTCTCACGAGTATGCAGAGAGAAAAAGCCGTCACGAAAAAGAAGAGTCAAAAGACTGGTCGACGACGGGAAGGCCAGCCAAAACGAAGGAGTCAAAAACGGCGATGCCCAGGAAAGGGCGTGGCTGTCCATGCTAAGTGGAGCCTGGCCACCCCGGCGGCAGTCCCTTGATTCGTTCCTCTGGGGACGGTTGGCGGCGATAGGCCGGTGACGGCATCGAACCGCAGAGATATCGACGCCGATGACAAAACAGACGGTGAATAATCTCTCAATCATAATTCCATTTCTAATCGCAGCGAAAAAGGAAGAACGTTGGGGGCTCCCGGTCGCTTACCTAATTGGCTCAGCCGGCTGTCGGACAAAGCCGCTGATGAAAACCGTGCTAAAATCGGTCCGCATTCGTGCTGCCACGGAAAAGGCTTCTTCTGCGGAATGGCCCGAAAGACCACATCCCGTCTTTCTTGTCATAGCTTGTAATGCAGTCAGCCTTTCCATTTGGCGGTCATAATCCATCTGGTGATCATATGCTGATGTTCTACGGGAAAAACAGTTTGCATTGAAAGGAACAAACATCGAACCGTGGCATAAGACAATGGAATAATGTATACTAAATGACAAAAAAGGAAAAAGAAAAAAAAAATCCCTGAGATATAGTCCTACAATCCCAATTGCCCTATTGTTTCGCCCCACCGATCCTTAGATGTACGTCGTTTTCGTTGCTTCCCTTTAGCCGTTCATGACGGCGCACCTGTTGTCCCGCCCATTCCCAAGCGTTCTTTTGCCTCTTCTACAACGCCGCTCCGTGAAAAGATCTCGTCGCTTTCATGTCAGCTTGAGATTGCCCAGCCTGTTGGTCAATACATCGAGGTCCAGCACCATGTGCAGCGGCTCGTGGCCTGCCTCGCCGCCATCACCGCCTGCAGCCCTTTTGCTACCGCTGCCGCTGCCGCTGCCGTCGTCCAAAACGCCGCGCAGGCGTGTTGCCGCCTGCAGCAGAGGCTCCACGTACCGCTGCTCGATGGCCGGCCCCATGCCCGGCGGCACAATCGTCGACCGGTACCGCTCCGAGCGGAACAAGAAGTAGGCGAAGTTGGCCGCCTGCAGCAGGAACGGCGCGTTCTGCTGCCAGTAGTCCAGCATCGCCCTCACTTCGTCCTCGTCGCTGCTGGCCGGTGCCGCGTTCACGAGCGCCTGCAGGTCGGGAAAGATGGCGTACTGTAGCTGCTCCACGGCATCGGTGCCGGCAAACGGAGACGAGCCGCCCGCGGCGGCAGAGGCACTTGACGTTGCCTCGCTGCCGCTGCCGCTGCCCGTGGGGATGTCCGCCGCCGCCGCCAGCAAGATCTCCTCGCGGAGCCACGTGACCGCGCACGCTCTCAACGACGCAAACATGCAGTTTTCCAGCAAATCCTGCAGGATCTTGAGGCGGTCCTCGGCGTCTGGGTTGGCGTGCAGCACGGCGCCGGCGAGCGCCGTGGCCGCGTTGCGCACCGCCAGCACCGGGTGGAACACGGCACACAACGTCAACAAGTGGTGGTACGGCATGAAATCGTCTGCGGGCATCGATGCGGCGGTGTCCGGGGTGGCGCCCGCGCTGTACAGACCGTGGTGGTCCAGCCACAAGCCGACGACCACGATGGCCTCGACCGTGCCCGGCGTGCGCGCGATTTGCGCGGCCGCGTTGTCGTCGAAAAACGCCTCGAGCATGGCGTAGTGTTCCGGGAACACGTGCAGGCGGGGCACGGGGGCGTCGGCCTTGAACACGTCCGACGAGAAGACCCAGTAGGCCAGCAGGCAGAGCACGCCGCCGGTCGACAGCGGTATGCTGTTGACGCCGCCCGACGCCACGTTGGGGTCGGCGAGGGGATTGCGCCGCACGGGGCCACGGCACACACTCTGCACGAGGGCGTCCGAACAGGTGAGGCCTAGGTCCAGAGCGAGGGCCTACAACGTCAAAAATACAATTTTTTGTTAACGAATCAGAAACAGAGTCTGTGGGCTACAAAGCAAATGCAACGAAAAAGGTAAAGAAGATGCTCACCACCAATTGCCCGACGGCAGCGTCCCGCGTAATCTTGTCTGGGTCTTCGCGGTAATCCTGCAGAAGCGTCGGGCGGCCGGGCACCACCTTGTCCGGGTGGTAGTGCTCGATGAGCCGGGGCGCCCACGCCAATTCGTTGGCGTTGACGTAGGCCTCCAGCACGCACGTCAAAAATGACTGCAGGAGCTGCTGCTGGACCGCATGTTCCGACGGCTCGACGCTGTCCTCGGCCTCCGGGTCGGGCACGCCGACGGCCGCATCGTCGGGCCGCCCGTGGTCGAGGGCGACATTGTTGATGGCGCTGTTGGAGCGGGCCAGCTGGGCCAGGAACGCCGGACCGTCGTCGCGGCCGACCGTGTCGGACGTGTTGGAGGCGGCGGTCTTCTTTGCGAGAACAACCGAGGAATCGGATCGCCGCATCGGCGGCGGCGGACGGTGGCGCCCGGCGAGGGACCGCATCAGGCCCAAGACGGCGGTCGTCATCGCTGGTCGGTCCGGCCGGTACACGGCTAGGATGGTGCGCAGCGTGGATTCCAAGAAGCGCGAAGGGTACTTGGTTTTGATCCGCCTGTGCAGGACGCCAAGCATACCCAAAAGGACGACAAATATCCGCGTTGTCGTCTCAACCACCGAACCGCTCTTGTCTTCGCCGGAATGCCCGTGTCGTCTCTCATGTTCCTCCTCTTCCTCCTCCTCCTCCTCGTCGTAATCATCATCGTTATCGGTGCCGTCCTCGTCGTCCCTTTTCTCTTGCTCCTCTTCGCCCTCCCTTTCCTCTCCGTAGCGACCGCCGTAGCGGCCATTTTGCCGACGACGGCCTCGTATCTTGAGACTTTCCAGCACTTCGAGCACCTTGAGGATCACCTCGCGCGGGTTGCCCAGGCGCGCCACGTCGTCGAGGCAATCCTCCGATGCGGGCAGCAAGGGCACCAGCATCTCCACCAGGTCCCAGCCAATCTCCTGAGTCAGCTGGGCGTCCTGCAGGACGTCATGTAGCGTCGGCAGCACATCGGGCGACAGGTGCTGCTCGACCAGGGTCAGGTAGGTAAAGCGGTCGGTCGCCGGGGGCCGGGCCTCGAAGAGCGCCGCCGCGGCCGTTGTGGCCGTTGTGGCCGTTGCCTGGGTCGATGCCGCCATGGGGTTTGCGGAGCGGCCGAGCCTCTGTTTGCTGTATATGAAGTTGCCGCGAAACAAAAAATCCAAATGGAACGTAAAATAGAAAAGGAGCAATGGATTGAGAAAGCACGGCACGAGAAAGCTTGGCCAGGGGGAAACCGGGTCTCGGCCGCGAAAACGAACGCAGGGCAAACAAAATCAGGGCGCTTTCGTCATCGCGCGGGTGCTGTCCCATGGCAACCCCGCACTGGGACGACTCCCCACTGAACTACACATCCACACAGTGTTAGAGATAGGGAACGTTCACTGTGCAGAAGTGCATCGAGACCCAGGCCCATCACCAAGAGACAAAACGATATTATTTGGCAGGTGTCCGTCAAGCTCTGTTTTCGAGCACAAATCGCAATACATCTTTGAAGTAAGCTGTCCTGTTCTACGAGGCATCGTTCTGGCGATGTCAGCGGACGACTCTAGGCCGTTACGACGCCGCCTCGGCCTTTTTGCAGTGCGTGTGTCCACGGAAGAACGTCTTTCGTTTCGTTGTTTTCCTGTCCCTGGTCTTCTTCTCCCTATATTTTGTTTCTGTCCTGCCTTCTCGTCTTTGTCTTGGTCGGCGTCTTGGGTCCCCATTGCATGCGCCGGCTCGTCCGCAGCTGCCAGCTCCAGTGCGCCCACGGGTCGCGCGCGAGCTGCTGCATCTCGTCGACGTCGACGTCGCGCGGGCCCACGCTGGCGAGGCCGTAGTCGACGGCCAGGCGCGCGTACTTGGTGGCCATCCACGCGTCGCCCACGCCGTTCCATTCAATGGCCGCGTACGAGTACGCTTCGTAGATCACGGCGTCCATCCGTTCCTGTTGGTAGAGGCTGACGAACAGCTCCGCCATCTGCGGCGTGGCGCGCGACGCCGTCGAGTAGTCCTGGAACTCGCTGCGCAGCTCGTTGATCTGGGCGATGCGCGCGTCCGAGGCCTCGATCAGGGCCGGGCCCTGCGAGCACAAAGAGCAGCCGCACTGAAAGCCCCAGGTGCTTTGGAGCTTGTCGACGCGCTGCTTGCGTGGCTTGATGAGGCTGTTTTTTTCCAAAGGCATGGTGAGTTAGCATCGGTATGGCGGGTTGACCCTTAAATTTCCTGGAGGGGGAGCGAGCTGGCTGTCTTACTCCATGTAGGACACGGTAATCTCTTCGCCGGCGGCAATGGGCCGCACAGCGTGGACGTGCTGGGTGAGCGTGTCGTAGTCGTAGTGGTAGTCGGCGTTCGGCCGGCAGTCGTGGTTCAATCTTGAGACTGCGTTGCCGGAGCAAAGGAAAAAAAAGGTTAGGAGGTCAATGAATACATACGCATGTTTCGCTGCGTTGTGGTCAATGGTCAATCTATAAGGACAGCTAACGCACCTTCGGGGAAGACGACAAAAAGCCCGTACTCGCCGTCGTCGTCACCGTCAATGTCGAACGCATTCGTGGCCAGAATTTTGGTCACGCGCTCGTCGTACGTCTCGGTGGCGCTGTGCGTGGACAGGTTCAGGAAGCGGGCCCGGTGCAGGTCGGGCAAGTAGTCGACGGCGGCCGCCTGCAGGCGGTTGACGTCCCTTTCGGGCGCCGCATCGTAGAGGGCATAGTCGACCACGACCGACGCCGTCACGCTCATGATCAGGTCGCCTCTGTTGAGGTATTTGGTGGCCACCACGCCGTAGCCCTTGCCGGGCATGGCTTCAACCCTGTACAGGAGAGGCGGCAGGTGGTCGGGGCGCCCCTGCTCGGTCTCCGTCACAATGTCCCGGTTTACGTTCCGAAGCGTGTCCGGCTCGCGGAAGGCGGGCTTCTGCGCAAAGAACGCCGCGCGCTCGGCCGTCGTCAGGATGGAAATGCCGTGGCCGCCAGCAAACGCCGTATGAGAGTACACACAAATTTCTGGGCCGTCGGTGGCGTTGCGGTAGCAAGGGGTGGTGTATGTCCAAGCATTGTTGTCGTTGTTGTCGTTGTCACCGTCTACGCCGCCGTCAAAGGTAGACGCGATGGGCTCGGACAATTTCGCCGTCGAGGCATTTGCTTCGCGCGAGCATACCTCGAGCTCCAGGCCCAAAAGCGGCTTCTGGCAAATGCCTTGGAGTAACCCGTAGGAAATGGATCCGCGACCGGCGACCAGAAGCGGCGCCAGGACCACTACTGCGGCCACGGCCCATGCTGTAAGCCCACGATGTTGTACTGGGAAGGTCGGCTTCATGACGCATGAGTTACGAAAAAGACCGGAAAGGTAACCTCAAAAACTGAGAAGCCATTCTCTTTCTAAAGGAAAAATACGTGTGTACCCGTACCACTTTATTGCAGTGGTAAACACGATTTAGATTTGACGAGGCATAGCCAAGTAACGCGTGGCTTCTCGCTTGTATATTACCCTTCAAGTTAAAGAAGTGGAGTAATAATAAGACGTGTGTAGCAAAGAAGAAGAAAACAGTAAGGATAAAAATATATAAAGGCTAATAAGAGTTTTTTTGACGAGTAGAGCAGTATGAAGATGAGGATGTAGTAAGGACGGTTTTAGCCACTGACCGGAAGAGATCCATGACGCACACTTATAACAAAGTCTAAGAAAAGGTACGTCTCTTTTGTATACCCCGTACACCTCTTTTCTTCCCTGATGAACCGGATTGTAGATCAAGCATAGTTAATTCAGGCGTACAACCAGTGCACAGAAGAAAGGGACCAACGCTCAGTACATAAGAATCGCCCCACCCCCGGTACGCAATAAAGAGGTTACGGAGGAGAGGCAAAAATTAGAGGCCGTCGGACTTCCGAATTGAGATAAAGGGAAACATGGGAGAGAATATGACCATAATTATGGGGCAGGGTCTATGGACACAAATTAAGACGCCGCTCATTCTCACGTTGCTTTGCTTTTTCTCGGTTCGTTCCAGGTAACCGGAGCACGAGACTCAAAAAGCCGCTCAGGCGAAGTTTACCTGTGTCAGAAGTGTCGCAGGGCATGGTCACTGCAGTGCGTCGTTCTGCGGGTCCACAAAGAATAAAGAAGAGCAAATGAAGATTGAAGAAAAGAAGTGCGATCACTGTTTATATATAACAACACACACAACCAAGCCAGGTAAACCACATACAAGTATGTGTTGTCCGTAAAAGACAACCAAAAAAAAGAGGAAGGAGGAAGAAGAGGAGTAATGGAGTGTTTTGGTAGTGAATATGTGATCTTGAAACGAGACAAAACGTTGGGTTTTTGTTCTGAGTGGGTGGGGGTAATGATTTTCTAGGTCTCGGGTAATGCCTAGCGCCCGTTGCTGAGGAGCCGCTCGCCTGGGCCCTCCAACGTGTCTCGCTTGTGTAACAAAGTCAAGAGCATTTTACAACCAAGACACAAAGTCAAGCAACAAATTTTGTCCAGTGAGCCGTAGAAAAAAATCTTCGTCTATAAAGTTTTTTTCTTCTCCTCTAGAATTGCTTCGCTATTAGGGACTCGAACGATTTGTTAACAGCCCAGCATTATTGACACAGTGGAAGCAGGCTTGTCGTGATCACGGTTCAAAAACGTTGGTGTAATTTTGTTTCTATGGAAGGAGAAGGGCAACTCGATTGGATTTCGGTAAGGCGTGTACAGGGTCCTACAACTCAGATAACTCGAGCAAATCTTCGGAAACGAGACGAACCTTGATTATGAAGGGCCAAGAATTGGCACTGCGTCGTGAAGCATAATTTTATAGCTCGCCCTTTTCGTCCCTCTTATTATTATTTGAGCACATTGCACATAGAATTTAACTTCAATCGATTTGACCATCTCCAGTTACAGGCAAACACAGAGAGAGTCTTCTGAAAAAGTTGAGTGATTTTCCAGACTCTGTTTTGATGTTGTACTGGATCAAAATTTTTTTCCCCGAATGAGTGTGCATATTGAGTGCCCAGGACCGTATGATGTTGAGGTGAACAAACAACGGTCAAAGACGGATAGCAGCTTACGAGGATCGAGCGGCTGGACCATCACAGGATGGTTGATTCTGGTCTTCCTGCGGTCTTTTCTTAGGTTGCAACCGAGAATTGCCAGCTTGACGGAGCCTTCATTTCATATTTTATTTCATTTCATTTTATTTTTTTTTACCTTCATCTTACGTTTATCTTCCCAGTTAAAGAGGCTTTTACGAGACCGCCGAATGACTTCACAAGGCTCGTGCCGACTCGATCTTGAACTCCGCGCCTGTCCACAATAAGACAATTTGAAATTTGCGTAGAAACCCCGTCCTCCTTTTCAACACAAGACATAGATACAGAGGCTGAAAGGCACCCTAGTCAGCATGGCGACGCGTTGGAGAATAATCACAAGACCATGTGTGACGAAAGATCCAATTCACGAACTGTGTTTTGCTAACCCGCCAGACGGCCATTTGTCATTCACTGCACACTTTCTGTGAGAAGCAGCTAAAGGTACAAATCACCGAGTCAAGAGAGAGAAACTGGGTATGCGCAAAGCCACTGCTTGAAGCGGCACCTCGTCACAAACAGAAACAATCTGCGTCGCCTACACGCATCATTCCACGGCCTTCACATGACAATCATCGTTGGCTTTATTTGCCTCATCCACGGCTCTGCATGAATGCGGCGACACGCTAACAAGAGGCACACACTTGGGCAAAGAACCAGCCAGAGAGTACAGCCGTAAAAGCGCGTAAAAAAAGACAAGAGCAAAAAATGACATCAACGCTGATAATGTTCGGGAGGTTTTTCCCCTTCCGCCCTGCTGCCGACAAAGCAGCCGTGCAGGGCGGACCGGGCTGACGCCCGGCTATGATAATGAAAAACGAAAAAAAGGACAACCGGTTCGTCTAGCACGCAAATATGACCGCTATAAAGTGGGTTTACTCAAATATCGGTTGATTAATCGTGCAAGGTAATAAGTGTAAGGAAGAAAAGGAAGAAAATGAAATCGGGAAGCGCAAGAAAAAAAAATCGGTGTTGAAGTACGTGCTCGTAATCACGTGATAAAACCATTGTTTTGATTTGCTGGTGGACCCGCGGATAAAATAAAGGCCCGGGACCCATGGCGCAGTTAAATGAAATTTTTCGCGCTCCCGCTCATAATTCTCTCCAAGCCTGCTTCGTGATTTCTTTTTTTTTTTTTTGTTTCCTTTCGATGCCGACAAAGCGCGTACGGCTTTGTATGATGACAAGCTCTGGGCATGTCTGTGTGGTAGCCTGAACGAAGGCTGCTCGACGAATCGGCTGCCATTGCTACGGTAGGTTGGAAAAGGCAGAAAAGCACTTTTCCTCGTCGTCGTCCTTTGTCGTTTCATCGTCTGGCCAGTATTGATGAACCTTCTTTTCTTTTTTTGTACTTTCTTGTATCAACGTCTTTGTCCTGTCTACATCACATCCACAAATATGCCTACCTCTGCGCCTGCTTGGTGCGCAGCACGGTCAACTTATTCTTATCGTTCGAACGTGGAAGAAAAAACCATAGGGTCTAGACAACCCGTCCAATCCACCCTGCTGGCGTCGACCCATGTGCGTCAACGGGACTAACACGGACAAACATTGTTCTTCGTTGTTGTATTTCTTTGTTTTTTGCTCTCGTTGCCCCTTTTTGACTAGGACGTGAACACGAGCCGGTGATCGAATTCGTTGGCCGACGGTCCTCGTTTGTTACCGACCGGTCGTTTTCTCAGACGGCAGATAAAACGAGGATCGTGGACGTTCTCTCGATGCCATAAACCGAAGAAGACAAAGGAGATACGACAATGGTTGTGGGATTTTTTTATTTATTTAATTACTTTTTTTTTTTTTTCGTTGTCGCTAAAAATGAAGTTCTGTCTCGCGTTGTCAGACTCGGCCCTACAAGTTGACATATGTTTCCTGCCGTAAACCAGTGAGCCTTACGTCTGTGTTGCTGTGTATTGCTATACCATAGTAACGTGAAATGTCTTCCAGACAACGGGCGTGTATTCTAGTATGTAGTACAAAGTACCAAGGCAGCTTTATTTGCACGACAAACAAGGCTGTCGTCTCGACTTTACCCCCTTTACGGGCAGGCTGACGCGCGAGCTTTTATTCCGCCTTCGGTCTCAGTTTGTAGTCTCTTTATAACAAGAGGAGAAGCTGTATCGTGATTGCCAGCTGAGACAGGAAAGAACAACCTAGCTGTTTTGCAGGTTATCACAAAGAACTCCTCTGTATTACGAAAGTGAGATCAAACGCCCACGAACCACGCTGCTGGAAACAGAGCACGTGGCCTCCAAGCCCGTCCTAATAAGCTACCGCAGGGCATTTCATACGCTCACCCCCTTTGCCGTTCCCCCATCCTTCCACTATCTTCACCCCTCTTTCCTCTTTTGGTTACCGAGTGAGGCTTTGTCGAGATTCAGTCGGTGCTTCCTTCCAGCTAGCATGCCGACTTTCGTCGGTGGCTGTTTTCTGCCTGCTTCCGTGATCTTTTTCTTGGCCGTGATTTTCTTGGAAACTCAAGATTGCCAGAAAACCGACTGCTGCGTTGTGATCTTTATTCCTTGCTCACAG
Source organism: Fragosphaeria purpurea (assembly GCA_002778095.1). NCBI lineage: Eukaryota > Fungi > Ascomycota > Sordariomycetes > Ophiostomatales > Ophiostomataceae > Fragosphaeria > Fragosphaeria purpurea. The sequence goes on from PCDL01000021.1 coordinate 4,487,998, forward strand.
AAGCGCAACGTCTTTCATTGTGTTGCATCATCGCATATATTCTGTCTCGCCAGGTTCCCGTCAATAAGAGCATTACCACATGAGAGTTGACAAAGTGACACAAAACGACACGAGATCACCAAATCTGCAAAAAAAAAAAAAATTAAAAATATAAAATATAAAAATAAACAACAACATCGCGCAAAGCTCCAACCTCTGCGCACAGTTCGCCGTCGTCGTGTCCTCCCGCGGACCCCTAGACGTCGTGGCAACCCTCCGCAGCAAACTTGAGGCATCACGAACCAGAAAAGGTGAGAGAGCGGTCCGGACGCACACAATACTTGAAATTGTTGTTGTGTTGTGGGAGTTGTGACGATATTCAAGCATGTTTGGATTTTTCTTCTTTGTTTTCTAACGAACGTTCTCAGTGGACGTATAGCCGGCCCGGATCCGCCCCCTGACTTTTCTCGAAATACCGTCTTTTGCGCCCCGTTTTCCATCATGACGACCCTAGACTCCCCCACCGGCTCGCCTATGGTGCCGGACGCTTTCCTGTCGGAAGACGAGTCGTGGACCTTTGTCACCGACGCGGCCAGCGGCGGCTTCCATACCGACTCGTCGGTGGCTTTCCTGCCGAGCCCGGCCAGCCGCAGCTTGGCTTCGTACGGCGTTGTCGTCACCCCATCGAGCCAACTGCGTCATGGGCCGCAGTCGAGCCTGGGCAGCTTCAGCGCGAGTCCGCTGCAGGCGCGCAGCCCAGCAGAGCCACTGCCGCTGCAGCCGGTGACCACGTTGTCGTCGCCGTCGTTGTCGCCTCCCCAAACCGCGTCCAGTCAGCCGTCATCCGCGTTTCTTGGCACTCATCAAGAAGAGGCGGGAGCCTTTTCGTTCCAGCAGCTTCCGGGACAGCTTTCCGGGCAGCTTTTGGGACACGTCCCTGGGCCGCTTTCTGGGCAGCTTCCCGGGCAGCTGGCGGACGCGTTCGATATTTCGGCTACCTTTGGGAGCTCTACGGCCGCGGAGAACGAGAATCAGTACCTGCTTTCCACCGCCGACGCATCAACCAACACGGCATCGAATGAGTTTTTTTCCTTGCAAGACATGCTTTTTTTTGATCAGCAAATTCAAGGTCAGTGTTGGTCTTTGTTTTATATCGATTATCCCATCTTGAGAGCCAAGCCCTAAATTCCAACCTTCTTCTTCCATAGAACTTGTTCCCTTCTTCTCGAATGACTATCAACAACCTGCCTCCGCTTTACCAGTAGTTTCTGTCCAACAGCAAACGCAGCTGCGTCCACAGCAACAACAGCAGCAGCAGCAACGGACGCAAGAGCAACAGCCCAGCTCGATCGGTATCCCTGATCATTTGCAAGCAGCTGCCAACGTGTCCGCTTGGAACGCGGCGGGTGGGCCCGGGTCACAGGGAAGCCAGATGTTCGTGATGGATGGGTACAGCATGGCATCCTCGTCGCCGGCAGCTTCGTTTGCTTCCACGCCGGCTAGCATACACAACTCTCACTCGGCTAGCTCACGGTCACCGAGCAATGTGCACATGGAGACTGCACGCGATGGCCCACAACAGCCGTTGCAACTGACTCCATTGCAACAATATGAACTGCAGCAACTGCAGCAGCAACTCTTACAACAACACCAACAACAGCAGTCTCAAATAGTACCCATGAACATCCCACCTCCGCAACAGCAAGTACAACTGCAATTCGTACCACAACAGCAACAACAACAACAGCAGCAGCAGCAACAGCAGCAACTCCAACATCAAAGACGTCCACATTCGTTACCTATCTTGACAGCAACGGCCACAAAACCCACAAGTTCCGTTGCCTCTACGAAGCCAACGTCCTCACGAACAAATCCGATTGACATCAACAAAGTGAGGGGATCCGGGGCTCGGATCGGCAAGAAAAAGGCAGCACACGCTCCCGTCCTCGCGGACAAGATCCAGCTCAGCAGCAGCGCCAGCAGCGACGACAAGTTTGTCATCTTCACGCCCATGACCATCAGTTCCCACGCCGGAAGCGGGAGCAGGGCCAACCCATTCGAATGCTTTGAGGCCATGAGCGCAACACAAAAGGGACGCAAGGGCCCGCTGGCCGAGGAGGTGAAAAAGGGTGCATTGCAGGTCCGCCGCGCCGGTGCCTGCTTTTGTTGCCACGCGCGCAAGGTACGTTAAGTATTATGGTACATCTTAAGTCGTGAAAAAAAATTATAAATTAAAATAAAAAATAAAATGAAAAATAAAAAAAAGGTGACGTCAACGCTGATATAGAACCGCAGGTCCGCTGTGACGCCCAGCTGCCATGCAAGAACTGCATCAAGCTGGCTACGCATCCGCCAGAAGAGATCTGCTGGCGTTTTGACGACTTTGTGGTCCACCTCTTTCCGAGGCTCATTCGACAACATTTTGAGAACGACGAGATGGCCAAGTTCATTTCTGACAACGTCGCTTCGTTTACTGTTGACGGCGTGGAGCGACCGTGTGCTGTGCGCTTGTCCTCTGGTTCCTCCTTCAAGGCGACGTTGGAAATCCGGGGGGCCAAGCTGTTCACGGCGACGCCGTTCGCCGACGTGCTCCATCATCCGTCGCTAGCTCTTGCGAACAATCAAATGTCCGCCGGCTCAACGAGCACGGTGCCCGTCGGCTTGGACGTGTCCAAGGCGTCAGCTACAACCAACACCTCCCAGCAGCCGGACAAGGTCAAAAAGGCATGCCGTGCCTACGTCGACAGCATCATTAAAGAGGACGCGTACGTTCCCCAGGTCACCGGCAACCTCCAGCAGACGGATCTGCCAAAGAAGCTCCTTACCATCGTGCGGCGCTTTTACCAGAAAACCAATGTATGTCTTTTATTTTATTCCTTGAAGTCTTCCAAATGCGTTTGATATCTCTATAAGAAGAAAATTACAAAGCTGATTGGCTCTGTAGTCTCCTATTGTCAAACAGGCACTGTCCATCTATACGATGCATTACATGATGGCACACCACATGAATCTGTCGCCAGAGACGGTACGAGAGCTCTCAGCCACGGGCCTCATTCCACAAGACGCCACCTTCGTCACGGCGCGCTTGCTCAGTCGGCAGGTCAAAGCCATCCTGGACGAAATGATGCAGGACGACGTCGACAAACTGTTCAAAATGTTTGCGCGCGAGCTGAAGCCCAAGGCGCGCACCACGTGGGCCCCGTGCTTGGCTGCATTTCTCGTGTTTTGCCTCTTCATGGAAGCTACGGGCGTCGCCCTGGACTATTTTGCGATTACGGCCAACGAAGGCGACTTGCAGCAGGGCCAGACGCGGAAGCCGGAGCACGCGCGCTCCGTGGCCCTGAAGCTCAACGAAAACATTAGGATGTACCCGTTCCGCCAATTTTGCTACCAGTTCCACAACATCTACCAGACGCACCAGACGACGACCACGACAAGTGTGTCGTCGTCTGCCTCGTCGCCTTCTTCGACTTCTTCGAGTTCTTCGTCGTCGTCGTCGCCATCGTCGTCCACGTCGTCTACAAGCGGCGCCGCGCCTCTTGCGGCCTCCTTATCGGCCGTCACGTCCACCGTGAAGACGTCATTCAACCCGCTAGTTGATGACGGGCCTCTTCTCTCGGGTGACTTGGACAAACCGGCCTCAGATCTTGTTGCGAGTCTCCGCGAACTGTTGGACGGTGATTCTTGTAAGCCTTTGACTAGCGCGGTCCTCTGTTGCTGTTTTTTGCTTCTGATTTCGTGTGAAGCTTCCAACTAACTAAAAGACAGGGGCTGAACTGGACTATCTTGCCTATGACCCCATGCTAATGAAGAACGAAGATCATCCGTATCCACGGGATGTGGCGTTTGATTACACAGGGCGCCTCTGCTCGCGCTTTTTGCTCTCGTTTCAGAACGAAAGTTATCTTTCCTCCACAGCATAGACGTTTATTTTGATTTTTTTGATTTTTTGATTTTTTTTTCTTTAATTTGGAAAGGCTTTCACACGATTATTTCTTTCCTTGTCTATTATGTTTTCTACAATGGATTCGGCATCTAGGTTACGTTGAAAACATTTTGGCGTTTGCAGGGCAAAGGAAGTCCCCTGCTTTTTTAGGAGTCAGTATCATTGAAAAAGGGTCGGATGTTTGAATAAATATTGCGCTCTCATTTTACTGCTGCTTGCGATGTTTACGCAAAATAGATTTTGATGTTGATTTTGTTTTCCGGAGTAGAACGTCGTGTTTGTATTGTGACCACAAAACAGAGAGGCGAAAAAAATAAAATAAGAATCTAATCACGGAAAAGAAACGCTCATAGATACCATGATAAACTCGCTAGCCGGAAAAAAAAAACCAACAAAGTCAAACCGCAAGCTCGCCGTCAAACCCATTCAGCCCCCGTTCTGTGTTGGCACCTCCCACCCCTTTGCATCTTCCCAGCCACCAACTCGAGAGAACGAAATGAGGGAGAAATTTGGGGAGAAAACAAAAATCAAATCACATGCAAAGCAGTCACGACCCTCCCGGAGCACAATTTCATCTCGTGATAGAATAAAGCAAAATGCCGACTTCGTTTCTATAGTGTCTGATATGGCTTTTTTGAAAAGTAGGAAAAAGGACAGTCGAAACAGCAAGCACAGAGCCGCTCAAAACAAGACATCCATGAAGAGGTACCGAAATCAGGGAGAAACCACCGCGTGCCGTGGCTATGCTGTCTAGAGTAAAGAGGCAAAACGAGTATGGTTTATAAAGGGAAAAAATAAACCCAAAAAAAATCACAAAGGAACGTCTGAAACATAAAAGCAAGTGAAAAGGAGAACTCGCCACGATATCGAGCGTACGGTAAGCAAAAAATAAAAAAATAAAATAGAAACAAAAATCAAAAGGCAAAAGGCAGCTTTGTGTCAGTATGCGTATTCGGTGGAAGATGGAATTCAAACCAAAATTGCAAAACTGCAAGAAGAGCAACGCCAAAGCAAACATTGTAAAAAGGGGAATGCAAAAAAAACTGCATGATGGCAACCAAAAGAAAACCCCCTCCTCTAAAAGAAAAAAAAACTGTGAAAGTACCGTTGGTAAGACTCTTCAACGGGTGATGGAAGCTGGTTTCGTCTCCCCCATTTCCTCCCCCAGAAGAACGATTCGAAACAAAAAGCCCCGGCATTTGAGGTTTAACCTGGCTTCGGAAAACCTGTCTCAAAAGAATCTTTGATGCTTGGAAGAGGTGTATCCGCTCTGTTGATATGGTCGTAGAGATTGTAGAAAAAAGCCCGGCGTAAGCACAGAAAAAAGCTGGAAGATGTTTTACCGTTCCCTTAAAAAAGACCGTCTAAGCCGCAGCCGCTCGACAAGAACAACGTAAAGTGGGAAAAGGTTGCCGTCCCTGAAAACGATTCCGATGCTGCTGTCGTTGAGGGCCACCAAAGGAGACGTGAGAGATACAACCTCGAAAAAAAGAGAACAAAAAAATCAAGCATCAAAAAACGGGCGTCACGCAAAACAAAAAAGACGGAAAAGTAAATGTATAATCACCCGAATCATAGGTATAACAGACGTAATTGAGAAAATTGAGAAGATAAACGAAGACGAAAGCAGAAATTAAAAAAAAAACCAAAAAACCAAAAAAACCAAAATAACAAAAATAAAAGACAAAAAAAGGAGAAAAATTGAATCATTTGTTATTTGTTTATCAATGTTTCACTATACTTTGGCGGGAGCTTCAACTCCGGAACCGTGCCGCGGCAGAGGCACTCCGCTCCTGGATCTGTTTGTCCGTGGCGACGTACAGCCGGTCCAAAAAATCCATGGCCGGGGCATCCTTGAGGATCTTGGCCACCTGGATGCCGGCGGAGATGAGCTGCAAGATGTTCCGGTCGTCTTTCAGCGGCCGCGACTGGTGCCGCGCCGCGTGGCGCATCTCCAGCGAGTTTTCCAGAATGGTCACCAGCTGCTTGATCTGGCCGTTGTACAGGACGCGCGCCGGAATCCGCCGCTTCGTGGCCAGGCGCTTCAGCAGCTGCACCCACTCCGTCCACTCGCGGTCCTGCGGCCGCGCCACCGGCCGCATGTCCTGCGTCAGCGGGATGGGGAACTGGTACCGCGCCACAAAATCAAACGCGCACTGCGACAGCCGGTCGTTGACCTGCGACAGCACGCTGTCCTGCTCCTGCACCAGCAGGTTCGTCGGCAGGTGCGGCAGCTCGCGCTCTTGCGACGCAATATACTGTGGCGTCGGCCGGGGCAAGTACTGGTGGGGCCCGTCGAATTCGTCCCGGTTGGCGCCGCGCCGTGGTGGCCGGCTGCGCCCGTCTTGCCGGATGGTGGCGCTGCCGTTGCTACTGCTGCCGCCACCGCCGTTGCTGCTGTCATTCAGAGGATAGCAGCGTTCAAGGGACGACGACCCCGAATGCGCGAGCAACGGAGGAGGCGGCGACCATTCGAGGGTGCTGTCCATGGAAATGTCCGAAAGGTTGGGGGACACGTCCTGAGTGTCGTCAACCGAGTCGGTGCTGGAAAAGGTGGGCTGTCGAACCGGTTGCGGGCCGACCAGATCCGATGCGGCTACGGCCATGGTGGCCGCGCCGTCGTGCACAGGGCCGTGACGCGAGGCGAATCCATCGTCCGGCGCAAACAAGGCGTGGCCGTTTCGGGCGCTGTCACCGTTGCTGTAACCGGGAGCAAAAGTGGTCCCAATCGCTCCATACACATTAGACGAGAAAGACGGAGGAGGAGGTGGATGAGGCGGCTGCTGCCAGCTGTAGTTTTGGGGTGGAGAACGGGGGTACTGGTTGTTGTATGGGGTTGCCAAAACAGACTCGCCGGCGGCGGCAATGGTATTGCTGGAAACGGCGGATACCGGCGGCGACTTGAACGGAGAAGCGGCCTGCGTTCCGCGAGCGAAATTCACACTTGGAAAAAAAAGAGAAAAAAACGGCGTTATTCCACAACGATCATGAGCGGCAGCTTGGAGGAAGAAGGGCAACGCTGATTTTGAAAAAAAAATATGTATTATATAAAAATACATATAAAGAGAAAATGGCACGGCGTTGTCTTACCTGGACGACCGATAGGGGGCATCACGGCCACTTTCATAACCGCTACTCTGATAGCCGTCGTTGTACCCATTGTTCGGGCTTGGCCAAGTTAGCTGACGTGTCTTGCTTGTGCCTGAACGATGGAAGCGTTTGCGGCTGCCGCACCTTCGGGTTGTGTTCCACCGTCCGTTGTAGGATCTGTAGCCGGAATCTGACGCAAAGGCCGCACTTCTGCCCGCATCCATGCTGCTGCTACTGGTCTAGTTTCAGAGAAGAGACAGAATAGCACCGGTTGGTGAGTCTTGAAAGAACATCGAAGGCAAACCGTTCTGGCGAAAATAGAAGAAAAAGCGTATCAACTTCTGGCGAAGCGTAGTCACCTTCCTTTCTTTGTTCCTGAGCATACGCTGGACAGAGTAATCCTAGGAGAAAAACAATAATAACCGCAGGGTAACAAAACTAGGGCAAGTTTCTCTTCGTGGGTCTCACTTCGACAGCCGGTCAGGTAAAACGGGCTGATTCTGCGTCCAAATGACTAGGTGAACGCCGGGAAAGCCCGTGACAACGTCGATCCGGTAGTAGAAGTTGGATGATGAGCATGAGAGATCGTCTCGAATGCAAGATCAATGATACTGAGCACGCATTTCGGCGGGCTGCATCAGGTATGTTGATAGATAATCGTGGGGGGTTGAAAAGGAAGACCATGCAAGGGCAGGTTCAATAAAACTAAAACGGGATGAAGGGGGGGGAAGCAAAGACGTAAACGGCAACCAAAAGCGTCTATTTTCTGTCTTTTGTTGCATCTGGGGCCCCCAGGAACAGAAAAGAAACCCCCCAAGGGGAAAAGGGAAGAAAAAGGGGAAGAAAAAAAGAAAAAATGCAGAGAGATGTGCTTCGTAGGCCGACGTGGTCATCTGACGCTTGCCGCTTCTAGAATGTGTATCCTGACATGCTATCCTTATGAGGATGCAGCTGGAAAGAAAATAAGGAAAAGGGGGAAACAGGAAGGGGGGGAGGGAAAAAGGTTCCCCTTTAAGCAACGATCCATCCTACTGCAGAGTCCTCTCCATCAAAGCAGAAAGCAAGCTCTCTAGACAGCTCAATGGTCCAAAAAGAACTTCTGTTGTGTTCACCAAACAGAGTTGAACACCTCACTCTGCACGCTGGTCAGCCAGTTAAGGCGACTGAGGCGGCAAGGAGGAAGCTGAATAGGGAGAAAATCTGGCAGCAGTCCTTATTGCTTGATTTCATGATAGCCAGTCCCGAAGCAAAGCAGCAGTATTGTGCATCACGCCCGGCCATAGATTTTGCTTTGTTCGAAGTTGCAAGTTCAAGCAACTTTGGAAGCTGTAAATATCTTCTTGTTCGAACCGAGCTTGTTTGCAGAAGTGTTACGCCCGAATAAACTGTAACAAGTGCAGACGAGAACGATGCAGCTACACACCCGTATGTCAGCTCTGGCCGGGGATCAAAAGTAGACGGGCGAATGCTCGAAAGAAGAAGGTGATAATTCCGTGCCAAACAGGAAGAAAAGAAAGGGGGAAATCGACCACGCAACCAAACCCGGCTCAGGTAAGCTGACAATTCTTTGTAATGAGAGTCGTATTTTTCGTTGTTCTCTCTTTTTTTGTTTGTTCTCCTTGCCTTCGAGGGAGAACAAACTCGGCCCGCCGGGAGTTTGTTGGCTCGCTTCTTGCTTTTCTTGCAGCAACGCCATTCTGCCGTCGGGCACAAATCGACAACGCCTCGTTTCTGCAAGGGCCGTTGGGCAGCAACAGACAGTCGGCCGGTTCAATGGCCAGATCAATCCGGCACGATGGAAGCACCGCGCAGCCAATTAAGTCGACATCATGTCGACAATCAAACGACGGCATTTGAGAAAAGAAAGAGAGGCGGTGGCGTTCCGGGACGGGGCGTCGGGCACCGATATCGTATGCATTTCCTCGCGTGGAAACTTTCTTCCTTTAATTTTGTAGGATGAGCCAAAGCAACGACCGCATGCTCGCCCTGAATTGGTGCCCAACTCTCTTCTCTATTCGTTTCCGTTCCTTGCGTCCTATCCGACCGCGCGGCCGTAGCCTGAGCTATAAGTGGGCAAGAACAGCATGGCGATATTCAAAAGTGTTGTCCCTTAAAGCCTGCGTGTTCCTTTCCTTGCTCATTTTCTTTGCTTTTTTTATGGATTGCGCGTGCATGCGTCGTGTGCGTTGTCGCCGGCGTCTCTAGGGCCGCTGTTCGGGACATCGCTCTTCGTCCACAATGCGGTGTTTCTTATGCTCAATATTTCATGGGCAGTTCCGACGGAGACCGCCCATTTTCGTCTTAAAATCTGGTTTATAATATCCTGGTGTCAAGACTCTCCCCTTGAGAAACGCTGAAGCAGTTGGATCACAGGTAACGAGACGGGTTTCGATTCAAGTAACAAAAGAACGATACAGCTCGACTCAGACGAAGATGGCGAAGTTGCCCCAGCAGATTTGTTTCTGATCTCAGGGGCACAGAACTGGCAATGATTCGAGACAACGGAACGGATCTGTTGTTATCAGCAAAGTCAGCAGAAGAAAGAAACAAAAAGACCGTGTTACAAAACACACCTTACTTCTCCCGACAAACACATCTCGGTTGTCGTGGCCGTCGTAGCCGTCGTAGCCGTCGAGGCTGCGGCCGTCATCGTGAGCTTCGAAAGGTAACAAGTCCAAAGTCGGCTTTCCATGTTTTGTTGGACGTGGGAATTGGATAACGTAAATGCCGTGTTGCGTCTTCTATCCCGTGATATGTATTTTTATGTACTCAAGTAATCAAAAGAAAGGGGAAGGTGCGACCCCCCCTGTCGTTCCTATCAAGTTTACCACTACATGTCTACATCGAAGAGAAGGAAGGAACGAACGGCGTAACAGTTGTCAAATCAGAGCCTTCCCCCGTTGTGACGTCAGGCAGCGAAGCATCCGGTAAAATCATATCGCTTTAAGAGAACATACTTCCATTCGTCACGTACGGTCAACTGAGGGCTCAGACGTAAATCACTGGATTCGAAGTATAGTAAGCCCAGAGAGTCTCTCTGTTCAAACTTCAGAGCATAACTCTAGTCGTAGTCTCTCTGGCCGACTTTGAGATGCGAGAACTTTTATTTTACAAAAGAAGAAAGGCCGTCATAGCGGCTCAAAAGAATCCTGAACAATGAAATCAAAACATTCACGGAGTAGTGTTGTGCAGGCTTGGGAGTTCTCCTGATCGCATAGTCTAAGGGGAATACGTAGGCAACACATATCTTCTGCTAGGACTTGTTCATATTTTTATCATGAAGACATCACAGAAAGCCAAATCACGAAGTCGTTGAACCATCTTTGGGTTTTGCAGGGGGTTGGATCATGAAATGCGTCCTGTTGATGTCTTTGCAATTGTTTTCAGTTCTCGTCCCGCTTGTTTAACCCGGGACGCTTGTGTGTCATGGCTTCTTGCAAAGTAAACCTCTCACGGCTTCTCAACTGTCTATGCTCAAGGCAGGCAGATTAGAGAATAGAAATCTCAAAAAATAAGACGAAGGAAAACTCGACTTGCTCTCAAAGTTCACGGGAACGGGTGTGAGCGCCGCTCACAATGGGTAGATACAACCACAGCTCACGATACCTGACGGGGAACGCTGATCGGTATCCCATAGTTGCACAAAATCCCATGAAAACACAATCTGTGGACACGCACGAGCACGAACGTGAGCGGACCCGATGACGCGAGCTTGGCAAACAGTGAAGGCTCTCGTTCCGGGAAAAAGAAACCCCCAGCATCGCGGGATGTCTCGAGAGACAATTGCCGAGTGCCGTCGGCGCCCAAGGGCGGTTCAGCTCGTCGGCCTCTTCTTCTGACCGCCATTTCCACTTGGTCTGCATCGGAACGAAAGTGTTTCAAGCGTGCATAAGTTCAGTGTGAGAAGGGAAACGGAAAGATGCATTTTGAGCGAATCAAACGGAATTGGGGGAACCAACGCGAAGAGGATGCAATACGAAGTAGAAAGAGACAGTCGAAAGCGGTTGACAGCTCATCGAACGAGCCGGGCGACGCAGACCAAAAAAAAAATTGTAATGCAGCGTGTACTATGTCTGCCCACAGCCAAGCAAGGCAGAGGTCGAAGAAGTGGTCGACGCTTCGCTCGTTACATTGTCGAGATAGTATTGACAAGAGAAGAAGCAGAAAAAAGCCCCCCATCCAGTCGTGCATTGCCAACGCATCATTGCATTCTACTCCACACCTCCCACCCTTCTCTCGCCTTTTCTTGATTTTTTTTTTTTTTTTTTTTTTTTTTTTTTTTTGGTTGGCCATCGTCTTATCGCCCTGGCTTCAAAGACGTAATATGCCTTGGTTTTGCCGGTCTACGCGCCGAGCTTGACACATGTCATACGAATTGTGACGAGAGTGCAGAAATATTGCAGGATGCATGGCAGCCAACCAATTGTCGTTCTGTTCTGTTTTTTTTTTCTCTTTCGTCCCCCTCCGTTTCCCCTCCCTGCGGTGACTTACTTGCGGAGAGGTGGCTGGGCTAAGTAAAACAAAAAACTAGCAAAGGAAAAAAAAAGGGAAATAAATCATGTTATTACACAGAAGGGGTTCGGCTGTAGTGACCGCAACCCGAGACATCGACAAAGTAATGATGAACAGGGAGCTGGTCGGAAGGTCTGCCACGGACAACTCAAATCAAGTCAAAAAAACAGCCTCAAAACTCCTCATGCCGCAGCACGCGCCGAGCAGGCAAACAGGAAGGATCTCGTTCACGCATCTCCTTCGTATGTGCAGAAACGTAGGCCACTCCTTTTTTTTTGCCTTTCCCTCTTGGCCAACGCATCATGCAGATGATGCCAAACTAGACCCCGTCGGCCCGCTGTTGATAGGCTACGGATGCTGCAACACGACTCCACCGGGACGAAAGAGAGCAGGGGTGAAAGACGAGGCGGAAAGTGGAAAAGTGGCCCGTTTATTGTGATATACGGAGTGATACGCATACGTCTCTAGCCTATGGGATATGCAGGGTATCTCTATCCGCAGAATATTATTTTTTTTTCCTCTGCCCCCTTCCCTACTCCTACGTGCGGCCGTTGTGACGGCCAGCTGTGGGACGACATGTGCAGAAAAAGTGCACAAGCAAAGGGGGGTCAGCAGAAAGTACCAAGGAGAAAGAGGGAGAGAGAGCAGACAGAGAACACGTCGAAGACCTTTTGCACAGCCTTGATTGTACTGAATACAAAGGGGGTCTTGCATGGGCAAGAAAGACAACACATCATGGTGTGAGAGGAGCCGCCGCAACTGTGACGGAAAAAAGAAATAAAAAAGGAAAAGGAAAAAAAGAGGAACAAGAAGGGTGCATGTGTTGTTGTGAGTAGGAAAAAGGGGCTGAGAAGAGCACAAAGTGGGAAAGGAAATGAAGCGGTGAGAGACCCCTTGTCTGTCTGCTCGTTCTCTTTTCGCAACTTAAAAGCCTGAACGCGTCCATTCCCCTTCCTCGTTTCTTTTCGTCCATTCCTTTTCTCTTTTTTTCTTCTTCCCTTCCTGCCCAACTTCATGCCCAAAAGACTCCACTGCTTCCCTACGACATTGTTCATCCTTGCAACGACTACAGGCCTCCCTTTTTCAGCTTTCTCCTCTTTGCCATCCTTGATACTCCTTTTTCTCTTTTCCAGTCTCAAACCTCCTTTCTCCATTGTGCTACCTCATATCATCCTCCCTGGAGCCTCCTTGATCACTTGCAGCAAGAGACGCCATTTCGGAAACCTATATAAATCTCGCGTGGATCCTTTTTTGTTGCTGCTTTCACTCAAATTTGAAATTCAGATTTCTTACACTGCCCTCATATCTTCGTGGCCAGTGTAGAGCTCTTTATTTTGGAGTGTAGATCGTGCACACAAAACCCCCTGAATAGGCCTAAAATCACATTTCCTAAGGATCTTGAGCATTTGTTGTCCGCCTTGTCTAGCCAGACATCGTGACAAACGATTTTGAACAACTTTGAAACCCAGAAAAAACAAATATTGGAGAACCATGCCTGGATTCGCTTCTGACGTGAACGACGTTCATACACCCGCTAGGTATTACAGATTTTCTTTTCTCTCAACTTGGGCTGGCCATCTGCTTTCATTCAATGCGTTTTGATTTTTGATTTTTGAATTTTATGTCGAGAATTGGTTTTCTTTGTTTCATGTTGTATCATTTCCTGTCCAGCGACTATTTTTTCGAACTGCATCTTGTCAACAAAACCTGGACCTGGAACGCCTGGATCTGCTTTCTGAAAATGACCTAAGGACTGCTTCTGGAAAACCCAACTACTGGATACCTGGACGACCAGCAGACTCTTGACAAGTTTGCTTGGTTCGAAGTGATTTTTGGCTGAGCCTGGGGAAAGGCGACGCTGACTTCACGATTTTTGAAATTATGAAGCATTTTCAGTTTTTTGAAACGCTTCTTGTCAAACCGGTAAGTATTGCAATGGAAATGACAGCGCATAACAACGACAAACCCAAGAACCAGTCTTGCCACGGAATAGTTTATTCATGAAACTTCAACCTCGGCTTTTGATGGCTTGCTATTATACTGGAAACAGGACAACAAACAATCTCTCCTGGGCTTCTCTGCGGACTCGAAACTTTTGACTAGGATCTACTTAACTATGGACCTGCAATGAAGAATAAGGCGACCTGTCGACACTTCTGTATACTACCAGGTCCTCAAGGGAGCGTGGACTGGCAGATCAACTCTGGAAACTTCACTTCGCTTATGGATGGCAAAAAATACTTCATGGACTGGCACTGGCCTTGCTTTTTTCTACTCTGGAAACTGGAGCCGCTCTTGCTTTTTTTCTAGGTTTCAGGATTACACTTAGATGGACAGAAACATCAATAAACATCTAGCCAAGGACATGGATACCAAAAAAAGCACCAGACTTTTCAACAATTTTCAGGCGGTGTGACCTGGCCTACAGAAACATACAAAACAGACAGAACAAGTGAAACGAGAACTCTCAGGGGCACTGAGACTGCCTTCACTGGACAAGTGACTCTGGACCCTGCTTCTACTATCAACTGGCCTTGCCTCGCTTTTGTTTTTCCTTTTCCTTTTCCCTTTTTGTCCCTTTTATGGACACAAATGCTTTCAACAAAGACAGAATATACCTACCAGGGCTGGATGGCATTCACAGGATAATGCACAGAATACATGGACCGTAACAAAACAAGGACCGTTTTGACAACATCATTTTTACCAATGAATCGCTGGAAATGCCTGGACGTGTCTCTATTTATTAAAAAAAATTGTTTCTGGATTTGCAAGAATTGCTCGCTTCGGGTCTCTTCTAATCAAAAGAACCACTATGGTCGGTCACCAAAAAACAAAACTCCCTTCTTGTCTTTTATGTTGCTTTTGGAAAATCAAATTACTGACAATCATTTACAGGAATACAAAGTTGTGCCATGTCTTTCGTCTGCATGTTTGCCTAGTTTGAGCTTCATGTTTTGTTCTCGTTGCTTTTGCGTTTGTCTTTTTTTTGTTTTGTTTTTCCATGCTTCGTCCTCAAACGCTCTTCATCGGTTATGCTTCGTCCCTTTCTTTTTTATTATATATCTTCTTCTTCAATGTTGCGCAAAAAGGGGAACTGGATAGTTCCCAGGGATCCAACAATGTCTTTCTTTCAAAACAAAAAAAACCCGGATAAAGTGGTTTAACAGCACACTGACTTTTCTTTTCTGTTTCTTCAAGCGACTGTACTTTCTCGTCTTCCGGAATGCTTTATCCAGGAGCCCCAACGGGCACTTCCAACATGGACGGCGGCGGCCTCCAGTGGGATGCCACCGTTGAAGGAACACAGAACTTCGCCGACTTCTCCGACCACGGAGACATGCCGCAGGATGCCGAGGACTATGGCGTCTACAACCTAGACAGCCACATGGTGGACGACTGCCCACCGCACTCGCACCAACAACAACAACAACAAAAATGGATGGCCATGGGACCTGTCGCCGCCGCCGGATCCGTGCTCATGGAGCGGACGACCGCATCCCGGAGCACGGCAGGCAGCAGCATCAGCAGCAGTGGCGGCGGCAAGGCCCGGACTCTGCACGCGACGGCGCCCGCTTTGTCGGTGTCGTCGTCGTCGTCTGGGCACAAGTCGCGGGCGAAGATGCACACGGACCTGTCGCACGGCACCTTGGCCGCCTTCTCTGCTGGATCCTATGGCATGGGCGGCGTCGATGCCTATGCGGCAAACGGTGCTCTGGCTTCGGGCGGCGCCATGGCCCCGTACTACTACACGGACGCGGCGGCGGCCGCGCTATCGAGCCACGGCATCCTGGATATGCAACAGCACTACCTCTCCCTGTACGGCGCCCAGGACCTGCCGGCCGTGCCATTTGCTGCCGACGCGCTCCACTACGGCGGCGCCGGGTCGCATCCGCATCCGCACCAGCAGCCCCAGCAACACGTGAACCCGTCCTGCACGCAGATGAACGTGGACGATTTTGTGCCTGTGGCGATCTCGCCGCATACCTACGGATCTGCCAGCTCCCAGCGCTCGTCCCCTGACCTCGGCGGCGAGGACGTCTGGTCGCTGCCGGTGGCGGCGTCACCCGCAGAAAGCCACGACTCCACCACGTCGTCCTTTGGCCACCACCAGCAGCAGCACCAGCAGCAGTTCGGTTCGGACCACGACAGCCTCGTCAAGACCGCCCCCGAGGAGGACCTCACGTCGTCGACGGCCACGGCCACGGCGGCTTACCACCCGCAACGCTCCGGTAGCGAGGGAAGCGAAGTGACCCCGGCCCGGGACCATCACCTGTACAAGCAACCCGTGTGCGGAGAGGACGGCCTCTACCACTGTCCGTGGGAGGGCGATGCCAACTGCAACCACAAGCCCGAGAAGCTCAAGTGCAACTACGAGTATGAATTTTTTTTTCTTTTTTTTTTTTGGTCTCGCCTCTTCCCCCCTGGCTGTTCGCGTAAACTAACCTGGCAACTACTTGACGGCACGTTAGCAAATCGGTGGATTCGCATTTGAAGCCCTACCGGTGCAAGCACCACTCCTGCGAGAACGCGCGCTTCTCGTCCACGGCGTGCCTGCTGCGGCACGAACGCGAGGCCCACGCCATGCACGGCCACGGCGACAAGCCGTACCTCTGCCCGCACCCCGGGTGCGACCGCGCCCAGCCCGGCAACGGGTTCCCGCGCCAATGGAACCTCAAAGACCACATGCGGCGTGTCCACCGCGACGACGGCCCGTCGTTGCCGCCGTCGTCGTCCTACTCGTCTGCGATGGCCACGGCAACCGCAGGGACGGCGCGTGGCTCCCTCTCGGCGAGCAGCAACACCGGAAAAAACACCAACAACAACGGTAGCAGCAGCAGAAGCAGCAGCAGTGGCAGCCAGACGGTGGCCAAGGAACGCAAGCGGAAGAAGGAGCGGATGTCTGGTGACGGCGCCGGCACCGCCACGGCATCCTCCTCTCGGAAGTCGTCTTCGTCTTCCTCGTCTAGCAAGAGGAGCAGCGCCCGAAACCAGGCCGATGCTGCCGCCGCCACCGCCGCCGCTGCCGCTGCCGCTGCCGCTGCTGCCGAGAGCCAC
Source organism: Fragosphaeria purpurea (assembly GCA_002778095.1). Taxonomy (NCBI): domain Eukaryota; kingdom Fungi; phylum Ascomycota; class Sordariomycetes; order Ophiostomatales; family Ophiostomataceae; genus Fragosphaeria; species Fragosphaeria purpurea. The sequence continues at coordinate 4,504,583 of PCDL01000021.1, forward strand.
CGGCTGGATGCGCAGCAGGCTATGGAGGCGGCCAAGCGGGCGTCCCTGGAGCGGGCCTGCAACGAGTGGTACGGGCACAAGCAGGCGCTCTCGGACATTGTCATGGGCTTCACCCAACCCGACGACCCCCAGATCCTGCAGCAGCTCCAGGACGCCCAGATGCACTTCTCGGCCATTGCCCAGGTGTCCACGGACATGCTCTCGTCGCAGAAGGCGGGCGGTGTCCAGGCGTCGGCGTACCAATTCGATGCGTTTCCCCAGCAGTCGGGCTGAAGAAGAGGAAAGGCAAAAGAACAGTGAGAAAGAAAAGCGCAGCTTTTTTTCTCAAAGACGGAAAAACATACGCCGGTCTTTTCTCCTTATTGGATGTACATGGTGAGTACTGTGTTTCCGATGAATACCCTTTCTACAGTCGTTTTTGTTTTCTAAAGACCCATTTCCGCTAACATGTCCTTGCTTCGTAGGTTGCTCGCTGCTTGCTATCCGCAGAAAAGGCAGACACAACCGTGAGGATCTCCTTTTTGTTCCTGGGCGGCATTGTCTTATTGCTTTCAGCTGAAGGATCACGGATGGACAAAAGAAAAAAGAAAAAACAAACAAACAAACGAAGAAAAGCGTGATGCGTGTTCATGCACCCTTTTCCCTACCAAGCGTCCAGCGTTTTTTTAATTCTTGTCACCAGGGAGAGACGCTGGTACGGAAGAAGGCCCTACTGATCCATCCCCATACACAACATTTATGAGGACATCGCAGGGTCAAAAGGGTATTGCCAAAAGGGCGGACCGAGTCGAAAGTTGAAAAGTCATGGTTCGCAACCAGACCTTTTATCCTTCTCGGGGTGTCTGTTTCCTTTTGGTTTCTCTTCAACAGGGTCGAACGTCTTTGAGAGTTTCTTCTACTGGAGATGAAACAAGCTCCGTGCATGAAAAGTCGCGTCGAGGTTTAGGAAGTCGGAGGATGATGGCCGTTTCGGCAAGGCCGGGGAGGAAAGAAGGTTTATGATGCCATGAAATGATTAACGACAGAATTTTTTTATTTCTAAGATCGTGAAGGAAGAAGATAAGAAGGGCGGTTGACGAAATACTGGAGGAAGCGAAGAGAACGGAAGAGCGAGAAATTAGCGAAGTGGTCGTTCGTTTTTCTTTTGTTGTATCTCAAATGTGGTCTTTTGAATGCTTTGTTGTTTTTTTGTTTATTTTCTAGCTGAGGAATAGGGACGAGCACCTTTTTGTTCTCGAATAGTTGCAGTAGGTAGAAACAGACACGATACCAACAGCCATTCCAGTAGCACGGCTCTTTGTGTACTACAGACTATCCAAGATGGCATAGACGAGCGGCGGGAGATAATCAAACCCAGCCAACTGGGGAGAGTGAAGATGCGTCGTATATTCCAGTTCTGTATTCATGCAACCAACCCAAGAACGAAAATAAATCTATACATGTACGTACACCTTTATGTCTATCAAGAAATCTCGCTTTTCCAGCTCCGAGAACAATTTGAACGATTGCCTTGTAGTCTAAGGAGAAAAAAAAAAGAGAGAGATGGAAAAGGTTGTGAGTGACGGAAGAAACGGACGTTATGGTGGCTCGCTTTATTTGGACCGCTTGGCCTCCAGCTCCTTCTGGTACTTGGCCATCAATTCTTTCCTACACCTCGAGTTAGCACGGGCAAGCAGCGCAAGGAAAAACAAAAAAATCCTTGTACTCGGAAGAAGAAAAAACCTACTGCAAATGCGGCGGCGCCGGCGCGTAGTGCGAAAACTCCATGGAGAACTCGCCCTTGCCCTGGGTGGCGGCGCGCAGGTCCGTGCTGAAGCCGAACATGGCGTTGAGCGAGCAGTCGGCGACGAGCGTGAAGTCGTCGGCGCCAATCTCCGTGTCGACGACGGTGCCGCGCTTGTTGATCAGCATCAGCAGGTTGCCCTGGAACTCGCTGGGCGCCGTGATCGTCGTGCGCATCAGCGGCTCGAGCACCTGCCCGCCGGCGGCGCCAAAGACCTGGCGGAACGCCATCTGCGTGGCCAGGTTGAAGGCGTAGTCCGACGAGTCCGTCACGTGCGTCGCGCCGTCCGTGATGACCATGGCCGTGCCGATGACCTTGTGGCCGAGCTGCGGCCCGCGCAGGCAGGCCTGCTCGAACCCCTTGGCGCACGCCGACAAGAACTTGTCCGGGATGGTGCCGCCCACGACGCGCTCCTCAAAGTGGTTCGCCGTGACCTTGCCGCCGGTGCCGGACAGTCCGTCCGCACCCGCACCCGCGCCGTCTCCTTCGCCATCTTCGCCGTCAGTCGCCGCCGCCGCCTCCGCCTCTTGCTCACCGGTGTGGGTGTTGGGCTCGATCCAGCCGACGACGCGCGCAAAGTCGCCGGGCCCGCCGGTCTGGCGCCGTAGCAGGTAGTCAAAGTCGGCCCGCTGGGTGATGGTCTCGCGGTAGGCGACGCGCGGCTGGCCGACCTCGCAGTCGACGTTGTACTCGCGCCGCAGGCGCTCGACGTAGACCTCGAGGTGCAGCTCGCCCATGCCGGAGATGATGGTCTCCTCGGACTCCTCGTCGACGTGCAGGCGGAACGTGGGGTCCTCGCGCTGGAAGCGGTTCATGGCCTTGGAGAAGGCGTCGGCGTCGCTGCTGCGCTTCGGCCGGATCGACAGCGACATGACGGCGTCGGGCACGAACATGGACGTCATCGTGTACGGCAGGTGGCCGTCGGTGAAGGTGTCGCCGGAGGCGCAGTCGACGCCGAAGACGGCGCAGATCTCGCCGGCGCCGACCGTGGCCACGTCCTCCATCTCGTTGGAGTGCATGCGCACGATGCGCGGGATGCGCACCTTTTTGCCCGTGCGCGAGTTGAACAGGTAGGTGCCCTTTTTCAGCGCGCCCTGGTACACGCGGATGTACGTCAGCTGGCCGTAGGGGTTCTCCTCGAGCTTGAAGGCGAGCCCGACAAAGGGCAGCGAGTTGTACGGCACGAGCGCCACGGGCTTTTCGTGCTGGGCGCGGTCGAGCGCCGTGTTGTCGACCTCGCCCGGGTGCGGCAGGTAGTCGCACACGGCGTCCAGCATGGGCTGCACGGCCTTGTCGCCGAGCGCAGTGCCCATGAGCACGGGGGTGAACTTGAGCGCGACGGTGGCGCGGCGGATGGCGGCCTGGATCTGGGCCGGGGTCGGCTCCTGCTCGGCGAGGAACAGCTCGGCCATCTCGTCGTCGACGTCGGCCAGCTTCTCGATGAGCTCCTGGCGCTTGGCGCGCGCGAGCTCGACGAGGTCCGCGGGCAGGTCGTCGGTGATCTTGAGCTGGACGCCGCGCTGGCCGTGGTTGCGGATGGCGCGCATGTGGACCAGGTCGACGACGCCCTCAAACTCCTTCTCGGTGCCGATGGGGATCTGCACGGCGGCGGCGGCGATCTTGAGCTTGCTGTTGATGCCCTCGACGGCCTTCCAGGGGTTGGCGCCCATGCGGTCCATCTTGTTGACGAAGCTGATGCGCGGCACGTTGTAGCGCTTCATCTGGCGGTCGACGGTGATGGTCTGGCTCTGCACGCCGCTGACGGCGCACAGGATCATGACGGCGCCGTCGAGCACGCGCAGGGCGCGCTCGACCTCGATGGTGAAGTCGATGTGGCCCGGCGTGTCGATCAGATTGATGTGGTAAGTCTCGTCCTCGCCGGCCGTGCCGTCGGCGGCGGGGGTAGCCCGTTTGGTCCAGTCGCAGAACGTGGCCGCCGACTGGATGGTGATGCCGCGCTCGCGCTCCAGCTCCATGGAGTCCATCTTGGCGCCGACGGCGTCGCGGCCGCGCACCTCGTGGATCGCCTTGATGCGGCCCGTGTAGAAAAGCACGCGCTCGGTGACGGTCGTTTTGCCGCTGTCAATGTGTGCCTATAAAGGACTTTTCGTTAGGACGAGAAGACCAGACGGAAAGAGGACACCCCCTTCCCCCCCCAACGCAGCAAAAACCCACCGCAATGCCAATGTTCCGCACACGCGACAACCGCTTGGCCTCTTCCGGATTCATGTTCGCAGCAACGGACTCGGCCGTCAGATTCGACGCGGCGTCCTGGGCGGCCTTGAGCCTGCACAAATCGGTTGTTGTTGTCAGTACGATCGACATGCAAAAGAGCAACGGAGCACGGCGGCCAGGACAAAAACGGGACAAGCCACTTACGCAGCCTGTGCCGCACTCATGGCGCGTAGCCGCGCACTGCTGCTGAGCCACTGCCGCTGCCGCGGCTCTCTCGCAAGCAGCAGCGTCGTCGTCGTCGTCGCCGGCGCCGCCGGCTGTCCTCTCGTCGGCCGGGTTGTTGTTCTTGTTGGCCGTGTCGCGGCTGCGCAGGGGAGGGCGGCACCATGTTGAGATACAGATCTAGACGAGGACGAGAATGGCGCCGACCCAAAGGGCACACGAGCAGCCGAGCAGGAGGCCGCGCTGTTGCTGTTGTTGCTGCTGCGGCTGCTGGTTTTTAGCAGGGAAACGGCCCGCCGTGTGCGGTTCATTGTGGGCGACAACGCAGTCGGAAAATAACAAAAAAAATCAAAATCAAAATCAATGCTCAGATTGAATTCGGAAATGCCACAGAGAAAAGGTCCAGCATGGCTGGTGTCGTGTTCGTGGGACCCTGGATTGGTGGGCCGTCTGATTGTCGCGGACCAAAAAATTGAAGCGCCAAAAGAACTGACGATCGTTCGTTGCCCTCCAAAAAAAAAAAAATCTGAACCCCTGTCGATTTTAGCTCCGGAATTGGCGCCAGGTACCCGCATATAGAAAATGGTAGTGAAGGTACTTCCACATGAAAGAGCTATGCGCTATCCAATCAGAACGCGGTATTACAAGGACAACGCAATTGATGCACACAAAATATACAATTTGCCTCGCGGCTCAACAACGAAGCCGTCCACATCAACAGTTGGATTGCTACACGAAATAGCTACGTGTATTCAAGTCTAATGTCTTCTTCTTTAAAACATAAAACAGAACATAACGCACGTCGGAAATGCTGACCCTGTACCCACTGTATGCCGTCCCATGCAAGAGACCCAGGAAAAGAAAGAAAAAGGGAAAACCAAACGAAGGAAACGCCCGAAAGAAGGTGAACGAAATATACATAATGGGTTAAATCTGTTGTGCATGGTTGCCTGCATACAAACCATGTTGTTTCTTTGCGTGGTCTCGTAAAATGGACTAATCCAGACGCCATGCGATGCCGACCCCCTTTTCTTCGTCCGTCCCACCGTTCGCACCTGTTCGACACTGCCGCCGCCGCCGCCGCCGCCGCCGCTGTCTTTATACGACGTACAGGCCACCCGCCAGAAACATCGTCAAGCTGACGATGCCCACGCGCAGCAGGTCCATCGGCACGGCGTTGGTCGGGCCCGCGTTCTTCTTACCGGGGGCGCCGGAGCTGGACGCGAAGCCGGACGAGGCGGCATACGCCGGCGACGTAAATGCCGGCGTGGCGGTGACCTGGTTCTGGTGCGGCGCGGTGGTGGCCGACGGGATCGGGGCGCCGGAGCTGGCAAAGGCCACGACGTTGGACGACGTGGCGTTGAAGTCGGTCGGCGCCAGGGCCACCTGGTTGTTCACGAGGTCGTAGACGACGTAGGCGGAGCGCAAGAACGAGTCGCCCAGCAAGAAGGGGTCGCTGCTGGAGTTCTGGATGCCGAACTCACACGCCTGCTGGCCCCGGTACGGGCCGGACGAGAAGGCGGCGCCGCCGCTCTGAAACAGGTCCAGCACCAGCTCGTCCATGGTGACGTTGATGGTCGGACCGCCGGGCCCGCCAAAGCCAAAGGAGAGGAGGCCGCCGCTGCTGGCGCGGCTGCAGGGAATGACGGCGAGGCCGACCTCGGCGTTGTAGACGGCGCCCACCTCGGTCCAAATCTGCTGGGCCAGGTCCTGCGGGACGTACGACAGGGTCGTGCCGGAATCCAAGACCACGGGGATCGGGAACTCGCGCGAGCTCAACGAGTCGGTGCCGCTGGAGCTGATCGCTTGCAGGGAGGTCAGCGCCACGAGAAACGACGAGAACGTGTTGGTGTCCGCGTCCTGGTAGATGTCGATGCTTGTCAGCTCGCCGTGGTATTTGTCCGTGTCGATGCCGCCGAAGAGGATGTTGCCTGTGCTGGCATCTGTTTGAAACAAGGTTAGCAACAATAGCAACAACATACCACGGGAATCGAGTATTGTTATGCCCAAGTCCAAGAAACACGCACCCAAATCGTTCAGCCACAGGCTGTAGGCAACGGTCTTGATGACGCCCTCGTTGGCCATGACCACCGGCAGGTTGTTGTAGGCGGCGGACAGCGTCTGCTCGGAGGACACAATGGCCTCGTCGGTGGTGTAGCCGACGCCCACCAAGCCAAAGTTGATGTCGGTGTCCTGGCCCAGCCCCATGGTCATGTTTGTCACGGTACTACCGCCAATGGTGAACACGTCGGTGAAGTAGTCGCCGTTGGCGTGGCTGCCGTCCACGTAGGCGATGCTGAACTCGTCTTGGCCGATGACGTTAAATGTAGTCGAGCTGTCCTGATCAACTGTCCAGGGGGAAAAAAGCGTTAGTACTGGCATTACTCGCGCCGAGCCAAACACAACCCTGAAACCCCAGGATAGACGTACAGGAACCTAGACTGCAACCGCCGGTGCGGCTGGCCCTTGACGAGGAGGCGCAAATGCTTGCGTCGCTGGAAGGCACCCAAATGTCGCTGCTGCCGGTGTCCAGCTGCAGCGTCAGGGTTTGGCTGGGCGTGCCGATCTTGCAGGTGGCAAAGTAGCCACCCTGGGTGAGGTCGTTGTGGATGGTGGTGAGGTCGGTGTCGGCGCGCCGGAGCAGCCGGGGATGTGGTTGGCGCCGTGCGATGTCCCACTGGACGACGCCCTCGGGCGTGGCGGCGGCCACGGAAGCGGCCAGTGCGGCGCTGGCGCCGGCAGCAAGAGCAGAATTCCTCATGGTGGAGGGCGAGACGAGAACGGTGACGAGGTAGATCGAGGGAAAGAGGAAGAAGAAAGTAAGGAAAAAAAGGGAAAAAAGAGGAAAAAAAAAGCAGAAAAGCCCCCGAAGAGAGAACTAAAATCTATTTATTTGGCTTGCCAAGGACACCACCAAAAGCCAAGGGAAAGGAGCAGCAAAACAAAGCTTGATTTCGTATCCGTGACGAGGTCGGGCGGAAAACAAAGTCAGCGCCAAAAAAAGGAGAAAAACAAAATGAAAAACGGAGACCGGTCTTGGTACGCCAAGACTTTTGGAAATGGCGCCAAAGAAACGATGCTGCTGCGGCTGGCCAGCTATCGTATGTATATAAAAGGGCAACCTCCGCAAAAGGACGAGCAGCGGGCTGGCAACGACGGGACGAGGACAGAAACAGGAAGGAGAGAAACAGCCAAGCGAAAAGGAAACGTAGGAGGACAATGAGGAAGGAGCGAGAGGATAATATGAGAAACCAAAAGAAGCAGCAGCAGCAAAGGACCGTTCTTGCCAAAGACGAAACAGAAAGAGGCCTTCTCGAGGCAGGGGGGGTGTGGGTGTCGTCTAGTTAAAGCAGATTTCTATTTACGGCGCCTGCTCGAAGCCGCAATGCGCCAAATACAGGAAGGTACCGTTTTCCCCCAATGCGACACAGAGCCGGCGTGGTCGTTGTGACGGATGACGACAAGAAAGCGGCTCAGCTGTTACGTGCAGAGGGCTTTTGTCGTAGTCTACTTTCTTTTCTTTCTTTTTTTTCTTTTTTCTCTTTTTTCTCTTTTTCCTCTCTTTTTTTTCTTTTTTTTCCTACTCTTTTTGTTCGGAGCCCAGCCGGGCAAGCCGTCGGCGCTGCTGAGGCAAGGACAGTGCGAATAATTATCATGACGCCGTTTTACGCACAAAAATAAACTTTACACTGTCCTATGCACGGTGGATTCGTACGCAGCCACCGGCTGTTGCGGGGGGCCTCCCTACAAGTCCCATACCTCGCCGGCGCTGTTTCGCCAAGAAACTCACTCAGAAAAAGCCTACGTAATGGCCGGCCCTTTTTTTTTTTGGCACGCGGCAGTGCTGCGGCCGTTGGGGGCAAAAAGTTTGGTTTGCCGCCAACGACGGCGAAAAAGAAAAAAGAAAAGAAAATAAAAGGCTGACGAATGCCGGAAGAGAAAATAGCCATCGGCGTCGGGACAACCTGCCAGGAGGTCCCGCGAGGCGACAGAGGAGCGCATGGAAATAAGAATACGGCGCACTTATGAGAGTACGATAGTGAGAAACCAAGGGGGTGTCGTCCTTCCTGAAACCGGTTGTCCGTGCGGTTGCGTTTCGAACCGTGCCTCGTCAGCCCTCCTTTTTTTGGGTGGCCTCTTTTGGTGGTGTGCCTCCCCGGCGTCCCTGTACAACTACGAAGTATTCCTTTGTTCTTTGTCGACTTATTATCCACCATAGACAACGGAGTTTCCCTCGTGAGAACTGCGCCTTGGCAGGTCGTACGCACTGTTCCTCTGTAACAAAGGCGTGTATCCGGGCACCTGGTTCGCCGAGAGAGTCCTCGTACTTACTCCGTGACGGGGGACCCGGGGCCAGACTCCAAAAGCGATTCGTGGCGGCGCAAATGGCCTTGTGGTCAACACTGGCCGCTCTTGGCAGGCCAAGAAAGTGCTTGTTTTGTTATCACAATGTTTTTGTTCTCGGCGCTTAGACATGGACATGAAAAAGCCCTTGCATGCGGAGCGAACTGCCAAGACTGTGCTGCGCCTTACTCGGTACGGCTTGTGGTCCTTGGCCGTCTGTATACAGCTCAAGTGCTCCGTCGTTTGTTCTCGATGTGGCCCGGTGGGACGCATCCCTGGCCGTCTTGTTCGTCCCCGTTGCAGAATGCCGTTCGTTTTGGTTGCAGCTGCGCCGTTTCTCCCTGAGCGAGCTGTCTCCCTGTTTCTTCTTTGCAGCCCGACGTCTCATCCCTTGCCTTGTCCGCATTACGAAAAGCCCAGAATAGAGAACATTGAAGCAATACGTTGTCATACGGCAACGAACGCCATGCTAAGCTTTTGCCGATCTGCGTATCGTTTCATCTCTTACAAGGTCGAGCCTGGGCTTTTGTTGGGCCCACGTTGATCCTCCAAATTGGACTCCTTGGTTTTGTTGATGTGAAGTCTGCAATCACACGAAGGATGTGCGGGAGGCATCCATATACACGTCCGCGTTTAGATGAAGAACGAACGGGACGGTAGTGCTCGTAGAGCCGGCGCAGCGGTAACGTCATTGTTTTGTAAAGAGCCGGTGTTCTTGGCAACCAGTGGCACTGTAAACGAAACAGCCGGGCAATTCTGAAGATTTGCGGAGAAAAACAGACGGATTTAACAGAACGCCAAGAATATGAGCAACACCCTACTGTGTATCTACATAATGTCCTCCCACGCACTCCTGTCAGTGCCCTGATTGTGTTTATATGTACGTATAGTTGTCTCTGGAGCTTTCCCACTGGCCTCAGTCCCGGTGCACTCCCTGGCGTCTTACGCGTCTCCGGCCAGGTGCTCCGCCACGTAGTGGTCGAGCCGTGCCAGCGCCTCGACCAGCACGTCCGTCTCGCACACGTAGCCGATGCGCACGTAGCCCCGGAAGTCGCGGCCGTGCCCGAAGCAGCGCGAGCCCGGCACCAGCATGACCTTGGTGGCGGCCAGCACGTCGAGGCAGAATTGTTCGTCGTCGACGGGTATTGCTTCAGGTTCTGGTCCTGCTTCCGCGTCCCCCGCCTCACCCGCCACCCGGGCAAACCGCACAAACGCCGTCGTGCCCGCCGTCGGCCGCACCCACGTGCACCGCACCCGGCCGCGGGCGGCCCACGCGCGCACAAAGGCGGCCAGGTGCTGCGCGTTGGTCTGCGCCAGGGTCACGTTGCGCCGCAGCAGCGGGCGCCGCACGGCGTCCGACAGCGCGTACCGCGCGACCCCGTCGTCCAGCTGCGACACGCTGATGGTCGTGTAGTCGCGGGCGGCCAGGAGGGCGTCGACGACGGCCCGGTCGCGCGCGGCGACCCAGCCGATGCGCAGGCCGGCCAGCGCAAACGCTTTGGACATGGAGCCCGTGGCGATGGTCTTGTCGTAGCCGAGGGAGAGGATGCTGGGCGGTGGTGGTGGTGGTGGTGGTGGCAGTAGAGCGTCATTTGTCACTCTACTGTCGCCGCCGCCGCCGCCGCCGCCTCCGTGGTGCAGCGGCAGATACACCTCGTCGGACACCAGGAGCAGGTCTCGCGACCGCGCAAAGCCGACAATGCGCTCCAGCACCGGCCGGGGGATGGGCACACCCAGGGGGTTGTTTGGGTTGTTGATGATGATCATCTCAAGCTTGTTAGAAAAATAAAATAAAATGAAATAAAAAAGACAGAAAAAAAGAGCGCCCCGAAAGAGTGCCCCGAAACAGGCGTCGTTCACCTACCTTCGTATTGGGCTGCACCATCGCCTCGAGCTCGGCCGGGTCCGGCACGTAGCCGTTGTCGGCTTTGAGCGTCCAGAGCGTGACCGCGGCGCCCAGGCTTTTCGGCACGCTGTACAGCTGCTGGTACGTCGGGTAGACGCAGACGACGTGGTCGCCGGCGCCGAGGAGCGCGTAGAACAGCAAATGGTTCGCCGCAATGGCGCCCTGCGTGATGACGACGTTGTCCGGCGGCAGCGGGACAACGTCGTCATCGTCCCTTTCCTCGTCATGGCCACCCCCGTCAATCAATGCCGCCACCTGCCGCCGCAGGGTGGCCGAGCCGCGGATGGCGCCGTACGTCAGCTTCGTGGTGGCCAGCGCCGCCAACGGGTCGGCCGCCGTCGGTGCCGAGGCAGAGGGCTGCCCTCCAGCTGCCGCCGCTGCCGCCGCCGCCGCCGCCGCTGCCGTCCTTTTCGCTTCCGTGTCCGCCAGCGCCACAAGGTCGGCAATCGACACCGACGCCGCGCAGGTCTCGGCGATGTTGAGCACGCCCGGCGTGGTCTCGTACGTGTCCATCCATTGCTCCACCTCGAACGGTTCGATGAGCACCATGATGGCGGGACGATGCGGCTATGGTTGGATGGAAAAGGAAGGCGTGTACATTACAGGGTCGCCACATACATACATATAGAGACGTTGTTACGCCCGTCCTACGCCCTGCCAATGACGTCTCACAAGCTGATAACCGCAACAGCTACGGGTCAAGCCGGGCCCGAGGGAAGAATACGACGTCGGACGCGCTGTCCAAATTCATACTGCTTCTTCCAATTACACGCACACCATCGCCAGCAGATTGTCCACGTTGTCGCCCGCCGCCAATGAGCTGTCAAGACCGTTGTCGTTGTTTTGGTTGTCGCAACTGGTCCCCATGACCGGACGACAGGCCTGTACCTCTCTGTATCTTCAGCGCCAAACCCCCGAAGGTTGAGAGCGGCCGAATGTGGTCCCACCGTGTGTGGGGTTGTCGGGTCATGTGCTACCAAGTGTACATTTTCCTTAGTACAATTTATCACCAAAACCAATGTATATGTGATAAACCTGCTATGATGGGCTTGGAAGGTGGCACTTCCCCACATGGCTTCCCTAGCAGCTGTGCTGCCTACCAGCAGGCTTCCCAGGGCAACGCCGCACTCTGCGACGCAAAGCACGGAGTCTCCCCGTAGTGGTTTCCCCCCCCTTCAGTGACCGCCCCGTCATCACAACACCTCTCCGCCTTCTTCGCACGTCTTCTGTTCCCCTTCCGCACCTTCGACCTTTCGACCTCCGGCCTTCGCATCGTCGCGCACACTCATTTCCGGCTTGGCGGTGCATGTCGCGCCTGTTATAGTCGTTTTATTTTTGTGGATTTCGAAAGCGCCCACGCGACGAAGCTATAGAGACTGGACCTCGGCTCACGATAATCGAGCGAGAAGGTTGGATTCCGGGGCCACAACGAAAGAGCGCACGAAGCCACTTGCTGCTTGGCGTGCGACGTCTCGAACCATTTGCCTTGATTCAGTCCCTGCAGCTTTTGTTGTCTTTGAACGCCTTCGGTGTCGGTCTTTCGACCGCCGCCCTCGCCCCCTTCTCCTCGCCGACTCGCTTTTGAAGACGGGCTTTCTTTCTCAGGCCGGGCATAACAATGGCTACTTCACAAAGATGCAAGGTGCTTTTTGTCGCCGCTGCGGTTTTGATGACCAGCAGCTTCGCGTCCGCCTCGACGGCCTCCCCGGCGCTGGGCTTCTCCAGCATCAACGCCATGCAGCCGCTGTCGTTCCGCAACGACGGCTCCGAGTGTCCACCATGGTAGGTATTCCACGATCGAGCGGTGCATCTTCGTCGCTGGGTCTTTTGGCTAACGAGGTGGCCGCCCCTCTCCTTAGCTTCAACTGTCTTTTGCCAGCTTTCAGCTGCGGTCAGTACGCCGAGTGCAGCGCCTACGACGGCACCTGCAAATGCCCTCCAGGCTGGGCCGGCATCGACTGTTTAGAGCCGCGTGCGTATTTTCTGTTTTCAGACTTTTACCGGAGTGGCATTGCGCTATATCGTCTTTCCTTTTTTTGCTGACATTGTCTGCTTTGATAGTGTGCGGTTCCCCGGCGCGTGGAAACGACCGGCCGATGCGCGGCGATGCGCCCGCCTGTGAGTGCGACGACGGCTGGACCGGCATCAACTGCAACGTCTGCACCGACAACCGTGCCTGCGATGCGCTGCTAGGTACCGACGACGGCGGTGTCTGCTACCAGATGGGCGACGTGGTGAAGAGCAACTACCAAATGTGCGACGTCACCAACAAGCAGATCCTCTCCATTCTCGACGGCAAGATTCCCGAAGTCACCTTCAGCTGCGACCGGAACAGCTCCGAGTGCAACTTTCAATGTAAGTTTTTCGGGTTTTTTTTAACAAGTTCCTGTCTTTTTTTTTCTATTCTTTTTCTGTCCACTAATACACCGCAGTTTGGGTGGACCAACGCGAGTCCTTCTTCTGCCAGCTGCACGAGTGCGAGTCCGATGCCCAGTTTGACGACAACTCGAACAACACCCAATACCGCTGCCAGACCGTCTCCTGCAGCTGCATCGCCGACCGCATGCTGTGCGGCGAAAACGGCTCCATCGACCTGACGGACTATCTGAAGGAAGAGATCAAGGGTCCGGCGTCCTTCGAGTGCGCCCAGGAAAACCGGGGCACCAACAAGTGCGTGTTTGACGAGCCCAACATGAACGACCTCATCAGCTCGGTCTTTGGCGACCCCAGCATCTTCTTGACCTGCCGCGCCGGCGAGTGCCTCTACAACACCGAGGTGCCCGGCTACAAGCGGCCCGTCTCCCGCATCAACACGCCGCTCATCGCCGCCGTCATCGCCGCTTGCTCGCTCTTCCTCGTGGCCGTCATCCTCTTGACGTGGTATCTGTCGCGCCGCCGGTTCCGGTACGAGCCGGTTGTTCCCTTTGACGACTCTGACGACGAATCGATCAAGCTCATGGCCGACCACAAACCCGCGTCGCTGTACTTTGAAAACGTCTCGTACACGCTCAACGGCAAGACGCTGCTCGAATCCGTGCAGGGCCTGGCGCGCCCCGGCGAAGTCATGGCCATCATGGGTGCGTCTGGGGCCGGCAAGACCACCTTCCTCGACATCCTCGCGCGCAAAAACAAGCGCGGTGAGGTCTCGGGCAACTTTTACGTCAACGGCGAAAAGGTCAGCGACCACGACTTCCGGAACGTGGTCGGCTTCGTGGACCAGGAAGACACCATGCTGCCCACCCTGACCGTGCACGAGACCATTCTCAACAGCGCCCTCCTGCGTCTGCCGCGCGACATGACCCGTGCCGCCAAGGAACAGCGCGTGTACGACGTGGAGAAGCAACTCGGCATTCACGCGATCCGCGACTCGCTCATCGGCTCCGAGGAAGGCCGCGGCCGCGGCATCTCGGGCGGCGAAAAGCGGCGTGTCGGCATCGCGTGCGAGCTCGTCACCAGCCCGTCGATCCTCTTTCTCGACGAACCGACGAGCGGTCTCGACGCCTACAACGCCTACAACGTCGTCGACTGCCTGGTGACGCTGGCCCGCATCTACAAGCGCACCGTGATCTTCACCATCCACCAACCCCGCTCCAACATCACCGCGCTGTTCGACCGCCTCGTCCTCCTCGCTCAGGGGCGGACGGTCTACTCGGGCCCGTTTGCGCAATGCCAGGCGTACTTTGACCACCTTGGCTATTCGTGTCCGCCCGGGTTCAACATTGCCGATTACCTCGTTGACCTCACGATGCACGCGGGCTCCTTTGCGCCGTACGCAGAAGAACAGGAGGGGGGCGAGGAGGAGGAGGAGGACGGCGACGATGACAACGGCAACCTGGGCGTTCCGGGCATCGTAGGCTCGGACGGCGCCAGCGACCGGCCCAGCAGTACCCGTGCCGTAAAATCGATTGCCAGCATCTCGGCAGCCAGCACCACCGCTGATGAGGGTGGAAGTGGCGGCGGCGGCGGCGGCGCTCATGCGCACAGCGCCGAGGCCTCCTCGTCTTCCTTGTCTCCTCTGCGCCCCAGGGGCAAGCGCCGCGATTCCGTGCGGGCCCGCCAGGAGCGCGAGTTGTTTACGAGACGCAAGAACACCCTCGACACCACCGCTTCGTCGGACGCCGGCGACGGCGAACCGGGCGCCTACAGGCTGCGCAATCAGCCCCACAGCGCCGAATCACCCCATATTGTCGAAGACCCGGACGACCTACCGCCAATCACGATCGTCGGCAACGACCTTGACATTATTATCAACGCCTTTACACAGTCGGACATTGCGAAGAGCACGCACGACGAAATCCGCCACGCCGTCTTCGAAGCGGATGCCGCCAATGGGCACTTTGCAGGCGCTGGCGTGGACGGTGTTGGTGCCAATGGCGGCGGCGGCGGCGGCGGCGGCGGCGGCGAGGGCAACGGGTACGCGCCCGAGGGGCCCAACATCCACCTGAGCATCGTCGGCAAGGGCTATGCGCGTGTCGGCTACTTCCGGCAGTTTGTCATCATCTCGCAACGGACGTGGAAGAACCTGTACCGCAACCCCATGTTGATGCTGACGCACTACGCCATTTCCATCCTGCTGGGCGTCTTGTCGGGGTTCTTGTTCTACGGCCTGACCAACGACATTGCCGGGTTCCAGAACCGGCTGGGGCTCTTCTTCTTCGTGCTGGCGTTGTTCGGCTTCAGCACGCTGACGAGCCTGAGCGTCTTCTCGAGCGAGCGGCTGCTGTTTGTGCGCGAGCGCGCCAACGGCTACTACTCGCCGCTCACGTACTTTGCGTCCAAGGTGCTGTTTGACATTCTGCCGCTGCGCATCCTGCCGCCGCTGCTCATGGGCTCCATCATCTACCCGATGACGGGGCTGGTGCCCGACCTCGAGCACTTCCTGGTCTTCCTCCTCGTGCTCGTGCTGTTCAACCTGGCCGCCTCGGGCATCTGCCTGTTCATCGGCATCGTGTGCAAGGACGGCGGCGTGGCCAACCTGATCGGCAGCCTCGTGATGCTCTTCAGCCTGCTCTTTGCCGGCCTGCTGCTCAACCACGACAAGATCCCGCCGACGGCCGCGTGGCTGCAGTATCTCTCCATCTTCCACTACGCCTTTGAGGCGCTGATCGTCAACGAGGTGCGGCTGCTCACGCTCATCGACCAAAAGTACAAGCTTGACATCACGGTGCCGGGCTCGGTCATTCTCAGCTCCTTTGGCTTCGACAACCTTGCGCTGTGGCGGGACGTCGTCAGTCTGGGCGTGTTCGCCCTGGTCTTTATCGTCCTCGCCTACGGCGCCATGCACATTCTGCTCGTCGAGAAGCGGTGAGACCGTGCGTGTGTGTGTGTAGCGACAACTTGGGTTCTTCGCTTCCTTTCTCGTTTCTGTTTTCGTCGATCTCTTTTTGCCTGTTTATCTGTTGTTATGATTGCCGCTTTTTAAAGCACAGGATAGATCCTCTACAGACGTTTGACATTTTGACGTTTGTGGATGCTTCAAGGCCAAGATCAGGCACACCTTTCGCATACTGGCGTTATTCTGGAGTCGACGGGCATCACGTTCTGTTCTTTGCTCTTCACGATCGTTTGTCGTTTCCTTAATCTGCGAGATTTTTTCTTTTCTGTCTATGTGGGAGCCAATTGGAATGCTACTTTTACCGTGCACACGATCCGCCATAGATGGGGATGGTTAGACACATCTTACCCCAAAGATTGAGAAGTTCGAGGCGGTTTTGGTTAATGATGCCTTTTTTTTTTTAAGGGGTTTCACAATTGTGGCCATTTCTCTTTCCAGTACATAGTTGCTAGCCGATAATATACATATACAAAATGCCCATTGTGCTCCCTTGGTTTCAACCATTTTGTACAACGGAGCGTTCCGCTGCTCGCCTCTTCTGCCTTTTCCTTCTGGCCGTATTTTGCCTGTGTCACACGCTGTCCTCCAAGCACCTTCACAGCGGCATCTTGCCGCCTGTCAGCGCTTCGGCCACCAGCTTCTGCCGTTTGGTCGTGCGGTCCGCTTCGGTGCGCTTCGAGTCGTACAGCTTCGTCTCCGTCCGCGTGATGCCGCTCATCATGTCGTTCAGGGACGCCGGCTTGCCCATCACGTCCCAGATGTTCTCCGCGCCGACCGTGCCGTAGCTGTAGCCCACCTCCTTGAAGTAGTCCGGCCGGAACAGCTCCTCCACCCGCTGCCGCAGCTCCGCCTCGTCCACGATGAACTTGCCCGCCGCCTGGTACAGCTCCATGAGCGCGTCGCGCCGGCTCTCGCGCCGGCGCTGCGCCAGCGCCGCCGTGCGCTCTGCCGACGCCGCCTGGCGTGCGTGCCGCTCCGGGTCGCGCACCACGGCCGTCACGTTGGCCGTGGACGCACGCACCGAGCCGCGCGTCAGCACGTCGTCCCGGTCCTCGGGTTTGTACAACGCCGCCCGCCGGTGGCGGTTGGCCACGTTCTGGGCGCGCGCCCGCTCGCGCTCCGTCCGCGCCTGCTGCCGCGTCCACAGGCCCCGGAGACCCGTTTCCAAGCTCGTCCGCCGGCTGTCGGCGAGGCGCCGTCGGCGGGCTTCGCGGTCGTTCTGCGGCGGCTCGCCGCGCAGCTCGGCCTGGGACCGCGGGGCGGCCTCGGCGGTCCAGGCGGCGGCGTCGGCCTGGGGATGGCGCAGCTGGCCGTCGGGCCCCACCTCCTTGGGCCGCACCGACGACCGGCGGTGGTTGAAGATGTCGCGGGGGACGGGCAGGTGGCCGCGTCGGGGGGGCCGGATCACCTCTTCAGACTGGGGCGGGGTGGGGACTTTGATGTAGTGCGGCGACACGGGCGGCACGGACGAAACGATGGCGCCACTGCTGCCACTACCGCTGCTGCTGCTGCTGCTATTGGCTTGGGTAGACGAACCGGTATTTTGAGCGGCGTCGCGTGCGGACGATGAAAAGGTGCGGGTGGTTGCCGACGCCCAAGGGCGCAAGGCAAGAGAACAAGAGGCCTGGGCATTCCCAGCCGGTCGACAAAACCAGCCGGCTCGTAATATTGGTCGCGCCGACATTTTTGTGAGAGAAGCCGCCGCCACCAATTGATAGATACGCCGTGTGGCTTTCGAAGAGAGAGACACAGAAGCGTCGAGGTCGAGACAAAATGGCGTTTTCCGCCAGAAGCAATCGAGCGATTGGGAAAATCTAGGTGGATCAACCAATTTTCCGTTCCGTCAGCGATGGACAGGCGGCGGCATATGGATCCCCAATTCCCAGCCACGAAAGCGGACCGCTTAATTTTCATGTGCCCCACTAAAAGTTCTCACTATCAGCGATAGGCAAAAAAAAAAGTACTCCTGTCTTAATCCCCATTTCTCTGCCTTTTCTTCCTTTTCTCCCACCAAACGCAGCAGAAGCAGATCCGCCGAACACAAGTCGGCTTTTCAAAACCATGGGTACAGGAAAAAAGGAGGCAAGCCGTCGAGACCGTGAGGGCAAGAAGATCCCCGGCAACATTCGCGTCAAGGGCGAGAATTTTTATCGCACAGCGAGTGAGTTTTTTTTTTTTTTTTTTTTTTTTTTTTTTTTGACTTTCCTCGATAAAAGGAAGTCCGGCAAGAAGCTAAACTGACACCGCGGGTCTACAGAACAGGTCAAGCAGCTCAATGTCTACAAGGAAGGCAAGCCCGTGCGCGATGCGCAGGGCAACATCACCAAGGCGGCCGCGTTCCAGAGCCGCGACGTGCCCACGGCCGTCATCGAGCCCAACCGCAAATGGTTCCAGAACTCGCGCGTCATCAGCCAAGAAAGCCTCACGGCCTTCCGGACGGCCATGGCCGAGCAGGCCAAGGACCCCAACCGCTTCCTTCTGAAGAGCGCCAAGCTGCCCATGTCCTTGATCCGCGACGACGGCGCGTCGTCGTCGTCCGCCAAGGCTGCGCGGCCCGCGCTCGTGGATTCGTTTTCCGACGTCTTCGGCAGCAAGGCCACTCGCAAGCGGGTTACCATGAAGAACTTCAGCACGCTCGACGACCTGGCCGACAGCGCCCGGAAGAGCATCAGCTCGTTCCACGACCGGCGCACGTCCATGCTGCAGAACGGCTTACTCGGTGCCGGGGCCGGGGACGGCGCTGAAGCCGCTGCTGGCGAGGCCGACGCTGCCACTGGCGAGGTGGACGACACGGATTACGTACCGCCAGAAGTTGGGCACGAAGAGGAGGAGGCCCTGCCGCCGTCGGCCTTGATGGAGCCCGTCTTCTCCAAGGGCCAGAGCCGACGGATATGGAACGAGTTGTACCGGACTATCGACTCGTCGGACGTCATCATCCACGTTTTGGATGCCCGGGATCCTTTGGGCACGACATGCCGAAGCATTCAGGACTACCTGCGCAAAGAAGCGCCACATGTTCGTCTCCCTCGGCGTATCATTGAGCAAACGAATCGCAAAAGAGAGTTTTGAAGTGCTGACGTATGATTTTCACAGAAACATCTCATCTACATCCTAAATAAAGTGAGCAAACCATCAGCACGTTTTACTTTGTCTGTGATAAAACATAGCTAACGATGATGTAGTGTGATCTAATCCCCTCTGGAGTTGCTGTACGTTGCATTTTTTTTTCCCCCTTCCATATCATTGGCTCATATTGTCTTTCGAATCTTGCTTCATTTGTCCCCAACGTTCAAGTCAGGAATCCTCTCGCATATTTCTTTTTGCGGCCATGGGAGGTTTCCGTTACAACATTGGGAGATCAAAAACCTAGTTCTCACAACCCTTGATCTTTTCATGTTCATTGTGTTGACAATAGCTTCCGTCTTGGGAGTCTATTCGAGAAACTAAAGTTTGCATCGCGATGAGTTGAAATCCGCCGTGTCGGCATTTTTTTGCTTATGACACATCTTGGCGGCGGCATTTCTTAGTAGTGTTGCAGACATTTTTTTGTTTTCTTCGTTGTCATCGTGTTTCTTTTACCATGCTTTGGGAAGAGATGAGCAAAACTGACAAAACTATGACAGGCACGTTGGGTCAAAACGTTGCAAAAGACGGTGCCGACCTGCGCATTCCGCGCTTCGGTCACAAATCCTTTCGGCAAAGGCTCCCTGATCTCGCTGCTCAGACAGTTTTCGTCGTTGCACGCGGATAGAAAGCAGATCAGCGTGGGCTTGGTGGGCTATCCCAACGTTGGCAAGAGTTCTGTGCTCAACACGCTGTTGGGCAAGAAATCTTGCACCGTTGCGCCCATTCCAGGCGAGACCAAAGTTTGGCAGTTTGTTCGGCTGGTACGTTCACAAGAAAAGAACTTGACAAGTTTAGTGAATCGACGAAAAGAAATGTTTGCTGACACACTGGCTGTGTGTAGATGCGGCGAATTTACCTCATCGATTGCCCCGGTATTGTTCCTCCCGACTCCCACGCTACAGCAGAAGACATTCTTCTGCGCGGCGCGGTGCGGACAGAGAAAGGTAAAGCTCAATCGCCCCAACACTCCCACTATTCAACGAACGTGCTAAGCAACCGCCATTCTAACCTCGTGTGTCTTTAGTTTATAACCCGGCACAGTACATTGCTGCGGTCCTTCGGCGAACGAAGAAACATCACCTCGCCCGAACATACGAGCTGAAAGACTGGGAGGATGCGGTCGATTTCCTGGAGCAGCTGTCGCGGAAACGTGGCCGGCTGTTGGCCGGCGGTGAAGCCGACATCGACGGCATGGCGCGCATTGTGTTGAACGACTTCCTCAGAGGCAAGATCCCATGGTTCACGGCGCCGCCCAGCATGACGCCGGAGGAAGACAAGGAGGCGGACATGAACGGCCGCGCTGGTCGGTTGGGCGAGATGCCGAAGAAGCGGAAGCGGGAGGATGCCGAGAGCGAACCCGGCACGTCCATGGGGCCTTCGTCGCCGGGCAGCGGCAAAGAGGGCGACGGCGAGAAAGGCGCCGCCGTGGCGGACGAAGAAGACCCAAAGCAGGTGGAGGAAGACGACGACGACTTTGATGGGTTTGGCAGCGACAGTGCGCCCAGCTACATTGAAGATTCGGACGACGATAGCGGTGAAACAGACGGCGACGACGTTGTTGACGATATGATATCACTGGGAAGCGCAAGCGACGACGGCCTCGAGGAGGGCGACGAGGAAGAAGAGGACGGCGGTGACGTCGCGGAGGCGGAAAAGGCCGGCAAGACTGGCGGGACAAAGACGCTGTCAAGGATTGACCGCGATCCCCCTCCGAAGCTAAGGCAAAAGGCCAAGGCGAAAAGACAGAAGAGGTAGCTCTGATGATAAAGAGAAAGACATAGAAATGTTATGACCACGTTTTTGAAAGGCAATCCTCCATGAAAGAATAATATGTTCGCTGGAAGTATGTTGATATTTCAGCTGTACATACTAAATGGACAGTGCGGGTACCGTATATACACGTTATATGACTTTTATTTTTGTGGGGACTTTAACCCAGCCAATAATAACCTCTCGTTTCCCCCTCCACAAGCCTGCTGCCTGCATCGCGCAACTTCTTGATTCACGATTTCGCGAACCCCCCCAATTTCACTTCAACCGTGTGTACTTACCATCCTCAAAAGCGAGCAAACGACCTGCGCAACATCGGCTGCGTGTGCTATATGTACTCAGCTGTGTACGCTTTGTGGTTTTGGACATCACTTCGCGCCCCTTGGGGTTGCGCGCTCTTCCGGCTTCCTCGTTCGATTGGATCACCAAAATTCCGACGTTCTTCGACCGATTTCCACAACTTTTTTTGCCATGACGGATACGGTCGAACTAGCTTTTATTGTGGAGTGAGCTTGTCGAAAAGCAAGCGAAACGAGGATAAGGATATTTGTTTCGACACACGTTCGCTTTCCTTAAAACACGTTCGCCCAGCCGACGGCAACGTTCAAGATGCCAGCAGCCACCGCGGACAAGCGCGAGTTCGCCTCGTTCAACGAGGACGACTGGAAGCGTACGTCGAACGAGGATGACGAGACCATAATGAACCTGCTGAGCGGCAGCCAGCAAGGGACAGAAGGCGGCAGTTTGCCCGCGGATTTGATGAACATCAAGTTCAGCCAAGAGAACAAAGCCGAGGATGCCGAAGACTTCGAAGACATCAGCGACGATGATTTGCCCGACGAAGAACAGGCCACCGGCGGAACGTCGGCCGAGGTGCCCGGCCTGACCGACGACACCGGGACCAGCCATGAAACTGACGACTTGTTTGGCGACCAGCCGTCGTCGCCGATGCATGCGGACGGGTTCCGGTTGTCGCCCGGCCCGGATCACGACGCGACAGCTGTCACGTCTGCAGAAGCGGCCGCCACCGCCGCCACAGTCTCTGACGATGCCAGGAAGGCCGTTCACGAGAAGGCGGATGGTATGGACGACACCAGGAGCGACCATGCCGCCGCCCGATCGCCATCGCCCGCCGCGCAGGATGCATACGTCGTCACGGACAGCGACCGTGCTCTCAACTTTCCCGAAGACTACGGCCGCGAAACGAACCAAGACCCGAACATTCCGCCCGTGGCCGAAAACCTTGTTGATTTGGTGAAGATGGCGTTTCCGTCCTTTGAAAAGGGCGTGATTCTCAATTTCAACGAACAGCTCGCGCCGAAGCCGCTGTACCTCACGGAGAAGAAGCCGAGCAAGTTGCCAAAACCGCTGGTGCCGACGAAGCTCAGCCTCGAATTCGAGGCCGACCAAGAAAAACTGTATCGCATTCCGGGGCCGGCGCAAACCAGTCTGCACCAAAAAGTGGTCGATCTTGCGGCAAGGGGCTTTGTTTCGTGCTTGCAGCCCGAGCCCAGCGGCGAGGACAACGGCAACATCTTCCAGGATCCGTTTGGCGGCGGCGACGACGAGGACGACGATGCACCCGTGGGTGGGTACCAGCTCAAAGATTTTGCGATTGTCTGCGCCGATTGGGACGACATCGTTGCGCCGCCCACACCGCCGCCAGAGGAAGACGAGACGACTGTCGACATGTCGGGCGCAAAACGGCACAGGCGGCCAGACGGCGAAGACGAACAGGACGAATGGGAACGGGAAATCCTGGGGAACGCGCCGTCGGCGTCGACGGCGAAGCGGCGCAAGATCGTCGTCGAACCGGGGCTGCCGCCTCTCCCTCGTTATGTTGCGCCCAGCTTCGACGCTTTCGAAGAGGCAACGGCGCGGGCCGCGAAGCGGGTGTATCTGGACATGACCGACGACCGGTTATTGCTCGACGAAGCCGACGACGAGCACGAATCGAAGCGCGCGCGGACCGATGGCGCGAAAGGCCAGAAGCGCCTAGCCAACGGTCGCTTGGTCCGGGACCTGGCCGCGCGCTTCAACTACTCCAACGACCAGGCCTACGAGCAGCTCAAGGAGAACCACCAGCACCGCGTGCGGGCGCAGCACAGCAATATCCAGGTCGAGCACAGCATGCCGGCCCTGCGGCTGCTCTGGCCGTACTACGCGATTACGCGCTACGGGCCCGAACCGCACGACTACCACCGGCCGCAGCTCAAAACCAACAAGGGTGTCGGTTTCCCCGTCCGGGTGTCCAAGCTGCACAAGGTCGCCAAGCGGGAGTGGAAGTCCCGGAAGATCCAGGACGTGTTTTCTCGTTCCAAGGACCTGTCTCTCGGCGACAACTCGACGGCCGTGCTTCTCGAGTACTGCGAAGAGATCCCGACGGTGTTGTCGAATTTCGGCATGGGCAACAAGATCATCAACTACTACCGCCGCAAGTCCCGGGGCGACGAAGAGAAGCCGGCGAAGCCGGAGTTGGGCGAGGTCTCCTTCCTCCTACCCGAAGACAAGTCGCCGTTCTCCAACTTTGGCACCGTCGACCCGGGGGAGACCGTGCCGACCGTGCACAACCCCATGTTTCACGCGCCCATTTTCAAGCACAAGGCGCGGGCGACCGACTTCTTGTTTGTCCGGACGCACACGAGCCAGGACGGCACGTCGTACTACTTGCGCAAGATCGACCATCTCTATGTGGTGGGGCAGACGTTTCCGTTGGCCGAGGTGCCGGGCCCGCACTCCCGGAAAGTCACGGCCTTGAGCAAAAACCGGCTGAAGATGGTGGCGTACCGGATCATCGCCAAGAAGGGCTCGGTGTCGCTCTCCGACATCACGGCGCACGTCAAGGATTCCAACGACGCGCAGAACCGGCAGAAGCTGAAAGAGTTTTTGCACTACGACAAGGAAACCAAGTCGTGGGGCCTGAAGCCCAACGACACGCTCATGGACCTGGCGGCGATCAACAGCATGATCAAGCCGGACGAGGTGTGCCTGCACGACGCGATGCAGGTGGGCCAGAACGAGCTGGCGCAGAACGGCTACCAGCTCGACGACAGCGCGGCCCTCGACGACGTGGACGACGAGAACGACAAGGAGGCGCTGGCCATGAACATGGTGCCGTGGAAGACGACCAAGTCGTTCATCGACGCGTGCGCCGGCAAGGCGATGCTGCAGCTGCACGGCGCCGGCGATCCCACGGGACGGGGTTTGGGTTTTAGTTTCATCCGCACGTCGATGAAGGGAGGGTTCATGGGCGCCATCCAGGGCCCCGCGGCGACGTCCGCGGACGCCATGGAGCGCGAGCGGAAGGCCAACAATGGGCACATGTACAACGTCAAGAAGCAGGACGCGCTGTACAACGACGCCATCCGCAAGATCTGGTCGTCGCAGCAGACGACCCTGCAGGACGACACGCCCCACGACGACGAGGACGTGCAGCCGCAGGACGACGAGGACGACCGGTTCAACGCGGCCAAAGAGGCCTCCGCCACCGCGCCCACGCCCACGCCGACGTCCGCGCACCAACACCAACAGCACCAACAGCACCACCACCACCATCACCACCCGACGGACGACGGGGTGAGCCAGATGAGCCGACCCAGCATGTCGCTGGCGCCCGAGAAGCGCAAGCTGCGCATCACGCGGACGTACCGCGACGACAAGACGGGCCAGACGTACACGAAGACGGAGATTGTGCACGACTCGGGCGTCATCTCGCAGTACATGCGGCAGCGGGCGTCCATCGACATGGAGAAGATTGAGTATGTTTTTTTTTTCTTCATTCCGAATACATGGCGAAACAAGATGGCTAACTACGACGACAGTCCGTATTCTGTGCGACCCACCGGCAACCTTGATTACGACCGGGTATTGATGCAGCGGTATGTTTTTTTTTGTTGCTGTGGTTCTTGTTCTCTTTATTTGATCCCGCAAAACGAAGGCAGTAGCTGACAATCGATTTTCCCACTCAAAAGGCTCGAGACCGAAGAAGCCCGACTGAATCGGAACAAGGAACGCCGGCATGCTAGGGAAAAGCAAAAGGCACTGCAGCAGCAGATTCAGGACGGCGACCCGGATTCGCCGGCGCCGTCCATTGAGCGCGGCGGCACGACGCGCAAGTGTGCCAATTGTGGTCTGCAGGGCCATATCAAGACCAATAAAAAGTGCGTACTTTTGCTTTTCTATTCATCTCGTTTTGTTGTCTCTTTTCTTTCGAACTTTGCCGCTAACGGAACGGAAGATTGTGCCCCTTGCTCAACGGCATGTGGAAGGCCGACAAGGGCGCCGAGGACGGTGGTTTCGGCGTGTACACGGCGCCGGACGGGTTGTCGGGGCCGGCTTAGGAAGACGTCTGTGCTTGACTGGACGACGCCCGTGTGCTGGTCCGGCTTGTTTGGCGGGAGTTCGCCCCACAGCCAGGCCTATGTATTGTCTCAACTGTTTAGTCAGGCTGTTGTTGTCTTTTTCTTTGAGCATCTTTTTTTCATCTACGTTCAGAGTGTGCTCTTGTTGTGCATCCTACTAAAAACAAAGGTTATACCCGGTGTTGGGCGTAATGGATTACGTTGATATAAATCATAGGGGGGGGGGTATTGCCGTGGACCGTCGTGTATTTTTTTTCACTTTTGTTGGTTTGTGCTCTGGCCGCGGGCTAGCTAATGAAGGTAGAGGTGAGTCTGTGCCGTTCCAGCAACAGAGTGCCGGCCGCTTCAGAAACAGAAATCCCTACCAGCGGTCGAAAGAACAAGGCTGCCGTGGGGTGAGTGGAGGACGAGGCTGCAGCAACATTGGGGCCGCGCAAACGAAAAGACGGGCCAGCCTTTCAGATGGGTGCAGGGTACCAGACGTGCACACATACAAATGTACCAGGAATAATCATGCTCGTCACAATGACACAATGACAGGAGTTTTTTTCCCTCTCTTCCCCTGGCCAGCCTTGTCCTAAAAATAGGAACCGCGGGTGGGCAGGATAGAACATATGTGCGTGGCAAGAAAAAGGGCTGCATGGATAGTGCGGTTCAACTCGTTCGACGTCGCATGCCGTGCCGGCCCCGGGGGCTGAGCTGGGCGGTTCTTTTGGGACTACACCTATGCAAACCAGTGCAAATCGGTTCCTCGATCGCGCGTTCTGCAAAAGACACGACAAACGGGGTGTTGGTCTGTGGAGCTGGCAGCATTGGTCAAGGCCCGCGTGAACGATGTCTCGGTCAACGACATACCAAATACGTCCCTGCATGTCCTCCGTATGTCCCTGTACGTCCCTGTACGTTTTCTTTCCTCCTACCAGCTTCATTCTGCTTCATCTCTGCCATCGTCGTGAGAGCTTCGTGTCTGGTCGCTCGCCTTTCGACTCGTATCGACAGATCAACAAGAGAAGTCCCCGAGACGACGGTACAAGCATCATGAGTACCGTGTCATACTACACAATATGCCCGCCACCCCCCATCCGCATCGATCCGTCCATCATCGCCTTTTCCTTTCGTGGTTCTACTGTCGGGCGAGCGAACCCTCGTTTAAAGGGTCCAATCGCAAGTGACTGAACCGGTCGCTTCTGATTGGCTGGCTGTTGGGTTGTTTGCAGCATGTGACCCACTTATAATGCAACTAAAATCGCACGCGAGCCGAATGCTGGCGCTTCCCCATCGCCGTTTGGTCCTTACCCGCACCCGCAACCGGTTCTATTTTTAGATGCCGGTTTGTGATGGGCATCACGAACCGCAACACGACCGACCAGTCGTTGAAAAACACTCGATTGCTCTCAGCTCTTCCATTTTTGTTTTTTTTGTTTTTTTTGTATGATGCTTACAACGATTTTATTTCACGAGCAGGATTCGTAGACGGGCTGATACGCGGGTCCACTCTCCAGTAACCATCCTTTTTTTCCTTTTTTCCCCCGGACCCTTCGTTGGCTTGGAGACTGTACCCTTGTCGCCGCTCCGGCATGGGACCTCTTCAGATCGTCGTTGTTTCGTCGGTGGAGCTGGCTGCTTGGGTTGATCTTTTTGTTTGAATGCCAACCCACTGCGATCTACTGTGATCGTCAACAGACCTTGGCTAAGGCTGAGGCCAAGCCTTTGTGGAGAGGGGGAAGGGGCCCAACCCGTCGTAGTATGCAACGGACGAGGATGCTTCTACCGTGTCTGGGTCGATGCAAAACTGGGCCGATGCAACTGTACGTCCGCGCCGTTTTCGTTGATTGGACGAACGAGGTTATGCTGGCCCTGGCTGCCACACCGCGTACAGATGCATAGACGCGGACACACCTCGCGGCAAATTCCAAGCTAGAGCGTGTGCATCGTGAACAACGACCCGGTGTTGTGCGCGTTCGCCAGCAGTACGGCCAGCTGGCCGGGTTGGCCGTCGTAACGACAGTGTGTCTTGCTGTATCTTGATCTCGGGGTGCTTTCTCACCGTGTTGTTTTGCTGTAAATCGAGTCTTGACCAGAATCTCTCCAGAATATTCTGCGCGGCCAACACGTCAACACGTCTACAGCCGGGCTCAAAGAACGCGAGAATGAACCTTCAGTAGTTACATAAACTCTACAAAGACAAATACGCCAACAGACATGCACACAGAAAGCCGTCCAACAGACAAAAACTCGTCCCATCTTCCTCTCTCCGCAGAAGCAAATTCAGCCTGCCGCTCCAACCGTATGCTATGCCCGCCAGATGGTATTCGCCTTAGCAATATATACTCCGCCAATCAGCCATTTCAATGGCATGTTACGGAGAGACAACTGTGCCTTCGCGGCTCCAAGGACCTGCATCCACTTTCAACAGCCGGCATCGTATTACAGCCTATACAACAGGCGAACGACCTGAACCCCGTCCGGAGAAATACCAGGCAGGCAGCGGAGTAGACGGAAAGAGAGGTACATTCTGTTCTGCTATGCAGTTAGCCGGAAGTAACAATACTCCGTTTCTTTGGCCACAGAGTACATCGTACTTCGAAGCCACATGCAGCTGCTTGCACAGCCCGTTTTTCGCTGTGCAACGGCGCAACACGAGCTAGCTACAGGGAGCGTCCGCCCAGCGTGCCCCCACCCGTTACACTGTACAGTGCCACTAGCGAGACCTGGCGGCTAAGGAAACGTTCCCGTTCTCTGCCCACGCCTAGTGGTCTTCTTCCCACACACCACCAAACATCATCGGCGTCATTGGTTGGTCGAGTCGGCCGCACCTTGTCATACTCTGTACAAGGACGGAAGCGACCCCTGTCGGCGTCGCTCGCTGTTTCCTTCCATGTCATGGTACGGGAGGTATTGTTTGGGAGGTCAAGCGCAGTCAAAGATACCTGCAGCGCATTTCGCAACGCCTTCCGTTCTTTCTTTTGCAGGCGGCGAGGCGTTCGCACTTGCTGCAAGTGCCCTTTCTTTTCTCCGCTCCTTCCCTCCGTTCTTCTAGCCTCTGCTCCCCTAACCTACCCTTTGCGCCTTCCGTCCCCTCAAACCACGTTTTTATCCTCCTTAGATTGCAAGCCTCTTTTCCTTTTGCCTCGTAATCGCGTACCTTCCTCACCTCGTTCCGGGCTTCCCAGTGCCTTCTTCCCTTTCCTCCCCACTCCCATTCCTTAACACCAAGTCTTTTCCCCCCCCTTTTTTTTCTTTCTTTTTCTCTGGTTTTATTTTTTTCCCTCCCCCTTCTCCCTCCCTCATCCACCACCAAAGTTATTTTTAGGAACTTCGAGATCTTCTTCAGCCCCATCTTCTTTTCTGCACGACGACAACAGAGGAACAGAAAAAACAAAACAACCTGTATTACAGAGTCTACTCGGGTCCCGCTTGGCCCACCAACTTCGCGAGACCGTGTCGCATTCGGTGCCATTCGCATGCTGTGTCGTCTCTGATTATTTGCCTTTTTTTCATTTTCCCTTTTTCCTTTTTTTTCGCTATTCGAATGTTTCCATTGCCCGGCGGCCTTGCGAAACAGAAGACGACAAGCAAGCGAAGAAGAGAAGAAGAGAAACGACAACCAAAGTGTAGGATTTAATCGATCGCCAAACGACTTTTGAAGAGAAAAGAAAGAAAGAAAAACAAAAGAAGAAAGAAAAGAAAGAAAAGAAAGAAAGGCGCCCACCTTTCCGTTACCCGTTTTTGCTGGCCGGACGAAACGGGTTTGTTGTTTCGTGGGATCGTCGCATCCACGGAAGGCTGAAAAAGAGAAAGAAAATCCATCAGAAACAGCAACCTGGCTACAGTCGTCTTACTGCCGTTGCCAGAACGAACGACACGACACGACACGACACGACGTAAGCCGACCTCACGCCGTTTCTTTCCCTTATCCCAACCAACCAACCGTTTGTCCCGCCAAAGTCGCCCACCCCCAGTCGGTCGCTGCGCTCTGTCTCTTGTCTCTCCCGTTCGTTCCTTTTCGTGTTTCATAACCCGACAAAGTGGGCCTTTTTTTCTACACCGTCCATCGATCATCATCGCCCTATATTACATTATCACGTTCTCCTTATTTTTCTATTTTTCTATTTTTCTTATTTTATTTTTCGATTCTCGCATTCCCCCACGTTCTTCGTCACGTTTCGCGCAACGATACGGTCCCTTTTTCAACACAAAGTCTCTGATCGTCGTGTGGTCTCATCCCTTTCCCGCCCTTTCCAAGAAATACTACAGCCACAGCTTTGATTTCCGCCAGTTGTCCGCCCCGAGATCCATCAAACAATCGCCGTCTCCTGCTCTGCGCAGCCGCGATTCCCTTCGATAGTAGAGCGGCCTTGGAGAAAGAAAGCGAAAGCGAAAGCGAGAGAGAACGAGGACCAGGGACGAACTCCATCGCAACAGAGTCGGCGCACGACAACATCATCCGTTGCGGCAGCCGGCACGCGCCGTCAACGCCGTCCTCGCCGTCACCGCCGTCATCACCGTTCCGACGAGCAGCTCGTTTTCCCTCTTCGTGTCCGTCTCTTCACACAGCTATAGCAGTCTACGATGGGTCGGAGAAAAATCGAAATAAAAGCGATCAAGGATGATCGAAATCGATCGGTGTACGTTGCGATCTTTTCCTTCTTCTCTTTCCCGCGAGGTTCGTTTCGTCTGTTTTGTTCCCGTCTCGCTAACCCACCCAACAGCACGTTCCTGAAGCGCAAAGGCGGCCTGTTCAAGAAGGCACACGAGCTTTCCGTTCTCTGCTCCGTCGATGTCGCCGTCATCATTTTCGGCACCAACAAGAAACTGTACGAATATTCGTCGAATGACATGCGCGAGTTGATCGGGCGGTATACCTTCCACGGAGGCCCGAACGAGCACAAGGGACCCAACGACTTCAGCGGCGGCGGCGGCGACGACGGGTCCGACGACGATGTGGATGCGACGCCGCCGCCACCGCCGCCGCCCAACGAGGCGATGGAGGTACACATGATGCCGCCGCACTACCCAGGACAGGCCGCGACGTATGCCCACTTTCGACACCACACCCCCTCGGCCTCGCCGCCCATCCCCAACGGCGTCGCCTTCGCCCAGCATGCCGCCGCAACGCAGGCCATCATCCAGCGGGGCCACACGCCGCAGCCGCCCTCCGTCGGTTCGCGCCCGGGCTCGCGCAACGACATGCGCCGGCACTCGCAAACGGTGCCGCCATCGGGCCCTCATCCTCCTCCCGGCCACCAGGTCAACGGCTACGCTTTCATTCCCCATCCAGCCATCTACAATCCGCAGGGCCAGCAGAATATGCCACCCTCCATGCCGCAGCCCGGCCCGCAATACCCCTACGCGCCACAGCCTCCGCCCAACGCACCACCCCCACCTCACATGCAGCAGCCTTATGTGGACGAGCGGCCCGCGTCTCTCCCACCCAACTTTCCTCCGCAATCGTCTCAACCCGCCGCATCATCCCTGCCTCCGCCACCGCAGCCGCAATCGCAACATCAACAGCAGCAACACCGACACTCCGTCTCACCGCCTCAGGCGCATCTGCAGCATCCGCTTCCACCCCATCCTCTCCCGCACGACTCTCCTTCACAAGCGCCGTCGCTTCCACCGCCGCCGCCGCCGCAATTACAGCCTCCATCCCAGCAGCAGCAACAGCAGCAGCAGCACCCCGAAGAAACGCACACGTCACAGTCGCAACCACAAATACAGGAGCCACAACCACCGACGCCCGTTGAGCCGAAGCCGGATCCGGTGTCCGAATGGCATGAGGTGAAACGACTGCCGCAACGGAAACAATACAGCATAT
Organism: Fragosphaeria purpurea; assembly: GCA_002778095.1. Lineage (NCBI taxonomy): Eukaryota > Fungi > Ascomycota > Sordariomycetes > Ophiostomatales > Ophiostomataceae > Fragosphaeria > Fragosphaeria purpurea. Next base: position 4,535,423 of record PCDL01000021.1, read on the forward strand.
TCACCCCCATTGACGAAGGCCGCTCCATCCTGTCGCAGCATCTTGCTGCTTTCCGCGGGGAGTCTACAAAGTCCGACATCAACAATTCCAACAATGCGGGAGCCAGTGGCGCGAACAACGATACCAACGGCGCAAGCAGAAACGAGAATAGCCACAGCGACCGCAGATCAGATTCGGTCGACTCTAACCATGCTACCGCCACCACCACCACCGCTGCTGCCACCGCTCGGAGCAGCGTGACGTCTTCGCCGCCCATGGCCAAACGTCCAGAGAACAACGGTTCTGCACAAATGCCACAGCCCAAAGCCCGCGTCGTCTCTGTTTCGTCCATTCCGGAAACAATGTTCACGCCGCCCTCGCGGCAAAATAGTTTGCGTGTCGGCCCTCTCCGCCCAAGGCTGCGCGTGGAAATTCCACCCGACGGATCTGAAGACAACAGCGGCACTGGTACGGCCGTCTCGGCGTCATCACCACGCAACGCAGCTGACGCAGGGCCTATGGGAAGCCGCCGCAACGGCGAAACACACCCCAATATGGTTCTTCCACCGCCTTCGCCGTCGGCCTCGGCCATTCTGTCCGCCGGTGCTTCGGGCCCGCCAAATCCCTTCGCACGGCCTGCCCCGCACCAGAACAGCAACAGCAACATGCACATTGATACACCCGGTTCCGCACTTCCTTCCCGATTCATGAACAGCGAATTGCTGCCCAGCCCCGGCGGCTTTTATGATTGGGGCTTTGGCCGGAACAGCGACAACGCCACGCTGCCGAGTCCGCTGAACTTTGCCACGCCTGTTGTCGGCACGGGACCTAGCTTCTTGCGAGACGACCATACGCTGTCAAACAAGCGGAAGAGCCCAGAAGTCAGCGCAGGTGCGCCATCATCCGACCAAGTAGACCAGAACGACTCCAAGCGAGTCAAAGTTGACTCATGAGGCTTTCTCTATCTGTTTTCTCTTTTCACAATTTTGTTATTCTTTTGTTTTTCTTTTCTTTCCCCTTCAATTTCGGTTATTCGGGTGATACCGCATCTTTCAGCTTTTTTGGTAGTATTTTAATATTGCGAGGGTATTATATACCATCGTTTTCTCGCCTTTCTTTTGCTATTCCACTGTTCGTATTTATACAACCTGGTTAATACTCGCAAGGGGGTTATGGTAGATTCGTTCATCGATCGGATCAACTTCTTTTTCTTGGTTTTGAAACAGGGTTGTTCATGGAAAAGTGGAAATGTTTGGACACATCTGTGAGGGCAAAAAGAAAGAGGACCAAGGGAAATGGCTTCTCTGCTTGTAGGGATTTTTATCGTTTTATTTTCGCCCATATTTTCTTCTTTGTGTGCTGTTTAAGGATGGAAGCCATCTGAAAAGACATGTGGGACAACAATTTGCAAGGCGTCCGGCGGGCATATAGGGTTGTTTAGGTTTGCGAGGACAATTTTGGCTTGTGATTTAATTGCCATTGGTTTTTCAGTACGAACGGAGATGTTGGTCTTGGGATGCAACAAAAACAAGATTCGAGCTAGCTTTTGGGAATAGTGACATGTTGAGATGCTTCAACAGGGAAAAGTTGACGCACTTAGTATCATGTAAACATCGTATCTGCAGCACACAACTTTTGATTTGAACATTTTTTCAAGCCATTGTTTCGAATTTCTTTTACACCAAATGACATAGCAGGAGTATAACAACGCCTTTTTTTCCCTTCCACCTTTCGACATTCCCACGCAAGGACGAAATAGGGAAGAAGAAAACCAAAAAAATAACAACAGAAACAGAGACAGAAACAAACAAGAAAAGCAGACAAAGTCCACAAGCCAACACAAAAAAAATCCTCTTTCCCCCCGCCCTCCTTTTTTTTAACCTTTTCTATTTGCACCGCTTCTCCACGATCGCCGCGCCGTTCTCCTCGTACTCGGCCCGCGAAATCCACATCTGGTGGAAGGTGCCCAGGCTCGCCAGGATGCTGCCGCCGATCCACGCACCGAAGCGCCGCTCGCTCGTCAGGCCCGCCGCGTGGATTTTGATCTTGACCCCGGGCCAGAGCGCCGTCAACTCGTTGTTCAGCCGGTCGTTGAACCCGTTGAGCAGGCTCGTGCTGCCCGTCACCACGACGTTGCCCAGCAGCAGCGGCCGCAGGTCGACGTCGACGCCGTTGATGGCCGCGCGCACGAGCTCGGGGATGGTCTGGTTCTTGGTGAGGGGCGGGTTCTGCGCGATCGCGGCGGCCGCGGCGGCCGCTGCCGCACCCTCACCACCGCCATCGGCCGCCGCAGGCGGCGGCGCCGCATACGCCGCCTGCTCGTCCCACAGGCTCTCGGCCACGCGGTAGCGCTGTTCGCGCCACATCTGGTTCGACCCGTCGGGCATCTCAAACACGCGGCCCGGCTGCGTCCGCACAAAGTCTTCGTTGCCGGGGGACGCGAACCGGCCCGGCCCGCGCCACACCTCGACCACGGACTCCTTGAACTCGGTCAGCAGCCGCTCCTCCTCGTACGCGCGGAACGACGGCGTCACGGCGCCAAAGGGGAACGTGCGCAGGCGCGCCTGCGCGGGCGCGCCGGCGTCGACGGGCGTCTTGTTTTCCACCAGAAAGGTCGGCACGATGGGGTGGACGGGCGGCTCGGCGGCCGTCGCCCACATGGTGCGGATCTGGCCCGACAGGTAGACGCCGCCGGCGGGCGAGCGCTGGACGGAGCGGCGCAGCACCATGCCGTCGTGGACGGCGGTGACGCTGGTGCCGGCGCCGCCGACGTCGACGACGAGGGCCGAGGCCTTGCCGGCGGCAAAGGCGGCCAGCACGGGCGTCCGGCTCAGCCAGAACGCCGGCGTGCCCCAGTTCTCCATGGCGACCTCGATGGCGCGCTCGCGCGCCTTGCCGCTGTTCCAGGGCGTCTCGGTCATCAGCAGCGGGTTTTCCACGAGGGGCTTTTCCAGCGCGTCGAGGGCGCCCTCGGGGTCGTCGTCGTTGTGGCTTTTGTTGTGGATGTTGTTGTCGTGGCCGGCGGCGGCGCCGGCATCGCCGCTGCCGTCGATGTCCATGGCGTCTCCATTGTCCCCGTTGTCCCCGTTTTTGCTCTTGTTCTCGTCTCCTGCTGCTGCTGCTGCTGTTGTTGTTGTTTCTGCCTTTGCTGCTTCTGCTTCGGCCCGTGTCCGCGCGGCCGTCCACCGGACCGGCTGCAGCCGGCGCACGAGGGCGTGCTCCCACAGCTGGATGCCCGCGTCCCAGTCCTCGACGACGCTGTCGCGGTTCATGTAGTTGCGGATCTCGAGGCCCGCGCGCGGGATGAGCACCTCGTCGCCAAAGAGGTCGCGCGCCGGCTTGCCGTCGTGGGCGGGCACGTGGGCGTAAAACGACGGCAGCACGACCTTGGGCACGTCCTCGCCGGCGAAGCCGGCGCGCGTGTGGCAGTAGCCCGGATCGAGCACCAGGGCGGAGACTTCGTCTGTGTGGGGGGCATTAGCGAATGTCGGGTGCGAAACCAAGACTCAAATTCATTGCCTCGGTTTTTTTTGTCTTCATGTTCGCACGAGCTTACCTCCACCGTAGACGTCGGTCGGCTGCGTCGAAGAATTCAACGGCTGCTGGGCCTGCGCCATGGTGACGAGTTCACAAGAAAGGGTCTGTAATGGGCGCGTACTCCTTTGTGTGATAAAAAAAAAAAAGAGAAAAAAAAAAGAAGAACCTCTCGCGCTCGACTCTTCAATCGTTTGTCGAAAGCGAAAGTCGTGAAGCGTCTGCGACGGCTGCACGCGGGAAAGCACTTTGCGCAATTGTAAAGCGAAGAGGCGGCTTTCTTGCAAAACGTCGTGCTGTGATTCGTATCGTTAGTTTGGGGCGTGGGTTGGAACGCGTTTGGCTCCGTCTGGGTTGTCTGTCGAAGGCAATTTTTCCAATTCTTCTCGGTCGCTCTTGCTTTTTGCGCAACGTCGCGTCGAAGCTGCAACGTCCCAGAAAAACCACAAAACGGGTCGGTTGGGATTGGTGACCTGGTTAGTGGAGGGGTTGGTTGGCTGGAGGAGACGGCTGAGGTAAGGCTACCAGGGACAATGCGCCCAAATTCTGGAACATGTAAGGGCCGACAGTTTTTCCGATAGCTCCAAGGTCAGCCAGAAGGCCTGGCGCAGAGTACGAAGTACAATTGGGGAAGAAAACCGGCAATAATCAACAGCTTGAACATTCGGCTGCTTGAAGTCGCTTGGACGTTCGGTATGGGTAGGATTACGACATGTATCGTGGCAATTGGATATGATAACTACAAAACGGTAAACTGTGCATTCAGGAATCTATAAACTTCCCATATTAAGCATACAGAACCTCGCAGACACCGGCCAGCGGAATGTCCATGACGGCGTCGGTGCTTTCGCTCCACAACCGTTTCCAATCCGGCGTGCGAAGTTGGTGACAGCGATGGTGGTGGTTGTGGTGGTGGTGGTGTTGTTGTTGCTCTTGCTTGCTACCGTCTTCACTGTGCGCCCAGTCAACCGCCGAGCGGTTGCTCCCTGCGCGTCCCCGCCCGCCCATCGTGAGGCCCTCGTCGCCGCCGGCGTCACTCCCGTTGGCGGCCGTCGTCCCCGTTCTCTTGCTCTTCCTGTCACGGGTGCGGTCACGCCGCGCCGCTTTGCCCAGTGGTGGCGACGGCGACGACGGCGCGCGCTGGTGGTAGTGGTGGCGGTGCTGCTGCTGCTGGCGGTGGTGGTGGTGGTGATGATGGTGGTGGCGGCGCGTGTGTTCGTGGTCGTCGTCGTCGTCGTCGTGTTGGTGAGATGGTGCCGCCCCCGACCAGCCGGCCATGGTGCTGTCGTCATGGTGCTGCTCGCTGGCGGCGCGACTCCAACTCGGACTCCGGCTGCTGCGGCTGCGGCTGCGGCTGCGGCTGCGGCCGTGGTCACCGCCACCGCCGACAACAGAAACACGCCCGTCGTACGCATCGACGGCCGCCATGTTCGCCACCTCGTCGACAATCGTCTCGATGCTGTCGAGCGGCAGCGTCAAGATCTCCGTGTTGTAGCCGGCCAGCGCGACGTAGATGTACACGAGCGTGCTCACGAGGAAGCTCGGCAGGGCCAGGCTCCACCAGCGGTTCGGGTAGTAGTAGATGCCGAGCGCGTGCAGGAACGGGCTCGGCAGGTAGCTCCACAGCAGGTACATGAGAAAGGCGAGGCTCGAGAACAGGTAGAGCGCGAAGCCGTAGTACTCGTAGGTGGGTACCTGGGGCGCGGCGCGCGGCACGGGCTCGAGCTCGTCGTCGGTGGCGTCGGGCGTGGTCGGGCGCGAGGGCCGCAGCAACGAGGTCAGCGAGGGGGACGGCGGCAGGGGCGTGGGCGGGCGGCCATAAAAGGGCGGCGCGAAGTTGTGCTGGGGCAGTGGCTGGGGCAGTGGCTGCGGCAGCGGCAGCGGCAGCGGCAGGGATGGCCCTGGGGGGGAGCCGGCGGCGCCAGCGGCGCCAGAGGCATCGCTGCTGCCGCGTGTTGTGTCCCTCCGGTGGTGGCTGCGGTGATGAAGATGCAGACCACTGCCGTCTCCGTTGCCGTTGCCGTTGCCGCCGACGCCGACACCGTCTACACCGTCCACGTCGTACTCGTCGTCGTCGTCATCGTCATCGTCGTATTCATCGTCGTCCTCCGCACTGAATGCATCGGCATCGTCATGCAGGCCGTCCATATCAAAGGCCTCATCGAACTCGTCTTCATCGTCGTCGTCGTCGTCTTCCTCCTCCTCCCCGCGGTACGACTCGCCCTCGTCGCCCTCGTAGTCGTCGGCGGCGGAATGCGCGTCGGACGCGGGCTTGTCATCGTCTTCGGAGATCGCCGCCATGGGCGGGGAACAATATCGCAAGTGGGGGGAACAAAAGGAGCGGACGGCTCTCAATGCAAAACCGCGTCCCTTTTCGATTCTCTGCGAAGCTTGAAATGGGGGGGATGCTGCAACACGCAAGAAAACGCGGCGAAGGGAACGACTGCGGCGCGTTGATTGGTGGTACGTGCACGGTAGGGGAATACGCCGTAACTGTCTTCTATAATAGTGGGGTCCGCCCTGCTATAGGCACTTGGGCTCACTGTAATGCGCTGCCCTCAGACAGCAGGGCTCCACACGCCAAAATACAAGGGATGAGCTTTATATTGCCATTTTCATGCACAGCATAGCGCCTTCACTTTTTACGCGTTCTGCTTTTATGCTTCGTTCGTGTTTGGGGGGGGAGGAGGCAGAATACGGATCGTCCCATGGCCGGACGATCCAGCCGGCCCCTGTCCCGGGTAGATTGAGCAGTTGGTCGTTTCTTTTGTCCCTCTTCGTGAGAAGACATGTTGCGTCCTCGAATGGATCGCAGCTGCAGAAGAAAATGACAGCTCCGTATCCCTTGCGTTGGTAGATGTTCATTTCGTGATGTTGTGCTTGTTACCCCCTTCCGTGCCCTAACGTCTTTTGCTGTTATTATTCCTTCTCTTGGTGAAATGAGATAATGCATGATCAACTTGCCTGCCGTCGGCCTCGCCTTATTTTTGCCTGCCCGCCTGCCCGCCTGCCCGCCTGCCCGCCTACTCGCCTCCTTGTGTAGCCCTGCATTGCTGGTGCTCTTTTTTTTGTTCTGCCTTGGCCGTCTCTGTCTTACGTGCATGAGCAGCAGCAGCGGCAGCACTCGTATTCGAAAAGCAACGATCACCCATTTTCATCCCCCCACGTGCGGCCAGGCCACGGCAAAAAGAGAGGGTGAGTGAGAACCGCCGAGTAAGCTGCAACCTGCAAAGACCAAGTGAGATGGATGGGTGGATGAAGGGGCCTTTTACCTGCGACCGGATTCAACTCAAGAGACCTCTTCGGCCTCGCCACACAACAAGAAAGGTGGGCGTTGCATGCAGGATACGACAAAGGGTGGCAGCGTTCGGAGAGGGGGAACTGGGATGCATACGGCCTACAGAGGAGTGGTACGTATACCATGCATATAGAGAGGAAACGATGTGCGGTATCTCCCGGGTAGCACGATGGGATCTCTACAGATGGATGGCCCTTTTTTCTTTTGAATGTCGTGCGATCCGTTCGTACAGGTCGTCTAAGTCCACAGACGTCACAGCAGAATGCTGTGCAATGGAGTGGTGCAATTCCTTTTTCTCGTCTCGATCTTGCTTCCTTTTCGGTCCAATTCGGTCATCCTACCGCATCAGCTCGTCGTTACAACAAACCACAGCCATTCTCCATTGGCTGGGTCGGCGCTCAGCAGGCAGCCCGTATGTAGTTGTATATATATATATACATATATATATACGCAGGTGAGACCCGTCGTAGTCGGGCCGGCAGGGCAAAGGCACAAGGGGGAGGAAAAGCAGGTTGCATAACGGGAAGAACAAAAGACCAAAAACAGGAAAAAAAAGAGACCGCTTAGCACACCCGCATTCCCGTCCGTTTATTTTCGTACCCGTAAAGTTATTACTTTTTGTATTGACAGAGAGAAGCTACCTCGTATATATACTTCCCCCGTTTTTCTCGCGCCTGGAAGCATTCCGCAATGAGACACCGGACGTGCGTTCCGAGCGCCCTGAGGAGCCGAAAAAGGGATCCAGCACCTCGGCAGGTATTATGACTTTGCCGGTATTGATGTGAATGTGTCTCGTTCTTCGCACTTAGTTTCATCCCCGGAGGAGCACAGTAGACGAGCAGCGAGAGGTTTTATTTGAACAAGACGCTTTTACGGGGGTTATCCTGGCGTTGTAGAACACGAACGGATCTTGCTTTCGTATGCCATATTATGAAAGCTGATCACTACTGTACTTCATACTGTAGCAACACACGGTGGAGAATATGTGAGACAGATCGGGCCCAAAAAGCCAGGATCGATAGGACAGGACGGATGTCAACGGGGGGTGGGAAGTCACCACGGCCCCCAAAAAGAAGCGCCGGAGCTGCGACGTGAGCTGGCTCTCATTCAGCGCTGCAAGGGACACGAGCTAAAAAGAAACGGAGGACAGAAACGGTCGACGGAAAACGGAAAACGGAGAATCGGCGAATGAGGCATAAAAGAGAAACGGAGACAGTCGAACTGCAAGACGGGCAGCACAGTGTCTCGTGTTCGTGGCCGGCACTTTTTCCGGCTGATTGTCGTTTTTCCTTTTCTTTTCTTTTCTTTTTTTTCTTTCTTCCTTTTACTTTTCTTCTTTCCTTCCCTCAACCGAATTTCCTGTCAAAGATCTCGTCGACTTCAGACGAAGTATTGCGTCCGTCGACCAGGGGAAGGTCCCGGAAATTCTGTATTTTGTAAGGTGCGGCTGTATTGAAGGCGGTTTCAGGTCGGATCGTCTCTATGCGGATCCGCGTGCATCTCTTCTCTCACCTTTTTGCTTTTCCTTGGTCGCCGGTTGGGACAACCTTCTGGGAGCCTTGTAGAGCAAGTGGTTTTTACGAGTACACTGGGGCGGACACGGGATAGCGGGCAACTCCGAGGGCAACCACGCCCCATAACGCTATGGGCCATGCCCAAACTCCCGGAGCGTATATGTATTACCACTGTACGTACACAGTGTTGAGCTCTGAGCTGCCCGTGGTCGTCTCACGGCCAAACGTCGTTCTCGCAGAGTAGGTATGGCACGCCTTGTTTACTACCGTACTCGTTGGGTAGTTACTTTCTTCGTTCGTCTGACCTGGCTTTCTTATTCTGCACATGTCTACCCAAACATGCAGTTATCTCGGCCAGCCTCGCCGATTTGTGCCATGTTCGTTGATGTTACGGTGTTTCATATTCACCGCTGCGAGTGTGTTTTTTTTTCGGGCCCATCTGCCCTTTTCATCACCGATGTCTTCGCCTTCTTTCATTGTTGTTGCCCCTGCGCCTCGTTGGGGATTCTGTTTATGTGCGTTGGCTTTGGGTTGTTGTTGATGTTGTTGTTGTTGGCCATATTGGGCTTTGTTTCGACGGTTTCACCTTTTTATTTTCAGCTAGTCACTTTCTTTTTGCTTTTGCCTCGTCGGCTCGTCTCTCCCCCTTATATGAATCCTTCTTATAGCCCATATCCGCACCGTTGGCACGATGCTATTTGTGTACCTTTTCCCCTGTGAGAAATAGATCACATCCATACAACCTACGGCGTATTGCTTTCGTAGCAACACACAACACGAAGCCCACTCCTGGTCTTCCTGCCCGAACAGCACTGCCGAGAGTGGTGTGCCTGCCCCCAGCTGCCTCAGCGGCGCCCAAATCCGTCCCAGGGCGGCGCACCACGCAACATCTCACGATGCAGGTATCCCGGGTGCATGTTTTTTCTTCTCTCGAGCTCGATCGCTCGGTTTGTTGCGTACGTCGAGACAATTTTGTTCGTAACGGGACCGTACGACCCAACATGGTCCAAAAAAGCGTGGCGGTTCATCCCACACATCCTGTGTCTTCCCTGTTATAAATCAAAACGACAGGGGGCAACGCATCTTACGTTAGCTGAACCACCATTGTGCGTGGGGAGCACGGCATGCGAAAAACAAAAAGGATAGAAACAGAAAAGAGCAGCGACTGCTTTCGGATGTACGAAAAGAGAGACCGCCGGCCATGGGAGCGACCCCCAACCACAGGCAAAACGGTGCCAAAGTATATACGGGAAGCGTTTCGGAGCACGCCCGTTACTGAACCCCATGAGCGTTTTCGTTCTTTTCTTTTCTTTCCTTTTTCTGGTTTGCTGTATCGAGTATGAATTACCCCCCATTTGCTGTCGTCCTTCCTTGGCCCGTTTTGTTATTTGTCTCTCTCTTTTTTTTGGGTCTTCTTCCCCAGTCAGAGATCCCGTTCTTGTTCCTAGCCGGCAACCTGGAAAAAGGTACAAAATAAAGAGATACACCAGACCTTTTTGCGACTGCTCAAATGACGAAAATAGACTAGATAGACTAGAAAAGGAGGACGCAACACGCACCGCCCGATACACGCCGATATCAAGTACGCCTGCGCATACGTCCCAATCGGGGCATGAGCATGCACTTCAACCGTACGGCGTAGTTACGAAGTACTTTCTCATATTTTTGCTGAGGAGGTTTTTTTTTCACTTCTCTCCCCCTTCCCCTCTTCCGGTAATAAACCGTTGTCGTCGACAGGTCAACAAAGCTCCAACTGCATGCACGGCCCTGCAGCACGCACGCAAGTACGCACGGAGGGGAGGAAGAAAACGGCGAAAAGTGATAGAAAGAAAGAAGGAAAAAAGAAAGAAAGAGACTCGCCAGCCTGCAAGTCATGCGGCAGGATGACGGCTGCGGATCCTCTTCCTTTCTTTTTTCGTTGTTATTTCCCGGTGCGTCTTCTTTTCTTTTGTCTTTTTTTTCTCATCAAGCCTTGTGTGTTCCTTTTTCCCTTACTTTCTCCCCACCACCTTTTCAACTTCCTTTGGTTCTCTCCGCACGTTCCGCACTTGGTATTTTCTACTGTGTGTACATTATGTTTTCTCTTTCTCGCTTTGTTACTCTTTTGCCTTTTTCTCCTTTCTTACGCCCCTTCATCTGACTGCGTCCCGCTGCCCATTCTTCTCCACGCCCGTTTTTCCCGCCGCTTCCCTGGTCCGCAGGTACGAGTCGTCCCTTTGTATTACCGAGTATTATCTTCGCAGAATAATACACAAACGAGGTGGTGTGCTGTGCCGTTGCACTAAGTAGCGGTACGTTGTCTACGCGACCGTTACTTGCGGGCTGCATGCCACCGCCACCGTCGGCGTTGTGTTTTCCCGTCACCCCAAAGTACCTACACGTGCTCCACCCCGGCCCGTCGGCTGTCTAACAGTCTAACAAGTCTACAACGGGGGGAGGGGGGGCGTGACCCTGGTCCAGCCAACCGCAAAGCTCGCCCTGTGCCCTTTGACCAGTGACCACTTTATGAAAATAACGCTACATGCCCCAATTGGGAAGAAAATGGCAGTTTATCACCGTACGGTAGTATGGTGCGTTCCGTAATCCGTCCTCGATGCGAGGATGCGCAACGCTACCATCTGCACGTCTTTTGACCCGTCTGTACGGATACGGCGTGCTCCGTTTTCTACAGAGCAATATCTTCTCAGGTATTTCGTACCCTGAATGCATCAACAATTCGTTCCATAACGGCTATGCTTGTGGCTTATTACGGCGTACTCCGTGCCTGTCATCATCTATCTTGATTTTTACTCGTAAACGGTACGAGCAGGCGTAAAACAACCCACGTATTCCGTCGTCAGGGCAAAGAACCGTTTTCGCCTTTTATCAGCACAATGAATGAATATGCCTATTTTTGTCGTTTTTTTCTCATTTCCTCACTTCCAACTTCTACTTCCTATGTCCTACTCCTACTTCCTCCCTCCCTCATTTAAAGAGCCTCCGCCGTGCACAATGGTCAGAATGCTTCGTTCCGGCCTTTCAATAGCGCCCTGCCGCAACGCCCCGCTAAGCCCTCTCCAGCCTGGGGCCCTGCCCGCCCACGCACCCAATGCGGTAAAGTGCAACGGACAGTCGCCTGTGTGCCTTTTTTTTTCTTTTTTCTTTTTTCTTTTTTCTTTTTTTTTCATTTGGCGTCCCCTCCCTCCCTTCCGTTTCTCTCCCTTCTCTTTCTCTCTCTCCGTTCTCGTCCGCCACGCATTGGCCGGGTCTGTTTCGCCTCGTCAGCGTTTCTTCATTCGCTGCTTGCTGTAATTCTTCGCTCTCTTTCCTCTCGAGGCATCCCCTTTTGTTACTATTTTTTTGCTGTTCCTGTGAATGCTCGTAGTTACTCTCGTAATACGCACCGTGCTTTGCCTCTTGTTTCCATTGTCAATGGCGCTTTCTATTGCGCTTTCTATTGTGCTCTCTATTGTGCTGTCTATTGTGCCCACTATCGCGCCTTCCGTCAGCTTCGTTCCTTCCCTCCATCTCCGTCGCCTCCCCCCTCTCCTCCTCCACTTCCCATACCGAGAAAACGAAAAGCGGGTCCAACTTCTGGCACTAGTGCGGTTGCTCTCTATTGTCGTTGTACGTACGAAAGTACTCGTAGTATTCTTCCGTCGTGTCGTCTGTACTTCGTACGGGATCTTACCTCGTGGTGTGTTGGTGTGGTGTGGGTGTGGGTGCGTGTGTGTGTTGTTTGTGCCTCCTTCCTCTCTCTCGCCGTCTCCGTCCCGGCTGCTTCTTCCTACAGTACGAAGTACCTCGTTCACTTCCTTCCTCTTTGTCCCGTTTTGCTTTCTCATTGCTTGCATCACTTCTTTCTTTGCGCCTTCCTCACTCTGCGCCGTTTCCAACATACGCTTTTCTCGTCGAACCTTCCTTTTTCTTTCTCTTCGCCCGCCTAGCCTCCCCTTGCCCCTTCCTTCCTTCTTCCTTCCTTCCTTCTTTAGGAACGACATCTCCAACCCTCAATTTTATAGGGACAGAAGGAACGAACCGGGAAAATAAAAGAGGCAGAAATAGGTTGCGAGGAAAACAGGAAAGAACGAAAGACGAGTCGTCTGGGCCCTACCTACCTACGTACCCTACGACGTAGCGATTCTTTTCGGCTATCTTCATCATTTCCTATCGAACCTCCCCCCCCCTGATCATATCATAACCCTCGTCACTCGGCCCACCATCTCCGTCTTCCTTCTTCTTCCTTCACTACTATTTTCAAACCCTCTCATTTTTACTTTTTTATTCGCTTTCGATATTTGCTTCTCTCTCTCTCTTTCTTCCTCCTCTCTTTCTCCTCTCTTGCTGCCCACCGACCATGTGACGACCGCACTCTTTCTCTCTCTTTCTGCCAGGACAGCGACCGAACAAGCTTCGACCGTAGCTCTGTCTTCTCACCAACCAATCTACGCCCGTACTTCTCTCCTACGAAAACAACGGCTCCCTTCCTCTTTTTTCTATTGCCGACGCCGACCTCACCTTTTTCGCCGACTCTCTCTTCTACTTTTTCTTCGAAAGCATCTTTTCCCACATTGTGTTCTTCTTCTTCTCCTCCTTCATTGCTTCGACGCTCGACATCGACGTCCCAACCGCCCCGGCGAAGATTTTACCGAAAACACAACAGTCCCCATCGTACAGGGTTACCTTCAATCGAACAACCATCACGGCCCAACACTAGTATCGTGGTTACCTCTCTGGTTGCCGGTCGGTGTCCGGGATGGCTCTGCAAATCCCCCATGCCGGCCTCCAGCTGGAGGAGGACTTTGTAACCTCACACAACCATTTGCCTACCCAGGCATTCATTCTCGACCTGAGCGACGATGTCATTGAGGGCATGATCAAGTCGGCCAGCCAGGGCCAGGAGATCCGTTTATCCTTGGGAAACAAACCGGTTCGTTTTTTTCTTTTTTTCTTTTTCTCCCTTTTTGCTCTGTCTTCGCTTTTTCTCGTTCCGCTCTCGTTCCGCGAGACGAGGTCCCTGTCAGCTTTATCCTTCTTACTAAACGTCCGTTTTGGTAGACATTTCTTTACGGCGCCTCCAGTCACCACATCGAGCCGACCTTCGAAGACGAGACCGACGACATCGAACTCTTCCTCACCAATGCCTCCGATAGCCCCAGCAAGGCCGAGCGCCTCCCACAGCTCGCCATGTCTCTCTTCCGCAAGCCGGAGCTGGGCAATCCATGGGCGGCCCAATACCGCACGAGCTCGTCCGAAGACGAAGACGGCGAATACGACGAACTGGTCTCCTCACCAGAGCCCGAGGACGACGCCGAACAGCGGTCCTACGATGACCTGAACACCGACATTGCTCTGCTTCGAAATTCTTTGGCACAGAAGGAGGCTGAGAAACTTGAAAAATCGTACGTTACACAGGGGATTCTCTACTATCGCTATATTGCGTCCAATTTCGTTGTTGAGGATTTTTTTCCTTCATATGCTATAGAGGAAAACGGAAAACGACCTGTGGCTAACCATGCTGTGTACGCTTCCCAACCTACAGAACCAGAGTTATCGAGGGCAGTGCACCTGCGCCAAACGGGAAAAGCAACAGCAAGCGAACCGCCGGCTCCCTGCAGAAAGCACTGTCAGGAAGACGGTCACCCTTTGGCCGCACTTCCTTGTCGCCGCTACCCACCAGCCCCGCTCTCAGTGCAATCGGCTCACCCTCGCTGGGGCCGGCGGACGGCTCTTCGCAGCAAGCTGCCGAGAAGGCCAAAGAAGCCCGATCGCCCATTATTCATGAATTGGCTTTCAAGGAACAGTCCTACGACATCCTGTGGCAAAAATACCCGGGCTCGTCCGAAATCGAGTTCAAGAGCGCGTTGGAGAAGGTGGCCGACCTCGACGACGAGACCCACAACTATGTGCTAAGGAAGAAGTACTGGAAAGAGCTGGACGTCTGGCACCATGATTACGCAAGCGACGAAGAGCGGCAGCAGGCCATTGACAACGCCATACGCCAATTCGACAAGATGCGTCTGTCGACCACGGAACCGGAGTGGGAGAAACTCTTACCAAAGGAGGAGCGGGGCCAAGGTCGAATCCTGAGCAAAATCCAAGTCAGCATTGCCAAGGGAACGGCTGCGCCCCGAATTCGGGTGCAACGGCCCGACGAGCCCAGTGCCGACTCCGCCAGCGGCAGGGACGATTCGGCCGAAAACGGGAGCGGAAGCAACCGCACCGACGAAGAGGGTGCCGACTCCGAGGCCGCATTGTCGTCGTCACGCCAACAGCACGCCGCAGCGAAGAAGAAGATGACGGCCCTCAAGGCCCAAGAGAAGCGCCTGTTGTCGACGAAGAAGAAAAACACTCCAGCATCCTCCTCGGCGGCGTCTTCGTCCATCAAGGTGTCGCCCTCGAAGGCGAATGCTAAGGCCAACAACGAGAAGCAGACGAAATTCAAATCCAAGGAGTTCGTGACGGATTCGGACACGTCCGACGGCGAGTCGGAATCAGCGCCGTTATCAACCACTGTACAACAGCCAAAACCTGCCGCCACAAACGGCAGACCTGCTGCTGCTGCTGCCAAGTCCGCTGCAGCTCCCGTTGCAGCGACACCGCCCGCCGCCAAAGAGCGGGCACGAAAGGAGGCAACACCTACTACTCTTATTGAAGCGAAAAAGGCCAAACCGTCCCCCCTGAAGGAACAAGTCAGGCCGCAGATTACTGCCAAGCCCCTCCCGAAGAAGCGTGTGCGGGAGTACGATGACGACGACAGCAGCAGCAGTTCGAGTTCCGGGACGCCGCTCAGCAAACGACTTAAGCCTCTCAAGCCCCCACCGAAGGCATTGCCCGTGAAAGAGCGTGACAGGCGCCAGCAGCAGAATCTACCGCAACCACAACCATCACAACCATCACAACCGTCCCAATTGTCCCAGTCTTCACGGCCTCCGTCGTCATCGCGGGTCTCAAACATCAGTCCGAATAGCAGCAGCAGCAATGGCGGCAGTAGCAGTGGGGGCGGAAGCGGCAACACGCTTGGCGGTAACGGCAATAGCACCACCAACGGAACAAGTACCTGGAGCAAACCGAAAAACAACAACACTTCGCCGGTCAAATCGTCGCCTTTGGCTTCGTCACCGCCGACAAACGCCTCTGAGCTCGATCTGTCGTCCGAAGAGAGCGTACCACCCATTGGTAGCAGCAACACCGCCAAGAAGCGGAAGATGGTCGAAGACCGACGCAACAACCTCATCGCGGGCGAAACGTCGTCTAGCAATAGCAAGATCAAGAAACGGCGACACCTCCCGGACGATTTGGTCGACAAGGCATTGCGGTTCAAGGCCCATTACGAAAAGTACGAGGCGCTCTACAAAGACATTGCCAGCCGAGCGGACCCGCCCAAGGATAAGGTGGCCGAGCTGCTGAAGCTGCACAATCGGTTGCAGGATATGAAAAATGACATTCACAACCAGGCCTTGCTGCGTGCCACCTGAACTTGATCGAGGGGGCTATTCTGAAGTGAAAGAGCGCGAACTCGCTTATATGAAAACTGTTTTGATGATACCAAAGGACGAATTGTTCCTGTTTTTTTTCTATTTCTTTTCTGGTTTCTTTCATCTTTGCATTCTTATTTTTTTTTTTTTCGTTGTTCTGGTTGGAACGACGAGAGTCAACACAGCATACATAGGTACAAACGGCGATGGGTCTTTGCATTACTTTAACGGAAAGCCAGGAAGTGATTTTAACAATAAAGGGGTCGGCATGGATCTTTGTTTTTTATTTCTTCATTTTCCTTTCCTCTTTATTCAGGTCTTGATTTGAGGGCGTCATGTGAACGAAGCCGAAAGCCTGGCATGGATTTTTCCGCTTCTTCTTGCCTTTTCTTTTTTCATACTTCAGGCCTAAATGTTGTTTTTTTTTCACAACAGCTATGAAACTACAGCACAACAATACCATGACAAAGAGTCTTATATAGTTTGGCGTATGCAGAGATGCCATTCAAAAATGCAAAAAATTTCAAAAAAGGAAAAGAATTTTTTTAAATTATATCCTTTGTAGTTTGTTTCTTTCAGTCTTCCGGCTGTTCGCCTGTTTGTGACGCAACTGACACCTTCTACCACCAACATTGCGAATGCATCCAGTGAAAATGTTCATATTCCTCGTAAAAAAAAGTGCCAAAAGAAAGGAAACAAAAAAGAAACAACAGCCAAAACATTGTCGTATCCGACTTTTCATTTCTATTTCCCCCCTTTTTTTTGGGTCGACGGTAGCTTGCGGCTTCGCCGTCATTATTTGCCCCGTCGTCCCTGTATGTTCCCCCCTGACGAGCCTCAGCCACGCGCCTCCTTTTTTCTCCTTTTTTTGTAAACAAAAAAAAATGCTTGCAGACGCCGCCACGGCTGGCGGCATGCAACGTCCCCTTTCACTGCGTCTTGAACAGCAGGATGGCGCAGTGGCCGAGGTAAAAGTAGACAAAGTGCTTGGTTTCTGGAACCGAAGAAGCATGAACGTCAGTCGCCGCCGGACGAGGTTGGAGAGGGAAATCAAAAAGAGGGCCACAGAGGCAGAAACACACCGTGCGTTACAAAGCTGCCAAAGTTGCGGCCCACGATGCAATGCCAGGTCGGGCCCTTGCGGTCGTCGAACTAATACGATGGTCAGAAGGTTGCTTCCCTTTCATGTTTCTTTGTTCCACGACACGACGAATGCGGACGCGGGGCCTTACCGTTTTCTTGATGTGTTTGGCAATGTCCTGGAGCAACAACAATTGGTCAGTGAGCGTACAAGCTTTTGTTTTTCTCCCGCTGGGGGGAGGGGAGGAACATCCCATGAAATTTCCGTACCTTTTCCACGGTGAACTTGCCCATGGCTTCTTGCGCTGAAACAGGCGGGGAACTCGTGTCAGCCTCTCGTTCATTGTGTTTAGTTGCGTCTACAGCAAGGCCAGAAATGTAACCCACCAACTTCAATGGCTTCGGCCTGCATCTCTTCGGTCTGTCCAGGGGTACGGAATCGTCGTGTTAGCGCCCCATTCTGCTCTTTGGTCGTCCCATATAGACCGGGACCCTCATTGCTTCTCCAAAAGGCGAAGAGAGAGTAGTGTGTGTGTCTCGCATACCATGTCGGCCGACTTCACCTGAGCTGTTTGTCCGTAATTCGTAGCGGGTTCGCGTCAGCAAAGGGGGACTGCTTCGTTGTAGTGGTTGCCCGCTTCTGACGAGACATCTGTACAGACTGCCCGGCGAACACTCACCCTCCAGCTTCTCGCGTGCCGCCGGCGGCGGGCTTGATGTTGCCTTCGCTTCGGAAGCCATTGTGAAGACAAAGGGGTGCGTCCGGGGGGGGGATTCAAAGGGGCGGGTGGGAGACGAACGACGAGGCGTTTGAATTTGTTCGGCGTGAAGGTGTGCGGTCGACGGGGCAGACAAAGAGGTGGTATGCTGTTCCCTGTAGGAATAAAACAGAAAAAAAGTTTCCAGTTAGCCTCGTTGCTTTGCCAAAAAAAAGAGAGGAAGCCAAATTCGCGTGACGCAACGCGACAGAACCAGCAACGTGGATCTGGAGAGGCACGCAAAGCCAAATAAAAGAAGAGTAAGTTCTCTAGTAAAAAGCAGATGCAGAGCGTCTTCTTCTTCTTCTTTGTTCGTCTACGCGGTCCACTCGGCTTTGCTGCCGCCCCCTTTTTCCTGAGTCGCAATTCGTCTAAAGGACCAGCGAACCGGCTTTGACAAATATAACATGTGGAAAAAGCTTACCGACTTGATTCTAGGTGAAAAAAAAAGCCTAATCTGTTCCGTGGGATCGCTCCGACGTGGACGGAGTGCACGCAAAAAAAAAACGAGAAGAGGGTTGCGGTCGAGAGATCAGTCGCGATGTCGCTGTTTAGAGGGAAAATACGGAGTAATTACGAGGAAATGCAGTGAGTCGCCTTGTCACGCCTCTAGCTCCTCCAAGTATTACGGAAATGTGATTGGATTGCTCCTTTCGTTGGTCCGTGCGTTGTTAGCCTCTTGGACTTCCATATTATGGACAGGACCCGGATGAACCGTTGGCGATCGGTTTTTCCGGCGATCTGCAATGGGTGGGTGAAACGACAAGTTGGTTCTTCCGGGTCCACTTTATTTGATAAGATAAACTCTTGTTCTTTCCAAGAAATTTTGTTAAGAAAACCGAGTCCCACCGAAACGAAAAACTTCGCTGCGAGAAAAAAAGCACGACATTCTTTCTTTACCTCTCTACCTTCTCCCTTTTCCCCCGTTCCCTTTCTTCTCCATCACAAAGCAGAACCACAATGCCGTCTGCTGTGTCCCCCCCTTCGGCGACAATGGCGTCGACAGCCACTACGTCAGACGCCCCGGCCACGGAGGACTCGTCGCGCTTGTTCGTCAAGAACCTGCCGCCCAACATTACTGAGGACCAGCTCCGCAAGCATTTCTCCGGCGGTGGCCGGCACATTACGGACGTCAAGCTCATCGCGCGCCGCCGGATAGCCTTTGTCGGCTACCGCACACCCGACGAGGCCGCGGGCGCCGTCCGCTACTTCCACCGCTCCTACATCCGCATGTCCAAACTGGCCGTCGAGCTCGCCAAGTCCATTGGCGACCCGTCCCTGCCGACGGCCAGCAAGATGCAGCGGCTGCACGAGGTGCACCAGCCGGCTGTGTCTGTGTCTGCAGCTCCCGTCCCACCACACCCATCACAGCAGCAAAAAGACGCGAGCGAAGCATCCGCCAAAAAGCGGAAGAGGGACGGCGAAGAGCTGGACGCGGCCAAAAACCCCAAGCTGCGCGAGTTTCTCGACGTCATGCAGACCCAGAACCGGGGCCTGAGCAGCACCGCCGACATTTTCGCAGGAATGGGAGCAGACGGCCCGGGCGCCGACGGAGAAGACGAAGAGGAGGACGCCGCAGCGGCTGCGGCTGCGCTGGCTGCGGCCGCCCGCAACGAAGCCGAGAGCGACGACGAGTACGAGGTGTTGCCCGCTCATCGCACAAAAAAGGCCAAGCCTTCGCCGGAGGAGGACGGGGCAAAGGAAGAGGAGAAGGCATTGCGGCCCGCTGGCGGTGTCGATGCGGTGGTGGACGACGTGCCGGAGCGGAGAAAACCGGGGAAAGTTGCGGTCATTTCGGCAACGGCCATTGAAGAAGAAGCGGCGGAACAGAGTGAAGCAGCGGATCCTTCCTCATCGGCGGCACCAGCACCAGCACGGCCACCACTGTCGGCGGCGGCGGCGGCGGCGCGCACGGCTGACGCTGCAGCCACGGACGACGATTGGTTGCGGTCGCGGACGAACCGGCTGTTGGATCTGATGGACCCGAGTGAGTTGCCGCCGCCGCCGAACGCTGTCCAGGCTTCGGTCCCAAGACCAGCAGCAACCTCAACCACAACCACAACCACAACCGCAACACACAACGACGAGAAAGACGAGATAATGAATGACGTTGACGAGACGAATGACGCAAACGACACTAACGAGAACACGACCGACCCACGTGCAAGTGGCAGCAAGGCCGCCTCCGCTTCAGCAGCAACAGCAGACGGTGCCGCCGCCGCTGCTGCGGCTGCTGCTACATCTCCCACACAATTATCACCCCAAGAACAAATCCTAAAGACCTCTCGACTTTTTGTACGAAATTTACCCTACGACGCGACGGAAGCCAACATTCGCGACTACTTCAGTGCTTTTGGTGTTGTTGAAGAGGTACGTTTATTTTCTTTTTCGTCCGTTGCGAATTCCTGACACGCGCGTCTTGTTTTTGCCACATTCTTTCCTGGATTATGATGAACCCCAGATAGGGACAGCTTATGCCCCCAAAGGCATGTGATGTGAACCTTGGGCCGATTATTTTAGTAGATACATCGTGTTCTGATACCCCCATACAATGGAACCATTCCTCTTGCTTATGAGTAAAGGAATGCTGTTTTAGTTTCGGAAGTCTTGTTTTTTTTTTTGCCTTCGGACAGAGGGATGCACAAAACAGCTTTAAACTAATTTGATGTTTGCTCTTGTCTCCACTCTTTTTAGGTGCAACTTCCCGTCACCAATACAGGTGCAAACAAGGGGTACGCTATGGTGCTCTTCGCCGACCCTGCCGTCGCCCTTGCAGCATTCCACAATGCCGACGGCAAGACCTTTCAGGGGCGGATATTGCATGTGCTCCCTGCCAAGGCCAAGCGGGCGGCCGCCGAGCTCGACGAGTTTGCGCTGGCGAAGCTGCCGCTGAAGCAGCAGAAGCTGCTGCGCAAAAAGGCCGAGGCGGCCACCAGCTCGTTCGCGTGGAATGCCCTCTTTATGAGCCAAGACGCGGTGAACGCGGCGGTGGCCGACCGGTTGGGCGTGTCCAAGTCGGCGCTGCTCGACCCGACGTCAGCCGACGAGGCGGTGCGGCAGGCGGTGCGGCAGACGTCGATGATCGAGGAGACCAAGGACTACTTCGAGGCCAACGGCGTCGACCTCGAAGCATTCAAGCCGCACACCAAGCGCGGGGATACGTGCATTCTGGTCAAGAACTTTGCCTACGGCACGGCGCCCGAGGAGCTGCGCAAAATGTTTGAGGAGTACGGCCCCGTCGTGCGGGTGCTCATGCCACCCAGCGGCACGCTTGCCATTGTGCAGTTTGTGCAGCCCGTGCACGGACGCCTCGCCTACTCGAAGATGGCGTACCGGCGGGTCAACGATACGGTGCTGCTGCTGGAGAAGTGCCCGGACAACGTGTTGAGCAGCGGAGGCGGCGACAGTGTTGCTGTTGCTCTGGCTGCGAGCCGCGCACGGGACAAGCAAACGGCGGGCGGGAAGACCAAACTGGCGGCCAGCGATCTGCTGGCGGGCACCAACGCAGGGGACGACGCAGAGGCCGAGGACGACGGCGCCGCGGCCGACACGGCGGCGACGACCAGCTCGCTGTTTGTGCGCAACCTCAACTTTACGACGACGACGGAGCAGCTGGCGGCGGCGTTTGCGGCGCTGGACGGCTTTGTGGCAGCGCGCGTCAAGACGAAGCCGGACCCCAAGCGGGGGGCGGGGGCGCCGCCGCTCAGCATGGGCTACGGGTTCGTCGAGTTCCGCAGCCGGGACCAGGCGGCGGGCGCGTGCCAGGCCATGGACGGGCACGTGCTGCACGGCCACACGCTGACGGTGCGGGCGGCGCACCGCGGCGCGCAGGACGCGGCGGCGGCGCAGCGGGCGGCGGACGCGGACGCCAAGCGCGCGGCCAACCGCGGCAGCAAGCTCATCATCAAGAACGTGCCGTTTGAGGCGTCGCGCCAGGACCTGCGCACGCTGCTGGGCACGTACGGGCAGCTGCGGGCGGTGCGCATGCCGAAGAAGTTTGGCAACGCGACGCGCGGGTACGCGTTTGCCGAGTTCACGACGGCGCGCGAGGCGGCGGCGGCGATGGCGGCGCTGCGCAACACGCACCTGCTGGGCCGGCGGCTGGTGCTGGACTTTGCCTCGGCGGAGGCGGTGGACGCCGAGGAGGCGATTGCGCAGATGCAGAAGAAGACGGGCGCGCAGATGCACTCGGTGGCGCTGCAGCAGCTGACGACGGGCCGGCGGCAGCGGACCAAGGTGCACATTGGCGAGGCCGACGAGGCCGACGACGGGGCGTGAAGGAGAAGATCTCCATCGTTCGAGGGCGCCGGACCTGTCTTGTTAAATACACAAATACCCACACAGTTTATTTGTCTCGTGCAAGAAACAAACACGTCTTATGTTCGCCCTTGGGTCGAGATCAGACGGACCTCACCGCAGTAATAATGTAATACGATGCTATATATAATATAACACAGGCACCGCGTTATGTGCAACCCGCCCTTGGGGAGCTCCGCAAACCTGGTTCCCCCTCCTTAAGGGCGGGCAAAGGAAAGGGAACAAAAAAGGGGAAACCGACCCAAGGGCTGGAGAAGGGCGCCGGCCTAGCCAATTAGCGGCAATTCCAGGGCGTATTTCATTAGCCCAGCGCTATTTTACAACGGCCTTTGCAGCTCCTTGGGCGAACAACGCGCCAAAATGCAGTGGGGTCAACATTGGAAAGGGCCCAGAAAAGGAAGAGGAGGGCGGTGGGGATATTAAGCTCACGGAAGGGATAAAGCGACACCGAATCGTGCGTCCTAGGGCGTGTCTCCTTCGGCGTGCCTCTTCATTGACGAGCTGGCCTGTGCGGAAGTGCTTGCAGATGGAAACGAACGAGTACGAAGTATGATGATGCCCATTTTTTGGTCTTTTTGGACAAACGAATGTCTGTTGGACTACGTCCGTCCGGGTCATCCAGAAGACCAGCCAAAACACGGACGAAAAAGCAACGACTTCATCGGAGCAGACGAGGCAGTCATACTGCGAGCCGTTGCTGTATCTTTAGAGGGTTTTGCCTTTCTAGCTTTGAGTGTTCTTTATTCACGCAAAAGACCTGTGAGGGATGCCGCAGAAATGAGATGTGGGGAGGTGGTGGTTCTTTTGTTCGCCTGTTTCCTTCAGTGGAGCGCCGAAAGGGCGTCAACCCGGCGAGACAGCTCAAGGGAGGAAAACCACGGACGCAGGCGAGGTTAAATGGGCATACGGGCTTCACAGAGGCTATGTCGCTTATTTGCTTTCTTTCTTGGTTCCTTTTTCGCGCCTCGTGTCTCCTTCGTTCGCGCTTCCGTCTACTTTCTTTTTCCTTGGTCGATGGACCTGCTTTTTTGGTGCACCACAGTTTGATGAAGAAAAGGCACCCCTTCTCCCTCGGGACCAATTTCCAGATCACGGGCCTGTATGTTTGATTGCATGCCAGTCGTCCATTCGCAGCGTTCCGGAGGCTCTCTCTCTCGTGAGCCGCGGAATCAGAAAGGAATGAGGGCAGCGAGCTCACACGCCGATCCCTATAGTCCACCAGGACGAGATGAAAAGAGGTCTCACGACGACAGCAGGATGAAGTCAGTCAGGCATGTCGAGCTCTCAGAGCCGGTTAGAACGGGGTGAAAAAAGGCCAGTGGTCCTCCTGTGTGTGTGCGTTGTCCTTGGACCCCGGGACTGTGAAGCCCTTTTCTTTCTCTCTTCCCTCTTCCCTCTTTGATATTTTTCTTTCTGCTAATTCCATACACTTAAGACCAACTCTCATCAGAAAGACTAAACTCATTTCGGCGTTGCCCATCTTTTTCCCTCATCATGCCTCTCCCTTTCCTTGCAAAAGACGGCCTGGGCCCCCCCCATCCACCCCTTCGGATCCTCGAGCAGTGCCAACGGCTCCTCTTATCAAAACGACAAAGGGAGAGGGCGGCGTGGCCTCGGGGGGAATGCTGCAGCTATTGTGCTCCCCTCTTGCTGCTCTCGTGCTGCCGTCTTGCCGCCCTTCTGGCTGCTTTCCCCTTCCCCCCTTCGGCCTGTCCGCCGTTCCGTCTCCACGGCCCCATCTACACGTCCTCGGCCGCCCTACCCAAGGAGCAAAGCGCGTACACATATAAGTGGGATCGTTTGATGACTACGAGGGCTGGACACGTCGGGGACGGGCGTGGGCGTGATGTATCTGTGAGACCGAAGACGTATGAAAGAACTACTTTGCGTGCCCTCTTCCCGTCTGGTTATAACGATGCACGAGGGCGGTCCGGCGAGACCTCTCTCCACTTCCTTCCGCCGTGGTCCCTCCTTGTGCCTGCCCTGACCCCGTTCCCTTTGCTCATCTCGGTGCTTTCTTTCTTTCTGCTTGAGCTGTTTCTTCGTCTTCCTTTGCTCCTCGAGCTCATCTCTACGCCCTCGTCCTCCCTCTCTCCCTCTCTCCGGCCATCACCAATTTCCCGGACTGGCACGGAGACGCGAGGAATGAGAAGCAGCATTCTTGTTCTCTTGCAAGTGAGAATAATAATTAAAAAAAACCGGATCCCGTGTTCACGCGTTGGCATCTCCTAGGAAGTTCCTAGGCTTGAATTTCTTATAAGGCATGGACGCCGTCCCTCCATGGCCTTCATTGTTGACGGGGCATGCCTGGGCTTTCATTCTTTTTTTTTAGTCTTTTGCCGTCCGTGGTCTCCATCTCGTTCGTCCTTCGTGACGTTGTCCGTTCTTTTGTCCTTTGCTTTCAGTCACTCATTGACCCTCTTCTTCCATTCTTCTGCAAAAACAGTCACTCTTCGGTGTGCCCTCGTTATTTACGTTCTTTATTCAACACTCTTTTTGACACCTTCTCTCACTCTTTTTTAGTACGTGCCCTTCCTTTCATTCCTTGAGACCCGTCGTTGCCTGTTGGCACGAACACACATACCGTCTTCCACCGGTCCCGCCGTGCTGCCCTCATCATGCTTCGGTCTATGGAGGTGCCGTGCCCCGTGCTGCCGTCCCAGCATGCCGACTACATCCACAACAGCAACAACGACGGCACGGCCGTCACCGCACGCCAGCACCACCGGCTGCCGCTCCAGGAATCCACGGGCAACGCCAGCCATGCCAATAACAACAGCAACAACAACAACAGCAGCAGCAACAGCAACGGCAACGGCAACGGCAACCACCACTCCCTCTCGGGGTACTGCTCGCCCGCCACGAGCGTGACGGCCTTGTCGTCGTCGACGTCGGCTTCGCTCGCCCCGCTGCCGCTGGTAACGTGCACGCCCGTGACGGCGACTACGCCCACACCCTCCATGCCCACACCACCCATCGTGTCTGGGTTGCTGGACGAACAGCAGCAGCGGACAAACCTACACCAACACACCCAGCCCAACTACCAGTACAGCCAGCAACAACTCTCTCACTACCAGCAGCAGCAGCAGCAGCAGCTGTATCCCACCGACAGCGTGGTCAACTCTTTCTCCTCTCAACAGACCTACTCCTATAGTCAACAGCAGCAGCAGCAGCAGCAGCAGCAACAACAGCAGCAGCAACGGCAACAACAACAGCAACAACAACAGCAATTGCTGGCAAGACGCCAGTCGGTGTACAACCATGGCAGCCTCGCCCTGGCTGCTCCTCTCCCTAGCAGCAGCCTCCTCAGCAACGGCCCTGGTACTAGCTATGGCGGCGGCGGCCCCGGCCGCAACGCCGCCCTCGTCCAAATCAACCCGGACATCAACCCCATCTACCTGTCGCCCCAGTTCCAGGCCTACCGCAAGAAGCAGGCCGAAAAGGACGACAAGACCGAGCAGATCTGGCCGGATGTGCTTGAGGATGCTTTTTTGGATGGTGGGTTGTTGTTTTTTTTGTCTCTTCTCATCTTTCCAACTTCCAGAAGTCTTCCACAGCATGTCTAACACAACGCCTTAGCCCTCCTCTTGATCCCCCAGATGGGCCGCAAAAAGTACGCCATGCGTGGCCAGCTGCACGGCCGCAACATGCTCATCAGCGAGTACCTGTGGGTGGCCTACTGCCTCTCGCTGCCGGCCGGCGTCAAGCCGGACCGCAAGATGGCACGCGGCCGCAAGCAGGTGTCGAGCCACATTCAAGTGCTCAAGAACTTTTTTATTCACCATCGATGCTGTGAGTTTTTTTTTTGTCGTTTTTATTTACACACACACACACACAGATACAAGTCCAATCTAACCGAATAGACCACTTCTTCTTCCCCAGCAAGGAGAAGAAAGACGACAACCGCAAGGACGGCGTCGAGCGGGAGTCCTTCAAGGACAACGCGGTCCTGCGCGCGCTGTTTGAGAACCGGCTGCCGGACGAGCGGCCCAACTACGAGTACTTTGGCCAGCTGCTGGCGTCCGACGCCCTCGTCGCCGTCCGCCCCAGCCTCTGCTGGATCCTCGTCTCGTCGGCCGCCGTGCGCTTCGAGAGCGAGGGCCCCCGCCGGGGCGAGGCCTTCCGCGCCAGCGACGGCCTGCCGCTCGACGGCCGCCTGTACCCGCACCTGCACCTCAACCTCAAGCGCGACGAGTGGCCCGAGCGCGGCAAGATCATCCGCGGCACGCTGCTGCAGGAGTACACGCGCACCCTGAGCCAGAAGGAGGCCAGCGCCGTCCGCGACGTCGCCGAGGACTGGGCCGAGCGGTTTCCGGGCCCGCTGTGCGCCGCCCTCGACCAGGTCGTGCGCGACGACCTGCGCGACATCCTGCACTTCCACGTCACCCTCGACGTGCAGGAGCCCGACCGGTTCCCCGAGGGCGCCGAGCTCAACAGCCTCGTCGAGGTCACCATCGAGCAGCCGGGCCTGCAGCACCACCGGTGGAAGTCGGTGACGCGGCTGGCGCGGCCCGACGAACTGATGCCGGCGGGCGCGACGGCCACCGTGTCTGCCGCCGCTGTCGCCGAGGAGGGATCGGCGGCCGCCGCAGCAGCAGCAGCTGGAGAACCCGCCAACCCCGACCACGTCCCCGTGTCGGTCATCACGCGCGACATCAGCAACCAGTACCTGCACCGGCCTGGCTGCCCTGGCGCGAGCATGCCCGACATCAGCGGCGGCGGCTTCCCGCAGTGCGACTGTGCGCAGCACAACGCGCGGCTGCGCCGCCAGCAGCTGGCGGTGCCCTTCCCGGCGCCCGAGTGGGCCACCATGCTGAGCATGCTGACGGCGTACCGCAAGCACCCCCTCGAGGCCGAGGCCGGCGTCGGCGGAGACGCCTACCCGACGCACCGGGCGGGTTCCAAGAAGAGCAGCAGCAGCGCCAGCAAGCGGTCGTCGTACGGCTCGACGACGACCACGACGACCACGGCCACGACGGCGTCCTCGTTGCCTTCGTCGTCGCGCCATCGGGATGCGGGTCATGAGCAAGGCATTTATGATGAGGACGACGGCGCCGGCGTTGGCGACGACAGCTTTGCGTCCCTGACGTCCAACGGAAGCGGCGGCAGCAGCAACAGCAGCGGCAGCAACGGCGACGAGTCCGTCGTGCCGACGCAGATGGACCTCGTCCGCAACATTGCCATGCTGCAGGAGCTGTGGTCCTGCGACCCTGCGGCGTCGACGACGTCGCCCGGCGGCAGCGACGGCGGCCAGCCCGCGGCGACGTGGACGCGCCGGGCGGCCATTCTGTGGACGTTCGAGACGATCTACAGCGTCAACGAGAAGAAGATGGAGGTGATCAAGAGCCCGGCGGGCACGGGCTGGCGGTTTCTGACGACGATCGACCCGACGTCGCAGTACCACCAGCAGCAGGCGCTGGTGACGCCGGGCGTCAAGGCACGGCAACAACAGCAGCGGCAACACCAGCAACAACAGCAGCAGCAGCGACAAACATACCAGTCTCGCCAACAACACATCCACCACCACCAGCAGCAGCACATGCAACCCATGGCCTACCCGACCCACCGCGACAACATCATGTCGCCGCACCCGGGGTACCAGCAACACCTCAACGCGACCATGAGCGAGCACCTCAGCGCGGCGACGTGGGATCCAAACATGGCCGCCGCTGCGGCCGCTGCTGCGGTGGCCACCACCACCGTCAATTTCAACACAACCAACAACAGCGGCGGCGGCGGCGGCGGCGCAACGAACGCCTACCGCCCGCACGCGTCGCTGTCGCCGCAGGCACCCCAACCGTACGGCGTGCCGTCGCCAATTGGCTTTTTGGACACGACGTACGACGCGGGCCTCACGACGCCGTCGCCGACCACCACAACGGCCGGGTCCATGGCGGCGACATCGACCCTGGCGACGTCCCTGCCGTCGCCCTACGAAGTGTCGTTTGGCGGCGACGACCAACAACAACATCAACCGCAGCAGCAGCAGCAGCAGCAACAACAACAACCGAATCACCACAGCTTTGCTCACCATCACCCACACCACCAGCACCATCCGCCAACCACCGCCATTGATCCGTTCTTGGCGGTGACGACGGCGGCGCCGGCGGACGGCGGTGTGTTTATCAGCGCGAGCAGCAGCAGCAACAGCGGCGTCGGCGTCGGCGGCGGCGGCGGCAGTGCGCTGCCAGACTGGGACGCCAGCGACATGGCGTCGGTCTTGGACGGGTGGTCGACGTCGGCGCCGCAGCAGCCGTCACTGCAACAACAACAACAGCAGCAGCAGCAGCAGCAGCAGCAGCAACAACATCTACAGCAACAGCAACATCTTCAATTGTCGGGACGCGGCCAGAAACGCGGACGGTCGGACAGCCTGGACGGGACGGGGGCCAGCGGGTTCCCCGTGGCGTCGATGCCGAAGCTGCACCACAACGGGTTCAGCAACTGGCGGTAGAAGGAAGAAGAAGGAATGATATGAACGATACGAGCGCAAACGTAATGTAATGTACTGTGGTTTATTTTTGGGTGTTTATTTTTTGGGTTTTTTATTCCTTTTTTTTCTCTCGGCGTTCTTGATACTCTCTTTGCCACGAATCTAGCCTGTTGTTGTCTTCCATGTATTCGTCTTTTTCTTTATGTTCCAACACATTTGCCACAATGGTCTTCTTCTGCTCCGTGTTGTTGAGTTTTGTTTCTTTGTAAAACGATTCTTTCTTTTTTGTCGTGCTCTGTAGAAACACATTTCCCATCCCTTCAGCCTATATTCGTCTGTCGCCCTCACCGGTTTTCTTCGCCACCGTTCGTACAGCGCCTCCCTGGAAGCCATGAATCCAATGTGTTCGCCTGTTTCAAAAAGAGCTGAAACAAAAAGCGGCCCGGCGCCCGTTTCTTTGCTGTGTTTTGTGCATAGCACGTCTGTCTTTACCCGCTGGCGGCACCATAGTCGTCCACGCCTTCTGCTCCCTGTCCATTTACTCGGAACAGCGCGTGGACGTCCTGACAGAGTATGAATAGAAATAAAAGGTAGACATTGTATATTTGCCACAACGGGCTCGTCCATGCCTCGTCACCGTCTTTGAGACCGACAGCCTCATCCTGCTCGCCCAGACCTCCATGCTGTTTTACGTCAAACGAAAAAAAATCATAGAGCACAACGGCAGACGAGGATCGTAGGCAATCATCTTTTTTTTGTCTTTTTTTGCCTTCTCGTTCCCGGCATACTATCTACACGGAATCCAGGAACGCGGGAACGATGCGCGAGAAAATCGTAAGGAAATGAGCAACGATCGCTTCCATGATCCCGCTTTCTTCAACAGCGTATGCCGCCCCGTTCATAGGCGGTGCACGGTTCCTTTTTGTTATCGCTATATTCTTAGATTTTTTTTTGCTTTTCTTTCTTCCCCTGGCATGGACGATCATACTTGGCACAAAGACGAGGGTGTGGGCGGACACGGCACCAGAATCAGTTGACCCTGTCCAAGGGTATGATAACAACAAGTAGAGTAAAAAAAAAGGACTGCGATCGAGAAAAACAATAAGAAAAAGGACAGGGACAGTGAGAAACACAAACGAAAACCGGGAAAGAAGAGCGTCGCGATACAAGTTCGTGGATCGTTTATGTTGTGTGATTATTATTATTATTTTTATTAATTTTCATTTTTCACTCGTTTCACATTGTCCTCTTTCTTTTATTGCTCTCATTTCGCCCTTTCGTTGGCCTTGATTTTGTAATCCTGGCAACGGCCATTGAGAGACGGTATGAAAAGGCCAATGAGGCCAAATTGGGCCAAATTGGAGGTTTTTTTTGGTATGGCGCACATGTACCATGTATTACGACTTTGCTGCTGTCAACAAGCATGCGTCATCCAATCGTCTGCGCTGGGGCCGGCCAGGGCGCTACACGGAACCAGAACGAACCGCTCGACGCCTGTCGTTCCTTCCCGTTCATTTCTCTCACGACGTGGGGCCCCTGCCGTTTTCCGTTGGTTCCTGGCAGCCCTTTCTTCTTTGTCTCTTTCGCCGCCCACAACCCCCCCTGTCGCAGATCTGAAACGGGGGATCAATCCCGCGTACTTCAGTCAGGACGTGCACGCTGAGTAATAATTGACGGCCGTATCAAGAACTTCTTGTACCGTCTTTCTATCCAACCACAATCAACCTCAGACGACGCACGACATGTGATGTTGCGGGCATGTTTTCTTCCTTCCCATCGTCTGTCGTCTCTTCTTTATCACTCTTCTCGCTCCACGTCTGTTCACCTGTCAGTGCAACCCCTGTCCCACCGTGGCGACTGGCTGTGAGCCGTTTACGCTGTGACGTTTGGCGTGGTTCTTTTTCTTTTTTTGTTGTCTTTTTTTGTTTTCTTCCTTTTTTGTCCCTGCCTTTAGTCGTGACAAGTTCCCTTCGTCTTCTGCAAGACGTGTTTTGCCACTCCTTTTCCCTCCTCCCTTGAAGCTTATCTCGTTCTTTTGAACGATGGACTCCCATGGCCAAAGAGACACCCCTGGCAGGCTCTTCCATTCTGCCGGTTTCTGTCTGCGGGCCCCCGACGCAGTGACCGCCGGACTGGGGTGGGTGGCCGGTTCTCAGGCCGTCGGTTTGCTTTTTCCCACCCCGTTTCCCCATCAAGCGATGCGGTCGAATGAAGTGGGAAACAGAACGACGGCCCATGACGCCGTGCAGATACTTGCAGGGACCCGCCGAGACAGCAACACAAGACGGTGCGTCTGCAGGCAACCGAGCAGCAAGTGCCTGGTACCTCGTTTTGCAATTCTTGCTGCAAGAGGCATGCGTGATCTTTTGAGCGGATAGGCAAGCTGGATGGGGCATTCAAGTGGCACATGTCCACCAGGCTTCTTCCGTTGGCTGGAACTCGCGATGGGATTATCATGGTTCCTTGTCGTCGTTGCAAGGATGCAGTGACTCCCTTGGAGTATGTGTAATGGTTGCCTCCATAGGCTCAGAGCTGCCGGCGTACGGAAGCGGTGTTCTTCGTGCTCTCTTGCAGACTCTTTGGCTTGTTAGCTCTCGTATCCAGACTTTCGCCTGTTCCCTGTTCTTCTCTCTTACCTTTTTCTATCTCACCTCTCGTCCCCCAGCTTCTGCAGATCTGGCTGGAACCACCAGTCCTTCTTTCTTTTTCGATGCCTGCACGAGAAAAAACGTGGAACCAGCTTTCGAGTGAACAGACGCTGATCTGCATCGACGCACACCATCCAACTTTCCAAACAAGGGGGGTGGTGGCTAAGACGCACGATCCCCTGGTAGAAGTGCACGGCGAGGAACGAGTTACGCTGGATCTTATTTTTCGCCATCGATGCTTCCCCGGCCGCGCTTAAAAAGACGGGGACACCCCCTTCCCTTTCCTGTTTCCATCCAACCTTCCATTTCTTCTACTTAGTCTTGGCTTTTTTTTGTATTTTGTATTTTTTTTGTTTTTCGTCCATTGCTGCCACCTCCTTCCGCATTCACCGAGACTGAATCACCATCAACCTTGCACCATCGCTCTTTCCTGTGGCGGGCGGTATTCTAGCCTGCCCTATCTCTTTTGGGTTGCTTCCTTCGTTCTTTCCTATCTTGTCCTTTCACCTGGCGCGTGACTCTGTTTGACGGTCGCTCCTTCTCTTTTCGGCTCTTGCCCTACCTTCGCTCCCACAATGTCCTTTTGACACCCGGTAAACAAACAAAAGAGGCATGGGCCACGCCCACAAAGAAAATCCATCCGAATATTGTCCTTTCCAGAAAAATGGTTGAATAATCGATTTGTTCACCGTTCTTTCACCTTTCCTTTCTTCTTTTCTTTCTTCCAGCCGGTCTGATTTGCCACCACAACGCCGGTCGTTTGACTCCGTTCACGCACTCATTTATTCTGTTCTTTCAAACAAAACGAAATTTATCTACCACAGGGCAAGCCCTTGTTTTTTTTTTTTTTTTTTTTTTTTCTTCTTTGACGTTATTTCTTTTTCTCGATCTATCACAATCTTGGCATCATCTCTTTTTGCCTGACAAACAAACCAAATCTCGACGACAACGTTCTGATACCAAACAAAACCGACCCTTGAAAACACAACCCCTTCCCTCTCTCTCCAAATATGGGGCACTTTTACAAAGCCCTCTTCGGCGTCGCCGCTGTCCTGGGCTTCCTGCCCTTTCCAGGGGTCGAGTCGCACTCCTGGGGCGAGCAGCTCATGCGCATCGGCGTCAACGGCACCATGATCGGCCTCCCCGGCTACGTGCGCGGCTACGTCCCACGGACGGCTCCCAATTTCAACGACGACATGATTAACTACCTCGTGCCGCCCAACGACGGCCGCACCGTCAACGCGGTCCTGCCCACTGACCGCCTCTGCCACCCGGCCCAGACCATCGGCAACTACACCGCCGCGTACCCCATGCTGGCCGTCATGCCCGGTGACTTTGTCGCCATCCGCTATCAGGAGAACGGCCACGTCACGCTGCCCGACATCAACCCGGCCAAGCCCACCAACCGCGGCACCGTCTACATCTACGGCACCGCCCACCCCGTCGAGAACGAGCTCTTCCAGACCGTCTTCCAGAACTGGACCGCCGACGGCACGGGCGGCGACGGCCGCGGCCGGCTCATCGCCACGCGCCAGTTCGACGACACCCAGTGCTACCAGATCAACAACGGCCCCATCTCCACGGCGCGCCAGAGCCAGTACAAGAAGGTGGCCCAGAACCCGCAGGGCGCCGACCTCTGGTGCCAAAACGACATCCAGCTGCCGACGGACCTGGTCAAGAACACCAACTACACGCTCTACTGGATCTGGAACTGGCCCACGTTCAACGCACCCGGGGCGCCGACCGACATTCCCACCGACGGCTACACCGTGCAGACGGTCCAACACTATACGAGCTGCATGGACGTGGCCGTGGTGGACGACGACGGCAACGATGGCGATGGCGATGGCCACAGCAACGGCAAAGGCGACAACGGAGCCGGGCCGGGCGGCAGCGCCAAGACCAACAACTTTGCCAAGAGCTTTGTCCAGGGCCAGGATCTCAACTCAGCGGCCGTGCTGGCGCAGCTGCAGGGGGGCGCCTTCCAGGTCGACGTTCCGGGCTGCGGCGGCGGCGACGGCAACAACGATGGTGGAACCTCGGCTGCCCCGACCGCGGCGAGAGTGCACACGTACACATTCACGGTGACGGAGACGCTTCCTCCCGTCTACGTAACTGAGACGGTACCGGCTGGCGGTGGCGATGCCACAGCCACGGCCGTCGTGCAGACGCCGTCGCCGTCGCCGTCGCCGGCGACCAACAAGAAGACGAGCACCTCCACGACGTTTATCACGGAAACCGTGACGCAGACGGCGGGGTCAGCGGACGCTAGTGCGCCGTTGGCCGACGCGACAACCGCGCCGGTGCTTCCTGCGGGGCAGGCTCCCACCGTGAGGCCGTTCCTAACCGCCCGCGACGGTCACGATGTTGCCGGCCGCAGCGGCAAGTCGCCGCATAGGGTGCGGGGCGGACGCCGGCCGTGATGGATGGTCATTTTTTTTATTCTCTTTTATTTTTTGTGTCTTTCACTCATATTTCTTCTCGTACATACTTTTTTCTTCGCAGTCAACGGCTTCGGCGTTCTTTGGGTGGACAAAACAAGGAAGGTATGTCCAAAATGGAAAGGAAACCGGAGCCTAGGCGTAGGCAGCATACAGGCCGGACGGGATGGGACACGGGCTTGCACACGGCGGTGATTTTTTGGCGCTGACGTGAGACGGACAAAGGCAGACCAGCTTCGAAGTGAAGACGGATGATCTCACCAAAAACATACTGCAATAGGCAGTGCAGGGTAGATGTAGTAATCGATGTAGTAACAAGTTTTAAGCGTTTGTGAAGACAGCAAAATTCCCGTTTCAAACTTTCTGGTAATATCATGATTTGACCTCTCTATGTCGTGTTTTGTGCTGTTCCCTCGTGTCGTTTCGTCAATCAACCCCCCTTACATCTCGCCGCATTCCGCCACCACCACGTCGAGGTCGGGCATGTCCCGCCCGCGCGCGCCCGTCCGCACGTGCTCCATCTTGCGCACGACGTCCATGCCGTCGACGACCCGGCCGAAGACGACGTGCTTGCCGTCGAGAAAGGGCGTCGGCACGGTCGTGACGAAGAACTGCGAGCCGTTGGTGTTGGGCCCCGCGTTGGCCATGGACAGCAGGCCCGGCTGGTCGTGCTTGCGCGCAAAGTTCTCGTCGGCAAAGGACTTGCCGCCGTAGATGCAGACGGAGCCGGTGCCGTTGCCGTTGAGGAAGTCGCCGCCCTGGCACATAAAGTTGGGGATCTGCGAGCAACGAACAACGAGCGACGAGCAACGAGCGAAACGAGCGTTAGCGAGTGAGCAAGTGCGCGAGAGACGGAGGAGCAAGTGAGCGACACATGGAGAAGTAAGTGACCATTAGAAAAAAGAGCAACAGCGAGAGAAAGTGTGCAGAATGTGAACAGGGAGGGTGAATGATGAGGTGCATGAGAGCGAGGTGAACAGGCCGGGGCGTCCGAGTGACGTCCCACGTGAAAAACACAGCCCGGGGCCCAAAACCTACAATCCGGTGGAACTTGCTGCCCTTGTAGCCGCGGGGCCGCCCCTGCGGATCCTGGCTCTCCCCCGTGCAAAAGACCCGAAAGTTCTCGGCCGTCTTGGGGACGACGTCCTTGAAGAGCTCAAACGTGATGCGGCCGAGGGGTTCGCCTGGCGTTGTCAGCGAGGGCAAGACGGTGACAAAACGGTGACCAATAAAAACCACCATTGTGTATCAGAGAAGCATCTCACTCACCACCGACGGTGATATCAAAAAAGACCCTGGTCCTTGTTGTTAGCAACACGGTCTCGGTGACTGTCTCGCCGGTCAAAAGAGCTCGGCGTGCCGGGGCAGAAGAGGGGGGGAAACTTACAAAGGATTGCCCGATTCGGGCAGCTTCGTGGGCGGCATCGTACGCGCGGCGGAAGCCGATCAGGGCCTCCCTTCCTTTAGATTTGGCAAATGTGATGAACGACCGAAAAAATGAACTCAGCAAAGAAGAGCTTTATCAGAACGCAGCTTGCTCTTCTGGTCTCGCAGAAATAGCTTCTATCTTATCGGTTTGTTTCTTCGCAGTCAAGCTCCTGCTTACTCATCCAAACACGTGCATTTTGCTTCGGGACGTGGGGACGTCCTACAGAGCAATGCGAAGCAGCTCTGTCGTCAAACTACAAGTTCGCGGGACGGCATGTTCTTGTCCGTGTACGACCGGTTACTCTTTGGTACCTTAGCTTTGGCATCTCAGTTATGGGTGATTGGAGGCACGTTGGAAGCTCGGCCAAGGCCCTACGAGCGCCCCTTAACTCGCAGAGCCAAGAACATACCAGCACAGAAAAACGAACATAAAGCCTACGAGACAAAGAGAAAAGAAACTCGATAGTAAAATACTGTGACGACGACTTTGCCATGTGCCAAGAAAGAGGCTGCTGCCCAAGGCGGCGCGTTTGTTGCCTCACGCCAAGACCATGCCCAGCCAACACAGCCTTGTCGTCGTCGTCAGGTGATGACAAAACAGGAAAGGGATGCCAGATAAGGTGAGAGCATATCCCAACGTACGGAAGATCGCCAGGCATATTGTATGTAGACAGTGCAGGTAGAGAGAAAGCTCCCCCCCAAGGGCAAAACGGGACCGCAGGACGCCCGTATACTGAACGAGGAAGAGATCGTCTCATGATGCACCTCGGCACCGATGCCGGAGACACGAACAAATGCAAATCACCGGAAAGCAGAGAGCCTTTTCTTGCCCGTCGTGAGAGGAAAAGGCTGGGGATGAGGCGGGGAAGAAGGGCAAAGGGTGGTTGAAAGCCTGCAAAGCCAAAATGCGAAATGGCGCTTTCGATGTGGAGAAAGGATGCAACCAATTTGTAAGCGGCTTGGGGGAGCCATCTTTTTTTTTTTGCTGCAAGCACTTTGTGGATCCCGGTTTTTTCCCTTCCCTTCCCTGCCTTCTCCGGAAACAGCAATTTTGCGAATCGCAAGATTGCTGTTTTCGCGAGTTGGGGCGGGCGGGGAGAAATGTGACGCTAATCCTTATTTGGACAAAATAGCAGATCGCACACGAGGCCAAGCATGAAGTGAAAGGTGGAGTGACTATCTGTACACCGTCCGTACTTCTGAGCATGACAGATCACATAGAAACGACTGTAAGGAGTTCTACTTGCTTTTAGATGGCGGTCGTACGAGTCCCTTGTTGTTGCAACCTTCTGTCGCCGTGGTTGTTGGCCGCCGTGTCGCCTCCGCGAATGGCATTGATGAAAAAGAAAAAAGGCGACCATCACGACGAACATTCCGTGGTTTATCCCGGAGATTTATGATGAAATTGTTCGCCATCCATGTAATGTTGATTGCCAAAGTATCTGGCACACCCACACATGACAACCGACGTTCCATGCTGCCGTGGCGGCAAACGGAAGGTCAACCACCTCAGGTAGGGGTTGTCGCATCGGAAAAGATACGACAGCCACTTGGTAATAATGACCATGGATCGTAACAATCAATCGGTCGATAAAAAGGCAAAATGGAGCGGGAGAAGACGACGTGGTGATGATGGCGAATCAAGGCCGTCCACAATCTAATGAGCAATCACGACCTTTTGTATGATAAGCAGTATTGTATAGTATTGATGGCATATTGCACAGCACCGCTGGACTGCGGGACAATTCTCCGAGGAGAAGGATAAAAGAACCAAAGAAAACGGAGCCTCGGAGGTTCACCAAGATACAGTCTTGATGATACTTGTAACTTGCGGTCTGTGTCGACGCCGCAGCGACAGACGACAAACAAGCCTTTTGTTGATTTGATTCGGTGCATTGGCATGCCCCGGTGCTTATCTTTCAGGTTCTTTTTTGCTTTCAGAGTCAAGTTCCTCCGGGCGCCGAGTGTACACGAACGGGCAAAAACGTCAGCTTGCAAACCCCACACGGCGTCGAGTAGTGTGCATTTGTAGATACGGATACTCGTATGTACGCGCACGCCACTAGCTCCAAGGAACGGGGCCGGATGAACAGGTTGGAGCGTGGCTGGACGCAAAGAAAACGATGTCAGACAAAGTCCCTCAATCGTACTCTTGTACGCGTATTCCGTACGCGCAAAGCGTCCCGGAAGGTCGGGGTTATTATTGTCACTGTGAAGAATCAGCAAGGTCTTGTGCAGTTTGCATCAGGCGAGCAAAGAAGGACGAGAAGAAAGCAAAAAAAAGAGCGATTTCTTTGTGAGAGGTTCTACGCGCGTTCGTCTGGCGGTCTGCCAAGCCGGAGAATATCCCAGGGAAAAATGGGGTGTCCTTGTATGTGTGTATTATTGGGTATTCCCTACCTTTGTCGTTGCTCACGATGGACGACGTGCCACAGAAACAGAAACGGAAACGAGAGAACGAGACCAACGCTTTTGCTCTGCCGGGCCAGGTCCTTCACGCTTTTGCACGCGTGTCACAGTCGTGTAAAAGCCAAAGGCAAAAAAAAAAAACGTGACGTTTCTCTCTATCCTGCGCAATGGGCTTAGCGTAGCATGGCATCGAGATCCCCTGACGTCTTGCGGCCAGGTGGTGCTCCTTGGCGGTCCGTGGGGACAGCGTTGTCTCTTGGGGGCCGGCCAAGAGAAAAGAACAAACCCGAGACCTTCTTTTTTGTCTGTTCTGCAAACTCCGTTTATTGCCAGGGACGGACGAGACGGGAGGAGGGTCCCTATGTGAGTCCTAGGTTTACTATGTAATCGTTTTTTTTTCGTGGCCGACAGCCTTCACCACCCATGGTTCTGGCGAGACCAACCCTTTATGCGACCGCACAAGAACAACACGTATTGCCTCTGTACATTGGTTCGTTCCCGTCTTTGTAGCGCCCAGTGTGTTTCCCTTCCTGGTTGTGCCACCCACCCACACAACATCTTGGACGCCCTCCCGCGGCGCCTCGTGCTCTTGTTTTGATCACACAATCGGTTTTCCGCTCGTTCGTTCAGATAGAAGGGGGCAATCCCCCGACAATCGCGCATGGGACAAAAAGCAGGATTTGGGCGTATGTATTACGAACGAACGTAACAAGTACACACTCTCCTGTCCTTTTTTCCCTTGCATCGCTTGCCACATTAGCCGCCCGGCATCCCGCCGTCTGCGTGGGCGATCGACACCCTCCTTGGAAATACTCCGTACTATGTCTCTACGGTTTGGTTATAATACGGGTTTGGTCGTATGAACGCCCCTTTTTTCCCTTTACATTGTGTTCTTTTGCATTGATTGTTCCGGGTTAATAAAAGGGGGGGAAAAGCGAGAGGAGACTGGTGATAGTTGTGGAAAGCAGTGTTAAAAACACAACGGAATGCTTGGGATTCATCAAAATGCCTGTTCACTCTCGGTCTAGGGTAGGCCCGTAACTGCGATTGTGCCTCCTTCTTTTCCCATCCGTATCTGTGCTGCGTTTCGCTGCTGCTGGCGAAACCGGGACCGCCGCACGAAAACACGAGAAACAAAAAGGAGGCGGCGAAGCAACAAGAGAAATGCTACCTTTTTGTCCCTCACGAAACCAATGGACACGCCTTTGCCTGGCGCGTCGAGAGCAGCCACGTCTCATGTTTCTGCCCTGCAGCGCGTATGCTTTGTTTTCGGGTGGCTTTTGAATTCTTCCCTGTGGCTTCCACATCACGAAAAGGCGGCGGCGGCGAGCGTTTAGCCCGCCCCCTGCCCACGTACGCATTACGCTGCAAATTGTGTTCAAGCACCAAGGATGTCCCAGCAAAATGCACCATCAATCATTTTTTGCACGCGCATCTAGGTTCCGTAAAAAGACCAGATATGGAGTGCTGCTTCTGCATTGTCTCGGGCTGGTCCTCGTGTCCTTTGTCTTACGTACCGCGCCGTTCCATGCTTCTGCATGTACGCGTGTCCCGTTGTCAAGGCCCTGTTGGAGGAATAATAAATAAGACAAACAAAGAAAAAAAAACAAATAAAAGGACAAGTAGAAGAGAGCTGCGCATCGGCTTCGGCGAGAACTTCGCTCGCGTGCCTCAGCCCGGTACGGCGTGGTCAACCGGATGGTTAACCGGATGGATTTGGCTCTTTTGGGCTGTGCTTTTTAGTGCCCTTACCGTTGATTCCAAACGACAGTACGAAGTAGAAGCAGTATTTGTGTTTCGGTAGCCAACATGGCCCAGCCCCTGGGTTAGTGAGCGTCCAACGACAGCGCGTCAGAACACAAACCCGGCGAAGTAAGCACGACGCCTCTTCTTCCCAGTCGGACAAAGGACGGAACCAACCACGTTCCGGCGCTATGGCGTCCCTCCGCCACAGGCTAGCAGTTGCTGGCGCCTCTCTTCTGAGGTAATCCGCCGATCCCACATGATGCCGTGGGGACGCTTTACGGTGTGCCCGTCGCACTCTAGCGGCCGGCTTGGCTCTTGTATTCCTCGTCTTTTTGGTGTCTTTCCAAATCATTTGAATCCATACTGGGTAACGGCATCGCGGCCAAAGACAGGAGGGCAATGCGCGCACTATAAAACTGAAGATGCCTCCGTTGCATGAACACGATCCCGGAAAGAAAAAAACGCCTGTTAAGCTTCTGGTGTTCCGGTTTCTTTGCAGTAGAAACTCCTCATACTTGACGTATTAGTACTACTACGAAGTACATACCGTACGATACCTGGCTTACGATTACACCTTCCCCCCCAATACTTCGCAAAACGGTACCCACACGTCCCCTGTAGTGCTGTGCTTCAGCGCTGGCCCCCCCTGTCTTTTTTATCTTTGCGACTCCGTGTTTGCCAGCGTCTGTGACGTCGAGACGTCTGGCGTTTCCTTCCCTCGCCGTTTCTGTCGTCCTTGCCGTCTCAGACTCCGGAGTCACGACCGCCGTCTCCGTTCCCCCCTCCCCTCCCAATTGCGGCTTCTTTTGGACGGTCGCTCCTGCTTTTCTGTTCGATATTGGCAGTCGTGAAAAGGGCAAGAGCAATCGACATTCTTTTTCATCGCCGACTTTGGTTCCTTCTTATTTTCGACACAATCTCTCTCTCCTTCTTCCCAGCCTTTTTGTCTCCACTTTCCGCCTCCCCCTCTTCAGCGCGCCCCCTCTCCCTTTCCCCTTCTCTACCCGCCCACCACCCAAAACGGCACTAAAGCCACCGCCGTCGCTTTCGCAAACGTCTGTGCTGAGTGTTGTATGAGGGTCTGCGGCAAGAGTGTGATAGAGTCCGTCCCTGCTCCGCTCCTTCCGCCCACATCTGACTGTAGTACGATTACATACAGAAACCACCACCACCGTTTCCCCGTCTTCTCTTTCCTCCCTTGTCGCTTTTGCATTTCCCTCATTTCTTTCCTCCTCCTTTTCCTTCCATATCCCGCATTTCGTCCAGATCGCCGCCTTTTTTCCCATTCTGCCTTTTCCGGCCATCGCTTTTTGGGGCATCTTCTGCGTCACTTTTTTTGTCTCTCTCTCCTTTTTTCACATTTCTCCCCTTTTGCCGAGGCGACGCTTCGCCCTGCGACAACCACATTCCAGAGGAAAGGGCAGTACCGGAAGCAGAAGAAAAAGAAGAAAAAAGAAAAAGAGCGACGATCCAACTCACGATATCGCCAGATGCGACCGATT
Organism: Fragosphaeria purpurea; assembly: GCA_002778095.1. Taxonomy (NCBI): domain Eukaryota; kingdom Fungi; phylum Ascomycota; class Sordariomycetes; order Ophiostomatales; family Ophiostomataceae; genus Fragosphaeria; species Fragosphaeria purpurea. The sequence continues at coordinate 4,575,967 of PCDL01000021.1, forward strand.
CGATCTTTTCGATACACCGAATCTCAATCTACTTTTTCGCCGTAGTTTCTTGTCTCCATTTCGTTGTCACTTTCGTCTCTTTTTGTCCTTTAGGTCTCTCTTTTACTTCTCATCGATTTACCTGCGACTGTGACAAGAAGGGCGAAAGAACGAAGAACGAAGAAAACATTAGGAATACACCGAACATTTTCCATGTATCCGCATCCTCACGAACCGCCGCCGTCATCGTGACCTTTGTCGCAGTGTCCTCGATCGCTTTCCGTCCCGGTTTTTTTCTTCTTCTTTTTCTCTCGACACCCCATCAAGTTGGCGACTAGGCGGTCGCATTCCTTTCGCTGGTGATCGAATTTGATTGAACTGACCGCCGGTCGTTGTTCAATTCCTTCGATCATCGTCTTCTCGTCTTCTCATCTTCTCGTTTCACCTGTCCTGATTCGAACACGTCGGGTTCCTTTATACTCTTCGCCTAATTAATCACCTTATTCCTAATTCGGGCTCGTTGGATTGGTAATTGCGTTTGCGCAGCGGTTGCCACCTGTCTCGTCACGATGCCTATCGTCGATCAGATGTTGGCGGGAGCGGCCGTCCTCGCCCGGCAAGCCGCAAGTGCGGCCACCTCTCAGACACCCATCCCATCACCGACAGCGGCAAGTTTGACATCGCCAACAACGTCGATAACTCCTGTTTCGGGAACCCCGTCCGGTACAACAAGCACCTCCGCGACCCCTTCTCCGACCGGTGGCGGTGGTGGTGGTGGTGGTAGCTCGGGAGGCAGCTCACCGTTGCTTTTTTTCGTTGCCCTGGGTTTCGGCGTTGTTTTTACCAATCTTTGGTAAGTTCTTCTGGGTGGGGAGGGGAGGAAGCCATGGACTTCGGAAGAAACGGTTTTTTTTTTCCTAACCAGAGTTTCTCCCATTTCAGGATTATTGTTGGCGTGAAATACTGTTTCCGCTACAATGCCAGAGCGCGCCAGCTCCGGCTGGCCGCCGAGGACGGCGAGCCAATAAATCTGGAAAACATGCCACGTCCCCATCGCCGTCGCAGGGAAAAGAAACTCATGACCATCGACGAAGTCAACGAAAAGTTCCCCATGCTCAAGTATAAGAGCTGGGTGGCGAGCCGTGCCAAGGAGGGTCTGCCGACGCGCGGCGGTGTCGATGCGCCGGCCAACGCCAGCCGTGCCAACAGCATCCGCTCGGTGGAACTTGTCAGCACCGAGCCCGATGCTCGGCAAGAGGAGCGCAAGTCCAGCGAAGACGCCGAAGAGAAGAAAAACCGCGGTGCCGTGACCACGACTGCCGTAGCCGCCTCCGCATCAACCGCTACTGCGGCAAACGCCGTTCCTGCCGCCGCTGCTGCGGATGCCTCCGAAGCTCCGACCTCGCCCGATTCAACCGACCCGCCCCGACGTGAAGAGCCCTCGACCGCGGTGCGTGCGTCGTACGTGTCTGCCGACGGCGCCGACGATGGTACAGCTGCCAAGGATGCGCTAGTCCGCGCGTCGGACGAGCACGATCAACACAGCGACGACGACGACGACGAGCATATTGACGCGGCCCTTCCTCCCGAGTGTGTGGGTACGTCCGGCGACACCTGCGCTATCTGCATCGACACACTTGAGGACGACGACGACGTGCGTGGCTTGACGTGCGGGCATGCCTTCCATGCCGTCTGCCTCGACCCCTGGCTGACCAGCCGGCGTGCTTGCTGCCCGCTCTGCAAAGCCGATTACTACACACCACGACCCCGCCCAGCGGCACCTGAAGGCGGCGCCGACGCTACAGGCGCCGCCCCGGGCGTGGTTGCCGTATCTGTCTCCGCCAATGGCGAACTTCGCCAGCACCGCATCAACATGCCCGTGCGACCAAACAACACGTGGATGAGTTTTCGCGGACCGGGCCGGATCCTTCCGGGACGATTTGCGCTTGGTTCGTCTATTCCCGCCAACGAATCCCCTGCGCAGGGTGCGGCTGTGGGTGCCGCTGGGGCGTCTCCTAGTGGCCCTGATGCTGCTGTCGAAAATAGTGGGCCTGCGCGGCCGCGCTTGTTTGATCGGATGCGGCGTGGTCCGAGTGCGTCCAACGGACGGGTGCGATCGCGCTCGCCGTCACGGTCGCAAGATGGGCCGCGGGCGGGCGGTTCCGGGGCAGGTTGGGCAAATCGTTTGCCCTTCCAACGAAGACGTGGCGAAAGCAATCAACCACCAGATCAACCAGCTGCCGTTGCCGGTTCCGCTGCCGCCGCCCCTGCCGCTGGGGCCGCTTCAGAGATTACACCTTCGCAGCTCGAGGCTGGCGTTCGAAGTTGATCTCAACATTCCTCATTTCGTATTTGTGCACTGATGAAGGATGCACGGGGTTGAAAAAAGATCGGATGGTGAGATAAAAAGGGGCCAATAACCCGGGGGAAGCGTCCAGATGGCCCATTACTATCTATAAAGATATTGGCCTACTTTGCTTCTCCTGTTATTCTTCATTTTGCCACAAGGGATCCAGCTCGTCGACTGCAATCTGCATACGCGACACAGTGCATATTGTTATTCTTTCCTGCAATCTTCCTTCACCCACTCTCGACGCTCGCGACTGCTTTAACGACTCCCGACAACAACGAAGTATGAGATTTCGTTCGATCGGCGCAGTCGAAATGGGCTTCGGCGGCGCGCTGTCGTCTCCTATATTGTTATTGTTATTGTTATTTGTTATGAAAGCACTTATATGGAGGATCACGCTACGGCTGCTTGTCTTTTGATTTTACTTTCCTTTTTTCTCTTTCGGGTCTTATTTTCCCTCCAGTCGTTGGGTTTGCATAGCAAGAGATGGATCGGTTCTGGTTTGGTACGATCGGGCAGTCAAGATAGTAAAACGAACCGGGAGTTTTACGGCGTTCACTCATTTTCGGTATTGTTTTGTTCCCAGTTGTTCTTCCTTTGAAAAAAACAAAGCATTGTTTTGCATTGTATTTCTTCTCGTTTCATGTCTTGCATTTGCTTTTCGCTGTGAAGCTTAGGCCCTTCGAATAGCCCTGCGATGACATTACAAAAATTGCTGACGCAACGTTCCTTTTCATGACCGATGTTGGCCCCCCGTGATTACATCGATCGCATGCGTGGTGAATACGCCCCCCTCCGTAAAAAGGGACATCCATCGTTGTGTGTTTTTGCGCGCTCCCCGCCTACAGATAGCTGCCCTTGGCAAACCGCCCGCCAAAGTCGCCCGCCCGGCCCACCAGGTCCCGCCGCTGCTTGTGGTTGATCTGCACGCCCAGCCCCATGTCCTTGTCGCGGTCAAAGGCCCGCGCGCTCGGGTCGTCTTCCTCTGCCTTGGCCGTCTTGGCCTCGGTGCTGTTGCCGTCACCGTCACCGCCACCGCGGTGCCGTTCGTCTCGGTCGTCGCCTCGTCGGTCGTCGTCCCGCTTGCTGCTGCCCGTCTTTTTGTGGCCCTTGACCGCCGCCTGGTGCGTCTCGTACAGGCTCCGCCCGCGCGTCGCTTCCGTGTACGCCCGCACCTGAGCATCTTGGGCCGCCCGGGCCGCCACCGCTGCCGAAGACGACGTCCGCGCTGCTGGTCCTGCCGGTCCTGTGGCTCCACCACCACCTCCTCCCGCCCCTGAACGGCCTAGCACCGTGTCCGCCAGCCGCTGCGTCTTCTCCGCCAGCGTCTCCGTCCACAAGCTGCCAATGGCCGACGCCGCCGCACCACCGGCGCCGCCGCCGGCACCCCCTCCTCCTCCTCCTTGGGCATTCGCGGCCGCGGACCACGCGGCCCGGCCCGTGGCAAACTTGCGTGCCCGGATCTTGGTCGGGTCGGCCGCCGCCCGGGTGTCGTCGGCGGTGGGCGGGGCGAGCATCCATTCGTCGCGGGCGGACGAGGCGGCGCCGGACGCGGGCAGCCGGCCGAAAGAAGAGGTCGGATCATCGCTGCCGCCGTCGTCGTCGTCGTCGTCGTCGTCGTCGTCGTCGTCGTTATCGCCGTAACGGGTGGCGCTGTGGTGGGCGGCCGCGCCTGGCAAGGCGGGCCCGTAGTCGGAGTCCGAGTCGGAACCGGAATCCTCGGAGCCCGCCTTCGCCGGTACGGCCGCCTTTGTTGGGCGCGCCGGCGCGGGCGCGGCCGCGGCGGCCGATGGTCGTCCCGGTGGGCTTCTCCTCGGCGGCGGGTCGCGGCCTGGCGTGGGCGGCATGGTTGGGCCCATGGTCGGGCCGGCGACGGGACGCGTAGTGCGCGCGGTTGACGACGACGATGACGACGGTGGTGGCGGCAGTGCTGGGCCCATAGAACCGTCGTGGTTATCGTCTTCGCTTTCGTCGCTCGCGCCGAGGGCTATCTCGTCTGCGTTCGTCGTCGACCGGGGCGGCGGCAGGGTGGGGCCGAGGACGGGCTTTGTTCTGGGCGCGGCCGCTGGTGCTACTGGACCGGAGTCGGTTTTCGCTTCGTTTGATGGCATTGTCGGTCCGTACGTCGACGTCCGCACGGCCGCAGGAGGAGGAGGAGGCATCGTGGGTCCGTACGTCGTCGCCGGGCCCGGCCGCGTTGGCCCAAAGGTCGGCGGCGACGCGCGCCGAATCCGGCGGATGCTGTTATCGCTGTCGCTGTCGCTGTCGCGGTCAACATCGTCGTCCGACGTGCGTTTCCTCTTGGTGAGATGCGATGGTATCTGGGGGCCAATCATTATGAAACAATCACAATTTTGAACAAGGTAGGGCGTTGTTTCGTTGTTCGTGATGGATGGTAGTGCAGCACTCTTTCGCTGTTAGGCCTGCCCGGCAAGAGGGTGGAAAAAACATTACAGAGGGCAGCGTCGCCCCAGAATGCTCGTCGCACGGATCAACGACGGCCCGCAGCCGCTACAAGGCAACCGCCAACCGTTTCCCCCAACAGGGGAGCTAGCGATGTATTACAGCAGCTCCCCCCCCAAGGGGGTCCTGGCAGGCAGGAGTCTTCTCTGAACTCCACAATTCGGGGCCGTGGCTTGCAGGACGCCGTCGTCAGCACGCAAAAGCGACCACGAAGTTATCGAATTCGTCTCTCCCCCCCAAGCCAATCCACTCGACGACGCAATACAACCGCAAATCTCGTCGGTAGACCTCTTTTCTTCTGACTTTCATACTCCTCGGTGGCCGCACATTGCGTGACGGAAGCAGCAGTGGTTATCCTACAAGACAGCTTCTTTTTTTTTGCATTTGCCCTTTTGTTTCGTCGCCAATTGTCTGCCTTAACGCCATTGCTGCGCGGTTTTCCTTCTCTTGTTTTTCGTTTCTTTTCCTCTCCTCACATCCGACCAGATTTGCGCGTACCGTCTGTCTCGACTTCTCCTCGGCGGTTTTTTAACGAGCGCTCTCGAAGACACCGTCTCTGTGTCTTTTGCTCTGCTCCTTTCCCTGTCGATCCCCTTTTCCCGCGCCCGCCGAAGCCATCATGCGTTGCATGACTGCGTCCCGATGAGCTCTAGCCTGACGGAGAGGGACGACGATGGGCGCGCAGACGTCGCCATGGACGGTGCAGACGAAGACGTTCCCGAGCTGCCGGAGACGGTGGCGCTCTCCCCCTCGGCGGAAGACGAACGCAGCGGCTGCGACCACAAAAATGACAATGACAACGGCGGCGGTGGCCCGAGCAACAACGAGGATGCAGACGCGGATGAGGACGACGCGCGGACCATTCGGGGCGACGATGCGGCGGGCGAGGTTGGCGAACCGGAGCATGGAGACCGTGGCAGCGGCCGAGAGGAGTTGGCGTTGGAACCCGAGCCGGAGTCGCCGACCACCCCCGTGGCGCTAGGGAACGGATCGGCCGGGCAGCGTTTGAACCACTACCGTGCGGAGTTGCTCGAGGAGGAGCGCCAGCGCCAGCAGGAGCAGGACACGGCGTCCGAAGACGGATCGGCTCTCGGCCTGCCCCGGCGGCCCGGCAGCCCGGCGGGCTCCGTGGTCTCGGCCGCCGACTCGACGGCCTCCAACCAGCGCTCCCTCGTGTCCTCGATCGGCGGCAGCAGCAGCGCGTTTCCCTCGGGCAGCTCCGGCCGTTTCAGCCGGTTGGGCCTCCGCGGCGCGAGCCCGTCCTTCCGCCCCTTTGACCAGCGCTTCCAGTCCCGCATCGCGTCCGGCGGCAGCACCGCCAGCGGCCTCATCAACAGCAGCAGCAGCAGCAGCAACCTCCTGTCCCCTTCGCGGCCGGCCTCGCCGGCCTCGCCGGCCTTTCTCGCGTTGCACGCCGCACACAGCCGCACCGCGTCGTCCATGAGCAGCAGCAGCTACCAGTTCCAGCAGCTCGAGCAAGGCTCCGACGCGCCGTCGCCGCCGTGGGAGGTCGTGCGGTGGACGAAGCTCACGAAGCTGTCCAGCCAGGCCTTTTCGGAGTCGGCCAAACGCAACTTTGGCTCGCCGACCTGCATGGCCATTTCCGCGTCGATTGTGCTGGGGACGACCAAGGGCATCCTCCTCGTGTTCGACTACAACCAAAATCTCAAAATGATCATTGGGCCCGGGACCAAAGGTAAGGAATTGGGCTGACGGAGCTGTTCGTTTCGCTTTTCTGACTAACATATGTATGTGTAGCTGTGGAAGCGGGCGCCATCACTGCCGTCGCCATCTCGGCCGACCACACCACCGTCGCAGGCGGCCATGCTGACGGGTCTATCTTCACCTGGGAGATGAGCCGGGTTGCTCGGCCGTTTCTCCACGTCCCACCTCTTGACAGTGCTCCGGTGGCACACAGTTCGCCGCGCACGACGGACGGCCACATTCGCAACGTTGCTGTCACCCACTTGGGGTTTCTCGGCACGCGCCGCACGGCGATCGTGTCGGCCGACGACCGCGGCATGGCCTTTGCCCACCTCGCCACCCGGGGCACCGGGTCCCTCGGCCGCACCGTCAAGACCAACCGCATCCTCGGCCGCTATCCCGGCTCGAAACCCCCGGCGTCCGGCAAGATCATCAAGCCGAGCACCGTCCTGGCGTTTGCGCCGCTGCCGCTGGGCAACGTCGACCGCGCCACCGACAGCATGGGCCTGACGGCCATGCTGACACCCTACCTCCTGGTTCTGGTGTCCACGACGCCCGTGGCCAACACCCAACACAAGACGCCGCGGCCCAAAGAGATCGCGCCGCACAGCGCGATGAGCGGCTGCCTCGCCTGGTTCCCCGCGGTCAAGCTCCGGGTGCCGGACGCGCGGACCCACGACCTCGTGTCCAAGGCGAAGCTGGTCTACTGCTGGTCCAACGTGCTGACCGTGCTGGACGTCGAGGAGCAGCCGTCCGAGGACCACGACAAGCCGCCCAGCCTGCACTGCAAGGCGCGCAGCCGCTGGAAGTGCGAGGAGGCCATCGTCGCCGTGCAGTGGCTGACGCGCTCCGTCCTGGCCGTCCTGACCATTTCCCAGCGCCTCGTCGTGCTCGAGGACCACAGCATGCGCGTCACCGAGGCCTTTGACCTGCTCAACCGCTACATCTACCACGCCGACCTGTTCTCGCGGCAGCTGCACGGCGTGGTGGAGGCGCTCGACGACGAGGACTCGTCGCTGCACGGCGTCGTCGCCGACGCCTTTTACATGAGCTTCCGCGCGTACAAGGGCCGGCTGTTCCTCCTGGGCTTCAACGACATGGCCATCGGCGCGCTGTCGAACTGGGCCGACCGCCTGATCGCGCTCATGGAGCACGGCGACTACGTCGGCGCCATCCAGCTGGCGACTAGCTTCTACGCCGGCGACGCCGACAAGCTGACCATTGGCCTGCCCGAAGACACGGCCACGCGGCACGACATGGTGCGGGCGCGGCTCATGGAGATCATGGCTGCCTCGCTCAAGTACGCGTTCCGCCAGCGGCAGCGCAACCGCGCGGACGCCGACGACGACCATCTGCGCGAGCTCGCGCAGGCCTGCTTTGTCGCCTGCGCCGAGGTCCAGGACACCGATTTCCTGTTTGACGAGATGTACGGCTGGTTCGAGGACGCCGGCGCCGACGTCGAGGGCCTCTTCCTCGAGACCCTCGAGCCCTACATCCTCGACCAGACCGTGACGGCGGTGCCGCCCACGGCCGTCAAAGCGCTCGTCCGCCACTACGTCGGCCAGGGGCTCGAAAGCCGGCTCGAGGAGATGATCTGCCACATGGACACGGCCACGCTCGACCTCGACCAGATCACCGCGCTCTGCAAGCGGCACAGCCTGTACGACGCGCTGGCGTACGTCTGGAACCAGGCCATGGCCGACTTCATCACGCCGCTCATCGACCTGCTGGCCCTGCTGGTGCCGCACATGCCGCAGGGCGAATACGAACCCGACCACCCGGGGACCGCGGCCGGCGAGCAGGACATGCACGACACCAACGCCCTCAAGATTTTCCCCTACCTGTCGTACGTGCTGACGGGCCGCGTCTACCCGACGGGCGCGCCGATGGACGACGCCACGCAGCAGCAGGCCAAGTCGGAGCTCTACTGGTTTTTGTTTTCCGGTCAGAGCGTCGTGTGGCCGCGCGGCAGCAGCGCCAGCAAGCGGTTCCTGACGCGGCCGCACCAGTCGCAGGAGCCGTCGTTTCCGTACCTGCGCATGATCCTCAACTTCCACGCGCCGAGCTTCCTCAGCGCCCTCAACGAAGCATTTGAGGATTCATTCCTCAACAACGCGCCCGAGAAGCAGCTCGTCAACGGCCGCAGCCCGGCGCGCCGCAACCTGCCCGAGGAGCAGGTCTTTGGCGCGACCGTCGACCGGCAGTACATTGTCTCCATCCTGACGGAGATCATGAACCCGGCCGACTTTGTGCCCGACGACACCATCTACCTCGACATGTTCATCGCGCGCAACCTGCCCAAGTACCCGCAGTACCTGCTCCTCCCCGAGTCCACGCTCACCAACGTGCTCCGGGGCCTGTGCCACTACCCGGGCGCCGACCTCGCCGAGGACGCGCAGCTGAGCGCCGAGTACTTGCTGTCCGTCTACCACCCGGCCGACATGGCGGACCTGCTGCCGCAGTTCCAGGAGGCCGGCTTCTACCGGATCCTCAAGCGGACCTACCGCGCCGACAAGCAGTACGGCAAGCTGCTGGCGACGTACTTTGAGGACCCGGACGACCAGCACGGCTTGTTCGCGTGCATCGCCACCTGCCTCCGGACAACCGCGGCACAAACGGGAGCCGGCAGCGGCAGCAACGCGCTCCGGCGCCAGATCCAGGAGGTATACGGCGTCCTCAAAGAGCACGCGTTTGCGCTCGTTGAACTGGACCCGGCCGAGGCCGCGCGGACCCTCGACACGCACGCGCCCGCACTGCACCAGCACGTCCTGGCGTCGCTAGCCCACCGGCACGATCTGCAATACCAGTATCTCAAAACCCTCCTTGAGGACAACGTGGACGCCGACGGCGACGGCGCAACCGCCGGCGTCACCAGGCAGGGATCGCGCCACGGTCGCCAGAAGGAGCAGCGAAAGAACAAGCAGCAACAGCAGCAGCCCGAACTGTCCGACCGCCGCGACTTGATCGAGCAGTACATCCGGTTGCTGTGCGAGTTCGACCCAGCACACGTGTCCGATTACGTGGGGCGGGTGCCGTCAGCCGACCTGCGGCTCGACACGCTCCTGCCCACCATGGAGGCGACCGGCGTGGTCGATGCGGCGGTGGTGCTGCTGGCCAACGACGGCCAGGTGCGCGCGGCCATGGACCGTCTGGTGGCGCATCTGCACACGCTGGAGGCGGCCGTTCTGGGGCTGTTAACGTCCGGCAAAGCTGCTGGTGGTGGTGGTGGTGGTGGTGATGGTAGTGACAGCAGCACTTCTACGTCCGAGAACAGCGGCGGTGACACCCACAGTGAGAGTGGTGCCTCGGAGGGTGGCTCAGACGTCACTGTGGTGCAGCGCAATGCCGCTGAGGACCTCATGCGGGCGTTGCAAAAGTACACGCACGTCGGCATCTGGCTGTGCCAGGGGCACACGCAGACACGGCGCAAAGCCGGTGGCAGCGGCGGCAGCGGCGGCGGCGATGCGGTGTCCCGTTTGCGACCGCAGAACAAGGCCAGCGCCGACTTGTCGCCTGACGAACAGCTGTGGCTCGACCTGATCGACACGACCGTGCAGATCACGCGCAACCTCTCCGCGCACATTCTCCACGAAGAACCCAAACAGGCGACGGGCGACGCAGGGCGGAAGAACGGCACGGCCGTCGCGCCGTCGCTAGCATCGTCGTCATTGCTGCCAGCGTCCTCGCAAGGCGACAAGATGCACCCAACCGCGCCCGTTGCGCAGCAAGCGGATGGCGACAGGCTCGTGGGCCTCTTGCGATCCCTCGTGCAGCACACGTTTACGGCCCTGCTGACGACGACAACGTCGTCGTCCGTCGCGCCGACGGTGCCATCACCGGGCGGCCGTACCGGCGACAGTCGAGCCTCGTCGTCGTCGCGGCGCAATGGCGCTACCGCCGCTACCGCCGCTACCACCACCACCAACCGATCGTTCCTGCGCATCCTCAAAGCCTTCCTCGCCCGCGCCGCCGCGGCGTCGCCCAGCCTGGCCGACCTGCGCGCCGTGCTCGCGTCCGTGTTCGCCGCCTACGCCTACGAGGAGGCCCTCCTGCGGCTGGCCAACCGGCTGCTCGAGCACAGCCTGTTTGGCAGCGTGCAGCGCGCCGTCGAGCTGCGCCAGCGCGGCTGGCGCGCCAAGGGGTCGACGTGCGAGGCGTGCGGGCGCCGTGTGTGGGGGCCCGGCGTGCAGATGCAGGCAGCGCCCAACCCAGGCCAGGTGCAGAACCCGAACCAGAGCCAGAACCCGAGCAGCATCTACGAGGCGTGGGAGGCGAAACAGGCGGCCGAGACGCAGCGCCGGCAGGAGGCGAAGTGGCTGGCGTTGCTGGCGAGCCGGGGCGGGCTGGACCGTGGCAAGGGCAAAGACAATGGCCACGCCGGCAGCGGGGGTGGTGGTGGCAGTAGGAATGATCCTGGCGGCGGCACCGCAGAAAACGTGGATTACACGGGCAAGGGTAAAGGCAAGCAGAAGCAGCAGCAGCAGCTGCTGCCGCCGACGGACGCACACCCCGGACGAGCGAAATCGCCGGCTGGCCGGTCCGGCGACGGCCTGCTGTTTAACGAAGATGCGGTTGGTCGGCAATCGGCGGCGGCGACCAGCGACACCTCCTCCTCCACCACCATGACCACGGCGCCTTTCGGACCAGCCGCGACGACGACCACGCCACCGCCGCCGCCCCTGGGTCCGCTCGTGCTCTTTGCTTGCCGCCACATCTATCACCAGGCATGCCTCGACGCGCTGGAAGCAGCCCGGGCCGCCGAAACACCCGGTACTCTGCGGCCGTTACCGCACCACGGCGCGCGGGAGCGGGACTACGTGTGTCCCATCGACGGGTAGCAGGCCTTTTGTTTCAGTCCACCCTTTTGGCCGTGCAGTCTTTACTTTGTACCATTTTTTTTTCTTTGCGTTCTTCAATCATCTCTGTCCTCTTTCATCCCAAGCGCCTACATTAATATGTATTCTATTTTGTTTCGATATATCCTGCATGCTGCCGTACAGGAACACCTGTTGCTCACTCGTTTTGGGCGTTTTCAATTCCCGGGAATACAAAGTTCAAGCATGGAATCGCAATCAAGACGGAATTTCTGGCCTGTGTTTGGCATGTGATTTCGGAAGTGAATTTTTCTGTCAACTGCACCTCAACGTGAAACTGTTATGTTGTAATGCCCACTCCACGAGTCCAACACCGTGTGATACGGGCAATCAGCTTCCGTGATGTTCATGCCTTTTAAAACGAGGGAGAGAACGTATAGAAAATGCATTTGTATAGCTGGTTGTGTATTCCAGGCAAAGACAATCTGGCTACCAAAAAAATACACGCCAAGCTTGTTCCCTATGTAAACAACACCCTCCTAAAAAAGAACAACCGGCCTGAAGCTCCCAAAACCCATACACAACGAATGAAATAAAATAAAATAAAATAAATAAACAAATCCGAAGCAGACCATTGTACCTTTGTTTCCCCTCCCGAGAATCAAAACACCATAATGCCTACGCCGTTGAAGTGGAAAAATCAAATAAAACAAAACAAAAAAAAAAAAGGCAAAGATGCTTATGCAGGAATGAAATAAACAGAAAAGAAAGACAACAGTCTTAATTTCGGGACAACACACATTCGTAACACTCTCGACTTTCCCCCCTTCTCTCGACGCCGTTCGTCCCCCCGGCTCAACTCACCAGGCACAGCAGCTCCGCCTCGAGGATGTACTTGCCCTCCTTGTACTTCTCCGTGGCCTCGTACGCCTTGTCGTACTTCCAGCCCACGGTGCCGCCGCAGCCGCGGCAGCAAATGTCGCGCACGACATGCCGGCCCGTCGTCATGCTGCGCTCGGCGGCCGCGCCGGCGTCGATGTTGACAACGGAGTTGAAGAGGAAGGCCTTGCCGTGTTGGCCGCGGAAGTTCTGGGTCGGGTTAGCCAGGCCGGGGAAAGAGGTTGGAGGGGGGGGGCAACGTCAACGTACCCTGCTAATGATGTCTTCATTGTTGGCCAGGTGGGCCTTGCACGTCTTGCAACCGAATATTTTGCTGCTGCTGAGGTAGGTATTGTAGGACAGGCCCATTTTGGTGGTTCTGGTTTCAACTTTGGATCTCGGTGGTGGTGGTGGTGAGGGCGGTGACCATAGAATGTGGCGACGACGATGCCAGATCGAACAAGAAGCCAAAAAAAGAAGAAGGAAGAAATATGAAGGCCCGAATCAAGCACTCGCGTCGGATCCTCGGATACAGGTGTCAACTCCCGGGCCACTCCGTAAGTGTCCTGCTCGCGCCGGTCGAGGCTCGCCAAAGTTGACGGGGTTGATCGGCCGGTCGTGCGGTTTGCTGATCGGACACGAAAGAAGGGCTCGTTGAATTCGGGGCGGGCTGTGATAATTCCCAGCCGGTACAAGACGTTTGTCGACACGGAGGGCAGTGGGCCTCAGCCTCGTTCTCTCTTGTGGAGTCTCGGACCAAGCGGGCGTCCTTCTTATCGCTTCCTGCGTTCGTCGGTTCGTCGGTTCGTCGGTTCGTCGTTTCGCAGTACACTCGTTCGGTCACCTATGTCCTCGGTTTCAAACAGCTCTTGTGGCCGTTGTCCTTGGAAGCACAAATGCTATCCGTTCGCAGCTTCGAAGAAAACGTCGTCCCACCAAGAGCAACTTTTGTCTGCGTTGCTTCGGGATCGATCCGCAAGGCTGGCCTGTCTGGTACGTCGCAAGCAGTCGTCTCACCAGAAGGAACTGTGACGCAGTTCGATAGAAGCCGAGAGAGAGAGAGAGAGAGAGAGAGAGAGAGAGAGAGAGAGAAACCAAAGTCAAGGACGAAAGAGAGATAGCGAAGGGGAACCTGTCCGGACAGGAAGAAGCAGATGACGTCGTCAAGCAAGTAGCCACAACGAGACAAAGAAACAGAGTCGTTTCTAGGACTGATAAGAAGGGAAAAGGAAAAGCAGTTGACGACGGGACGAGGGAACGAGACAGCAAGACGAGAAACGAGACAACGAGACGACGAGACCGAGATAACGAGAGGGGGAAGAAGAGAGGGGAAAGGCAGTTGCACGTGTGTGAATGGCGTAACATCGCCCAAAACGGCGCTGAGTTATGGTGTGGTGTGGCCATGCACAGCCGCAAGCCACCGAACGACGCGTACCATTACAGTGCTTGCAGCCCGTGGCAAGGTAGGTCGCGGGGAAGTGGCCCGCTGTGTCACGTGTATTTTAGTAATCTACAGTGCACGAAAGTATTATTACTCAGTACATGATAGGGGTCGCTCATTGACCCAAGATAGTCAAGCAATGAATTGTCCTCTTTTTCTTGTATTTCCGTCGACCATTTCGCTCCCCCGTTGATCCTCACGACCAGAGAATGTTCAGCCGACGCCAGCCCGTGACGGGCTTGACCGGGACGCGCGGCTCGTTCTGGTAGATCTGCAAAAAGTGCCGAATGGGAATGTCTTCCAGAGGGATGACCTTGGAGCGCTTGACGACCTTGTAGCCGACGTAGAGCAGGGCGAAGATGGGGATGTTGACGTAGCTCGACACAAACGTCTCGTCAGACCATCTGCGGACATTGGGTTAGTGTTTGTGGACAAGGATGGAGTCCGGGAACCCCCCCCCCGTGTGGGAAACCATACCGCCCGTGCAGGAAAACAGCAAAGCCGCCCGTGAGAAGCAGGAGGACGAACATGGCCATGGCGGACCACGCCAGGTACGGCTGCAGCGGGGCCGTCCACGGCAGCTCGTCCCGCGCGATGCCCTGCTTCTGCATGCCGTAGTAGAAGCGCAGGTAGACCGCCGTCATGACCATCCAGTTGACGAGCGTGGCGACGGCGACCAGGTCCTTGAGCCAGGCGAACACGGTCACCGCCGTGCTGGACAGCGACATGTACGCGAGGCCCATGAAGGCGCCGTAGAACAGCACCGTCAGGTACGGCACGCCGAAGCGGTTGACCCGCGTCAACACGCGCGGGGCGCGGCCCTCGAGGGCCATGCCGTAGAGGATGCGCGAGCCCCAAAGCAGGCTCGAGTTGCCGGCCGACCAGGCCGACGTCAGCACGACGGCGTTGATGATCGACGGCACGGCCCGGATGCCGGCGCGCGTGGCGGCCAGCACAAAGGGCGACTGGGCGGCGTTGCCGGTGGACTTGAGCAGCCTGGGATCGCTGGACGGCACGAGCAGGCCGACGAAGAAGATGGAGACCACTGGAGCGTCATTCAGTTTGTTTGTTCTTTTTTTACAATGCACAACAGCAACAGCAACATACCATAGAAGATGAGAATCCGCCAAAAGACACGCCGGGCCGCTATGGGAATGGACGTGCGCGGCGCCCGCGTCTCGCCCGCCGTGAGCGAAATGTTCTCGATGCCCGAGTAGGCGTACAGGGCGTTGTCCAGCACGGTCCAGAAGCCCAGGAACCGGCCCAGCGCGCCGCCGATGCCCAGGTACTGCACAAACGGGCCCGGGTTGCGCCAGTATTGGAAGCCAATGGCCTTGTGGTCGGGGCCGCCGCCGCAAACGATGACGAGGGCCTGGGAGCAAGGAAGGAGGGAGAGGGGAAAAAAACGTTAGTAGCTGATTTTACGTGTACAAGCACAAAAAGGAACACACCATGATATTGAGGCCGACAACAAGCGCAATCTTGAGCAGCGAGAAGCCAAACTCCATCTCGCCGTACACGCGCACAAAGAGCAGCGCCGTGGCGAGGGTAAGCAGACCAAAGATGGTGATCCAGACGCCGTTGCTGATGGTCGTCCAGAACTCGACGAGCACGGCGGCCGCCGACAGCTCCGAGGGGATGGACACGATGTGCGCGTAGACCTCGTTCCAGCCGTTGGCAAAGGACAGCGCCGGGTCCACAAAGTGCTCGGCGTAGCGGATGACGCCGCCGTTGAGCGGGACGAGCGCGCCCATCTCGGCCGCGGCAAAGACCACGGCGACGGCGCCCGCGCCCACGATGCTGTAGCCCAGCAGCGCGCCGAGCGGGCCGCCGCGCGCAATGGCCTGGCCCGAGGACAGAAAGATGCCCGTGCCCAGCGTGCCCGCGAGCGCGATCATCTGCACGTGGCGCTGGTGCAGGCCCTGCCGCAGGTCGCGGAGCTCGCCAAACTCCGTGGCCAGGACGGGCACGGCCGCGATCTGGCCCAGCTCCGCGGGGGTCTCCAGGCCCTTTTCCGTAGCGTCCAGGTGTTTGGACGGCAGCGTGCCGTCCTCATCGACGGTCTTGTGAACGAAACCCGGCATTGTCCTTTGTGGTTGTCTTTTTCAATCAGAGTCAAGTCAAATCAAAATGAAAATCAAAAATTATGCGAGGATGTTTTACCACGTTCAGGTCAGTTCTAGCCAGCCCAGTGGACATACCGGCGCAGTCTCGACGTATATATAGAGAGAGAAAACAGAACCATATCTCCAATTTTGACAATATAGATACGCACGACGACTGGTGGCTGTTCTTGTCTTTATTCCGTCAACCCATGTTGGAGTGTTGGCCCGTTCCCTTAAGCCCCAGGAAACCAGTTATCAAGGCTGTTGCATTTGTTTATCTTCTCTGTGCGTATCTCTGCATTTTCCGAGTAAGGCAAGGTAAAGGATCCAGGGTGGCGATCGTGTGGTCTCGCGAGACTGTAACCAGGATGGATAGGCATTTCATACTAGGCCCGGTTACAGAGTACAGTGAGTGAATTCAGCATTTTCCTAATACGGTTAGCCGCGCCGCACACTAGACTAAACTCGGCCGGCCCGTCTACGGAGAACTCCGTATAACAACTCCACACTCCCTCCCGGCTTTGCTATGCCGGCTTGATTGCACGGCCAGACCACCACAGAGATTGCCCAGAACCATGAGTACATTGTAGCATTTTCCCAATCGAGACGACGTGTTTGTTCTTTTTTAACCCCCCGTGGTCGTGTGATAAGCCAGACTACCAGGAGCCGTCCAGCTCTCTCGATCCGATGCCACCCCGTTTCGCCTCGGCCGTCAATCTCTCCGGGCTTATGGAGCTATTACTTTGGTTTTTGTTCTATTATGTGTCTTATCCTGTGTCATCGTATATGGTTTTTTTATTTCAATGAGTATTTGTAGTCCAGGTGCTCTTGCCAACATACCTCAGTCCTCGTCCGTCTTTCTCTTCGCATAAAGCAAACCAAATACATACACACAGACATCCGTGACCAGGCCTCTGCTATCCCGTTCACGACAAAACTACCACCAACAAACCAAGATGCTATCAAGTCGAGGCGCGAAGAGCGCTGCCAGTATGGACATCCCCTGGCGCTTTGCGCCGGGGGGGAACAATCCCTACGATGCCGTATCCAACCCGACGGGCGTCATCTCCTTTGCCACGGCCGAGAACGTGCGTATCGCTTGTGGTTGGACGCTGTGGTGGACTCGAGTTTTTGGCATGTCGAGGCTGACTTTGGTAGAACTTGATGCACGAGGAGCTTCACCACTTCGTCCAGAAGAATGTATGTGCGGTTGACGTTGACCAACCTCTCCCTTTCCGCTCCAGCAACGCAACCAGTTCTTCGTTAACCCTCTCTCCCTGAGAAACAGGTGTCCATCCCGCAGAGCGCCTACGCGTACCGCTACAGCACGATGGGCGGCACCCGGTTCCCCGCGGCGCTGGCGGCCCACATCAACACGTTCTTCCGCCCGGCCGCGCCCGTCCGCGCGCAGGACGTCATCACCGCGTCGGGCCTCACCGCCATCCACGAGCTGCTCGGCTACAGCCTCGCGGACCCCGGCGAGGGCATCCTCGTGAGCCGCCCCATCTACGGCCGCTTCGAGCTGGACTTTGGCAACACGTCGGCGCTGCGCATGGTCTACGCCGACATGGACGGCGTCGTCGATCCGCTGTCGGCCGCGGCCGTGCCCCGGTACGCGGTGGCGCTGCAGACGGCACAGCAGCGCGGCATCCGCGTGCGCGCGTTGCTGATTGTCAACCCCAACAACCCATTGGGTGCGTATCGTGGACCGCGCTGAAAAAAATAAATAAATGAATAAATAAATAAACGCTTCAGAACTGACACGCGGTAGGCCGTACGTACACGCCAGATACCCTGCGGGCGCTGATGGCTTTCTGTGAGGCAAACGAGCTGCACCTGGTCAGCGATGAGGTGTATGCCCTGACGGCAGAGGAGGGCACGTTCACCTCCGTCTTGTCGCTCGACTGCGCGGGCCTCGTGGACGAAAACCGCGTGCACGTCCTCTACGGCATGAGCAAGGTCAGTTTTAGGTTTGTCGTCGTCGTCGTCGTTGTCTGATTGCAGACTATGTAGTTGACTGTTTGAAATTCCTACTTCTTCAGGACTTCGCTGCCGCCGGTCTGCGCCTCGGCAGCCTCGTGACGCGCAGCGCCAGTCTCCGCAAGGCGGTCGCGTGCAACATGCGCTTCCACAACCCTTCGGGCCCGTCTGTCGCCATCGGCACGGCCATCCTCAACGACACGGCCTTTGTGGCGTCCTTCATGGCGCTGTCCCGGGCGCGCCTGCGAGACAGCCGTGCGTACACCATGCGTGTTCTCGACGAGGCGGGTGTCCGCTACCAAAAGGCGTATGTTGGCCGGATACTGTGGGTTATGGTTGTTGTCAGACAGCATTGCTAATTACTGGTTTTCGCAGCAACGCCGGCTTCTTCCTCTTCATCGATCTCAGCCCCTGGCTCGAAGGCCCCGCGACGGACGGCCACGACCGGGAGTACAGTCTGGCGCAGAAGCTCCTCGACGCCGGTGTTGGTCTCCATCCATGCGAGGAGCACGCCGACACAGAGGGCCAATTTCGCTTGGTGTTCAGCCAAGAACGAAGAATTCTCACAGAGGGTCTCAAGCGGTAAGACAGAAACAAAAAAACAAAAAAAAAAAAATCTTCCAATCTAAGTTGACTATGTTGTTCTTTTGTCTGACCGCTGGAAACACTGGAACACAGCTTGGTTTCTGTCCTTGGCAGCATTGAGAAGAGTCGCCGTGCTATAACAAATGGGGCGGCAGTAGTTGAAAATGGCACGCAGTAACGTGAACGTTGTAGAGAGATTGGCAAACGAACAGCTTTCATTGAGCATTTTGACTCGATCTTCAATGGGAGTACAGTATCTTCATAGGAAAAGAAAATGAACACATGACCTAGTCAAAAACCAAACCAGAACAAAACAATCCAGAATATGTAAACAGAGTGATTAAAACAAAAAGGTACACCCGCTTGCAAAGCACATACCATGACGCCGGAGAGCTAGTAACGTTCAAAAAGGTCAACATGTATTCAATTCCGGTGCCAGCGTGTTCCACATGTCCCGACACCTCGCCGCACACCGGCGTTCCCAGGCCGGACACCGTCGGAGCAGGTGCTCGACGTCGGCCCACGACCGGAGCCGGTTGCGTGCGCAGAGCGTCCGCACGACGTCCACAAAGTAGGCCTGATCCGGCCCCGTGGCACTGCCGGCGCCAGCGCCGAGACAGGCGGCCCAGAGTAGTTCGGCAGCAAAGCGGGTGGCGCCGTCGTCCGCATCGCCTGCAACGTCCGCATCTGCTACGTCCGCGCGGCGAAACGCCGCGCACAGACGCGAGACGAGCCGGCGGCGCACCGCGTGGCCGACGGGTGTCTCCCGCAGGTTGGTGTAGACAAACAGCAGCGCTGCGTGCAGCAACAGGGTGCCGACGCGGCGGGCCGCGTCCTCGTCCGGCGCCGGGGCGGCGGAGGCGGCAGAGGCTTCGGCGACGACAAGGGTGTCGTCGAAGAGGGCGACGAGGATGCGGTACTCGATGTCGTAGACGCGGTCGGGGTACGCGGCCGCCCAGGGGATGCTGCGGGTGGTGGGCGACGTCACCGCCGCCGCCTCCGCCCCTGCCGCCGCAGCATCCAACCCGTTGAGAAACACCGACAGCGCGTGCAGCGACGCGAGCACGCCGCAGACGGTCACGCCGTGCTTCGCGCTGCGTACACAGGCCAGCGCGGGATGGGTGTGGAGGCGGTACGCGGCGCGTGGCACCGCGGGCGTCCACGCCAACAACAACGGTTGCTGTTGTTGTTGATGTTCTTCCGCCGGGTCCGCGCGGTAATAGGGAAACCGGGGCGGGCTCGACGACCGCCCGCTGGCGAGGAGGTCCGACCACTGGACCATGCGGCGCAGGATGCCGCGCAGGCCGAGACCGCCGAGGCCGCCGCGCAGCTCGACCATGCGGCGCAGGCCGTTCATGTGCACGTCGGCGTCGGATGCCAGGCCGTTGAGGCTCTGCCGGGGAGTTAGCTCGGGGGGTGGGTGGAAGAAAAGCAGAAAAAAAAAATGAAAAAAATGAGGGAACAAAAGCACCTCAATGTTGGCCAGGCAGGCGACGGTTGCTAGGGTGGCGTCGGCGATCTGGGTGGGCGCCCGCGCGATGCTCGCGTTGACGGCGGCCATGCACTGCAGCAAGTAGTTGGTAACTTCCCCGGTGGCGGCGGCGGCGGGAAACCGGGCCGCGGCGTAGAACATGTGCATATAAAGCCACGCCGGGTCCTGGCTGCACCGCCGCCGGTACAGGCCGGTCGGGTCGTCGTGGACCGAGGTGCGGATCGGCCGTGTCGCGTCTGTTAGCAGCAAACGGTCAGTAAAAGTAAAGGATGCAAGCGAAAACTCTGCGAGAAATTCTACGATAGGACGAGAAAAGGGGGGGGAACGCAGACTTTGTTGTAGAAGCATGAGAGCCCGCGGCGTCGACGGGATGGGCAGGCAGGAAAAGGGCTCGACGCGGCCGTCCAGAAGGGTCCGGGCGAACCGAGGACGGCCGGCCGCCGCGTTCCGCGCGGCCAGAATCGTGTCTCGACTCTCCCCGCAGTCCGGTTCGCGTTCGAGTCCGTCGCCCTCCGGCGCCGGGACAACTCCGGCAAGATCGTCCCCGGCAAGATCGTCCCCGGCGGCCGGCCCGGACAATGGCGCCGGCGCTAGCCAGGGCGAGACATGGTCAAGCCGCAGACGCGTCTCCGGGCCGCCTGCAACCGCCCTCGATGGCGCTGCGGGAAAAGGACGGGCGGTCGTGGTGTGGACCGCATCGCACAGCAGACGCTGTCCCTGCTGCGGATGCCGCAGTTGCCGTTTTTGCGCGTCGGCGGTGCGTTGCTGCCGCTTGTACCGGCGCATCACGTGCGAGCGGACCGCTCGGCTCGTGGCGCGGGCGTCCTGGGCCGGCTTGCCGCTCAGGCGCACAAACGCGAGCGGCTCCGGTTCTGCCATGGCGTTGGGGGGCGGAGGACGCAAACAACAGCGGCTTTGGTGGTCAGGGCGGAGGATCGACTATGCTTATCTTGCTATGGGGTCACGTTTTGTATGGCGCCCGGGGGGTTCTGGTTGCGGGGTAGGTTCATGGCAGCCGCTCCATCGTTGCAACGGAAGAGCGTTCAATATATTCTCACTATACTATGGTCTCTATATTCTGCCGTTATTCAATAGCATGTAAATGGTTCATGCATTTGTTTGTTTTTGTGTATCCCGCCAACCGAGATGGTTTGCTCAATCCACGTATGAGGGAAGAAAGCCTGAAAAAAAGAATGTACAAGAAGATATAGAATATGACGAAAACCAAATAAAGAAAAAGGCAAGAAAGAAAACGCCATAATCCAATTGCTGCTGCTGCTTGTCTACAGCCACGGGTGTACTCCGTCTATGCCGAAGAGATGCCGAAGAGATGGTTGCTCAAAATATGTACAAGCCGAGGAGAAAAGGAGAAAAGGAGAGAAGGAGAAAGGAGAAAAGGAGAAAGGAGAAAGAAGGAAAAAAACGAAAGCAGACCAGACTACCACGAAAACGCTTCCTCGACAAACTCGATGGAGCCCTGGTACTGCCGTTGGCGCACCGCCCGCCGGACCTCGTCGCTGAGCGCCCCGGGCCCGCACACGGACACGCCCATGGTGCCGACCTGGTTCTCCATCTCGATGCCCAGCAGCGTGTCGATGTTGGGCCGGCCGGGGAACATTTGCACGGTGGCGCTGGGCGAGTGGATCTCCTTGGTGGACCGGGGCCGGCTGACAAAGAGCATGATGCGCAGCACGTCGCGCCGCTTGTCCATGGCGAGGATCTGGGTCATCCACGGCCGGATCCACTCGAGGTGCTCGGGGCTCTGGATGATCCACACCAGCACGATCTTGCGCGCGGCGACGGTGCCGTTGGCGTAGCCGACGACCAGGTCGCGCACGTGGGGCACGGCCTGGGTGACGCCGACGCCGCCGGCAAACAGCATCACGGTGCCGTAGGAGCGCATCTGGTGCAGGCCGCCGTACGGGCCCTCGACCAAGCAGCTGGTCGTCCAGCGGCCGTCGGCGGTCTCGGACGCCTTTTTGTACAGCTTCGCGGTCATGCCCGTGCGGCCGCGGATGACAAACGACATGCTCGTCTTGCGCAGGGCCAGCACGTCCTGCCGGTGCATGGCCAGCTTGTTGTCGTTGTTGTCCAGCACCTCGCCTTCCTCGCTCCAGGCGACGGAAAACGGATGCGACTGCCACAGGCCGACGCTCGGGAAGTACAGGTACGCGTGCTGGCCGGGCTGGAAGGTCCACGCGCGTGCCATGGTGACGGTGACGCGGCAGGCGTTGCCGGGCAGGGCCTCGACGAGAGTCCGGGTGCCGCCGTGGCCGACGTTGTGGTACACGACGCGCAGAAAGCGGGCCGCGCGGTCGACGATCCAGATGGCGATGACGGGGAACACGTAGGTGAGCTGCGAAAAGTGCTCGATCTTGAGATGGTAGTAGACGCCCATGACGGACACGGCGGCCAGGACGATGTGAAGGATCTTGAATGTTTCGTAAAAAGCGTGCCGGAGCGGGCTCATGGCCTGGATGCCAATCACGATGAAGCAAATCGTGCCCTACAAGAGAAGACGAGTTAGTTGGTAAATGCTAGACAACGAGAAAGACAGGGAACAAAAAAGAAAACACACAATGAACCCAAACATGATGAACGGGACCGAGACCGCCGAGTGGAAGGTCGCCGCCCAGCCCTTCGTGCCGACGTTCGGGATGAAGTAGGACAACGTGTGGACCAGGACCTCGAAGATGGCGATGCGGCCGAACCAGCGGTGGAGGAGGTTGAAGGTGTCAAAGGACATGTTGAGCCAGGCGATGAGCGGGTTGTTGCGGCCGGCCATGAGAAAGAGCGGGATCATGTTGACGACGGCCAGGGTGCCGGTGCGGTTGCGCAGCTGGGCGGCGGCGGAGGCAAAGTTGGTGTGGTACTGGATGTCCATGAAGCAGAAGACGATGTTGGTGGCGAAGTAGGCGGCGATGAAGAGGAGCTGGAGGCGGGTCGGCAGCGTGCCGATGTTGACGGCGGAGCTCAGCTGGATCTCGCGGTTGTGGCGTTTGTGGACGAGGGGGGCGTAGATCAGGTTCCGCTTGATCCAGGACATCTGCGGGTCGGCGCGGGCGTAGTAGCGCTGGGTGTCGTTCTGCAGCGAGGTCACGGTGCGGACGTGGCGGTTCAGCACGTAGACGGCGCGGTAGAGGAGCATGGCGAGGGCGACGGAGCCGCAGATGACGAGCAGGTACTGGCCCAGCAGCCGGTTCTCGAGGGCGGGGCTGATGGGTTTGGAGATGGGCGCGGTGGCATTGCGGGCGGCGCCCGTAGTGTTGGTGTTGCTGGCGGTGCCGTTCGGCGCCATCGTGATGTTTTGACTGGACATATTGAAGTTTTTGAGAGGAGAAAAGAAGAGTAGAGGATGGTGAGGGCCGAGAAGGCCAATTCCAGCCGGCTGGACGATAGGAGGTTCCGGAGACGAAGTTGTGAAGGAGTGAAAGAATTGGTAAAAAAGGAAATTGGTTCCGGAGTGATGCAACGAAAGAACGAGGTTGGCGATACCGAGGATGAAGCTCAGATGTGCAGTCGTTTGGTGATGCTTGTGGGAAGAGTGCTCGTCCGAGCAGAATCGGTCTCGGCAGTCCTTAAAACGGGCGTTCGTTTTCGAGATGTCGACCAGCGTGAAGAAGTGGAAGAAGAGCAAGAGAAAAAGAAAAGAAGAGAATAAATAAATGAATAAATAAAGAGAAGAGAAATCACAGCTCAAAGCACATCGCGTGGACACGACCGAGAAGCAAAGTCGTTGGGCAAGCCAAGAAGAAATAGAAGACAGCAAGCACAAGGAGCGGGTGCAGGGCTGTTGTTTCAAAGAAGTTGAGATCCCAGACAGATTGGTCCCAGACGATGCAAGTCGATATTGGTCCAGGAGAAGCCGCACTTTAAATCGAAATGAAAAGGGAAAAGAGGGGGAAGAAGAAAAATGAAAGTCTATTAAAGAAAGAAAAGAAAAAGGTAAAAGATAAAAGGAGGGACAGAGAGGCCCCGGGGTCGAGTAATAACGAACGGAAAAGAAGAAAAAAGGACGGGAAAAGATGATGAGAAGATGATGAAGAGAAGAAGATGAAAGATGAAGAGATCGAGAAAGACTGAGAATGGAAGAGATGCGAACGACCATCAGCGGCAAAACAGGGGGAGAAGACAAACAGGAAAGAACCCTCCTCTGCACTTGCCCTTTGGATCTTCCCAGACCGCTTGGCCCTGGCCTGGGAAAAGGAAGAAGAAAAAAAAGGACCTTCACCCGTGCCTCGAAGGTAAGGGGGAGGGGGGTGCGTTCTTTCCCTTTTTGGAATTGTTCTTTCGTCCCGCGTCGTTCCCCTTTTTCTGACGATGCGTCCGCGGTTGTTAGAGACACCCCACCGTATCGTTTGAATGCCCTTGTGAAACCCACAAAAAGTCTACTTAGTACAAGCATCCCGTGACCTCAATCTATTTAGCATTGCAGCGCAATACTCACAATTTATTGCTGCTGACAGCAACAAGCACAAAAAACCTCCGAAAAAGACGGCAGACCTTCTGTTCGCTGCCTGTTCGCTGCACTCTTCCGCAAATTGGATCCCTACAAAAGAACACTTTATTCTGTTGTTTGGCGCAGATTGACCTCGATATGCCGTTGCCAGTCCAGACCACGGCCGTTCTCTTTTCTTTCATTTCAGACAGCCGAACAAAAGCCAAGGCATACTCGTAGGATCCTATCGTGGACAAGGGCTTTGTCGATAGCAGGCGGCATATTATCAGATCTTTGGCATTTTTTGTCGTTTTTTTTCGTTTTCTTCTTCGTTGCCGACATCTATAATAAAAATAACAGCAAAGAACTCCTCAGTTCTAGGCCTTTTCACTCATATTCCCCTCTTTGTTGTAGCTCGGCAGATTCTGTTGAGGGCGTGGGTGTTGTTGTAGTCTTCTTTTGTTTCTTTCTTCTTCAACTGTTCCTCGATACACCATCTTGCCGTCGTTGTCCCATTTTTGTTTGTCACTCCTTCAGCCTCGTTGTAATGCGTACGAAGTAAAGAGCCAAAAAGTAACAGCGTCGTATTCTGCTTCGTGGTCTTTTCGGCCATTCACTGGTTCCTCTGGTTCCAGTGGCTCTCGTTGTTTGTTGCCACGTCGTATTGCGGAGCATTACCACACTTTATCACTACTACGAAGTACACGCCACGCCTGGTGGCGCTCGTTCTCCGGAGATCCGCTGCAGGGATGGCCATGTCCACCCTGGCAGCGCCCTTCCATTGGCCTTCTTTTTGTCGTCTGTGAGCCTGCACATCATCGAGTCGTGGTCAAGTGCTTCTTTCAATTTCTTCTTTCACTTTCGTCTTTCACTTCGTCTTCTTCGTCTTCGTCTTCTTGCTCAACGCAAGTTTGTTTGACGTGAAACAGCAGTTGTCGGTGGTCGCAAAACGTGTTGTAAACAGGGCACGGCGTGTTGATCGTTTTCTTTTAGCCTTTTTGTTTTTGGAACAAGTTGCAAACGCATGCAAACAGAAACAGTCGTTCTGATCGAGCTTCGTAGAGTCAACACAGAGACAACGTAATACTCCGTAATAACCAGTGGACAGGACGAGCAGGCCCCTGAAACGCACTAGACCCGCTCCAGTCATGGCGCCGGGTAGAAAGGCGAGAAGAAGCATAGGTCTGTCCAGCGTCGTATTACGTACTACAGGGAGCATGGCTTGCTGGGATAGTCGTTTTCGCGCTGAGAAGGGTAAGCAATAGTGGTTGCAATCCAGCTGGCGGGGCCTTCCTACTGTCCCAAGGCCGGCCAACGGTTGGCCAGACGTTGATTGGCTGGCAGAGCTTCTTGACCTGAAACAACGAGAAACAGCCCCAATGCAGCCATCCAATCAGACGGCGGTCCCTTGCAGCTGCAGTATTTTTTTCCCGCGCTGCAGGCCACTAGAGGCCCTCCCTCTGTTCCCGTCTGTTGCTACATGCACAAACGCGCACGGATGGACGTACGACGGCACACAACCATTTCTTGCTGTTGCATCTCCCTTTTGCGCCCTCTTGGGCAAAAAGGGGGGCTTGTGTTCGTACAATTGGCTGATCAACGAGCAATGGCCAGCCGATCAGATACGTACAAGCACGACGACGACGACGACGACGATGTTCTGCTGATCATGACTGCTTTGCTTTGCTTTGTTTTTAACCCTCTCGACAGCCTGCGTTCACCTTCACCAAGGCGGTCACTCGGGCCAGCACTCCAGGATACAGTATGCCGGCGATCACTCCGTTGTCGATACAGGCGTTCCTTGCCCGGTCTCCGAAAAACACATGCAGGCACACAGAGGTGGCATATAGCGTCACACTGGGCTTGCTTGGCCTTGCTTCCCATGTTTGCTGTTTGTCTGGTCCAACGAATCATCCGTGCTCCATCCCGTAAGTAGTACGTCGTACAGAAAATCCGCGCATGCCAGCCGGGTCAGACGAGTGCGACGAGCGCCGCATCCGTGGGCGATCTTCAACTGGAGGACGCACGAGACGGCGATGACGGGGAAGCACTGCACGTACCCGTTCATGGATGCAGTTTTGAATATACAAAAACAGACTGTGAAAGCTGAAAAACCCAAGTCTGGGCGTGACAACTACGGATTATTGTGGCGGGTTTGAAAAAGAATCCACAAACACAACACGGAGCACGATACCCCATGTTCAGGAGGGAAGGGGGTGGAAATGGAAACAGATTTTTTTGGTTGTTTTTGTTTTTGTTTTTGTTGTTACTGTTGTTGTTTCTTTTTTTTTTTTGTCTTGCAACAGGATAATATCAACACATCTGTGCCCGCGTCACGGCAAGGGCCACGACGAAGAGGAGACCACGGCGCAGCCGGCTGAATAGCCAGGTTTGCGAACGCAAAGGGGATGTACGGCTGATCAAACGACAGAGGGAAAAGAAAAAGAAAGAAAAAAAACCGGAAATGCCCGCATTTTCCTGCTTGTCGCAGGTATAGAAGAAGTGTAAAAAGTTGAGAAGACAGAGGGAAAAAATGCACTTTCTGTCGACAGGACGCAAGTTTGTGGCCAGGCGCAGTGCTGATCCGGTTCCATCTCACAGGACGGACGGATCGATACGTAAGTCATAACGCAAGACGTGTGATGTGAGCCTGTGCTCGTCGATTTTCTTGCACAAGGGAAAACACTTGACGATGAGCGCCGTGTTTCATCGGACGAAGAAACATCTGTCTCAGGATCGCATCGCGGTTTTTGTTTCTAGATAGCTGATCTCGCAACGCGGTTCGTCTCCGGCACTTGAGTGGATCACCACGAGTCCCAATTCACCGACCAGAATTCACGACAAAGAACAAAAAAGGTGCTCTGACAAGACGATGCAAAAGCGCAGACGAGCGTCGTCAGCCCCGGCCGGGATACCGTGACACTGCTGAAACCGTGTAAAAGGACGAGGTCTCTATGAACGAAACCAAAAGAAAGTAGGGCACGAAATCCCCTGAAGATGAATAAATAAGAAAAATGCA
This sequence comes from Fragosphaeria purpurea, assembly GCA_002778095.1. NCBI lineage: Eukaryota > Fungi > Ascomycota > Sordariomycetes > Ophiostomatales > Ophiostomataceae > Fragosphaeria > Fragosphaeria purpurea. Next base: position 4,603,216 of record PCDL01000021.1, read on the forward strand.
AATGCAAACCTCTCTCGCAGGTAGAACCTCCTTTAAGGGGGCCAGCCGGCGTCTGTAGGAGCCCCTGTGGCACAAGAAGATGTTCGTACGCTCGGTGGCTGTGTGAAGCTGCTGGAGCGAGCGCTTTTGTCAGGGAAAAATAATAATAAAAGGAAACTCTACACGAAACACTGATGACTGGCAAGGGATGACGACAAGGGGAAGTTTAACCGGCGGCTTGGCCGGATTCATCGCTGTTCCCTCAGCCGTTGTCGAACATTTAATTCAGATATCACAATTATACGGGTCCCTCGGTTAAAGTTGGCGTTGTGTGTCTTTCTGGCCTTGGATATACATGGCAATAGGTTGGGAAGATAGTACAAAAAATCAGCTTATTGAATATATATGAATGAACGCACGCTCCATCCCGAGCAAACCGAACACGAACCAGAGTCCGTACAACGCTCGTATCCGTAGTCTTGCAGCACCGTTCAGTAGACACCGCCCGTGCTGTTCTTGGGCACGGGGACGTGGTCCCAGACATCCGCCAGCCAGTCCAGCGTCACCTGTGCCAGCTGCGCCTCGGCGCCGATCTGGCAGTGCTCGCCCGCGCCGAGGGCCGTCCGGAACAGGTTGTACGTGCTCTGGTTCTGCTGGCCCGGTCTTCCGCCCCGCTGCGCCGCCCCCGCCGCCATCTGCGCGGCCTGCCCCGGCGCCGAGCTGTCGTTCTCGCCGTCGCCCACAAACACCGGGCAGGTGATGTTGCCCAGCACCGCCGCGTCGACGCGGTACGCGGGCAGGCGGCCCCACCAGTCCGCGGGGCTCGCCGTCGCAAACGTGAAGAGCGACTGCGCCAGGATCCAGCGCACGCTCGTCGGGGTCGACGACGCGTTGTGCATGGCCGCGAGGAGATACCGGTCAAACTCGGCGTGTTGGCCGGCGTCGTACAGGTCCAGGAGCGCTGCGGGGAACTGGCGCGCGAACGCGGCGTGCAGGTCGGCCAGGCCGTCGACGGCCAGCACGGCCGCCAGGCGGTGCTCGTGCGCGGCGGCCAGCGGCGCCAGGCTGCCGCCAAAGGAGACGCCGACGAGCGCGATGCGGTCCGGGTCGACGTCGGCGCGCGTGCGCAGGTAGTCGACGACGGGCGTCACGACGCGCCACCAGTCCGGGATGAAGCCGAGCCCCTGCTCGCGCAGGACCGTGGGCTGCCCGGGCCCCTCGTAGGTGACGACGTTCCAGCCGCGGGCCAGGATCTCGACGCCGTTGCTGTGGTACAAATCTTCCTGCGCGCCGTCGTAGCCCGTGCCGACAATGACCGTAGGGCGGCGGCGGTCGTCTTTTGCCTTCTCACCATTCGTGTTACAATCCGCCCGCGCTTTGAAAAACCGCACGGGGACCGTAAAATTGCCGCCGCCGCTCACAACGTTGGGGCTGGACGCCGAGAGGTTGACGTTCTCGGCCGGCGGGGCCAACAGCGCGGCGGCCGCGTCAAAGTCGGCGACGGCCCGGGCGCCCAGGTCGTTGATGCGCGGGTCGCTCGCGTTGGCGTGCAGGAAAAAGGGGGCGTTGCGGTAGTACGTGGACGCGCGGAAGTAGGCCTCGCGCGCCGAGACGGGGAACCGTGAGGCGTTGACGGCGGCGGCCTTGGCGTGGAGGGCGTCGCCGAGGAACAGGAACTCGTCGTACCAGCTCTCAAAGTCGCCGGGCACGATCTGGCTGGCGGCGCGCAGGACCTCGCCGGTGGCGGCGCCGCCGCCGTTGTTGCTGAGGGCGAGGATCACCTCGAGCACAAACGCAAACTCGGTGTCGTTGCTGAGCTGGAACATGGCGGACGGGTCCAGCGCGGCCTGGGCGAGGACCTGGGGGTAGGTATGTTAGTGATGGACTGTATGTCAATGACGGACTGTGAACGGAGGGGAGACGAGTCGATGGAGGAGATGAGAGAGCGAGAGACCGCGAGCTACTACTCACCACCGGCAGGAGGAGCTGCGTGCTCACGAGAGCCAACCTTTGGATACGCATGATGAAAGTTGGAAACAGGATGGCAAGTATTGCTTTTAGTTTGTGAGGAAGATGGATGTCTAGACTGACAGGAGAAGCCATCGATGGAAGCCCATGGCCGCCTTTATATATTTACATATATATATATGCCGTTGCTGCGCCGGAGCACGCGCGGTCATCCGGGTTCAACGCCGTCTTCGCCGCAGGTGCCGGCCAACAAGGTCGGATGGTTGCTAAGCTCTCTCTGCCTGCCTGCCGGCCTGTCTACGCCAACAACAACCACTTCGTCATGACGTGGAACTGGGCTGTCCGCGTAGGCTGTGGTTCTTGAAATTCCGGGTTCAAAACAGGGAATCATATGTACATACAGGAGGCTGCGGCGATCCAGGGCACAGCTAGTCCAGCAAGGATTCGTGGTTGTCCAGCCAAACCGACGGCAAGGCTCATCCGCGCAAATCGCTGTTTAAAGCCCCATGGGGCGTCAATACGCGAGATCTGCCCAGTCGAGGATCTCGTCCCGCCATGTTAGTCGATGGCGGCTGCGGCCCCAGACATTCCTATTTGGGGATGCATGCTGCGAAAGGATTCGAACGACGTAATCATACGTCAACGTGCAAACAGTAAGCGGTTCCCGCCGACTGGGCGATGGCACCAAGATGGCCGATGTCGATCATCGGCCCATCCCCTGTAAGAGGGACCAATAACATGCCGTGTTTGCTGCAGACACCCTACGACACAGCCAAGTTCCATCACTAGTTGGAGTTCCGGGTGGCGGAGCGTTGGCCGCTGTTCTGGGATGCATCAAAAGTTGGTAAGGCTACGATTGCACTGAATAATGGGGTAGACATGAAAGCATATAAATAAAATAAAAAAGTAAAGAAAGCGATCGACATTTTTCTTTGGTTAAGCGAACAAAAAGGGCTACAGCAGAAAAGCATTACGACGTTTTGCTTCGAGGCAGCTCTTGTAGCCCCCTTGACGTCCTACGGGCCATCTCCCAGCCCGACCGAATTTGCTTAGTTCTGCTTGATCTGAGTTTGTGACGAGATGGCCTGCCGTATCTCGGGCTCACCGAATGCTGACGGCGCCTTGCTTCGGCGGACTACGGCCGTGCAGCCGATGGTCACGTATCACCCGCATCACGGCCAAAGATCATTAACCATGTCCGAGCAGCGCAAGGCACGTTAGCACAGGGTGATAGAATGAGAAGTTCCGCGTCGTGTTCATGAAGCCCTCAGCTGAAGGGTGTGGTCCAAGAATTAGACCCTGCCCCTGGTCCGAGGACAGGAAAGCAAAAAGGAGGGCGCCCCTATCTTGCCCAAAATTGCAACCAACATAAAATCAACTTCCTCTGTGGGCCCCCGTTGGCCTTGCTAGATACCCAACTAGATGCAAAATATAGAGAGAAGAAAAAAAACCAGGGATGCAAATGCAAGAATGAAAGAAAGAAACAAAGCAAGAAAGTGAACCATATACATTCAAAAATCCAACCAAAAATCAGCGACACAATTCGTCGTCGCTCGTGATGTCGTCTGACCATTGCTGGATGATCCGCCTTGTCGCGTTGCGCATCCGTGTCCCGGGTCTGCTGTTCTCGGGAACGCGTTGCGTGGGCGGTGTACGCAATGATTTCGCGAGGTCCTTCTCGCGGCCGTCGCCGGCCGCCTCGTGCTCGCCCTGTTCGTCTCCGTCATCGTCGGGGACGAGATCCAGCAGCGTTTGCATGGTCCGCCGTCGCCCTTTTGCGGATCCTCTCCGTCGTGGTTGCGGCAGGTCGTCCGAGTCGGAGGACGACAAAGACGACAGCGATCTTCTGTCCAGACCGCACGACACTTGCCGTGGCGGCGTACGCGGTGTGGTGGTGATGGTCGTCGTGGATGGGCGTGTAGGCCGGGACGGTGGCAACGACCACCGCGTTGTTCTCTGCGCCAGCTTCCTTGGGCGCACGTGTCTGCTGGCTTCGGTCGACGACGCTGGGCCGACCACTACCCATTCACTGATGCCTTCTTCCCAGCGGTAACCAGAAAACAGCGCCGTTGGCGGCGCTACACGGCCCGGGGAAGCCTGCGGTGTAGTCGTCGTTGTCGTTGTCGTTGCCGTAGAAGCCGGACTCGGCAACATGTTGGGTCTCGCCACCTGCTGACGTTGACGCCGGTGTGGCGACGGCCCGCAAGCGAGGCGTTCTGCAAACGCAAGGTCGCGCAAGTCGTTGGTGCGGTTCGCCAGCAGGAACGCCGCGTCGGCGAGCAGACGCTTTCCAAACACGGCGTTGTCTACACCGTCCTCGACGAAGCAGCCGGCCATCCGGCTGGCCACGTGGGCGCAAAGCCGCGTGAGGTAATCGCGTGCGGACGCACCCGCCGCCGCCGCCGCGGTTGTCGTAGGGACCCTAGCGGTCGCGGCACCGCGTCCGCAGTTCTCTGCGATGGAGGCGATGAGTGTGACGGTCGCGTCGTACTGTTTCTGCCGTCTGAGCTCCACCCCAGCGCCGCATGCACCGGAAAGACGTAGACACAAACATGCCGCATGCTCAATGGTCGTCCTTGTCTCGCTTTGGGGGACTCCTTGTTCGTGGCTGTGGAGTTGCGACAGAAAACACGCCAGGCTTAAGACAAAGCGCCGCATCGCGCCGCCCAAACGATCGCATGTCGTATGGACGGTCCCGGTAGCTTTCCGGCTCCCTTTTCTTTTCGCTTTCAACGCCCCATCGTCTGTGTTCGCCAAAGCGCTTTGCACGACGATAGAAAGTCGGCGTGCTGCCGACGATGCACGAAACGCTTCCTTGCCGCCGTCTTCGGTTGCCGCCTCTTGCTGGAGAATGGCGACGGCCGTAATGCAGCCCATGATACTGATAAGTGTTTGGTCCGCCTGAGACGGGGAATGCAGGGGTTTTGATGGCAGGTCCGAGCCTATGCGGGATCCGTCGACGTTGTGTGAAGAGAGGGGCGAGCCGTGTGGATCGTTATCTGGCCGAGCGCGAACCAGGCTTGTCACCACAACGGTCACAAAGTCTATCAAAACGTCGATGCCACAGGCAGGCGCATGTCGATCGGATAGGTCACGGAGAACACGTCCCCAGACACGGCCAAACACCCTTGTAGAAAGCCATGTCAGGGGAAGACGGCCGCAGGCAAGAAGGCCGCCTAGCTGTTGTAGCAAGAAGGATGACCGGCCGGTCTCGTCCGCATATTGAACGAGAAAGGACAACGTATTGTCTAGTCCGTCTGGGGTCGATTCGTGGTCGCTCCCGGTACCGTTTACGGGAGAGGGAACTGTACCGCGGCTGCGAGAGACGAGTGCGGCCAGGACCTCTTCGGCCTCGGCGTACGCTTGAAGATGCGTGCATAGCCGGACGAGGAGGCGACTAAACGCTTCGTGGAAGAGCCCCTCGGCGCACGCTGCTTTCACCATGTGTATACCATGTGCGCGCACAGCGGTCCGCAGGTGCTGCCAGCCGCCCGTTTCCGTGCCAAAGGACTCGAGGTCGCCGTACATCTCGAAGGCGACGGTGGGCGTGGCTTGCGGCGAGCCACGCCCCTCGGCTTCTTTGCGCTCCGCGTTCTCGCACGCGGTCACGTACTCGGGCAGCTTGCGGAGACACATTGCCAACAGGGATTTGGACGTGGACGTCTTGGTTGTCCGCACGGGCGCTGTGGCCCGTAACAGCGCGTCGACGGCTCGGAAGACCGACTCGTACACTTGGCGGAACTCGGGCGGCGTTGCCTTGCGAAACCGCGACCACTCTTCGTCCATGGAGACCATGCCACCGTTTTTGCTGCAACGGCAGCTGCAGCTGCAGCTACTGGATCTGCCGCCTGGAAGGGGTAAGGAGTCGTGGTCGGGGTACCGAGAGGTGCATTTTGCCTTGGCGGCTTTGCGCGTTTGTGGCTCCCCGGCGTCCAGTGTAGCAGGCTTGGCAGACGCACGCGACAAAATCGGCGAGGACGGCAAAGAGAGCGCGCTTTGCAGCTTGACTGCTCGGCTGAGAACCGGTGTAGCCACCATCACCTCGCCTGGGCACATGTGGCGGAGCCGTGGCTGCCCGAGGGCGGCCGTACACTCCGCCAACGTGGACCGGGATGCACTGCTCGTCGATTCTGTTGTTGTCCCACGAATAAAATCCACACCTGGTGCTGGCCCCGGGCCCTCGTTCCGGCGGCGTGTCCCCTTGAGTGAGTACGTGTAGCGCACCCGTTTCCGGCTGGCCACGCCGTCTGCGGAACGGGACCGCTTGCCTGCCGTGGACATTTGATGCTTGGTCTCGCTGGCGTCCTTGGCCGTGGCTTTGGCCTGTTGCCTGCGGAGCGCTGCGAGGTGCGCGAGAAGCGGCCGCAGCTGCCGGTGGCACCGCGTCGCCGTCCATGGCTGCTCGGCGGCCGCGGCCTGTCGTTGGCTCCGCGGCGGTAGAATGTCGCTGTTGCCGTGGCGGTAGAGCGGCTGCCCTAACAATGTTTCCGTAATTGCCGCCATCTTCCGGCGTGATTCATGCCAGGGTCATGCCAGGGTCACGCTTCCCGTCATTGCATGCATGTGTGGTGGGCGAACCTCTGTGCACCTCTTCCAAAAGACAACCTTCCAGCCAAGCGAATAAGCGACAACTACCGGATACGGATATGGTCCAAAAGAGTAAATTGCAGAAAAATGCAGTTTCCAAGTAGTTCTTTCGTTTTCAGCTTAGCAGACAGCGAACGAATGATACGCAAGACGGAAAGCAAGCCGAGGACGAATACGAGGCGGATCGTGCGTAGAGGTAGACGAAGATAGTAATGCTGTAAGCCTGTATGCTGTTAATAAGAATGCAGTGCAGCGTAAGTGAGATGTAATGATGATGCCGTTGCCGAATGTTAAAACCGGAGGTGCGGTGGTAAAGGGAAGAAACATGCGAAATGTTGCGGCGCGGTTGTTTTGACCGGTTACGGTTGTTTACTAAGTTCCTATTGCAGTTAGCGCCACTTCGGCGGCTCCCGATTGGATAGATCAATCTCGAGATTATGTAAGACAGTTTTGTTGGTCACAATGAGACATGACCTGTGGTGAAGATCTTTGGAGCTTCATTGCTTCTAGAAAAGGAAGTATTCTTCTTTAAACACCATTATCTGCTGTTTCAAAATCCATCTAACGCGTTTTACACAACCAACGTTGCGGCAAGAAGCCACTCTAACAGCCTCCAAAAACAGAGCAATTTATTCGCTCTCATAAACGAGCTTGGCTGACATAAGCAGAATCGAGCGGAGAGGCCGGACCTGTCGCAGGTTCTGCGATTCCCGTGACCAGCTCGACCTTTATGGCCGGCCGATTGGCTGTCTTAAAGCTGTTTTGAGAAGGCACGTACAACAGTACAAGACCAGGTCAAGCAGGGCAAGGACGGCTGGTACGAACAGTGCGTTACGTGATCAAACTTGTTTTGTGGGAATTGTCTTCTCCGTGACTGAAGAAAGGAAAGAGCTCTTGACTCCCGCACTCGTAATGTCTGCTTCGTTTGTGGAAAACGGTAGGCACGACTCGTCATGTTACAGGACCCACTCAATTAGCGATCAGTTCCGGCTCTCCGGTGAGCGGGTCCCCAAATTTCGCACAGTACACAAGCCAGCCATACTTGCCCACTGTATACTGTACGGAGCAGAACTCCAGGTTTTCTTTTTTTTTTTTTTTTTTTTTTTTTTTTTTTTTTTTAGCTGCTTTTACGGAGTATGTCGGCTAACGGGCTGCAGCTCCTTCCAACGCTCAATTTTTTTTTCATGTTATCCCGAGATAAAAAAAAAACAATTTTTTTCTTACGCGCGACTCCCGTTCAACCCGTTTACGTTTTTTTCCCCTTCACCACGCATTTCGCCTTGTATAATTGCACAATTAGATGTTTCCATGTTTTTTTGTGTGTTCTAATTCTGTTTTATAAGGATCGGGGGGGTTGTAGTGTGTGTACTATCACCTGTTAATTCCTCGCTTTCCATCTTTGCCTTCGTTTTTCTTTTCCTGTCTTTTGCATTATTTTTTGCTTTTCAGTTTGAAGCTCGGCCATTTCGGAGGGGCGGTTCTTTTTTTTACAGGACACACTCGTCCTCATTGTTCTTTTTGCTCTTCCATTGGCTGTTTGCCGGCCTGCACCAGCTCAACGTCCAACATTGAATTTGTACGATACCGATTTTCGAGCTCTTTTTTTCTTGGGAACGGACCAGCGCCGAAGATCTTGTGTGCCAATTGGATACAACGATTCCGGGGGAAGCAGCTCTGCTATCGCCACTCATTCAATTGGTTGATCCCTCCGCCCTCACGGCCAAGCAAACCAAGCCGGCAACTCGCCCGACCCATTAACGACAGAGAAGGGAAGAAAGACGTCAGAAATGGCTGCCTCGGACGACCAGAAGAATGCCTCGCCCGCAGCCGCTGTTGGTCAGTTCACTTCTTGCTTGTTGGGTTGAAGGAAGCGGGCGTGGGAGAGCCAGAGCGCTGACTTGCCTGCAGAAGACACAACGGTGGCGGAAAATGCCCTCGCCGAGGACGCGGAGGGCGGCGACCAAGCCGGTGAAGGTACGTTTGACCTTCCGCTCGAGGCAACAGATTGGGCTTCATCTGTTTTGTCTTGGCTGCTGACTTGTTTGTGAACAGAGTCTCTCTTCAACCTCACCATCGTCTTGCCGCATTCTCCCGAGAAGCTCTCTGTCATAGTAAGCAGACGAGCCCCGTTGACCGAGCGTCTCGGCCCTCTCTTTGACTAGTCTTCATATTGTCTGACCCTTCTCTTCTCTAGATCTACGCCCATGAGCAAGTCAGCGAAGTCCGCCAGTCGATCATCGAATCCCCGCTGGCCCAGCAGTACTCGTGCTTCCACCTCGAATACAACGGCGAGCGGATCAACGAGTTCGGCCAGATTTCCGACATCAAAGACCTCACACCGGAAGCCGAGATTCACGTCGTCGAAGACCCTTACACCGAAAAGGAGGCGCGCCTCCACGTCATCCGGATACGGGATCTTATCGGCGCCGCTGGCGACCGGCCAGACCCCGTGCACGGCGTTCTGCCCGGCCTGTCCCTCTTCGACAGCGTGACCGCCGAGGCCACCGCCGCCGCTGCGGAGGCCGCTCCCGCGGAATTTGACTTCACGGCGCCGGCCGACCTGAGCGTCCTGTTGCCGCGCCCCGCTACGGACGGGCCGTCGGCCGCTCCGAAAACGGTGAAAGCCCTGCAGATCTCGCCGTGGAACCCACCACCAGCGCATCTCCGCCAGAAGGGCCACCTGCTGTACTTGGTCGTGACGACCAACGAGGGCGAGCAATACCAGATCACGTCCCACGTGGGCGGCTTTTACGTAAACAAGTCGTCCAACGCCAAGTTTGACCCGTCGCCGCGTCCCGCGCCCAAGGCCCATGCGGCGCACTCGCTGTTGTCCCTCATTGCGGATATTTCGCTGTCATTCGCCGCGAGCTTCACGAAGCTCCAGGAGTACAACGGCCAGCGCGACCCGCTGTCGACCTTTCAGATCACCAACGCACTCCCCGCCGCGCCCTGGCTGGTGCCGGCGCCGTCTTCGCCGTCGTGCACACACAGCGCCGACATCACCCGCACGCAGGAGGCGTTCTTGATCGCCGGCTCGGAGAATGTGGACAACCTGCGCGACTGGAACGAGGAGCTGCAGTCGGCCCGTGAGCTGCCGCGCGAGACGGTCCAGGACCGCATCTTCCGCGAGCGCCTGGTGTCCAAGGTCTACGCGGACTACAACGACGCCGCCACCCGCGGCGCGCTTCTGGTCGCCAGTGGCGAGGTCGGACCCCTCAATCCGACCGAGGGCCGGGACGCCCAGATCTTCGTGTACAACAACATCTTTTTCTCCTTTGGCGCCGACGGCGTCGGCACGTTCACCTCCGAAGGCGGCGACGAGGCAGCCCGCGTCGCCACCGGCAAGGACGTGGCGGGCGTGCGCCGCGTCAACCAGCTCGACATCGACGGCCTGTACTCGCCGGGCACCGTGGTCGTCGACTACCTCGGCAAGCGGATCGTCGGCCAGAGCCTGGTGCCCGGCATCTTCAAGCAGCGCGAGCCGGGCGAGAACCAGATCGACTACGGCGCTGTGGACGGCAAAGACGTGGTGGCTGCGGACGAGCGCTTCACGGAACCGTTTGCCAAGCTGTCGCAGGCGTTCCACGTCAAGCGCCACGCGGTGTGGGACAAGGACGGGAAGCGCTTCGAGCTCGAGGGCAGCGTGGAGACGAAGGGCCTGATGGGCACGGACGGCCGCCGATACGTCCTCGATCTGTACCGGATTACGCCCTTGGATATCTCTTGGCAAGAGAATAGCACCGCGAAGAAGGAGGACGAGGCCGCAGCCGACCCGGAGTATCCGCACCGCATGACGGTCTTGCGGCCGGAGCTCGTGGACCTCTACTATCGCTCAAAGATGCGCGAGTGGCTCGATGGCGAGCTGGCAAAGCGGAGCAAGGGCGAGGCCGAGGCCGCGAAGGACAAAGAGACCTCTGGTGCCGAGGCCGTAGAGGGCGAAAAGGCAACGGAAAAGGAGGCAAAAACCCAGGCCGCTGAGAAGCCCGTGGCGGCACAAGAAGCAGCGGCCGCGACCGCGGACAAGCCAACAGCGGAACAAGGCGACGACACTCCGGTTGCGGAATCCCCAGAGGCGGAGAAATCCGTGGACAACCGCATCGACGTGTCCGACTTCAAGTTCTCGCTCAACCCCGACGTCTTCAGCGGGCAGGTGCCGCAGACCGACGAGGAGAAGCAGCAGACGGCGGCCGACGAGAAGGAGGTGCGCGCCGCGTGCCAGTATCTGCACGACGTGGCCATTCCGTCGCTGCTCTCGGACTTGGGCGAGTCGGAGATCAGCTTTCCCATGGACGGCCGGTCGCTGAGCCTGCTCCTGCACAAGCGCGGCATCAACATCCGCTACCTTGGCCAGGTTGCACGGCTGAGCGACGGGCAGCGGCGCCTGCAGTGCCTGCACGACGTGGCGCTGCGCGAAATGATCGCACGCGCGTTCAAGCACGTGTCCGCCAAGTACCTGCGGTACCTGCCGCTGCCGCTCAGCTCGGCCTGTCTCGCGCACCTGCTCAACTGCTTGTTGGGCGCGGAGCTCAACGCGAAGCCGACCGCCGAGGTCGACCCGTCTCTTCGCAGCCTGTACGACGACGCGGACTTGGCCTTTGAGACGCTGTCGCCCGAGACGCTGCGCGCGGCCATTGAGACCGAGGTGGCCCGCCGCTTCCGGTTTACCCTGCCGGCGCACTGGTACGTCGAAACGGGCCGGCTGCAGCTTCTGCGCGAAGTGTGCCTGAAGCTGGGCATCCAGATGCGGAGCAAAGCGTTTGTCTTTGCGCCCGAGACGACAGCAGCAGCAGCAGCAGCAGCTCCTCAGGAGAACCAAAACGGAGCCACGAACGGGGTTGCCGCGAATGGTGCCGCCGCAGCAACGAACGGGGCTGCTGCGGCCGCTGCTACGGTTGCTGCAACAAATGGTACTGCCAGCGGCGAGGGAAGCACGACGAAGAACAAGAAGAAGAAGAAGGCCGCGCGCGACGGGTCGCCGTCGTCCATCGAGTCGTCCGAGGCCCGCGCCGCGGCGGCCCGGCCGGCCCACACCTTCTCGCCCGACGACATTGTCAACATCGTGCCCGTGGTCAAGGACTCGGCGCCGCGCAGCGCGCTCGCCGAGGAAGCGCTGGAGGCCGGCAAGATCTCGATCGCGCAGAACCAGACCAAGATCGGCCAGGAGCTGCTGCTCGAGTCGCTGTCGCTGCACGAGCAGATCTACGGCATCCTGCACCCGGAGGTGGCGCACGCGTACCACACGCTGTCGATGCTGTACTACCAGATGGACGAGAAGGACGCCGCCGTCGAGCTGGCGCGCAAGGCCATCATCGTGTCGGAGCGCGTCGTCGGCGTCGACAGCCAGGAGACGCTGCTCAACTACCTGAACCTGGCGCTGTTCCTGCACCAGCAGGGCCAGAGCGCGCTGGCGCTGGCGTACGCCCAGCACGCGCTGCGGCTGTGGCGCGTGCTGTACGGGCCCGACCACCCGGACGTCATCACGACCGTCAACAACGCGGCCGTCATGCTGCAGAGCATGAAGGCGTACCACGAGTCGCGGCGCTGGTTCGAGGAGTCGCTGCGCGTGTCCGAGCAGGTGTTTGGCCGCGCGTCGCTCAACTCGGCCACGCTCCTGTTCCAGCTCGCGCAGGCGCTCGCGCTCGACCACGACAGCAAGGGCGCCGTGCACCGCATGCGCGAGAGCTACAACGTGTTTCTCGGCGAGCTCGGCCCGGACGACAAGAACACCAAGGAGGCCGAGAGCTGGCTGGAGCAGCTGACCCAGAACGCCGTGTCCATTGCCAAGCACGCCAAGGACGTGGAGGCGCGGCGGCTGCGGGCGGGCATCCGCTTTACGACGCGGGGCGGCGCCGCCGGCTCGGTCGTCGGCGGTGCGGGCGCGGGTGGTGCTGGTGGCGTGGTCGGTGCCGCCGCCGCCGCCGGTGTCGCTGCGGCCAACGGCACGTTGCCCACCGCGTCTGCCGCGGCGGCAGCGGCGACGGCCGCTGCCAATGGTAAGCCGTCGATGGACGCACGGTCTATCGACGAGCTGATCCGGTTCATCGAGGGCACGGAAAGCCAGAAGAAGGGCGGCGGCGGCGGCGGCAGCAGCAGCAGCAGCAAAAAGCGGGCCGGCGGCCGGGCGAACCCGAAGCGCCGGGGTGCGGCGGCCGCGTAGGAAGGGGGGAAGAGCGAGGTTAATCGAAAGAAATGACTTTCAAACGGTGTATCATCAACGGGGAAAAAAAGGGGGGACGGAGCAATGAGCATGGGCACGCATCATCTTCCCCATCACACTTCTTTCTTTTTCATGTTCTCCAAGGTTCTCCTACTCTTGGTCTATACCAAACAAAAATTCTTCACTCAATTTTTCATTGTACATATACTCATTCTAGACACCACGAAAGGTGAGGCATTGGGCGGGCATTGTTGGTTAGAGGATAACAGAAAAAGGGGGCGGACAATATAAAATATGCCACTTATTCTCGATTTGGTGCAGATGAGGCATGCAAGAAAATAGAGAATAACTGTTCATGTTGTAGAAAATTTTACGTTCACCGGCATGTTAGCAAAATTGGCCTGTATCGAACACATGCATAGAAATATGCATACGAAATAAACAATAGCGTTTTATTAACAGATTTTGATGGTATGCCAACGAGTGATAGCGCCGTGATAGCTAGCCGAGGGTGGCCGTAGTGGTAAGGCTGATCTGCTGTGCTGTGATTGGTCAGCTTTGGTTGGGGTTTTCATTGTTAAGCAAGAAAATAGCAATGGACTGATGACCACTGCTAATCCTTCCGCAGCATCTACCACGGCCCAACACTAGGTACAACTCATATCGTGGCACGTTGAGCTGGTCAAAGCAGTTGGAACACCCCACCACACCCTTCACTTATGACCGCACCGTGGTCTGTCGTGCCGCGCAGCGTGCGGGCGGCAGCGACCGCCTCCGGCTTGCGGCCGGCCGCCTCCGCCGCCGCGTCTCGGTCGCCGGCCTTCTTTGTGTGTTGCCGGCAATGCTGGCAGAGCCGGCCCGGCCGGAGCAGCAACGACTCGGCAGCCCAGTACTGGCGCAGCTACAGCACAGCCGCCGCCGCCACTGCCACCGCAACGCCGACGCTGCAGGCGCCCGTGGCCCGCGGCGTCGTCGCGCTCGCCTCCCGCCGGCTGCTCGCCGTCGCCGGGCCCGATGCCCTCAAGTTCTTGCAGAACATGCTCACGGCGAACCTGACGCGGCTGGCGGACCGGGCCGACGGCACCAAGGGCGTGCGCGGCCTGTACGCGGCCTTTCTCAGCGCGCAGGGCCGCGTGCTGCACGACGTGTTTGTGTACCGCGACACGCTCGGGCTGGGGCGGGCCGCCGCCGTGAAGGGCGCCGATGACCCGCGGGCGGCCTATCTGATTGAGGTCGACGCCGAGCAGGCCGCCACGCTCGAGAAGCACATCCGGCGGTACCGGCTGCGGTCGAAGCTGGACGTGCGGGTGTTGGATGGTGGCGGTGGTGGCGGCGTCGGCAAGGCCCCGACGGTGTGGCATGCGTGGGGCGGCGACGACGAGGTCCCGTTCTCGGAACAACACGACGACGCCGGACAGGAGCAAACCGTGCCGTGGATTGCGCTGCGTGATGGCCGCGCGCCCGGCCTGGGTTGGCGCTACATTACCGGAGGGGACGCTGCAGCAGCCCCAGCAACGACGACAAAAACAACAACAACAACGCCACCGGTCCCGCTCCCCGTCGCGGACGAGACCGCCTACCGCGTCCACCGCTACCTCCTGGGCGTCGCCGAGGGCCAGCGCGAAATGCTGCGCGACCAGGCGCTGCCGCTCGAGAGCAACCTCGACGTCATGGGTGCCATCGATTTCCACAAGGGCTGCTACGTCGGCCAGGAACTAACCATCCGCACGCGCCACCGCGGCGTCGTGCGCAAGCGCATCTTGCCGTGCGTCGTGTACAGCGACGGCGGGGAGGCGGCAGCAGCGGCAGCGGTGAACAAGCCGGACGCGCTGACGTACGCACCGACCGTCTTCGTCCCCCCCACCGACACCACCGACACCACCAGCGGCACAGCGGCAGCATCGCCGGCCGCCGTCGTTGTGGACGCCGAGACCGTGCCCGCCGAGACCAGCATCGGCCGCGTCGCCAAGCGCGGCCGCAGCGCCGGCAAGTGGCTCCGCGGCGTCGGCAACCTGGGCTTGGCGCTGTGCCGGCTCGAGACCATGACGGACGTCGTGCCGTCGATCGGGGCCGGGGCGGGCGTGGCGGCGACCGCGGCGGCGACCGCCGTCTTCGACCCGGCCAGCGAGTTTTCGCTCAACGTGCAGGCTAGCAGCGGCGCGGCGGCGGCGGAGACCCCGAGTGAGAGCACCACGGCCACCACCGCGGCCGCTGCCGCCGCGACCACCGCCACTGAAACCACAGAGGCGGCGGTGCCTGCTCTCAAGATCAAGGCATTTGTGCCCGACTGGCTCCGGCGGGGTCTGGCCGAGCCGTAGTCGTCGTCGCCGTAGCCCAAGCAGTATGGGACAGGGGAGCTTGTTTAATTTTTGGTACATTAACATGGTAGAGAAGAACGAGCAGTTTTTTTGTACGATAAATCAAATGGGGTATCATTGTCTCTATATCTTTTACACGCTTCTCAAAGCCTCTTTTTTTTGCTGGCACGCGCCAAGCTTTCACCCAACCGTATCCATGGGCACGTCCGATGCCCGTCGAGTGGATGGCGCCGGCCCAAATTTGGGCACCCGCGTGATGAACTTGCGCACCTCCGGGTCGTCGATTTCCTCCCACTGCGGCACGAAGGGCGGCACCACCGCGCTGCTGCCGTTGCCGTGGTCGTCGCTCGTACCGTTGTTGTTGGCTTCTGCCTGCCGCCGCCGCTGGGCCTCACCAGCCGCGCGCAGCCGTTCCATCGTATAGGCAAACAGCGGCCGTTCGTGCACGGGCGTGTCGGCCGGTTGGGCTTGCCGCCCGGTGGCGAGCAGTTTCCGCCACGCCGCATCGGGCGGGCTCGTTGCTGGCTCGTCTGATGGTGGTCGACGTTGCGCTGTAGCGTCAGCGCGCTGCTGCTGCGTCCGCTCCCGGCCCTCGCCTCCCCCGCCGTCCGTCCCCGCCGCCCCTGCCGCCGCTTTCTTCTTCTCTGCGCGCCGCCGCGCCTTGTCTTCCTTTTCGCGCAGCCGCTGCTCGAGCTCGGCGATGCGCGCGTCCTCCTGCCGCCGCGCCCGGTCCTCGGATTCCTGTGCCTGCCGCTGGAGCGCCTCGGCCCGCCGCCGGCCTGCCGCGCGCAGCGCCTCGCGCTCCGACGCCAGAATGTTGGCACCGGCCGTGCTTTCCGAGAAGGGCGCCGCCGGCGCAAACGGCGCCTGCCCCGCGGCGCCGTGGTGCGCCCGCTCGGCCGCCTCCAGCTCGTCCTTGAACCGCCGCCGCTCGGCGCTCATCTGGTCGGCTTGCAGGCGCCGCTGCGCCGCGGCCGCGCGGGCCGTATCGTACACCGCGCGGGCGGCCTCGTCGACGAGCACATCGCGCGCGTGCGCAAACCGCTCGTAGAGGGCCGGGTCGTAGTTGGCGCCGGCCTTGTCCGGGTGGTACTGGAGGCCCTTGCGGCGCCAGGCGCGGTGGATGTCCTCGCGGGACGTGGTGCTGTCGACGCCGAGCAGGTCGTAGAGGTCGGTGCCGCCGGCGGCGCTGTCGCGCGCAAACGCGGCAAGCTCTTTGTCGTCCATGGCTAGATGGGGGTTGGTGGTCGCGTAGAGGGAGTTGTTGCAAGGCGAAAGAGTGAGGAAAAAAAAGGTGGTGGGATCGACCAGGGGGGGGAATAGAAGCACCAAAAACTTGCTTATCTTATCGCCCCTCAGTTAACGCGGGCTCGTGCCACAGTGGTTGTGCTCGCTAACGCGGTGCGCTTTACGCGCAAAGTTGCGGCGAGTCGCCACCCGCAAGGAAAGACTTCCCATAGGTTGGTTTCCTTTCAAAAGGGCAATTACGCTTTGAGACAGTGGCTCTTGCCAATTTCTCGTATTGATCACCGCTACGACAAAACCCCTTGCCTGATACGGCCAGGCGACGCTCGTACCCTCCTCGTCACCAGGGGCGTTGCTCCGTCGGGCCCTCTGTTGCTGCATCAACGCTGTATTGCAGTGGAGAACGGAAATTTACAGCGGATTGGCGAGGTGAGAACAGGATGCCTCCGCTGCGGCGGTGCATTGTATACTTTGCTACAGAAGTAGACTTCAAAGCAGTAGATACGTGGAACAGAAAAGAAATTGTTCAGTCACGTAGAAGCCAAGTAAAAGGCATATCGTTTTTGCGTCGAGACAAATTTGCATCGTCTACAAGATCACCAGAAGTACAGGGCATCACGGCTATTTACAGGGCATGTTCGATGAATGATAGCGAGGTGAATGGTGGGGTCATTACCGGGGGTTACAGTGGGTTTTCGGGCTTCAGCGGAAATTTACAGGCGCCTGGGTGAAACGCAGCCCCCAGCGACGCTTCACCCTATTTAAGGAAATCGGCGTTGCCGGGTTGACTACAACGGCCCCACCCAGAGTAAACATCGCCATTAAAAGGAGAGCTGCGTCTACCTCGTGTGCCATTTGATTCTCTTTTCTTCTTCCCTCTCTTTTTCTTTCGTTTTCTTCTCCAGACCACACCATCTCTCTTCCTCTCTCCCATACTCTCCCACACCTCCCATCTTCTTTGACCCGCTTCGCTTTTTTCCAACCTACCAAAGAAACCAAAGACACATCTGCCTCGCTTCTGCAGCACAATCAAGTCCACTAGATCATCTCGTCTTCTTCTTTTTTGTTTGTTTTTGCTAGTCAAAACAAGCCCTTTTGATCGCCCTTCCGACTTGCATTTGCTCAAGATCGAGACACTGCTTTCGATACATCGAACTTATCACGGCACAACATACCGAAAATACTAACCATACACCAACATTCCAGGAACCATTAGCTTGAGTCTCTTGGAGCTCGTTCGATTCATCGGAAAGCTCATTCAACTTACTCACATCAAACTCATCGTATACACCCCACAAACATCCATCTCTTGACCCTCATCATGGCGTCTGTGGCAGCAGTATCGACCCCCATCAAGTCCCACGCCGGACTCTTCTCTTCGCGGACCGCGGGCGGCCGCATGCCCTTGACGCCTTCACCCCGTCAACGCACTGCGGCCCCAGCGGCGTCCAGCTTCCACTCCTCGCCTTTCACACCCGAGCGGCCGTCCGCAGGGAACAACGGCGATGAGCGGATCTGCACCAAGTCCGTCTACGGCGGCAACCTGGCGTCGCACTTTGCGCGGGCCTCCAAGTCGTCTGCCGCGCCGCGGAACTCGCCCAAGTCCAACATTGCCCGCAACCTCCCGACGCCGCGCAAAGCCCTGGAGCTTGGTGTCTCGGACTTTGCGCTGACTGGCACGGGCCCGCAAACGAAGACACCATCCAGCGCACGCACAAAGAAAACCAGCCTGCGGCACAAGCCGACCAAGACCACGCTGGCCTACGCGGCGGCCGATCGCTTCATCCCCAACCGCGGCGCCAGCTCGGCCATTGCCAACGTCGGCTCGGGCAAGCTCGATCTGCCCGACAAGCAGCGGCCCCAAAGCCGCACAGGCGAAGGCTCTGCTGTTCTCTCGTCGGCGACAGACGATGCGCTCGCGGCCCTGGAAGCGCTCCACATCGGCAACCATGACGACGACCACGACGACTCCGCCAACTATACGCGGCCGTCGCCCCAGAGCGTCGCATACCAAGACTCGCTCGCCAACGCGTGCGGCGTCAACATCAACACGCGCATCTTGCAGTTCAAGCCGGCCCCGCCCGAGTCGTCCAAGCCGATCGACCTGCGCCAGCAGTACAACCGGCCGCTGAAGCCGGCGGGTGCCAACTCGGCACAGTTCCGTCGCCGGATCGCCACCGCACCGGAGCGCGTGCTGGACGCGCCGGGCCTCGTCGACGACTACTACCTCAACCTGCTCGACTGGAGCTCCGGCAACCAGGTGGCCATTGGCCTCGAGCGCAACGTGTACGTGTGGTCGGCCGACGAGGGTTCCGTGAGCTGCCTCCTGGAGACCAGCCCCGACACGTACGTTAGCAGCGTCAAGTGGTCCGGGGACGGCGCGTACGTCGGCGTGGGCCTCGGCTCCGGTGAGGTACAGATCTGGGACGTGGTGGAGGGCACCAAGGTGCGCAGCATGTTTGGCCACGACACACGCGTCGGCGTCCTCGGCTGGAACAAGCACCTCCTGTCGACGGGCGCCCGCAGCGGTCTCGTGTTCAACCACGACGTCCGCATCGCTGAGCACAAGGTGGCCGAGCTCGTGTCGCACACGTCCGAGGTCTGTGGCCTGGAGTGGCGGTCGGACGGCGCGCAGCTGGCGACGGGCGGCAACGACAACCTCGTGTCGATCTGGGATGCCCGGTCTCTGGCCGTGCCCAAGTTCACCAAGACCAACCACAAGGCCGCCGTCAAGGCGCTGGCCTGGTGCCCGTGGAACATGAACCTGCTCGCCACGGGCGGCGGTTCGTACGACCGCCACATTCACTTCTGGAACACGACGTCGGGCGCGCGCGTCAACAGCATCGACACCGGCTCGCAGGTGACCAGCCTGCGGTGGAGCACCAGCTACCGTGAGATTGTCAGCACCAGCGGCTTTCCGGACAACTCGCTCAGCATCTGGAGCTACCCGACGCTCGTCCGCAACGTCGAGGTCCCGGCCCACGAGAGCCGTGTGCTGCACAGCTGTCTGAGCCCTGACGGCCAGATGTTGGCCACAGCCGGTAAGCTTTACACTCTTGGTTTTTTGTGGTCCGCACCATTCTACCACAGGCATCAGAAAACAAAACTAACACAAACGCAGCCGCCGACGAAAGTCTGAAGTTTTGGAAGATCTTTGAGAAGAAGGCAGGCGCCAGCTCCAGTGCCAGTGGTGCCGGTTCGTCAGGCAAGGCCGACATGGTCAAGCAAATGACGATTCGGTAAGAAAGACTGAGAGCAGTGTTCTGTGCTACACACTTTCGCGGCAAATGCTCGGTTCCTTCATTCTTGATGTAAACCAGCCATGGTAGGTATAAATTTTTTTCCTCTTTTTGGGCATTTATATCTGGTTTCATCGGACAGGAGATTGGGGGGGGCGCTCTGGTTTTTTGGTTGTTCTTTCGCCCTACAATTCGAGAAAGACAAAATGTTTGAGTCGTTTCAGCGCGGAGTTGGGGATTTGGTTGGTATTCCACGACGACTATCACGAGAAACAACTGGTCCGACGTACAAGGAAAGCTCTCCGAGAGGAAAAAAGATATGCGAAACGATTTATCATGACGGAAGACACGACAGAGAGCTGGACGACAGTTACTGGACAGTGGTGTAGCAACGGGTTAGACACTGGTATTGACAAACACCTTGGAGCGAAGGTATATCTTGAGGAAGAATGAAATTTTGCAGAGTTTTTCTCAAGTTTGATTACTGGTATAATTTGAATCAATTCATGTAGATATTTGGTGGTTTTTGTAGATGCAGGCGAACATCGTCGTGGCTATAAGTAAGAGCACGTGCTGCCGCAGTTCATGTGCCGGTGGCGTTGAAATGACTAAGCAGAATGGGCAACTTAATGCGGAGTCTGCCTGGCAATTCCAACTTAGCATTAGACAAACCACTTCTTTCCACCTCCTACCGATCTGCTATAATTCTAGGCCTCGAATCCCCAGCAGTGTCGCGTTGCCGAATCTTCCCAATCCACGACGTCGATCGCACGAATCGTTACCATATCCGTGCGGGTGCGCAAAACGTACGAAACGTACCGCTTGCTCGGATATATATATATTTTCGTTTTGTTTTTGTCCTCCCCCCCCCCCAGCTACGGTAGCAGCCTGACTGTCGATCCCGCAGCAGCAGTGCGCGCGCTGAAAGGAAAAACCGAGACAAATTTGAGTTTATACTACGGGAAAAAAGGAACGAACTCCGACCGTTGAAAAGAGACGCAGCACGTGGTCGAGTCCGGTCTGCTTACCCAGAAGACTCGGAATCACAAAGCACTTCCCTCGTGAAGAGAATCTGAGCGACGTCTCGCCGGCGGAAACGTGCAAGCCGGAGGAACGTGGACGAGGCAAAGATTAAACGGACCTTGGTATTGGACGAAGCATTAGGTTCCGCGAACCACTTTGGCTTTCTTTCTCGAAGCAGCCGAACGGCAAGAAAGAAAGACGTCCCGTCGTCGAGCGTCGTTCGCGTGATTTTTGACGCAAAGACTTCGACGAAGACAGACGGCTTCAGCAGTTTGTCGATCGTCTCCGATTCCGCCGTTTTCTTTCCTTCTTCCCTACCATACGGACCCTGTGCAGTCTGTCCCCCAACAACGATCGCCCGCCATGTCGAACGCCGTGGTCGGCTCGGTTTACCAGCAAATCATCGAGGACGTGATCTCGACGTCGCGCGTCGACTTTGAGGAGAACGGCGTGGACGAGGGCGTGTTGGACGGTCTGCGGCAGGTAAGAGAAAAAAAAGACGTTGCGTCTCGTTTTTGATGTGGTCTGCCTTGTTTTTTTTTTTTGCTTTCGTCGCGAGTTTCGTCGGATATCCAAGTTGCTCCTCTTTCATCCTTTTTCCTGTCCACCCTTTTTAAAAGGCCTTTCGGTTTTTTTTTTCTTTGGATTCCCTTCTTCTCCTCGTTGTCATCTTTCCAAAAAAAATCCGTTCATCGGCATCGAGCGTGGGCGCGCCGCCTTTGCTCGTTCTTTGTCGTCTCTTTTCCTCCCACGGGGCCTTCATCGCCTCATTTTGAGAAAAGAGGAGTCACTGGGGACTCGCCGAGGATGGGCGGTGGTGGGCGGGCCTGTGCTATTTGGATCCCCTATTTAACTTGCACTGCCCCGCTAGGGGAAGGGGGGGCCATTCCCTCCATGTCCTATAGGGACAACAGCCTCCCCCTTCTGATTGGTGCGGTGCCAAGTGGCGATCTTACTGTGTCACGTGCATACCATATATACGATCAAAGAACGCAAAAGGGAAATTGTATATTTCTTTGTCTTTGGTAGGATTTGGCTGACTCGTTTTCACCAACACCCCCACCCGCAGGGATGGCAGAGAAAATTGTCACAATACAACGTGGCCCAGTTTCCATGGGATCCCAAGCCCGACCCGGAAGCGGCCGCGAACGGCGGCACGCCGACGGCGTCATCGGCAACCCTCGCCGGCTCGTCGGGCGGTGCCGTGGCATCGCCGGCTCCCCCGTCGACGACGGACACCAGCTTCTCACAACCTACGATGAGTCCCATGCCGGGGTCGCAGGGCTTGCCCATGCCCAGCCTGCCCATGCCGTCGTTTGAGCCGGGCGGCGGCGGCGGCGGCGGCGCCAAGCTGGAGGACGGGTCGTCGGACCACCAGCACTACCAGGGCATCAAGCTGGAGCCCGACAGCCAGAGCGATTCCCGCAGCGGATTGGCAAGCGTGCCGGCCGCGACGCCGGTGCCGCCGCCTGCGGTCCCCACATTTGCCACGCTGCCCGGCGGCAGCGGCCCCGCAGCGATCCGGGCCGTCCAGCAATTGCAAAAAACATACGGCGAGCGTGCCGCGGCCTCGATCAACGCGATCCACTCGGGCATGACGCAAGGCAGTAGCAACAACGCGGGCCCGCAGCAGCAACAACAGCCACAACAACAACAACAGCAGCAGCGGCCTGGTCAGCCCCAGGCGCTCAGCGCGCAGCAGTACCGCGCGCAGGTGGCGGCGCAGACGGCGGCGCAACTGAACGGCGCAAATGGCGTACCACGGTCGCAAGTCGACGGTAGCAGTGGCGACGACGTGGACGATGGCAACATGGACAGCGCCGGCGCAGCGTACGAGGGCGTGTTGTTACAACAGCAAACGGCAGGCCAGCCACCCGTTGAGCTGGGCCGCCTGGCGATCGACAACCTGCTCCACGCACAGATGGCACGCCAGGCACAGCAAATGGAGGGCGGCGGCCTGATGGTGCCGCTGCGGCCGCCTGCCGCAGCAGCCCGGCAGGCGCGCAGTGGGGCCGCGATGGATCCCCCTCGCCAAGTGGCAGGGGAACCACAGCAGCCGCAAGCCCGAAGCAGCGCCGCTGCCGCCATAGCACAGACAGACGGCATGGGCGGCGGCGACGACGACGACGACGAAGACACGAAAAATGGCATCCTCGACGACGAAGACGCCATCAACTCCGATCTGGACGACCCAGAGGACGACAAGGACGACGACGACGACGAAGACGACGTGATGGGCCCGATTATGCTCTGTGTGTACGACAAGGTGCAAAGGGTCAAGAACAAGTGGTAGGTATTGCACTTTGGACTTCCCACAACAGAAACGCACACGTTGTCTATTCTTTGTACTAATAATTTTTTTTTTTTTTCAACAGGAAGTGTACGCTCAAGGATGGCGTACTCACTGTTAATGGCAAAGAGTACGTCTTCCACAAGGCGACAGGCGAATACGAATGGTGAGTTTTGGGCGGTCGCGTACGGGTGTCGGGGGGGCGCGCCGGGCGTCGGTCGTCGGGGGGCTCGGGGATGTCGGGGAGGTCGGCGGATTCATCGTAACGTGAAAAAAAAAGAAAGAAAGGAAAAAAAGGGAATTGCTCGTGCAAAATTGCAAAAAGTGCACTATCCGAGGTTGCTACAGCAGAATTTTGTCTGTTATCGAGTTCTTCGCGTCGGCTGCTTTTTTCAACGGTCCTCACAGCCTGATTCATTTTTCATGTTCTACAATCCTACGGAAGCAGCAATTTTCTTAAGGCGGGGGCGTGTGGGGAGAGGGCGGCTTTGTCTTTTACTTCCAGGCGCACGTTTAGTTTTTTGTTGCTTTTTTTCTTCCCCTTTACTATTCATCGTTTGGAAGTGGTTTTTTATACCATCGTCAGATTTCGGGGGTCAACGAGTCTCGACCTAATTTTTTAGGTTTTTAAGGGACCAAAATACATAAAAAAATAAATTTCATGTGAATCTACAGTGCTCTCGTATCTAGTCCGTAGGTAATCCGTATCTAGTCCGTGTCTGGCCCGTTAAATCTCACCCAACATCCCAAAAACGGCTCACGTTAGGCGCAACAGTCCGGCTCGCTTGGAACTACCCCGAATTTCGACGGCGGAGGTACCATATAAAACGGAGCCAAAGCCGTGCCATGCCAGATCCGGTCCTCCCGCTTTTGTTTTTTCCCCTCTTCTTTTTCCCCTTTTTTGTTGCCTGTTGGGCGTCGGCGTCCCTGTTGTAACAAAAAAAAACAGGGGAAATTTTTTTTTTTTTTTAAAAAAAAAAAAAAAAAAAAAAAAAAAATATGGTCACCAGATCAGCATCGCCACGTCCGACCCATCTCCGGCCTTGTACCCGTTTCGTGCCCACCACCCGCCACCACCCACGATGGCCGTGGCCGAGAACCTTTGAGCCTTTCTCTCACCGTTGTAGTCTTTTTATCATAAATTACAAAAAATAATAATAACCAAACCAAGCAAGCATAATGTGCTCCGACCCCGCAGTCGTTGTTTTGCAGTGGTGTTTGTTCTCTCTGTGTTTTGCCCCCTCTGTCCGTCTCCTCGCTCTCCCCCGTTCGTGCAGGACAAGGCGAGAGCGGCTACGTCGTATGTAATAATTCTGTATCGTGGCGTAAAAAGAGGGCCAGGAATCGAGAAGGGGTTTAAATACCGGCCCGACGTGTGCAAGACCGTGACCGTGTTTCTTTTTTTCGTAGAAAGCGAGAAGCCCCCCCCCCAAGCTCATCTTCCCTGTCCATTCTTTCCATTGGAGACTCTCTTTGTTCTGCTTCCCCCCTGTCCGTTCGTTTCTTGTTCTCGTATCGTTCATTCTACAAAACCTACGACTTCTACTTCCTTTCGTTTCCCGGGTTTCGTTCATTCTTTGTTGTCTTCGCTGCCATGTCTGCACCCGTGGTCACGGCGACCAAGCCCAACATTGGTGTGTACACCAACACGGCGCACGATCTCTGGATCGCGTCGGCCGAGCCGTCGGTCGAGGACGTCCAAGCCGCTCGCGACCTGAAGCCGGGCGAGGTGACCATTGCCATCCGAAGCACCGGCATCTGCGGGTAAGACGTTCTGGACTGGGTGAGGGGACAAATGAAAAACAAAAAAAACACTAACACAATGTACGGTCAGGTCCGACGTCCACTTTTGGCGCCACGGCTGCATCGGCCCCATGATTGTCCGGGGCGACCACGTGCTCGGCCACGAGTCGGCCGGCGTCGTCGTCGCCGTCCACCCGGACGACAGCCAGGTCCCGCCGGCCCACCGCCTGCGTGTCGGCGACCGCGTCGCCCTCGAGCCCCAGGTCATCTGCGGCGCCTGCACGCCGTGCCTCACGGGCCGCTACAACGGCTGCGAGGCCGTCAAGTTTCTGTCGACGCCGCCCTATGCCGGCCTGCTGCGCCGCTACGTCAACCACCCGGCCGCCTGGTGCTTCAAGCTCGGCGACAAGCTGTCCTGGGAGGAGGGCGCCCTGCTCGAGCCCATGAGCGTCGCGCTCGCCGGCCTGCACCGCGCCCGCCTCGAGCTCGGCGACCCGCTGCTCGTCTGCGGCGCGGGGCCCATCGGCCTCATCACGGCGCTGTGCGCGCGCGCCGCGGGCGCGTGCCCGCTCGTCATGACGGACGTGGACGCGGGCCGGCTGGCGTTTGCCGCGACGGTCATCCCGGGCGTGCGCACGGTGCGCGTGCCGGGGCCCAAGGACCCGCCGGCGACGGCCGAGGCGACGGCCGCGCGGATCGTGGCCGAGGGCTTCGCGGGCGTGGAGCCGGCGCTGGCGATCGACTGCACGGGCGTGGAGAGCAGCATCGCGGCGGCCGTGTGGGCCGTGCAGTTCGGCGGGCGCGTGTTCGTGATCGGGGTGGGCCGGGACGAGATCAAGATGCCGTTCATGCGGGCGAGCGTGCGGGAGGTGGACCTGCAGTTCCAGTACCGGTACAGCAACACGTGGCCGCGGGCGCTGCGGCTGGTGGAGAGCGGGCTCGTGGACCTGCGGCCGCTGGTGACGCACCGGTTCCCGCTGGAGGAGGCGATCGAGGCGTTCCGGGTGGCCTCGGACCCGACGACGGGGGCGATCAAAGTGCAGATCCAGAGTTTGGACTAGGGGAAAAAACGAGGCAGAAAAACAAGATGGGGTCGATGTATTATGGGTTATGTTTAGGGGAATCCTCCAAGTTATAATGTCCATTTGCCCATCAAGGTGCTGTCGAGCGACCGCTGCCAGGAACGGAACACTCGAAGTGAGCCTGTAAGCTAAGGGACGGAAGCCCATAATAGGGACTAGAAGTGTCTCCTACTAGACCTGAAGTTGCTCTACAGCCGCTGTTCTACCGCTGTAAATGAGATAGCGTCCGGCTCCCGTCCGGTAAAGCCTGCTCGTAGCTTCCCCAATTGACGCCCTCTCATTGGCTGGGACGTGCCTCCCGGACCCGCCCCAATTGGCGCTTTTTTTTTTCTTTTTTTTTTTTTTTTGGCTGGCGACATCTCCCGAGCTTTTCCTCTCTTCGGTTTCGGTTTTTCCGCTCTACTCTCTTTTTCCCTCTTCCCTTATTCCGTCTCCTGACACCTAGACAACGACGAACGGCATCAATTGCTCTTTTCTCTTCTTCTTCTTTTTTCATCTTCACTCGTTATTTTTTTGGTTCCCGGTTGCCACTTTTTTTATTCAAACCTCTCCGCTCAATTGTCTCATTCGGGAAGGACCTCCCGCGGCATTAATTACTAATATTCTTTGTTACTTCCCTTTTCGCGTGTGGGTCAAGTTTGCCGCGCTTTTTTCTTCCTTTCGAATTCGCGCGTTCTCTGTTCGATCACGAAAACCTGTCCTTCTCTATCTCGAACCCCCCCACCCCCATCTATCCGCATATAGCACAGCTTTTCGCCATGTCTGTCTTCCGTCCATCCACAATAGCTACGCCCGCACGGCTGGCCCTGCGCCGGTCGGCTCCGCGGCGGTTCCAGTCTACCTCGCCGAGCTCGTCTTCGTCGTCATCCTCCTCGTCCGCCTCGTCCGCTTCTTCGAGCGCCCAAGATGCCGCCGCCAAGGCACGGCAGACCGCGTCCGACGTCACTGCCCGGGCCAGCCAGGGCCTGTCGCGCGTCACCGCAGCGGCCGGCCCCGTCGTAGCCGGTGCCGCCCGTGGCGTGACAAACGCCCTCGGCCGCGTCGGCGGCCGCACCGGCCGGTTTATCAACTTTGTGGAGCGTACGTTTTTTTTTCTTTCTATTGTCCGTCTGTTTTCTACCGGCTTCATTGTGTGTGTTGTGTACGGTTTGCGCTAACTAACATCTCTGCCCACAGGTCAAACGCCCTTTGTCGTCTACTACTCCCGCGTCGGCCTTGAGCTCTCGCGCCTCGTCTTCCGCGCCCAGAAGATGGCGCCTCCGTATGTTGTCTTCTTTTTTTGTTGTTGTTGCGAGTTCCGCGCGGCCGCGTTATGGAATCGGATACGATACTAACCTAAATGCCCCTTTTTCCAGCCCCCTTGCGACGTTCCAAACCGCGTTCCAGAACGCATGGAAGCAGCTCCAGCACCCCGCCCAGCTGCTCCAGTCTTCCGCCTCGCTCGTACAGCAGGCGCGTCGCTTGACGCCCACGCAGCTCGCCGCCGGCGGTGTCCTGGCAGCCGAGCTGCTGGGCTTCTTCACCGTGGGCGAGATCATCGGCCGCTTCAAGCTCATCGGCTACCACGGCACCGGCCCGGCGGCCGAGGGCCACCACTGAGGAAAATGAAAAACACCAAAGCAAGCGATCCGGGTTCCATAGAATGACGGTTTGCCGAGAGAGGAGGGAGGAGGGAAGAACGATGAAGCGACTCGGCAAACATTGTGTGGCTTGAAACCTTGATGGCCATGCCTGGTCGATCCTCCTTCTTCCTCGTGTTATCTTACTTTGTTTCTTTTATATTTCTTCTTTTTTTGGCTTTCTTATCTATCTTTCCTATGTAAATTTTATACGTGTACATCAGCTGTTGCATAAAAGAACGGGAGGACGGGGTTTCCAGAGGTCCGGGGCCGAGGGTTCACACGTTAAGACGAAACCTCTTGCTGAAAAGAGGCAAAAAGACAAGACGACATAATAGAACGGGTTTTGATTTACCTGCCGAAATCAATGTGCGAACAACCGCTGGCAACCTACTAAGTCAAGCACTACCAACACGAATCGAAGAACAGCGAGCACAAGGAGCACAAGAGTATAAAGAGAGCACCGTCCGGATCGTACATAAATCATATACTCACGTCGCTTTTGATGCCAGCTTCTCTTCCTGAAGCCGATGGAAACAAAGCCATACGATCCGACACGACGCGAACACGATGTAAAGTGGTACAGGGAGAACGTCAACATCACGCCAAGGGAAGTCTTGTTGCCTTGTTTTCTTTTTCTTTTTGCTCGCCCGTAATCGCTCTTATATACATACAAAAATCAAAAGCACGCCCTTCTGTTTCAACAACCTAAACAGTATTTGTCCACCAAGCTTCGCAAGAAGCGTTGTTAGCAGACTTGCCTTTGCCAAACTGCGCCGACGACCATCCGTTGGATTCACTTACCCGTCCCAGACCGGTCCCCCGGCAATGGTGTAGTTCTCAGTCGGGTCAGTCACGTCTGGTTGCGCCGTGCCGTGTCAAGAAGATCACAACGAGGAGACTCACAAAGGTTTTCCGCATGTCGTCCGAGTAGACGTCAATCCGGATCGAAGGGTCTGCCCCGAGAGTCAGTTCAATAGTTTTTCGTTGCCAGGACAAGTCTGCCTCCCCCAAAACATACCATCGGCGTCGTACGCCCCCGGGAACCGCTTGTAGAACGACGCCGGCGGCACCGCCGTGCCCGTGCCCGTCACGTTGAGGTGCGCGCACTCCGGGTAGAACTGCGGCTTGTTCTCAATGTGGATGCTCAGGATCTCGTGCCGCACCACGTACAGGCCCGCCTTGAGCGTCGCCGGGATCGTCACGGGCCACAGGTCCGGCGACCCGTCCCAGTTCTGGAACTGCTTCTGGTACCAGATGCCCTCGGCGAGGTTGCCCGTGCCGGGAATCAGGCCGGCCTCCCAGATCTTGACAAAGTCGAGCGCGTTGACGTCAACGCCCGTGCAGCCGCCGTGCGCCTCGTCCGGGCACGCCGCGATCCACGCCGTCATGGGCCCCACGGGGTGCAGCCAGTACCAGTAGACGGCCGTCAGGTTCTCGCCGGCGGCGATGGGGATGTACGCGGGGCCCGGCGTGCCGGGCTTGTTGCAGGCGAGGTAGGTGTCGTTGACGCTGAAGATGGGGTCGATGGAGGCCCACTTGCGCTGGACCATCCACGGCTGGCCGTCCTGGTCGGCCGCCGGTTCGTCGGGGTCATACCTGGGGACTTCCGTCAACAAGAACCCACTAAGAAAATAGAAAGAAAAAACGGGAAGGGCTTACCCCCGGTACCAGACGGGCGGATCGCCGACGGTGTAGTTGGCGAGGCCGCCATGGGCGACGACGACGACCGGCGCGGCCAAGACGGCGAGCAAAGCTAAGAGACGCGTTGCCATGGTCGTTTCGGTCGGCGCTGCAACGACAAAAAAGGTGGAGACGGGAGAAAGGAAGCGAAGGAGAAAAGCACAAAAAAAAAGAAAAAAAGAAAGCACGAACGGGCTTGTCTTGGCGCGGAGCGGAAGCATATAAAGGGGTATATAAAAGGGTGTATACCGTCCGTCTACCTCTTGGACAAATGTCTTCAACAGCCTGCTCGGCAGAGGGTCGTCGTCTGTCCTCGGCAACCGTCCATAGCCTTGCGTTGTAAACGCACAGCAGCTCTAGAAGACTCTTGCCCCGGGGGGATAGCGAAAGGGCTGGAAGAAAAGGGGGAAAAGGAAGGGAGAACCAGGTGGGTAAGGTGAGGAAGGCAATTGTTCAAGTGGAAGCGGCAGTTTCACCGCCAACAACCACCAGCGGCCAGATGTTTTAATATTGCTGTCGTTTGTCTGGCTGCGTGAAGAGACGTGCAAACATGACTTGATCCCGGGGGAGGCTGGTTAAACTCTCGGGGCAAGCAAAGAGCTTTCGGAACAAGGCGAGCCACAATACGATGCCGAACGATATCGGTCAGTTTTTTTCAAAGTAAATATAAAGAGCAGGCCCTGCTTTCTCTGCAACGGGACTCCGGCATTCGATCGGGAAAATGGGGAAAAAGAGAAAAAGGGGGAGGAAAGCTCTCTCCAGGTAAATCCCAGAACATGCGCCTCTGGCAAGTTGTCTCCTCTCCTTCTCTCTTTCTCAGACAATTTCAATGCACCAGCTTTGTTTAACCTTTCTTCCTCTTTTTATTTGTTCTGCTTATTCTTCATTTTTGAATGTTCTGCTGCTGAAATTCGAGGATATTAGGATGAACAATTCGGCCTAGTTTCCATCTATCGTAGGCACCTGACGAAGGATCACCAAACCATAAAAGAATGGCCTGTAAACAGAGACTAGAAGGAGGGCCAACTTGATGAAGCATCTCAAAGGGCATCGTTGCAGTGCTTCTCTATGTCTCTAACGACGAGCGACTTTTGCCGGCTGCCGCACCAGAAAGAGTTCATGGATGTTTGTTTCGGGGCTCGGACCAGCGCCTGATTTGTGCGATGGTTTCGAGAAAGGCAATGAACTCCCATGGTATCGAATTCGATGATGACCTGCCTATGATCGTAGCCATTTCTCCTACGGTAATGATTCGTTTGTGACGAAAAATAACTATCGTCTCTGGCTGGGCAGACAAGGAACTCAGCCATCTACCCTGCCGGTTCGGCTTGCCTCCTTTCGTCCCTGTACCTTTTTTTTCTACGTAGAGAATAAGTCATCTTTTTCTTTCTCCCACTTTGCTTTTGTCTTTCCTCCATTCTCCTTCTCGGCAACGTTGTATGCGGTTTTTTGCAATCAAAAAGGCACACCTCCGCACCAGATTGGGACCAGAGGAATAGCCGCCAATCTGCAAATGCTGCTTTCTATATTGCATACATATATCGTTCCCCATACCCCGTCCCTACCCATTTTTGCCATGTTTATTCTGGAAGCGGTGTTCCCGTTCTCCTCATGCGGCGACAAAATAGCCAAATTGCCGCACTATCCAAACCTGCCGTGTGCTGCGGAGTGACAAGCGTTTGGCCCTGCTTTTGATGCCTCCGCAATTTTTGTGAATCAAGAAGAAGGACGACATTGTGGTCCGTAAAAGAAGTCGTTGGATCCAGATGTGGATCATTGACGTCGAAAGGTGGAAAAGCGGAAGCTGTCTTTCACAGACATGTTCATCATAACCACCCCCATTTTTTTCCCTTTTCCCTCCCCACCTCCAACGGGTTTACGCCTCTCTAACACTATAGAAGCCCTCCTCCCTTCTTCAGCAATGTTATATCAGCGAGCCGAGTATAAAGGAGGGCTGTTTAATCCACCACTCACCAGGCCGCTCGGCTCTCCGTTCCCCCATCGCAACGAGCCGCCTCAACCCATATTCATACTATAAGCAGAGACACAATGCTTTCCCTCGTCCTCCCACGTCGTCATAGTACTGAGTCGTTGAAAGCAAATGAGAGTGGATAGTGGATAGTGGAAAGTGGGAGAACATAAACTCCCACGAGAAACCCACCAAAGCAGGTTTCCAGACCGGAACCGGGAATGTCGGCAGGGAGCCAAGACCGAGTAAAGCGGTTCAGGTGGGAAAGAGGGAAGGAGGCACGCCTCA
Source organism: Fragosphaeria purpurea (assembly GCA_002778095.1). Lineage (NCBI taxonomy): Eukaryota > Fungi > Ascomycota > Sordariomycetes > Ophiostomatales > Ophiostomataceae > Fragosphaeria > Fragosphaeria purpurea. The sequence continues at coordinate 4,634,406 of PCDL01000021.1, forward strand.
AGAGTGAAAAGGGGACATCAAGATGACTATAGAGGGACAAGAAACAAAGACACAAAGGCACGGGTTGCCGAGCGCCGGTGTCAGCAGGAACACTTCATATACAGCCGCACATAGGTACTTTGTCTTTGGTGGTATTCTGATAGTATACGGAAGTACCACCTTCTTCTCCCTTGACGAGAAGAAAAAACCAATGTCAACAGCAGCCCCTTCAAATCGGCGTCCATATTTTATCTCTGTCCTCAGTCCCAATTATCTGACTTCATCCGGGACAAACGACGCCCTTCATCAGCCGGGGAATAAGTCCAATAATGTGTAGCCATCCCAATATGACTCTCTCCTCTTTTTGTTCCCCCTTCCTTCTTGGCCTATTCAGGGGTATCGGCCAGTTGTCCCCGTTCCTGGCGCGTGGGCACCATGTCCTTTGTCGTCGTCCAATGTAGCTGACCTTTCCATCAGTCGTTTCTTTTCTCCGCTCGCCCTGAATACATAAATATATATTATGTTTGTTGCTCTTCTTCCGAGAGGCCCTTTCGCAGGGGAACGCTGAGACCCGTTGCGCTTTTTTCTTCTCTTTCCTTTTTCTTCTCTCCTTTCCCTCCCTTCTCTTTCTTCTTCTCGCCGTTTTCCCCATCCTTGCTTCAAAAACTGTTGTTTTTGTTGGGTTCCTCACACTGCTGTTGAAACCGTCACCTTTCCTCCCTACTAGTGTTCTCGAGAAAAAAAATGGTGCAGTTAGTCTCCGCCCTCCTCCTGGCCGGCACGGCCCTGGCTCTCCCGGCCAAGGACATCTTTGGTGTCGACCAGGCTTGCGTCGTGCCCGCGAGCATCGCCGCCGTCAGCAACGCGAAGCTGCCCGATCCCTTCACCACTGCCGCCGGCGACAAGGTCACCACCAAGGACCAGTGGGCCTGCCGCCAGCAGGAGATCAGCAAGGCCATGCAGCAGTACGAGCTCGGCGACTTCCCCGGCCCGCCGGACAGCGTCAAGGGCACCCTGACGGGCAACAGCCTCAAGGTCGACATCACCGTCGGCAGCAAGTCGGTCTCCTTCACGACCAGCATCCGGAAGCCCGCGGCCGGCGGCGGCGCCGGCGGCGTGCCCGCCATCATCACCATTGGCGGCTCGTCGCTGCCCATCCCGGGCACCGTGGCCACGATCAACTTTGACAACGACGGCTTCGCGTCGCAGGCGTCGGGCTCGTCGCGCGGCCAGGGCAAGTTCTACACGCTCTTCGGCGCCGGCCACTCGGCGGGCGCGCTGACGGCGTGGGCCTGGGGCGTGGGCCGGCTCATCGACGCGCTCGAGCAGGTCAACGCCACGTCGGGCATCGACACCACCAAGCTGGGCGTGACGGGCTGCTCCCGCAACGGGAAGGGCGCCTTCATCGTGGGCGCGCTCAACGACCGCATCGCGCTCACGCTGCCGCAGGAGTCCGGGTCCGGCGGCGCGGCCTGCTGGCGCATCTCGGACCAGCAAAAGAGCGCCGGCAAGAACATCCAGACGGCCGGCGAGATCGTGGGCGAGAATGTCTGGTTCTCCAAGAACCTCAACAGCTACACGTCCAAGACCAACACCATGCCCGAGGACCACCACATGCTGGCGGCGCTGGCGGCCCCGCGCGGCCTGTTCGTCATCGAGAACGACATCGACTGGCTCGGCCCCGTCTCGACCACCGGCTGCATGAAGGCCGGGCGCCTCATCTACAAGGGCGCCGGCGTGCCCAACAACATGGGCTTCTCGCTCGTCGGCGGCCACTCTCACTGCATGTTCCCCAGCGCCCAGCAGGCCGACCTGACCACGTTCATCAACCACTTCCTGCTCGGTACCGGTGCGGCGCCCGACGCCATTGAGAAGTCGTCCGCTACCGTCGACATGACCTCCTGGGTCGACTGGACCATCCCGACTCTGACGTAAGGGGAAGGCATCGTGGCAAAGGGGGGGAACGACGTCAGGGCAGGCAAACGAAGAAAAGACCAGCTGTGTGTGTGTGTGAAATAGGCTAGACACCCCCCCGAAAAAGATCCTGCGCGCGCAATTGTACGTGCAAAAGGCTGGTTGATCTGTACATAAGGTGAAACGCCGAGAACGTAAAAATATAAGCAATGTAAAAAGCAATAACAACCGAGACCGAATGACGAAAGATCACAGCTGCAATGTAACTCTATGGAGACCCCGGTTGCTCGTCGTCCGCGTTGTCGGGGACCCAGCCCTTGGGCCGCTCGCTGCCGCGCACGCGGAAATCGTAGCCCAGCCGCTCTACCTTTTGCACCGATGTCTGCAGCACCTGCATCTTGGACTTCCACGACTTGTCGTGGCGCTGCGGCAGCATCTGGAAGAAGCTCGTCAGCGCCTGCATGTCGTTGACGACCGTGCGGTCGCCACCGTCGTCGTCGTCGTCGTCGTCGTCGTCGTTGTTGTTTTCGCCGCGGGCGAGCTGCCCGCGCAGTGCCGCCGATGTCGTCGCAAAGCGCATCATCTCCCCGGACAGGTCCAGGACGCCCATGAGGTAGTCGTGCTCGTCGGGCGCAATGGTGGGGACGGCGGCGTCCTCACCGGCGTCGAACTCCGCGTCTGCGGCCGCCTCGTCTTCGCCTTCTTTGGTGGTGGCGGCGGCGGCCGCCGCCGCCGCTGCCCGTCCCTCCCGGCAGAGCTGCGCAATCTGCGCCGCCGTCTCCTCGGGGCTCACCAGCGCCTGGTGCTGCAGGTAGTAGCGGAACGCCAGCGCCTCCACCAGCTCCTCTAGACCAAACAGCACGCGCCCGTAGCGGCTGCGGTTGATGCCCTGCAGCTCGGGCGCCAGGCCCGCCAGCAGGCGGCCAATTTCGGCCAAGCGCGCGCCGACTTCGCGGTCGACCTCCGGCGCCAGGTCCGGGTGCAGGCGGCGGACGCGCTGCAGAGCAAAGATGGCCTTCTTGCTGAGGGCGGTGATGTCGCGGGAGGCCTTGACGACGCGCTCACGGCGGTCGTGGTGGGCGTCGAGGTGATCGCGGAACTGCTCAAACATGGGCGTGTACGCGTTGCGCGGCGCAGCCGACGAAGACGACGACGCGCCCGGGCGCGCCGGGCGTTTGTTCGATGACGCGCGGTTGGACCGGTCGCCCTCGCCCTGCCACCGGCGTTTTCCCTCGGGAGCCATTGTGGGTGGGTGTTCTAAGCGGTCGAATAAGGGCAATGGGATCGTGTCGGGAAATTGTTGTCCTTTTCGCGAGAAGCGAGCTTATTGAACACTACCATTGGTCCTTCACGAAATCGAGGAAAGAACGATGCGGCTTGACAGGATAAAAAAGGAAGGAGTTGAAGTTGCCAATTGTGGGGCCAAAACGGGTTACTAAGTGCCGGGCCCGCAGCAAGAGCACCTTCCGCTTCGAGAGAAGAGAGCTGTAGAGCTTCTTTGGGCGCTCTCTACTTCGGCTTTCCACCACCACCACCACACGACGATTTCATCCGAGTTCGCCGTGTGACCATGGCGTCTCGTCCTTCGACACGAAGCCAATCGAGATGGCAGATTGATCAAAAAATACCGCCGCAGCCACCGCAAAGCTTCGACACGTCCACATCCCCCCCTTCTGCCGCCTCCGCCTTCTTTGCCCGCCCGGCCGCCGTCTACGGTGCCGCTGCCGCCCTGCGCCTCGTGCTACTCCTCTACGGCCTGTGGCAAGATGCCCACTCTCCCGTCAAGTACACCGACATTGATTACCTCGTCTTCACGGACGCCGCCCGATTTGTGGCTCAGGGAGCGTCGCCTTACGAACGCGCCACCTACCGGTACACGCCGCTGTTGGCGTGGGCGCTGCTGCCGGCGGTGAGTGGGGGCGCGGACGGGGGTGTCGAGGCCAACCGAAGTACGGGGTGGTGGTTCGTCGTCGGCAGCCAGCTGCGGTTCGCCGCGGGCAAGGTGCTGTTCGCGGTGGCGGACCTGGTGGCCGGCTGGCTGCTGGAGCGGGTGGTGCGGGAGAGCCTAGACCGGAAAGCCGCTGGAACCAACGGACGCGGCGTCACCGGCAGCAGCAGCAGCAGCACAGCCGCCACCACCGCACGCATGTACGCCAGCGTGTGGCTGCTCAACCCCATGGTGGCGGCCATCAGCACGCGCGGCAGCGCCGAGGGCCTGCTGGGCGCGCTCGTGGCGGCGCTGCTGTGGGCGGTGCAGGTGGCGCGGCGGCCCGGACTGGCGGGCGTGCTGCTGGGCGCGGGTGTGCACCTCAAGATCTACCCGTTCATGTACGCGCCGGCCATTGTGTGGTGGATGGACGCGGAGCGGATGGGGGGCGGACGGACGACGACGACAACGAAGAGCAGCAAGAAAGATGTTCGGCACCCACTCCTAGCGTTTTTGACGCCGGCCCGTCTGTGGTTGGCGGCCACCAGCCTGGTGACGTTTTTGAGCTTGAATGCGGGCATGTATTACTTGTGAGTGCGCGCGCCTTTTTTTGTCGATCAAACGAGAAAAAGGTTTGTCTCTTCCTAACAACGATAACAAAAAAGGTACGGCTTTCCGTTCTTGCAGCACACGTACCTGCACCACGTCACGCGCATCGACCACCGACACAATTTTAGCCCCTACAACACGCAACTGTACCTGTCGTCGGCGTCGGCGTCGGCGGCCGCAGCGGCGCTCAACGCGGGCGGCGGTCTGTCGTCGCCGGCCCGTGCGCTGCCGCCCGTCGAGTCCCTCGCGTTCCTGCCGCAGCTGCTGCTGGCGACGGTCCTGCTGCCGCTCGTGCTGGCCAAGAAAGACCTCGCCGCCACCATGCTGGCGCAGACGTTTGCGTTTGTCGCGTTCAACAAGGTGTGCACAAGCCAGTACTTTTTGTGGTACATGGTGCTGCTGCCGGCGTACCTGCCGCGGTCGTCGCTGGTGCAGCGGCGGCCGCGCACGGGCCTGGCGGCGCTGGCGCTGTGGGTGGCCGGGCAGGCCGCGTGGCTGCAGCAGGGGTTTGCGCTCGAGTTCTGGGGCCGGAGCACGTTCGTGCCTGGTCTCTGGCTGTCGTCGCTGGCGTTCTTCTTGGTGAACTGCTGGATCCTGGGGGTTATCGTGGAGGATGTGGGCGGCGGCGCCGGCGGCAGCGGCGACGCAGCTACTGCCTAGGAGTCTGCCAGGCCGTGTACAGGTAAAACCTTGCATAGTAAGAGCGTGCGTAACGTTTTGTTTGCAAAATGCATAAGATATCAAATATGAGTGTCAGAATGGGGGGAGGGTGCGGCCAGCCTTTTGCTTTTAGTCCAACTCCCGTCACATTGTCCAAATTCCCAATTGCTCGCCTCACCAAAACAAAACAACAAAGTAATGAACATCGAATGCCTCCTCCAAATGAACTCCGCCTGCCTTGCCCCTCCCCTTGTACGTATCTACTGGACAATACACCAACCAGCCTGGGTTTTAATGGTATCGCGCCTGAACACCCATCCACCCCATGCCCGGGGGTCTTGAACGCCATGCTCGCATGCCAAAAAAAAAAAAAAAAAAAAAAAACACAAAAAGAGGCGAGAAAAAAAATAAACAAAATGCACAGATATAACCAGAAAATGAGGAAGAGGTCTGAGCAATACAAAAAAAAAAGATAATCAAAATTGGTACGACAGGCACCGGTCGTGTGGATTCACATCGTGGCCAAAGCGACGAAGAACGCGTAGTTGCTGAGCTTGAGCGAGACCACACGTTTCTTGGGAAATTCAGGGTTGAGGACCATGCGGCCGTCCTTGTTCACGGCCATCTCGCCAAACGTCTCGGACAGCTCCTCCCAGCGGATGCGGGGCCGCACACGGTTCAGCTCCGCGACGATTGTGTCGCTCCACACGCCCGATGCCCAGCCGTTGTGCATCAAGAAAAATGGGTTGAGAGGCGGGATAGGGAACTCTGTTCATCAACCGTTAGCACAAGTCACGGAAGAAACAGCGGAAAGTACTTGTGCCAATAAAGAAGGACAAAAGTAACACCCACCGAGGTCGACATAACGAATGCGCAGGTGCTCCAGCTGCGTCAGGCGCGCCATGGACCGCACGCCTGCGAGCACCAGCGCTTCAAACGCGCGGATAAAGTTGATGTCGGTGATGCCGGAGCCCGACTCGTGCCAGTGGTTCACAGCACGGCAGCAGTTCTTCACCGTCAGATCGATCGACTTTAAGCGTGTGGTGCGCGGGTCCGCCAGACACGCAACGACGTCGAAAAACGTGTGGCACACCCGGCCCGTGTAGGAGAGGTGTTGCAGGGCAGGCGTGGCCGAGGCGAGGCGGAGACAAAAGTGGGTTTGGTTGAAGACTTTGAGAAAGTGCGTCGGAAAGGAAATCTCTTGGCGGTAGTCGCCTTCGAGGCACAGGTCCAGCGTCGTCAAGTTCGCAGGGAGATTGGGCAGGATGGTCGCCATCGACAGGTAGCTCTTGGACTTGGGCTTGCTGTACGACGCGTGCCACGCCTGCATCTGCGGCAGCGCCGCAGCGATGTTCCGGAAGTCGCCGTCGCTGCGGATGAGGTTCCATTGGCCTTTGACCACTAAGGTGCGCACCGTAGCGATCGGAGGGATGGCAGGCGGTGGGTCCGCGGTACTCGAGACGGCCCCAGAGACGGCCCCAAAGACGGCGCCCCTCATCACGTCGCCCGGGCCGCGCACAAAGTGGCGGACCTGGGGCGCCTTTTTGCGCTCGCCGCCTTCGAGCGTGAGGACGGTGACGTCCGGGAATGTGGTGCGGACAAAGTCAAAAGCCTCTTCGAGGGCGCAGTTGTCGGAGGGCAGGACATACGCCCCGCTCGCCACGCCGTCTTGCGTCATGGTGCGTACGGCAGGGGTTGCCGCCGACAGCGCAGGGGGCTTGCTCTTCGGCTGAAAGACGGAGAACCACAGCTCCACGTGCTTGACGTATAAGCGAAGGTGCGGGTGCTTCGCAAAGTGGACCGTCGCCTCGCTCAAGGTCGCACCCGTCGCTTTGAGTTTGAGATGGCAGTACAGCCGTTTTTGGATGAGTGCACGCCACACAGGACTGACAACGGCGAGCTTTGTCAGACGCTTGTCGGGCGAGCTCTTGAGCATGGGCGACACGCGACAATCGAATAGGTGGTCCAGAATCAGCGCTTGCATCTCCATGGGTAGGTGGTGTAGAAACAGGGCCTGTTGCCGGGGTAGCGGCGCCGGCGCCGGCGGCAGTGGCGGTGGCGGTGGTGGTGACAAAGACGACACACGCTGGCCGTTGCAGTCATAGACGGGAAGATCTTCAAAGCACGACTCGTAATGCGAGCCAGGGCTGTCGAGGGCGGCGGTTGTGGCCAAGGTGGAAATGGGCGAAAGACAGGGGGTTGTGGGGCGGTAATACCGAGCAGTCGCCGATGCGTCCGCGGCCGGCGCATTGAAGTCTGTCATGCTGCTGCTCGCAAGACGGTCGTCTGCCTCATCGGCTTCGTCCTCTTCGTCCTCTTCGTCGCCAATACTATCGACATCCATTTCGTCCGCAACAGTGGCGTAATACGCCTCAGGCAGCCTCGTATCGGCCCCGGTCGCAGATGCGGCTGCAGCCGCAGGGCCGGCTTTTCCGGCAGCTCCTGCCGCCCCCACCGCATCCGCCGTACTATCCTGGCAACCCGTCTCCCCGTAGACGACCTTGTCCGCGTCCACCACGTCGTCTCCCCGATGTTCAAACTGCGGAAAGGGCGTGCTGCTCGGACGGGTCGGTGGGACAAAATCTGGGGCACGGGTCTGGTCGAGAGGCGGGCTGGAGGGGCCCGGCGACACGGGATTCGAGGCGGGGATCATGATGGACGCCAATTCGACGGTGGCATGCCCGGCATCGTGCGCGTGCAGGGTCGATGACGGCCTCGGGCCCCGCGCAGCGCGGAGGTCCCGGGCGAGGGACGCAGCAGAGCGGTCGTTGGTTTCACCGTTGGCATCGCCATGGGCGTCGGCGTCAAACGGAAGCGGCGCAGGCTGCACCGTCTCCACTTCCATGGCCGGCAGAAAACGTTACCACCAAAACGGCTTGCTGTTGCAAATCGAGCCAACGGTGTCGTCTGTGCCGTCGTCAATCGAAGCAATTCAAGATCATGGCAGTCAGGCTGGCGGCGAAAATCGAGTCAGAGAAAAGGAGGGGGGAGAAAAAGATCGTTGTCGGCGTGAAATTCGGTACACCTGCCGCAAGATTGGGCCGGACGATTGGGCTGAACCGGACGAGACCCTTCGGGACTGGCGTGATGTGTCGGTAGAACGTGAGTGGACGATGCCACGCAAAAGCGATCGCCGTGGTTGGAAAGAGTGCACTGGTCGCGTGAGGACTTGGCCGGCCAAGATTGGCTGGTGGACGGGTGATGGTGGTCTTGGAAGAATCCAAACGAATGGCAGCAGGAGAACGAAAGAAAAAGTCGGGTTCGGAACTGAGGATATTTGAGGCAAAAACGTCGAATGAAGGGAAAATCAAAATCAACATCAAAATAAATCAAAATCAAAAAGAAAGACAAAAAAATGGCAAAAAAAAATGAAACGGGCGGCTAGCATACAGGGTAAAAAAAGAGGGAAGTGTACGCTGATATGTCGACGCAAGGCAGAAGGTGCGCGGTCAAAGAGGTGGTAGTGAAGATGGGCGGAAACGAAGAAGACGAAATGAAGCGAAGAAACGAACAAAATGGGCGCAAAACGGCGATGCGATGGCGGAACAAAATGGGCTTATCGCCTGAGGAAAGCAGAAAAAAATATATGAGGGAGTAGAAACGAAATAGGCAGTCGCACAAGCCGTGTCTCGTCAACGGAAGGAGAAGGAGCAAACCACGGGGCCAAGAGGGTAAGAGTTGGGCAAATCGTTGCCCCAAACAGACCATGGCGCCTTCCTTCCCCCTCCATTCACTGCGCCGTCGTTCTTGCCTTAAACGACGGGGGGAACAGTCAGCTTTTGTGAGACAAGGACAGAAAGGTACCACAAGAGCCGCCAAGGTCAATTTTGCGCCAGCCGGCCGCATGGGAGTACATCCAGCCGTTGTAAGAGAGGAGGACTGTGAACCCCTCCGTCAAGCCACAGTCCTATCGCCAGAAATGGCGTACGCAGCGGTTTGGGCGCGGGTACGCGTAAAGTGGCTGCAGTAGCGTCCGAGGCGGAGTGAGAAGGCTCTCAAAGACCGCTGCTTACGTCTTCTATGGTTCTCACACGTTCAATCGTACTTGTTTTCTTGGAGCTCTTCAGAAAGCACATCGAGTTGTCAAGATTCATTTAAATAACGATAACACATTCGAAGAAAATTATATATAAAAAATGAAGCAATGAAGAAAATGGCAAAAAATGGAAGAGCTTGCTAGACGGGAACGAAGGTTGTCTGTTGGAAATCGGCCAGCGCAACGACGCGACGAGAAAGTCGAGCCCGCGATCTAGAGCGCCAGAAATGCACCGGCGGCCACAAGGCCGGCGAGGGTGAGCGCGCTGCCGCCGACCATGCTGCCGGCCGCGCCGGCCGTCACCACTGCCGACGACGTGCGCGGAGCGGCCGGAATCGTCTTCGTATAGGACGGTGTCGTGGGTGATGCGGCGTCCCGGGACGTGCTGTTTTGGTACGATGCACCCGAGCCGGCAGCCAACGCGACCGCCTTCACGGCAGCAGCGGTTTCCGCCGCGTGCGGCGGAATAAACGTCGCGACGATGGGGGTCGCGCAGGGCACCAGCACAACCACGTCCACGACGGCAACGGCGGCAGTGACCGCCGACGCCGGCGCCGACACCGACGCCTTGGGGGGGTTCGCCACGGGGCGCACGGCGACCGTCTTGGTGACGACCACCTCCCTTTGGTACGAGGTTGGGCAGTTGACAGCGGACGCCGCGCAGCTGGTGATGGTGTACGTCGTGGTCGTGAAGGCGATGGAGGTTGACGCGGCGCCGGGCGGGCCAGTCATGACGGCGACGACGGACGCCGAAGCTGGTGCGCTGGTTGCCGAGACCGAAAGCCTGGCAGGGACCCGAGCAGACAGAGAGGGCCACGCCGGGGTCGCGCGGGGTTCTGCGGCCGCACGCACCGCCGAGCGAGGAACGGCCACAGGGCTGGAAGCGTTCACCGAGCCGGATGCGGTAGCTGGACTGGATGCGTTGGCCCAGCCGGATGCGGTGACGGGACTAGATGCGTTGGCCCAGCCGGAGGCGGTCACCGGGCTGGAGGCGTTCCCCCAGCCGGAGGCGGTGACGGGACTAGACGCGTTCGCCCAGCTCGACGCGGTCACCGGGATGGATGCGTTTGCCCAGCTTGACGCGGTCACCGGGCTGGTGGTGTTCGCCCAGCTGGATGCAGTGACGGGACTGGATGCGTTCGCCCAGCCGGACGTGGTCACCGTGCCGGACGTGGCCGTCGACAACCAGCACCGCGTCTCCGTGGGCGCCGTCAGCAGCGTCGTCGACACGGTCGGCACCGCCCCAAACGTCTTCTCGGCGATCTCCACGTCGAACCGCGCAAACGCGCCCACGTTGAGGTCCCACCACTCGACCGCCTGCAGCGCGCACGTGTCCGTGGTGCTGAGCTCCGTCACGAACTCGACGAGGTTGGCGTACACGCCGAGCTCGGCCTCGCCGCCGCTGCCGCTCAGCTTCTCCACGATGGTCCCCGTCACGCCGCACTCCACGCGCACGCGCAGATCCGCCTGCAGCGTGGCGTCGCCCTGCTGGACGGTGACGGGCAACGAGCGGGCGGTGACGCCCTTGAAGGAGGCGCCGGTGATCTTGCCGCTGAGCAGGCCGGCCTCGATGTAGGCGCCGTCGGTGAGCCGCACGTTGAACCCGCCGGCGGTCATGTCGAGCTCCGCGGACACGCGGAACACCAGATCCACGTAGACGACGACGCCGACGGTCAGGCCGGGCAGCCCGAGGCCGAGGGGCGTTTTGGACGTGAAGAGGTTGATCGTGTAGAGGGCCTCGTCGCTGACGGTGACGCCGACGTCCATCTGGGCCTCGACGCCGTGAAAGTCCAAGCGGAGGACGGGGTTGACGAGGAGCTTGTTCTTAAGCGAGGCCGAAACGGTGCCCTTGGTGTAGCAGTCGGCGCAGGTGACAGACAACGAGACGGTCTGGGTGCCGTCGTCATTGTCGGCGGTGTACGAGCTAGAGGAGTTGGTTAGGACGTTGATGTCTACAAGAGGCAAATATATATATATATATAATATAAAAAAAAAGAAGGGAGCACACCCATCAAAAAGGACGTCGTCGGACCAGGACTTTGCGAGGTCAAAGTCGACCGAGAGCCGCTTGTCGAGGTGCGGCGTGTGGGCGACCGCGTCCAAGGCCGCACGGAGGGCCAGCTCCTCGCTGGGGCCGACATTGACTGGCGGCGGGTACGGCACCAGGGGACTAGCCCGGCACAGAGATGCGGCCAGCATGGCCAAGGCGCCCCAACCAGAAAGTGGACACCGCAAAAACAGCATTTTGTCCCGATGCAAGGTACGTACGAGGTAGGTGTCGAGAGCTGTATCGATATGGAGACCTGGAAAGAAAAAAAAGGAAGGGGAACGTAGAACCAAAAAAAAGGAGGCAACCTCGACAATATTAATAGAAAAATAAATATACTAAAAAGAATACATATCTGGTTTATACAGAGAAAAGAATGGCCTCCCTAGAGAATCCTTCCAATATATTATTGAAAAAAATATATACAAAAAAATGAAGAAACGAATGACTATGGTGAGAACTAAACAAAAGTGTGAAATAAAGAAGGTGCTACAGAAGGAAGATAAGACGAAAAAGAAAAAGGAAGTCAAGAAAGAGGATCGTGTACATTATCCGGGGGGCACAGTCACTTTATGTACGGGGCAAACCGAAGGCAGGCCAGGGCGGCGAGGCCAGACTCCCGTTTTTTAATATCTCGGTTTTTCCCTTGAGAGAGGAAAAGAACAAGAAAAAAACGAACAAGCATCGTCACGAGGGTTGGACAACGGCCACGCCGTCTCGCGCGTGGGCTAGGTTCTGACAGGTCCTCGGTCCCTCCCCCCTTTTCGACGCCTTTGCGTTCAACACGCCAAGGCTGGTAGTACGGAACACGGAGCCATATGTGGTACCTGCAGAGGTCAGCCATGCAAAGCAGGAGGCAGAAAAAGGGAGACCCCGTCTTGTCGTGTAAAGGAAACGGAGGTTGTGTTTGTGTCGCCATCCTGTCCCCTGTTGTGGTCGCCACGAAACCTTGATCATGCCACGCGTATGGAAGCCCGACGGGAGCCATGGCTATGAGCAAGCAAGAAACGCGCGACGAATAAGAGATATGCAGTGCTTCATGAGTCTGTTGTTGCTCTCGAGGAACGATCAACGATGAAACACGCGCATGCAAGGAGGACAGGAGCTAAGTCTTGTCCACGCCGTTGCATTCGTTGTGGTATTTACTCTCCCCCCTTGTTGTCTCTTCTAGGCTCGAATTTTTATTCGACGACTGTTCTCGCGATATAATCCCGGCTCGTCCAGTCTGGACTTCTTACAATTATATCATAAACAGGCCAATAGGGTACCCAAGACAAGGAAGAAGGAACGGGCTATTCATCTGGTGCCGTTAGAAGCAGGGGATAGACAAGTCGCTGCATGTATGCTTAATCCCATCTTTTGCTGCCGTCTTACAGAGTAGACAAACGAGTGAACAGGGCCAAAAAGGAGGAAACGTTGCCTTCCGCATTGCGATTGGTTAATCCAAGGCTGAGCTGGTCGTCAGACTACCAGTTGTGGACGTTTGGGCCGGTATGGCTGGGCCCAATCGCCGTGCCGCTCCACGTATAGAGCATTCGCTGTGCCCGGTGCAGAGTCAGCACGAAACGAACCAAAACGACGAAATGCGCATATCGCAGAGGGCTGTGCCGACGTTCTGATTCGACCGTAAGATTTGTCGTCTGGAAGAATGGTGGAGTGGTCTCCTTTGGAAGCACGTTTATAAGTTCATTTGTAAAATCCCGGAAGACCGTAAGAAAATCCTACGGTTAATAAAAGAAGAGGGCATACGTACACCGGTGGGATTTGGGCTGATTTCGAAACGGATAAGCGCAATATCATATATATTGGTCAAGGCCGGGTTTTCAGAGGCCCAAAAGGAGACGTCAACAACTCTAGTGTTCGGAAACCGTTGCGGCCGTCTATAACTCTATGATCTATGACAGGGCCGCAAGAACATCTATTCCACTTGCAATACATCGCATTCGTTCACAATCAGTCATGCTCCTTGTCCTCTTCATACGCAGACGGTCCGCCGGAAGATCCACCACACACAGGGAAACTCGGTCCCCGGCATGCCGTCCCGGTCGGCTGCGCCCCAGTCCCGGTCCTGCCCCATGACGCGGCCCTCGTCCGCCACCTCCAGGCCGTAACCCGCCAGCGCCTGCACAAACGCGGCCGCCAGCACCTCCGTCGTCCGGTCGCGCAGCGGCACCATGACCAGGGCGCGCGCATGCCCGGCCGGCGCGACGGCCAGCTGTGTGTCCACGGCCCCCGCCAGCAGCGCCGGATGGTCTTCGTCGTAGAGGGGGTCGGCGGCCAGCACGAGGGGGAACTGGTGGTCGCGGGGGAACAGAAGAGGGTCCACGTCGGCGTTGGCGTCAGCGTGCTCACTCTTTATGCCAAGATCGGCCTCCCTCGAGCGCTTGACCTGTCCACCGCCGCCGCCGCCGCTCCGCGATGCCCCCCACCGCAGCACGCCCGCCCGCGCCCGCCCGCCGCGCGCCTCGACCGCGGCCGCGTTGCGCGCCACGTTGGCCGCCAGGTTCGGCACGATCGCCGCGAGGTCGCTCAGCACGACGTCGGCGCCCCACAGCACGGCGGCCGCCAGGCCCAGCAGGCCCGTACCGGCGCCGAGCTCGAGGACGGGGTGGCCGCCGCCCGTCGACAGGTCAAGGTGCCGCAGGTGCGGCGACGCCGCCAGCGCCGGCAGCATTTGGGCGAGGACGTAGGCCGTGCCCCACGTTTTGAAGCCGATGGCGTCGTCGCCGACCAGGGCGGGCTCCTCGAGGAACAGGTCGATCGAGGCGCCGGTGCCGGTGCCGTTGCCGGTGCCATTGCCTGTGACGACGGTGGTGTCCACCAGTGGCCAGCGCCGCGTGATGGTGCCGAGGGCCGTGCGGCCGCAGCGCGCAGCGAGGCGCTGGCTGGCGGCGGTCCAAACGGCCTCCCGCGCGTCTTCGTCGGCGATCCAGGCGAGGTCGCTCATAACGAGGTCGCCGAGGTAGCGGGCGACGGCGCCGGCGTCGCGCCGGGCGTGGTGGGCCGAGACGGCGACCGCCGGCCGGCTAGCGTTGTCGTCGTCGTCGTCGTTGTCGTCGTCCAACCGAGATCCGTCGTTTGCGGCGCCGTCGAGACTCTTCAGGCACGCCATGATCGCCTCGTACGGAGGCCTCGTCCACAAGGCCGGGAAGAGGTCCGGAGACACGACCTCACGCGTGTGCATGGTGAAACGGACGTTTATCAACCTCAAAAAAAGAGCAAAAAAAATGAAATTTTTAAAAAAAGATAAGAGAAACCTCGCAAACTGATCAAAAGAGCGTCGTTTCGTCTTGGATTTGTGATGCCTCGACTACCGCCGCGCGGCAGCGGTAAAGACACTCATCAGAAGCTGAAAGAAAGGCATATTTGATTTCAAACTAAACAAAAGAATAGGCTGGCTCGCTGGGAGGTTATGAGGCAAAAGCGGTTTTGCTTCCACAGGCGTTGAAAAGGCCGCTGAGGTTGAAAAGAATTTCTCTCACGATCGTTAAAAAAATCCAACTAGCCCGAATAGGCAAGTAAACGGTCTAGACGCCAACCGAAACGGCGGTATCGTCGTTGGATCGTAGCGGCGGGAGCGGGCGACTACAGGGAGGCGCTAGTGTATTTGTGAGCCCCTCGGCCGCCGTAGCAGAAAACTCACTCATGCAACCAACCGGCCACACGAGTGAAAACAGAGCAACAAAAAGCCTTTCGTTTCTACGCTGTACTTTTTTTTATTATATGTATCTAACGTTACGGTAAATTTATTTAATTTATACTTCCAATGTTGGTTGTTGCTGGTATCTCTATTTGTCTATACTGGCTGGCAGGCTTCGAAACTTTGATTCCTCCTCTCCAACAGATCAACATGTTGAAAGCTTCCGTTGTCATGCACTGTGGCAATGAATGTTCCTCGCGGACCTACCGTTCATCCTAAACGCCAAGTCTCCATACCCATGCCGACCACCATGGCCGTGGCCGCCCCGGCCGGTCCGCCGACGCCCTCCACGTCGCCGGCGTCGGCCACGGCGCTGTATTGGTCGTCCATCAGCTGCACGCGCACGCGCACGGGCGGTGTCTGTGTTGTTGTCGATGCGTCCGACGTCGCCCCAGCCGGCAGCAGCAACACACGCCACGCCTTGAACCGCTGGTCGTTGCTGCACGAGACCGCCGTCACGGTGCCGTCATACGCCGCCTCGTGTGCTGCCTTGTGCACGGCGACGGCGGCGTCACCCCCAAACACGTGCAGCCCTGTGATCGCTGCCGCATGTGCATTGGCTACACGGTGCGTCGTGTGGAATGTGTATTGTGACCCGCCGCCGTCGTCGTCGTTCTTGTTGTCGTCATCGGCGCGATCCACCCAGCCCAGCATGGTCACACCGAGCGCGTTGTCGTCGCCACCCGTCAGGACGACGATCTCGTTTTGCCGCGTCGCCCCGCCGGGACTGCTCGCCCTGGCTGTTTGGGCCCCTCGCAGGCGGGCGAGATCGAGGCTTTTGACGGCATTGCGGTGGGCCTGGGTGGCACAGCGGAGGACGTAGTCGTCGCACCCGCCGGGGCGGCGCGGGTCGACGTCGCGTGGACGGTCCCGCGCTGCCGTCGACCACACAGTCAGGTGGCCGTCCGCAAAGGCCACCAGCAGGACCGGCGGATGGCCGCTGCTTTTGCCGCGGCCACGGTGGCCGTGCAGCCGCGGCCCTGGTAGGTGCCGCAGCTGCATCGGACACGCGCCGGTGTAGCGGCCCTGCGCTGTGAGCTGCCAGCGGCTGCCCTCGCGGCCGGCATCGTCGTCGTCTTCTTCTCCGCCCGTTTCGCAGCGGCCGCCAGGCCGCCGGGTGTAGCGGTACGTCTTCAACACCGAGTTGGACAGGGCGACGGAAATCCATGCGGTGGTGTCGCCCGCGCCCTCGTCGTCGTTGGAGCCGACCGGAGCATCAACCGCGGCCGTCGCGGCCAGTCCGGTAATGCGCAGAATTTTGTTTTCGTCGCCGTCACCCACACCTTGGCCCGTGCCAGTGCCCGTGCCGGCATCGTCGTCTTCGTCTGTCCTATCGGGCGTGTACGCCGCCTCGCAGAGCACCGCCAGCCCCTCGTAGGCCGTGTCGGCAAGCCGGGTGAGGCGCCACACGAGCAGTTCCTCGGACCCGGCGGCGCTCACGAGGCAGTCGTCGGCGAGCCAGGCGAGGCAGCGGATGCCCGTGTTGTGGCGTTTCAGCACGGCGAGGCAGCGCCGGTCGGGCGTTGGTGGCGCTGTCGTCGTGGAAGACGACGACGAAGGATGGCTCCAGATGCGCACGACGGTGTCTTCGCCGCCCGTGGCGACGTAGGTGCCGTGCGGGCTGGCGCTCAGGGCACGGATTTCGCGGCCGTGGCCGCCAGCCTTAAGGGCGGTGGTGACGGCGGCAGGAAACCCGACACCGGACCCGACCGTCTGGGCGAACACGTGCAGACCGGTGCTGCGGGTAAAGGCGAAGCGCAGCTGCAGGCGGCCGCCGCCGCCGCCGTCGGCCAGCAAGCAGTACGTGTGCATGCGGTGGGTGCCGCCGCAGGGCACGACGGCCAGTTCCTGCTGGCGGGTCTCGTTCCAGATGACAAACGCGGTGCTGCGGAACCCGCAGACGACGAGGTCGGGCGGCTGCTGGTCCGGTGCGGCGCCGCCGCCGCCCGGCAGAAACCAGGCATCGCGCACAATGGGCCCAAAGGGCAGGGCGGTCTCGTGCTGCAGGCGGAGGCGGGGGTTTCGTGTTGTTGGGCTGGCTGGTTCGATGGTGTAGATGCGGTAGGTGCCGTCGCGGGCGGTGACAACAAAGGAGGAGGAGGAGGAGGAGGAGGAGGAGGACGACGACGACGACGGGGCCCGGTCGGACCGCGGTGGCAGGGGCACGATCGCCTGGATGGCGTCCCGGGTGCGCGTTTGCGCGACGAGGTGCAGGGTGTGGTGGTTGTCGTCGTCGTCGTCGTCGTCGTCGTCGTTGTCGCCGTCTGCGGGCGTAGACGGGCGTTTGTTGTACAGACAGAGCTGGCCGGTCCGCGCGCCGAGCACGAGGTACCCAAAACAGCGGCTGGCCGCCGTCACGATGATGGGCGCCGACGACTGGGCCGCCTTCGTCGGTAGACGCAGCATCTGCGCCCGCTCCGAGAGCAGCACGCTGCGGGTCGCGTCCGTGTCCGTGTCCCCGTCTATGTCCATGTCTACGTCCACGTCCAGTAGCACCGCCTCGTCGACAAAGAGCTGGGTGACCACCACCTGAAGGTGGTGCACAGTCCGCGGCGCTGTCTCTGTTGTGGCAACCGAAGTCGTTGCGTCGGCGTCGGCGGGCACGAAATGGATGTTGTCCACCTTGCCCGGCAGCACGGTCGCCAGGTCGTGCAGGCGTCCGTTGGCGTACAGAAACAGCCGGCCGCTGGCGCTGCCCACGACAGCCAGGCCCTCGACGTCGCGACCGCCGCCACCGCCGCCACTGCACGGGCTGCGCACAACATTGTAGTCTTGCAGCGCCGTGGTGGTGGCCGCCGGTACGTTGGGCAGCTCCGTCCATGTGATGGACGGGCTGGTAGCCGTCGCCGGAGACGAAGCAGAGGCGTCTCGCCCGGGCGCCTGCAGCGCACCACGCAACAGCCGCCCGTGCGTGGTCGCCGCCAGCAGCTGGTCGGCGCCGAGAAAGGTGTAGCTGTTGAAGACCTCGGGGCGGAACCGCTTTTGGTTGCCGCGGGGCGCGTCTGCGTGCGCCAGCACGTTTGTTATTGTGGGCGATGGCGATGGCCTTGTCGGCGGCGGCACGGTAGACGAGGCGATTGTGCCGGCGGCCGACGATGGCGTCGCGGTTTCGTCGGCGCCCTCAAACATGCACACCTTGCCGTCGCATGCACCCGTGGCCACCAGCGGCCGGGGCGGGCGTGCCGTCGTCGTCGTCGTCGTTGTTGTTGTTGTCGGTGTTGTTCGCACGTCCGTTCGTCGCTGCGGCGGCAGCCGCACGGCGGCCGCCCAAATGCTCTTGCCGGCGTGCCCGGTCAGGGTGCGGACGTGTGTGAGACGGCCCTGGGCAGGCGACGAGCTCGCCCCGCGGTCGCCGGCCCGCCGCAGGGCACCGCGGCCGGCCACGTCCAGCCGCCACTCCTGCGCCGTGGCGTCCTCGCCGAACGAATACAAATAGAGAGACGAGTCCGTGTCCGTGTCTGCGTCTGCGTTTTCTTTCCTTCGGCTGCCGCCTGTCACCACCGCGCCAAACCGCACCCGCCAGATGCGGGAAGCATGCCCCATGACGACGGCCAGCGCAGACGATGCGTTGTCTAGGGTAGTGGACGTCGACGTTCGTTGATGGCCGTCGCCGTCGCTGCCGTCGCTGCTGACGCCTCCGCCGCCGTGTTGGGCCAGACCTGCAAAGGTGTTGTGGAAGCCCGTCGTGCGCGGCTGGTCGGTGGTGTGGCCCGGTGCCGCGCTGTCCATCGGCGTGCCCTCTGTGCCCTCCGTGTTGCTGACCGCCCGGCCGCGGCCGTCCAGCACCAGCGGCCACACGCGAATGGTGCGGTCGTCGCTGCAGCTGGCGAGGAGACGCACGGTGCGTGTGGGGGCGGCGTCGGCCGCGTCATTACCCGCACCACCACCACCCAACATGCTCCAGGTCAGCGGCGGCGACACGGCCACGTCAAAGACGGAGCCTTCGTGGCCGGTAAAGGCGGCCACAACGGCGATCGCAGGGTCAAAGTCGTCGGCGGCGGCGGCGGCATCAGCAGCAGCAGCATCTCCCGCCTTCACGGCCTCTGCGGCCCGTGGCAGCCGGCACGTCCACACCACGACCTCCCCAAACACGGTGCCGGCCACGACGAGAAGACGGCCGTCACCGTCGCCGTCTTCCCCTACCCAGGCCAGCTGCGCCGCATACAGCATCGGCCGGGACGGCGACAGCGGCGGGCGGCGGTCCAACACGAGGCGGGCCGACGCGCCGCCACCGGCCCGCACCACGCAAAACGGCACGACCGCGTTGTGGGCGGTGATCAGGGCGCCCCGTTGCGCGGATGCAGCGCTGTCACTGCCGGCGCCGCCGCCACCACGACGCCGGGGCAGCACCAGGCCGTCGTACACCCAGTCGGGCGCGTGGACTTCGTACGACGATGGCGACGACGACGACGACAACACACCCGCCTCGCCGCCGGCAATGACCCGGTCGATCTGCGCCCGCGTCACGAGGGCGACGGAGCGGCCGCCCCAGACGAGGACGTCGCTGCTGCTGTCGTCGCTGTCGTCGCTGTCGTCACGGTCCGCACCGTCCCCCACACGGCACCCGTGGATGGCCTGCGCGGCGAACACGCGGAGACGGCCGTAGCAGCGGCCGACATGAGGGACGTGGCCCCCTGCCGTCGCCGTCCCCGTGTCCGGCCCCGGCCACGCGGCACCATACACCACCAGCCAGGCGTCCTCGCCGGCCAGGACAAACAGCGTCGGCGCGGGCGGTGCTTCGCCCGCGGTCGCGGCCCGACTGGGCTGCCGCCTCCGCTCGTAGAACGCCAGGGCGGTCACAGGACAGAGGACGGGCGGCCCCGTGCGGTGCAACCGGGGGTGTGACGGCAGCGGCGGCGGCGGCGGCGGAACGCCGTGGGCGTCCATTTTTTGCCTCGTCGGTCTTCTCGTCCCTAGGCGTAAAAATCTCCTTTCCTTTTTTGCTCCTTTTTGTTATGTATCATCCATTGTAGAGGAAGAAACGGTGAAAAAAAGGACTGAGAAAAGAAGAGTGGCTGATTTTTTAAGATTTCTTCTTTTGGTGTGTTTTGTTGGGCCTTTTTTGGTTCTCATACCAAAAAAAAAATTCTCACCAACTTTTCGTCGGCTCAACTCATCAACACAGCCCCGCTACACGTTCTGGCGCACCTTTTCTGCGAGGTTCTTTACAGTTTCGTTTAAAAAGAAAAATAACAAAAATAAACCGCTGACATGAGGTTTCGAAAAAGAAAAGATTGTTGGTATTTTCTGTCTACTGGGTCACGTGGTGCTCCAAACAAGAATGCTCACGGCATCGATCAGTTCACGGCGAAGCACTCAATAAGACATTTGAACACACCAAAAAGAACAAGCATCGGATCTCTAGTTTATATTGGCCGAACAGACCAATAAATCTTCTTCTGTAGCCACGGTCACAGAGCATAGAACGCAGTCTCGTCCCCGTCACCCTATACCGGGGTATATACACACACACGGCAAACCCAACGTCGTGTCCTTTTTTTGGCTTTCATCGTGGCCGCCTTGTCTGTCTGCGACACAAAGTAGAAAGAAACAAAAATGCCCCCCGATAAAAGCAGGCCGTGATGTTGTCCCTATATAAAGAACGCCAGCAATGCAAGATCCATCAATCAAAGGTTCGTAACATGAAAAAAGGGGTGCACCCCACGAGAGAAGAAGACGAATATAAAAAGCAGATACACGTAGAATGCAAGAAAAAACCCGTAAAAATAAACCGGTTCCCATTTTTGTCCCTTTCCGTCAGAATGCCGTGCATCAGACGATCAGACGTAGAAATTCGTAAGCAGGAAGTCAGCCCATGGAACGTATCGTGTCGTTCGAGCCACTACACCCGCGTGTGCGAGTACGGCTCGTACGCCAGGTCCGTCCGCGGCGCGCCGTACTGCGGCGCGTACGCCGTGTTGCCGCTGTTGCCGCCGTAGAACCCGCCGCCGGCGCCGCCGCTCATGGCCGGGTCGCTCAGCGGCTGGTACTGGCCCGTGGGGCCGTAGGCCTTGTCGCTGTGGTCGAGGTGCCGCGGCGCGGGACCGGGCCCGCTGCGGTCGCGGCGGTGCCGGCTGTCGGGGCTGCAGCAGCACACGGTGAACATCCAGAAGAAGGAGGCGGCGACGGCGGCGGCGGCGGCGATCCACACGGCGGCCAGGAAGCCGCCGTCGACGTGGGCCGAGACGCCGTATTTCTTGGCGGCGGTGTCGAGGGCGCCGACGACGACGAGGGCGGTGGCGGTGGCGAGCCCCGCGGCGGCGACGACGGCGACGACGGCGAGGCCGGCGACGAGGAAGGTCAGGCAGGCGACGCCGCGGCTGCAGCTCGTGAAGAGGCCGATGAGGATCTCGAGGGCGAGGGCGCCAAAGGCGATGAGGAAGACGATCTGGGTCCAGCGGGCGACGGTGCCAAAGGTGTGGAGGGCGTCGGTGACGTCCTTGGGGATGGTGACGGTGACGCCGGTGGAGCTGGCGAGGGTGTAGACGGCGTGCTCGGACTTGTTGAGGGTCTTGGCGGCCCAGTCGAAGGCGGGCTTGGTGCAGGAGCGCGAGCCGTTCTGGTTGGTCTCGCAGTAGTTCCAGAGGCTCACGTCGTACAACTTGCCGAGGCCGAGGTCGGCGGCGGTGATGTTGGAGCCGCTCTCGACGGTGCCGAGCAGGCTCTTGTCGTGGAAACCGACATCGGGGGCGGGTGCGGCGGCGGCGGCGCGGCCCGTCAACAGGGAGGCGGCGTCGCCGGGGCTGATGGACAGGCCGGTGGTGTTGACCTGGAAGATGTACAGGTTCTTGTCGGTGACGCCGGCGAGGGTGGCGACGAGCAGGGCGACGATGCTGACGACGGCGAGCACAAAGGGCAGGCCGACGCAGCAGACGCGGCCGAAGCTGACCATGGTGGCGGGTGACGAAGAAAGACGACGGGGTGTGGAGGGTGGTGGGGGTGTGGACGGGTAGTCTCGTTCGGCAGTGCTTCCGGTGTTGAGCGGCAGCGGAGGCAGCGGCGGACTCAGAGCGCGCGCGAGCGAGGCGAGCTTGGCGGTGTACGGCGGCGGCCGGCGTGTGTGGTGGTGGTGGTTGTTGTTGTCGTTGTTGTCGTCGTTTTGCGGCAGCAACGGTGGAGAGAGCGGCGCGCGTCGGTAGTGGTGAGCGCGGTAGTAGTGAGCCGGTTTTGGCGGTGCAGGCGGTGGGAAGGACTCGAGGGGGTTGTCGATGTTGTTTCTGGTGGTGGTGTTGTTGTTGTTGCCGTTGTTGTTGTTTCGAGTCTGATGATCAACGGTCGACAGACGACGGCGTGAGCGCGGCGGGAGAAGCGGTGGTGGTGATGACGACGAGTGCAAAGTCCCGTCGGATGAATGGTTCAAGCCAAAAGAATGCGAATTCGAATGCAAGGTGGTCGACAAAGACGAGTCGGACGGGTCGTTGCTGGGCACCGAACGGATGAGAGGGCTCACAGAAACGAGCGTGGGCGAAAACGACGATGGGGGATGGTCGATGGGAGACGGTAGAGACGGAGGAAGAGAAGAAGGAAGAGGAGGAAGAGGAGGAGCAAAAGCAGGCGAAGGACGCGAGCGGCGAGACGGCAGCGGCTGCTGGCGAGAATAAATACGGGCGCTGCTGGTGTGGCTGCTCGTGCTAGTGGGCTGGGTTGCAGGGCCTGTAGCGGATGACAAAGCCGACGACAGGAAGGAATCGGCCTTGTCGAAGAAGGAGGCCCTGGCCGCGGCGGCGGCGGCTCTTGGCGATCGCTGTCTGGGAAGGGGGTCCCGCTGTTTTTGGTGGTGGTAGTGCTGCTGGTGCTGCTGTTTTTGGTGCTGCTGGTGCTGCTGGTGCTGCTGGTGCTGCTGCTGCTGCTGCTGCCCGGCGTGGCGCAGATGCTGTGGGCCGCTTGTGGTGGGTTGCACGCGATGGCCCGACATGGTCTAGCGCAGGTTGTTTTTGTTGTGGTTTTCTTGCTCAGCCCCGGCCAGTGGAGACGAGTAGTGAGATTGGGTGAAGGATGTGTGAGCTGCCTTACAGTACATACGTACACTGTAACCTCCCGTATTACTCGGTTTCCTTGTCTATGACTACGGAGGCCAACCACGGCATTTTGTACTCGTCCAGGCGGGCAAATCGACTTGTTTACAGTAAACATCACGACGACTGTTTTTGCGGTCAATCGCAGCAACTGCGTCTTGTTGTCTCTTTGGTCTTTGGGTCTTTTTCTGTTGTTATGGCAGCCGGGTGGTCGCCCAGGAACACACCGTGAAGAGACGACGTGATCGCAGCGGATGGAGGAGGGAACGCTGTTTAAACTCAGGTGGACGTCGTTTGGAGCGTCATGCACTGGAATTAAGCATGATGACGCGACAGGGGACAAGGATGGGGGGGAAGAAATGGCCAGCCCAAGTGGTTTTTAATTTAACCACGGGCTTACTCTGTGCTTGTACGTAGGTTTGGTACGGAGTCCGCAGTAGTTGTATTCACATAGTTGCTTGTACTTCCAGCACCCGTTATGCTGAGAAAATACAATGAACAAAGCCGCTAACTTTCAGATGCAGGATTTCACGCCTGCAAAAGGGGAAGAGATGGTTGGCCGTGTTTCAAGCGAGCCTTCAGGCTGACGGACCGGAGAACAACCCCGTGTTTTCATGTTGGTTGCCATAACGTCAAGGCAAGCGGAACGAAAAAAAGTGAAGCGGTTGTTTACAAAAGAAAGTCAGAAAGTCAAAAGACAGACAAAAGACAGTCCCTTGTCTCGGTTGCGAGACAACCTGCTTTTTTTCGTTGTCTTGCGTCACCCTTGGCGACGGCTGCACACCAGCCGTGTTTGCCACTGGCTACTCGTGCATTTGACGATCCGTGGCTGTTGTGTGGATGGGTGGACGATGGACGGCTTGCTGGCCACGCGTACGATGCACGAAGACGAAGCACGATCGTTTTGTGGCTTCTCGCCCTGTTGGCCGTTTTCGTAGGGAGCCGTTGGGCGCAGTAGTGCGTACTCTATGCTTAGGACTCTCCACTGTCCTATCCACCAAGGTAAGCTGTTGGCCCCACCCTACACCAACAACCAAAAAGTGGCTCAGCAGAAACAGGGACGGTGGCTGGGTCTTTTCGTGTGCTGCGTACGAAGTAGTGGGTTGGTGAGCCACCAAAAAGCCGATCCTAATTATAGAAATCTGGGGGGAACGATCTTTTCCATCTTGTACCATGCTGCGTCTTTTATGATTCTTTTCTGTGATTCTTTTTCGAGATTTTTTTCGAGATTTTTTCTGCGCTTTTTTTTATTATTTTCTGTCAAGCGTTCTTTTTTGGGGTTCTCTGCGAGATCGACGCATCACCACATGTCGGCTAGATTGTAGCAAGGCGTATTTTTTTCATTTTTAGAGTATAGAACATATGTTTTCTGCGTCTTTTTATCGCTTTCTTTATCTGTCTTTCTGTGAAAGGCAGCCAGAAGGCGGTTGCCAAACTGTATGCTGACGACGTGGCGACATATACACGAACAAACCAGGCGACGCCGTTTGGGCTTGTCTGGAATCGAGATGTTATCGAAAGCAGGCTCTTGAAACGACGGGCGGAAGAAGCCGAATTTGACGGACGCAGGCAGTTCGTTTTCTTTTGTTTCTGTCTTGTTTCTCTTGTCTTGTCTCTCATCTCTCGTTCCCCGCTGCAGCCTTGGCAGACTGCAGCCAAGTCCACTGGGCGGTCTTCTTGCTCGTTCTTGTCGGCATCGTCTTCGTCTTGGCTCCCTCTTTCGAGTCTTTTTTTTTCGTCGTCTATTCCGTCGTCTCTTGGCGTTACAAAACTGGCCGCATTCTTTTTTTGTTCCGTATTGCCTCGTGGTCAGTCTTGTACAACGCTTTCGTAGTTTGGTTGTTGTGATCTCGGCATCGCCCTGGCATCGCTTCCGCATCGACATCGCTAGAATGGCTAGTATCGCGACATCGACAGCATCATTAGCATCACCAGCATCACCAACATCACGGCAGCCACGTAACCCGTGAGCCACACTTCAGTATGCCGTCCAGACACAACCCGTGGCTGAGCAACATGTGCTCATGAAAATAGAATCAGGGGACCCGTGACCCACGTCCGCGTTCCGGCCCGTCGACGAACAGTCGAGTCAGGACCGCCAGTCGGTCTTCCGTCCCTGTCCATCTCTGTCCATCTGTCCTCCGTCTCTCTAGACGGATCCGTCACCCGCGCTCTCACGGGAAGACACATGCCAGCGGTGCCCAATGGACGCCGTCGGGCTCTGGTTGGCATAGCCTTCGTACTTAGTACAGCAGCTGGCGTTCAGTCCGTTGCAGTGGTACGACCTCCCCCACCCAGAAACGCAGCGGGCATCCTGCAGCATCCTGCAGGCGTCCTGCAACATCCTGCGGGCGTCCTGCACAACCCCCCCGCCGAGCCCGTCCATACCCACCACTCAGAGCACCGCAGCCAGCCTTGCGCCGGTGAATTGCGGTGAACGTGACCTGAAAAGAACAGACAGCAACGCCGAGCAGGCCCTTGCATCTTTGCTGGGTGCTGGGGATCCTGTAGGCAGTCGAAAAACGCAAACGGTCGCGGGGGGGCTCGGTGACGGATTCGGGTCGGCTTGGTGCGTTGCTGCAAGTCCGCAGAAGTTGTCCTCCGGAGAGACTGTTTTATGGCCTGTACGACTCCACGCCGTCACATTCCCCGCCCTAGCCTCGCCTATCACAGACGGCGCCGCCGCCTGTCTTGTCGACCTGGATCGGCCGCCGCTGGCCAGACCACGATGTACCCATCCCAGTCCAACCCGGCCATCCTTGGCCACGAGCGTGTGTTCTTTGCCGTGCATCACAGTCGTTTTGCTATCGTCGTACCGGCCCGGACCCCCTCAACGACGTGGCCGTCCGTATGTCTTCCGTCTTTGTCGTCTTTCTGTTAGAACCAACATCGACAGTGTCAACATCGTCAGTATCACGCCGTCAACACCATCACCCCCGACCCGTCACCCGCCCGCCTCCGATCTCGCCAGACCACACGCCGACGACGCCGCCCGACTGCACGTCCCACGAACGGACCAGCTGGCCGTCACGCGTAAAAACCCTCCTTCCCCACGCACACCGCTCTTGTTCGCAGCCGGTGGAGCCACGTTCAACGACGCTTTTCGTCGATCCATGGACATATAAGTATCGTTATAGACCACGACGGACGACCACGACGATACAGACGAAAGTCGTGCTCACCCAGTCTGCCCTCGTCTCATCTCGTCTCAGCCCGTTCGCCTTTCTTATCTCCATTCTCCGTGGGCCGGAGGCCGGCAACAGAGCAAACGCCGAAACCTCCGACAACGACGACGACAACAACAACAACAACGACAGCTCTTCCAGTCTGGAGAGGCTCTTCCGTCTTCTCTGGACCGCCCTATTGCCCCATCTAGCGACGTCGTCACTCACTGAAAGACCCCAACTGCGTCATCAATCCTCTGCTTCGTCTGTGGTCTGCTTGCCCGCCATTTTGTATTTACGTATGGTTTCTTTTCTTTTTTTTATATGAAATTCAACTTGATCTCAAAAACCAACCGGACAACATACAACCAAAAAAAACCAATCCGTGGTTGACACGCCTCTCTTTTGGTGGCCGAGCCTCGTCCTTTTATCTTTCTTTCCTTCCTCTTTCTGGCCTAATCTATTACCTACCACCAACTACCTACTACAAACTACCTACTACCTACCCCCGCCCCCTCGCTTGGCGCTGCGCTCTCTTTTCTCGGAGCCGCCTTCCCCCTAAAATCCGACCCAGTGGCAAATTCCTTCCCCCTCCCCTTCTGCTGACACTTTACTACATCACACCTGCTTTCTCTCCGCGCAAAGCAGTTTTTGGCTTTGGACCAAACAAACACTCTTCTTCCTTTTCGACCGTTCCACCCATTTCGCATCGACCACGCTTTGACGAACAGTGTCGCCGGTGGACAGTCTCCACGATTGTTTTGCACGACTGAAGGACCTTCCCAAGGGACGAAAACTAACAATCCAAGCTGCCGTCCCGTCTCTCAACTATCGCGACGACCGATCTTAACCACGATCTCGACCACGACGACCAGACGACCAGACGACCACGATAACAGCGCTTGACCGTCAGCCTGACCGTGTCCACCCCCGGCAACTCCCATCCCTGCTCGGTTGTTCGTCGCAGCCCCAGATCCCCAACCACGGAGGCGACGTCGGCACGCCCTTTTTCCCCTTCCAGCCGCCTCCTCTTGTCGGTGCTGGGCCGGCTCTTCTATCCTCCTTAAGACCCTTGTTTCTTCTTTTCATCTCTTTTCTTCGCTTGACAGCTATATTGAAAGCTCGTCGACCGCTCCCTCCCCCTTGCTTCCTTCCCCTCCAGGATGGGAAACCAGGGCTCCAAGGAAAGCGGCGGCGGTGGCTCGTCGTCGTCGTCCAAGTCGCCCGTGGCCGACGGCCTGCAATCCTACCCGTCCTTTGGCCGCTCCGACACGAAAGAGTCGTCCCGGTCCTTCCGCTCGCTGCGGTCCAAGATTCCCGGTAGCAGCAGCAACAGCAGTGGCGGTGGCGGCGGCGGCCGAAACGACAGCCCCCGCGCATCGGCCATTCTGGCCAACGGCGGCGCCGACCCGACCGGCGCCGACAAGGCCTCCGATGCCGCTTCGGTGCGGTCCGCCGCCCGTGCCAACCGCGCCTCGCTGCCGCCGCAGCCGTCGGCGTCGTCGTTGTCGTCTTCGCGCTTCAGCCGCAGCGACTCGCTGCCGTCGCCCGGCTCCGTCGCCTCGTCCGTCGACTCGCAATCCAAACCCTCGTCCTCCTACAACAACAACAACGGCAACGACATACAACCACCACCGTCGCCCATACAGTCCGCATCCATGAAGGCCGGCAGGCACGACGTGAGTGCCGCCCAGGCGAGCGGCGAGGTCGACTACGTCTCCGAATCGCCCCCGGCCCTGAGCGCCCCCGTATCCACCATGCAGCCCATGCAACCCGGCCAGTCGATCCTGGTCCGCCGCCACAGCAACGGCAGCGCCCTGCCCCCGCCGCCGCCAACAGCACCACCGTCGGCATCGGCTTCGGCGTCGGTGCCACCGCCGCGGCCGCCATCCTCCTCGTCGTCGTCGCTTGGGCGCCCACCGGGTGGTGGCACCACTTCCGCTGGTGCCTCCGCCGCCTCCGCTGCGGCCGCCGACGATGCGGCCGCCGCCGCTGCCGCTGCCGGCGTCGCCATGAGCGAACTCAAGGACATGGACCTCGACGACTACATCAAACGCCTGCTCGACGCCGCCTACACGGGCAAGGTCACCAAGAGCGTCTGCCTGAAAAACGCCGAGATCACCGCCATCTGCCACCGCGCCCGCGAGTGTTTCCTGTCGCAGCCCACCCTGCTCGAGCTCGACGCCCCCGTCAAGATCGTCGGCGACGTCCACGGCCAGTACACGGACCTCATCCGCATGTTCGAGATGTGCGGGTTCCCGCCCTCGGCCAATTTCCTGTTTCTGGGCGACTACGTCGACCGCGGCAAGCAGTCGCTCGAGACCATCCTCCTGCTGCTCTGCTACAAGCTGCGCTACCCCGAGAATTTCTTTTTGCTGCGGGGCAACCACGAGTGCGCCAACGTGACGCGCGTCTACGGCTTCTACGACGAGTGCAAGCGCCGCTGCAACGTCAAGATCTGGAAGACTTTTGTCGACGCCTTCAACACGCTGCCCGTCGCCGCCATCGTCGCCGGCAAGATCTTCTGCGTCCACGGCGGGCTCTCGCCCGCCCTCGACCACATGGACGACATCCGCCAGATCGCCCGCCCCACCGACGTGCCCGACTACGGCCTGCTGAACGACCTGCTGTGGTCCGACCCGGCCGACATGGAGCAGGACTGGGACGCCAACGAGCGCGGCGTCAGCTACTGCTTCAACAAAAAGGTCATCACCGAGTTCCTGGTCAAGCACGACTTCGACCTCGTGTGCCGCGCCCACATGGTCGTCGAGGACGGCTACGAGTTCTTCAGCGACCGCGTGCTCGTGACCGTCTTCTCGGCCCCCAACTACTGCGGCGAGTTCGACAACTGGGGCGCCGTCATGTCCGTGTCGTCCGAGCTGCTGTGCAGCTTCGAGCTGCTCAAGCCGCTCGACTCCAACGGGCTCAAGAGCCACATCAAGAAGCAGCGCAACCAGCGCAAGAACTTTCTCAACAGTCCGGTATGTTGTGTACAAGCGGCCTTTTTACTCTCCTTCCTATTACCCCTCGATGCTAACCCATGCAGCCCGCCAATGTGTACCCGCAGAGCGTATAACCGGAAGGTGTGCAAAACCGATCGACCGGATTTGCTGCTGTCATTGTCTCCTTTTTTTGCGCTCGACTCGAACGACACCACGTGACGGCTGTCAACCCCATTTTGCACTTTGAACGGGGCAGCGTTCTTTCCACGTCGACGAGGTTGATCCGGACGAGAGTTTTGTAGAAAGCAGTTTTGAAAATGCCTCGCCTGTGCCCGCAGTCTGGCCGAAAAACGATGCAGCCCAATTGGAGGTACGGAGCACCGAGGACGCACCGAATACTAAGCGAAAACCACCATGGGAGGTGAAAGATCCTGGATCCGTCTGTTCTGCGAAACGCCGTTACAAACGGTAATTTTTTTTGACAAGCTGGCGTCAGAGAAACGGAAAATTTTTAGGCTCCATTCGCAAACTTTCTGTTCAGCAACAACCCATCTTTTTGTTTTCTTTTGAACCCTGGATGTTTGTCCTGAAAATGACAAGCCTGGGACATATACACAAGAGAAAAAAAAAAAAAGAGGTGTCTTGCATATCCTACCGTAACTGGTGGATATATATGGACTGGACATTGCCCCTCTTTCAGAAACGGTATTCAAGGCTTCCGGTACGTCCCATCACGTGCGGACCGCGGAGGAACAAACAGCCATACAATGGCATAGGCGGTACGGATTTGGGCTTCTACACATTTTCTACCGATTCGAAATCTGAAAGCACGCAGCTTCGAGAGAGGCGTGCGTGTGCACGCGGGTATATACACGCCTCGTGGGAAAGACGACGGCCGATTTGCACCAAGCAACAACGTCGAATTCCGGGTGACTCGGTGTTTTTTTTTACAGGAAACAGGGCACGGTGAAGCGGTCTGTTATTTTTTGTTCGTTTGCTTTTTCATCTTTGTAGGAGTAGTGTACCGGCCGGCTCTTCCATTGGTCGTATTTGCTTGGGGGTTTTCTTTTTCTTTTTCTTCTTTTTTTTCTTGGTTATGTCTGCTGGTTTGCGCTATATTCTATCTTGATGTCCCGTCTATGGTTTCTTGCGTTTTCTTCTGACTCTCTTTGTTTCTGCTTTCGACCCTCCCTGGTTTTTTTTTCTGTCTCGTCTCTTACGAATTTGTGGTCTACGGATGCGATTTTGCTTTTTGCTTTTTGTTTTTTTGTTTGTGCTTTTTCGTTTTTCGTTTTTCACACGGGATTCCCTTTCTTTTTTCTCGAATTTATGTTTATTCTATATCAGGGCTTTGTTTGCTTTTGTTTTTTAACAGGGGTTTTGTTACGAAAAGAAGAAGAAACCGGCCGGGAACAAGCCGCTAGGCTTTTGGTGTAGTTAGGGAGAAGGGCATAGGCAGTTTTGTCTGAAATAAAGAAAAGGCCGGGGGTGGAGAAACCAAATAATACCTGTGCCTCTTTGTTGCGTTCTTCTCTTTCCTTCCTTTACCAGTATGTCTTCGCTTTTTGTGCGTATATGCGTGTTTGTGTGTGTTGAGAGAGAAAAACTTGGATGCAGCACCCGCGTCCTCAGTACGTTTTGTCCCTCCTTGTAAGGCGGAACCGGCGAACAAACCATCGAGGTGACGTCCGTTCCCTTGGAGGGAGACGTACCTTGATATTCTTTTTCCCACGGGGACAAACCAAAAGCAGCAAAACGTCCATTTTCAGAATAAAGTAAGCAAGGGAGTCTGAAAACCCAATATTGTATTCAAAAAAAATGTAAGGTTAAATTTGTAGAACTGGTAAAACCTCCGACTTAGCTATACGCATCTATCTCAATATAATATTACGTGAACAAAGGAAGAGAAACACGTAAGAAAAGGGGGGAAAGAGGAGAGAGACAGAGGGTACGCAAATGCAACGTAGCTTTGGCTACAAAAGAAACGAAAGAAGAATATGGGGGGGTATCTTGGCAAGCGAGAGTGAACTGGGCAGGAAGAACAAACAAAAAAAAAAGCCGACCCCAAAAAGTAGGTAAAGAGAAAGAGAAGAAGACGACTGAACGTTCTTTTGAAACCAGGTAAGGGGCAAGACAAGAAGAAGGGGTCACGGTAAAAGTAAAGAAGGGGGATGGTTTGGCTCAGACTGGTGCTTTCGTAATCGTATAGGTTTGTATGTTCCTTTACATCTGTGCGTGCGTGTGCGTGGGTTTCACATCCAACCGTGTGGACATTGGTTCTATGATTTTCGGTTGTTTTGGTTTGTGAGGGGGGCTTTTTTCCACATATTTTTCATCTCCCCAGAGAAGGGTCGCCCGCGTTGCAAAGCCCTCTCCGTGCGGACAAAGCAATCAGACGACAATACTCGAGTTTTTTCGGGTTTCCGCCTCATCCAGAGGAAAGCTGAAGACGAGCTTGAAGAGGTCCCGCAGGAATCCGTACTGGTTTGACCGCATCAGCATCCAGTTGACGCTCTTGCCCGCTTCGGCGGCGGAAACGCGGCGGCCCCGCACCGGCAAGCTATTGGACGAGCGGAACGCGTTGTCGGCCAACACCAGACTCTTGTAGCTCTGCAATAGCGAGGCGTGCACGGGCAGGCTGCCAAACGAGCCCGTCGGCAGGCTCTTGACAAACGCGTGCAACGACGCTGTCCCGCCTGTGCCGTCGGCCGCGGCGGCATCCCGGTTGAAGCCAATGTTCATGGCGGCTTTGAGCATCAGCATCTTGATCCGCGTAATGTTGATGTCCTCCGCCGACGTCGCTGTGGTGGCCGTGCTGCTCGTCTTGTTGCTGCCCTGCGAATAGCCCGACAGGTTGGAGGCGCTGCTGGGCCATCGGTGCCCGGTGATGCCGCCGCCACCGCCCATGCCCAAACCGCCGCGCCCGCCACCCGCGCCGACGGCGCTACTGTCGTTGCTATTCGTGCCGAGCACCATGATGTTGGGCATCTGTGGGCTGGCGCTCTCAGGCGAGATGGGCGTGTCCTCAAACTCGGTCACCGGCGTCTCGGGCACCTGCGGGGGTGGCCGCGACTTGCGCGTCGACGACATGGACGAGACGGAGCTGGGCCGCTCTTGCATGCTGTGGTAGCTGTCGCGCTTCGAGAGCGTCGATGCCCGCGTGGTACTGGAGTGGACGCTGGCGGTTTCAGAGGCCTGCACCGACTGCGTCTGAAAGCTAATTTGGCTGGGACGCGGGGTGCCGCGGTCTGGCCGGATCTGCGTCCAGCCTTCCCGGAAAATGTCGCACAGCTCCCAACACGCTTGCACCGCTGATCCCAACAGCTCCTCGTCTGGGGCCTTACCGTCGCGCGAGTTTTGCCGTAAGCTGAACAACATCTCTGCGAGCGACCAACAGGCCCGAAGGAGCGAGTCCGTTTCCTCCGCCAACTCGCTGCGTTGTTTCATCAGACGGTGGCACAGAGTGATGTAAAAGTCCAGCGTCCGTTCTCGGAATGGTTCGGGTAGGTTGCGTGAATCCTGGGCACTGTACAGGCTGTAAAGAAAGGAGAAAAAAAAATCAGCACGTGTATTCGTCTTCAATTACGGTCTTCAGCAAACAATTGTCCTTACTGGTTGTTCAGTTCGAAGCTAACGCGCAAGACGGAATCAGCAATGTCATCTTGCCGTTGCCGGACGTCAAACAGCGCCTGACAGAAGTCCCGGCACAGGTCGAGATTGGTTCGGACACCGAACCCTTCCGAGGCTTCGTCTCGGCTTTGATACAACCGCTGGCACAGCTTCCAACAGCATTTCCACGCCTTTTCGTGGGCGTCGGGGGTGCCAGAACTGTTGAAGACCCGCTCACGGTGAATGGAGCTGAGGTTGGCAAGTGTGTTGCAAAGCGTCCAGCATTCCTCCAGAGCCGCCCGAAGCGCGCCTATTTCATTCTCCCCATCCATGTGCGGACTGGTCACGTATTCCTCATGGTAGCCTCGAAGATCATTGTCAAGCTCGGCCTCTCGGTTTTCTGGGATGTCTAAACGCGCCAAAAATTAGTAGGCGACAACGAGAAAAACAGCAGCTCCGCGGTGTCGTGCAACTCACTTTCCAAACCGCCAACACTGGATGAACGCAGCCTTGACTCGTTGAGAATGTCGTCCAGGTTTTGCGCTTGTGGTGTGGAGGCTTCGATGCTAAATCTCACGGGCTTCACGTTCGTCGATATTGGCGGAGGCGCTCCAGATACTTGGTAAGTGTACTAGCAATAGCAATGACGAGGCTGGTTAGTTTGCCGACCTGCGGAAGAACTATGCCGTAATCTGTGTGGGAAAGGACAAAGAAGAGCTTTACCTGTGCTGCGTCATCGTTTGTTTCGGGCGCATCAAAGCTTTTGCTATCGTTCGGGTGGTTGTTGTCCGGCGTCTTTGTACCGTTACTCATCTGTCCGCTTTGTTAGTTTCTGGGTTGAGAGGTGAAGCGTCCAGGGAATCCACACTGAAATCATTCGTAACCTACCCAAGACTGGAAGCTTTCAGGGGCGTGAATGACGGAAACAGCTTCCTCCGTAGACGACTGGCGTACGTGACTTGGCAGGTTCGTCTTCAGCATCTTGAGCTGTAGACGAGAAGACTGGTCAGCTATCGCTTCTCGCAATGAAATTGCCGGCTAAAACAACAAGCAAAGCGAGCGGCGGGCGCTAAGCAGTACCTGTGGTTGGACATTTTCCCGTTCAAGGCCGAAATCCCCAGACTCCTCATCCTCGATTTCGGTGGTCTCTGTGCCGTTCGACGTCACGGGTGAAGGACCAACGATGTCGCTTGTGGGACTCATGAGTTGTGACTGAAAAGCTCGCAAGTGCGAGTTGGGACGTGGTGGCTGTGAGTCGGTGCTGGAGACGGAAGCGGTCGACCTACGCTCTTATTAGCGGCCACGGACAGACAACGTCACCAGTGCAAAAGAGCAACAAAAGACAAGTCAGGAGAAAAGGTACCCCCAGTTTCCCCCCCTCAAAAAGGCATTGACATACATTGAAGTAGATTTTGATTGCAGATCGGATGAGTCGGGAGAAGTAACAGAAATCTCCGTCTGGGATACGAAAGCCGACAAGCTTCCTGTAGAAGACCGTAAGGGAGCTTCAAGAGCCATGACTTCTTTATATATACGTATGCAACGATATATCGGAAGCTGGATTGACAGCTGCAGGTGTGTGTGTGTGTGTGTGTTGCGTTGTACAGCAGACCTTGGGTCCAAAGCCGTTAGAAAGCAACCGCCCCCCCTTGCTGCCTCGTTGAGGGCCGTGGGCTGATGGATCGGTTCTAAAACGAGGCAGTGAGGCAGGATGAGGATCCAGATGAAAAGAGATTGAACTCCAGAGAACAGCTGCCTGTCGTCAGACGCGGTCAACCGTAGGCGCACCTGTGAAGGAGGAATGGCGGCAAGCGATAAGCGGTAGGCGGTCAACGGTCAACGGTGGGCGGCAAGCGGTAGACACGAAACAAGCGAAGCACCAAAGGGACAAGATAAAACAAGAGGTCCGATGCTGGTCGAGAGTAGAGCGCGTACAAACCAATGCCGGTCTGCCTTGCACAGAGCTTGAAAAGAAGACAAAAGGGCAAAAAAGAGTAGAGAACAAAAAAAAATTAGAAGGAAGCTGGTCGAAAAAAAGGTCGCAGGAGAGCTAGCTCTCTTTAACGTGCAAAGCCGCAGAGTGTCCGATCGACACGGCCAGGCAGGCAATCTAGGACCGATCGAGCGTGGCGCTGCTGCGTTCAAAGGATGCAAGATGGGTTACTCTGTAGGAGTCGCTTGTCTCGCGCTGGGCGGGAAGAAAAAAAAAAGAAACGTATGGTGGCCGAAGCTCGAAAAGGAGACACAGCGGAATCCGGTTCCAACAGTGCTGCAGACGAAAAGAGAAGTGGAGAATTAAAAATAAGAGAAGAAAATAAGAATAATAAAAGGGCAATTAAGCCAAACCAGCAATAATGATATATACTAGGCGAGGAAGATAACACGCTTAGCCAGCGCAAAGACAGGAGAAAGCAAAGCGAAGACAACAGAAAAAAAGAGAGAGAGGGCGAGAGAAGAAGAGAGGAGAAGTTGAGAGGAAAGGCAATGCGAGCTTCAATGCGAGCTAACGAAGGGAAAAGCTGGCTGAGCAAAAGCTACCGTGAACAAGCGGGAGCATGCAACAGATGCCTTTTTGCGCGGACGATTGATGTGGTGGTGTTGGGGGCCGGCCGGTGGTAGGAACAGGGGACAAGACGACGAGAAGCCGAGAGAAAGAGGAAAAAAACAAATAGCTCTGTGTTGAAATCGGGAAACAAAACGATCAATGTGCGGAACCACACTCCTGACAGCTGCAGAAAAGGTGCCAAACGAAGCCGACCAGGGGGGGGGGGCCGCAAAAGCGATGCGCATATGTACGCAGCAATAAAGCTCCGTATGGAGGATGCGCACAGAAAGCCAGAAGCTTGTGATCGAATCCTTCGCGTGGCCCAGATATTGGAAATCAAAGTCGGACAAGGTGCAAGACGCCGAGGAAAGAGAACAAGACGAAAGACGAGCCGGAGAACAAAACAGGAGGCACGGCCACGTTCCGCGACAAACGAATGCTTTTTCCTGCGTTTCTGCCTGCTCTTCCGAGGGGCCTTTTCGGTTGTCGTTGTCTTTGCGCAAAGGGGTGGGTGGAAACTAGGTGCGCGGGGAGAGAAAATGGACAAAAACCAAAGGATCCACAGCCTTGCCGTCGAGAAGGGACGCAGCTTGGGAAGCACCGCGAAGAAAGAGGAAGCGGTGCAAAAGGTGTGGGATGCAGGAGGCGGTTTGTTCATGCGAAGGAGAACGCAGAGTGCGTGCAGGTCCTGGCCGGCCGGGCGGAGAGAAGAAAGCTGGCAAGAGCCGCGAGCAGGACGGATTTGCGCGAGCAGCAGCAAAAGGTGGGAAGAGAAGGGGAGTCAATCAATCGACACCCGAGAGGATGTGCTTCTTCTTCCGCTTCGTCTGGGTTGCCTTTCGTGTGGGTCTGTCGGTGGTCCTTTTGCTAGCCGCAACGCAGAGAGGCAGGGTCTCGTCAGAAAGAGGGGAGGGAAATCGAAAAATCCAAAAAGGAGGGCAGGCCCGTCAAGGAGACAGAACACAGCGAGAGGTGTGCACCACGCAGGACGTGCAGCTGCGCGTCTTTTTTGCTGGAGAGAGTCTCGACCAGTCAGACGACGGATGGGACCCAAATTGGCCGCATGCAAACTGCTCGAGGTGCATGACGAGTGACAGGGGTCGGCGCTTAACTCGAGCAAACAGAAAGGTGCCTGCTTTGGTATTAGCTTTCTTGTCTTCCTTTCTTGTTTTTCTTTTGTTTTCTTCTTTTTGTTCGTAATCGTCCCGTTCCTTGTTCTCTTCCCCAGGAGAAACCCGTTCTTCCGTTCCAGCCTCGCTTTTGGCGGTCTTGTCGGGGCATGGAGTACGTACCTTGTATACTCTTCTCGTTTGTCTCTTTGAACGGGCTCCGCCCTGCCGCTTGCGTCGCATTGTTCCATACGAGTTCGGTCGTTTCTGTCGGGTCAAAATGAGGGACGGCCCATGAAGCACTGTAAATACGGGGAAAAGGGGGGAAAGGGGGGGAAAGGATGGCCAAAAACGGTCAACAGAGACGGCTCTGGAGAAGGATTGCAATGCATCACCAATTATGAACGGGCTTGCGGTCCCAAAGTGTGCGTACGTGGTTGGCGATAGTTTGGCCTTTCAAAAAATGAGGTTGAGAATCGACGCGTTTGGTTTGTGGCCGAAAGAATACATTTTGCACGTCTTTTGTATCCCTCTCTACGTTGTGGTAAACCTGGCAGGAACGATGTACTTTCGTGTACCTTCCGAGTTGGACATGGGGCCCGGCACCGTTGTCAAGTCCTTCGTTCCTTCCTATTGAAGCAAAAATCCAACCGTACTTCTTGCCTGTTTTGTCGCTTAACTCACCAACTCGTTTCCACAGCAGACGAGGCTTCGGAATATTATCCACTTCTACGATGTTGCTCTCGACAGGGTCCTCGTTATGTTCTGTAGCCATCAACAACCAGTCAGGCCTCACGCTCGGGGACCACAACGCGTCTGCCGCGTTTCTTTTACGGCAACACAAACCCGAAACGCACAGCAACAGACGCTCCCAACGGCCGCTGGCAAAAAAAAAAACGAAACAAGAACCTTATGTGGCGCCTGCGCTGCGCGTTTTGCCTCTTGTTTCGTGCTCCTGTGGCCCTTGTGTTCCCTGTGGTCCCCGGCAAAAGAGCCCACAAATTACGCAGAGTGGGCAAATCTCGGACCAACAGACACAGTACATAGGACAGAGGACAGAGGGCGACGAGCGGACGATGTTAGCCGTGTCCCATATGGCTCCTTTGAAAGCAGCTCTCGTTATGCTCAAGGGAAGCCATTTGTTCTACCTTGTATTTGGTTTCTCACGAATTGGTGCTAATCTGCTTGCTCTTGCGAATACGACCACCGAGTGCGATCTTACCCACTCTCCCCCAGTTGATCGTCGGCGCCAAAACCAAACAAACGAACAGCGGGCCTAACAGCCCCGGTTTGCAAGAGGGCCATTTACGAGCATCCCGCTCCCGACACTCTGGGGCAGTAGGCTGATGGTGTCCGTTTAGTCGCCACTAGCCCTAGCGTTGAGGCAAGGAGCGAAAGTAAGAACGGTCAGCGTCGACGGGAACTGGCTCCCTCTCGTCTGACCCAAAAGCCAAGAGTTGAAAAGCAAGGAAGGGAACCAGCCTGAATCGGGTCAGATTGACCTGGTCTTCACACTGGGAAAAGGGGGGAACAATTTTTCAAGGGGCATGCAATTCATGAGTACGAAGTACGTCCAAGTACACTCCGGTGTACAGGCAGAAGGCGTACGACTCATGGCACAGTTACGAAACACCGTCCTTGAACGAAATGCCGGGACAAAGAAAGGAATGGCAGGCAGCGTCTTAATGCCAAGCAACAACAGCTCGGAAGGATTGCAAAAACCCAACGGCGGAGCCGCGTCTGGGTAACACGAACAAGACAAAACGAGGAAAACAAGGCGCATTCAGGCAGACGTGCAGAAGCTCTCCTTCTTGTGACTTCGTACAAACCTATCAGTGGACATGGGGTGCAGCCCACTTGCCCGCGTATGCGGATGTGAGGGTGCAAAGACTCGAATGCGGAGCTCTGTTTTTCTCTTTTGTACTCCGTCTCGACGAACCAAACGATGCCAACGCAGCAACGGGGCGCCGTTTGCCCCGATCAGCCGCGTGTACGAAGGCTTCGTGCGACGTTGTGTTGTGCCACGGAGACATCTTCCCATATTTTGCCGCCGTTGGCATGCGGCAGAACGCGAGGAAGTAGACACTGGCCCTCGGCACCGCGTCGAGAAGCTCGCACAAAAGAGCCTTTATCCACTTGCGGAGTATTACCCGCGTCCTGCATCGTTTTGTTGTGGTTTAGCAACTGGACAGAAAAAAAGGAGGAAGCGCTCCGTCAAGCGAACAGACAGCCATTGGGACGCAACGGCGGACCGCTCTTTTCCAATCAGGAGAACACCAAAAAAACAGGACTCCACGCAGACGCAGACAACGAACGAATACCGCAGCATTATGATCTTACACACATCATGTATATGGACCAAAACGGCCTGCAGACGCAGTGCATGGTGTATATCTATGAACTACAAAGCATCATATTACGAGTGGTGGTTCATCCGTCTTGGGGCGTTATTATCCTAATCATACGACCTTTGCGAAGAGGACGTTGGACGTCTCCAAGATTGGGCCGGTCGACGTGAGAAAAAAAATTAAAGCAGCGCAGAATACGACGACGAAACAAAAGAACAAATCTCGGCCAAATTTACGAGATTAATACAAACGAGCAACGAATGTGGAATAGCGAGAAGCACCCTTCCTTGGCTTTTCCCAGAACCAGAAACTACATTGTTTTGGTGTTTGTTTGCCGTGTTCCTTTCTTTTCTTTTCCCCCTTCCCAACCTGAGCACCTCATTTCGCTTCCTGTCCACCACCCCTGCCCGCTCGTTAGGCGCCCGGGACGACGGAACCTCGCCCCTTTTGATCCACTTTTTCCGGCCGGGTTTTTTCTAGATGCCTTCCTTCTCATCCTTATCCTTTTCATCCTTGTCTTTCTGTCCACTGTGACGAGACGAACTCCATGTCAACCACCCCGTGGCACCAAGAACCGGAACCCAGGGGTTCGGCCACGACAAGTGAATCACAGAGGATGGATGCTTCCATGGCATGCGGGCGTAATACCGAGTACGGAATGCTTGGAACGAGTCCTCCGCAGGAGCGTTCAATACGACGTATTACGCCTTTGATGCTGAATATGAATTGGATGTGTGGATCCCGGACTGTCCAGTTTCTTCCTTTTCTTTTTCCTCTTTGTCCGTTCTCATGACCGAAAGAGGAACAGCGCAGATCCAAGCCTTTGGGATGCGTGGCATTGACACTTCTTTTCCGAGGGAAGCCTCTTAAAGTTTAGTTTTATATCCGTGTCTCAAATCCTATGCCCCCGATTCAGGCCGAACAAAGGGTTCTCCCCCCAACACACAAAGAACGCCATGCTCGTTTTTACACCGCGGCCGTCGACGGTCACATTGCGTGGTATTACCTGCAACTATGCAAACTCGTTGTGGCGATGGGCGGCTCCTGGGCAAGATATGCCCCGGCCGAAACGTGGGTTATTGTCCAGAGTGTGTTTTTTTTGTGTCGATCAACCATGCAAGTACGACATGGCGCCGACAGACAACTGCATATGGACTAGGAAGAAGTGCCAACCGGACCATTGTTTCCAGCCGACCGACATTTCTGTTGTTTCACGGGCGTAATATGTCTTGCCTCTTTTGCGTGCTGTACATATAATGAGAGGAGCTTCCATCGTGATAAAAACGCAAAAGACTTACCCGTGTATTGATTGGCACCCTTCACCTTTCGCTGAAGCAGCTGTTGCTGCGGTGTATCGACGGATACGTTGCAGGGGCCGAACAAAAAGCAGCCTCTCTCTGCCTTGGGCCATCAAAAGAGAGGCCCAAACGAAACAACCAGTACCGCATCCTTGGGTAGGACGCCCTCCGTGTCCCGAAGGAACAGAAACACACAGGTAAATTAGCCGACACTCCGCGTTTCTTTTGTCTGTAAGCGCCGCGCGTTGAAAAAAGCGGAGGACCCTTGGGAAACGGGAGCAAAACGAGGCGTCTGCTGGGTCCCTGTCGTCAGGTAAAACAAACAACTGGTAGCCAGTCCATGTTTGCTGAAGAGCGTTGAACGAGGCGGTGTGGTGCATCCTTCGAAGAGCACCATTAGGGGCAACAAAAAAAAGCATGGCTAAACCGGGGAAAGGGGGTCAAGAAAACCGGTCCCGAGGGGATCGAATGCAGCTCTGCAAGCGGCCTGAAAAACCGGCCCGCTGTATCTGTTTTTGTTCCCCGTAGATACCGTGGTTACCACTTTCTGGCCGTCCGCGACGAACAACAGTGAATCAACGTTTTGTTTTCGGGCTTTTGTTCGTTGCCGTTGAAAATGCTGCCTTTATTCAAGCAGGATATCATTGCGTTGCAAAAAAGTACAGCAATATATACAAGGGTATGATTGCATTCCAAACGTGTCGTATGTAGACAGTTGGCGTCCACAGCCAATCCTCCTTCCGTGCCCACACGACGTGCCATCGTCGTGCCATCCGCGGATGCCTCGACCTCCCAAAATTCACGCAATCCTTCCATGCAGCGCCACCGACTCGCCTTGGCAAAGGAGTTGTTGGTGTTGTCCGTTTCGCGGATGGGGCTCAACCCCCGTAGGATCGCAAGCGCCGGCGGACGGATAGAGAACACAGCCGAGGTGCCGAGTGGGTTGCAACCTCTGCCTGGGAGAGAGTGCACGTCGTTCGTCTTCCTGCGGGTCGGTCCAACGTTCTCTGGTTCTTCCCTTTCCCTTTTTTGATGCATCAAAACGCCCGCTTTGTAATTCACGAAAAAAGAGTGCAAGTCTGGCCAATTCCCTCAAACGCCCTGTAAAAAAAAATTCAATTTTCACTCCTCAGCGGTGCCGTTCGGGATGAACCGATGCCGTATTCCCCGAGACCGTCGTCTTCGTATATCGACCGATGAAAGTTGGCGACCCGCATCGAAGAGGAAAACAGCGGCACGACGAGGGAAAAAACATCAAAACCGCGTTGTCTATTGGTTGGCGAGCGCAATCTTCTTCTCGCTGCGGCCGTCGGGAGTGTACCTAGTCGATTGTTAGAGAGAACTGTAGACGATACGGAAGACGGGCAACATAGACGCCCGCCAGGATGGACAGAGAATCTCATGCAGCGAGGAGCGCACGCTCTCAAATCGCGCGGGGATACCAGAACAGCCACACTTACTTGAGGAGCTTCTCGATCAGGTCGACGTGCGTCATTATCATACGCCGGCAGCAGTATCGCTTGCAACCCAGTTGGTCCATTGCATCCCTGAACAACCGTCCGCGTTAGTCTCCTCCTCCACGGCAGCACACAGACAAGACCCAGTTTCGAGCAATGCAGACACCTACCCGTCAGAGATGTTCTCGTCTAGGAGCTTGACATATCGCTCCCAGAGATCGCCCGTCACCTGTTTCGTCGCGTCAACACGTTGTTCCAAATATATGATTCCCGAAAGCGCGCCGTGGCTGTTCAAGACCGTGACTGACCTTCCCGCAGGAAAAGCACCGAATCGGAATGATCATCTTGACAATTTCTGCAAGATAATATACTCTCGTCGAATGCTAAAGAAGAGTCGCAAGAATGTCGGTGGATGAAAACTCGTGATGTCGGTGGCGGCGAGACGGCAAAAAAAAAAGAAAAAGAAACCGCCGCAACAGGGAAGGACAAGCACCAAAGAAAAGCTTACATGAGCGGCAGAGGAAAAACGAATGGCCGAGAATCGCCTACTTTTTTTTTTACGTTCTTATCGCGCAGCTATAATTTTCTTATCGCAAAAGCCGCCTAGAGAATTTTCTGCAGTGGTAGTTGTTGGAGCCCCATAGTGTGTCTCCAACCGCCACTAATACTGAACTTTTTTTTCTTGTCGACGACCAGGCTCTTCCGCAGCCGGCCATACTTGAACAGCGATAGGTGTACGGTTGTTCGAATGCATGCCAACTTAGCACTAGAACAAGGAGAACACAAAGAGAACGACGAGATGGCCTCACGAAAGGCTACCTCCGCCGCCGCCGCCGACAGCCAAAAGAAGCGGAAGCGCGACAAAGTCGAAGACGCCGGCCGGTCGAAGAAGAGAAAGCCCGAGGAGACGGGCAACGCGAAGGAGGCCCACGGCGACAGCAGAAACAGCAGCAGCAGCGGCAGCAAACAGATCGGCCAACTCGTCTCATCCTCGTCATCCCGGGCAATGGACGGCCGGCCGTCGACGTGGCAGCTCTCGGAACCGATGGGCGGCTTCATGGCCGACATTGACCCGATCTTCACGGCCGACGAAAAGTATGTTGCAAACTGCCAAGTGGAAACCGTGTATATTTTTGTTCTCCGCAGACGGCTAACCTGACTTTTCACTTTGCTTGCAGACACCTGATTCTCGTGTACAACACCTCCATCCAAGTCTACGCAACCGCCGACTCGCTCTTGGAGCGCCGGATCAAGCTGCCGCACCAGGCAAACGGCACAGCGAGCGACTCGCCGGGCCGCGTGGTGGCCGCCGTCTTGTCGCCGCAGTCACCCGATGTCGTGTGGGTTGGGTGTGCGGACGGCACGCTGTTCCGCGTCGACTGGCGCTCGGGCGCCGTCGAGCACGTGCCGCGGAAAGAGACACCCGCGCCGCCGCTGGCGGGTCTGTCCGCCGAGCTCGTGCGCTTCGGCTCGGGGACCAAGGAAGTGCTGTTTTTGGCCGAAGGGGCCGGCAGCGACGGCGGCCCCACCGCGGCGTGGCGGGTGGCGGCCTACGATGCGGGCGCCTTGGCGAAAACAGCCGGCCGCACCCTCTTTACGACCCCCAGCGGCAGCAGCGGCAGCAGCAGCGGCAGTCACCACGCCCTCGGCTTGTTGCGCACGGCGGACCACGGCCGGTTCGTGGTTGCGGCCAGCGGGGCCACCGTGTTTGTGGCCGGCCTGAAGACGACGAAGACGACGGACGACGTGGCCCTGCCGTCATCCTTGGCGGACCTGACCTACCAGGTCTTCTCGCTCGACGCCCCAGACGACATTGCGTGCTTAGATGTGCAGACGGCGCTCAAGAAAAAGGGCGCCGCGCTGCACCTCGTGCTCGGCTGCGTGCGCGGTGCTATTTACGCCTACAGCGACGTGTTCAGCCGGCTGCGGCGGGCGACGGCCGAGGGCCCGCCGAAGAAAAACGCCGCTCTCCAGCCGCGGAAACACCACTGGCACAGACGGTCGGTGCACGCCGTGAAATGGTCAAAAGACTGTAGGTTTATTTTGCTTCTCCTCCCTTTGGCGGCCCAGCCATACACCTACTGACAGAACCAGGCAACTACTTCATCTCCGGTGGCCCCGAGGCCGTCCTGGTCCTGTGGCAGGCCGACACCAGCAAGGTGGATTTCTTGCCCCATCTGTCTGCGAGCATCGAGAACATTGTGATCTCGCCGCGCGGCGCGTCCTACGCCGTCCACCTCGACGACAACTCCACCATGGTGGTCTCGACGGCCGAGATGACGCCGACATGCTACGTGTCGGGCCTGCAGTCGCTGGTGCTCGGCCAAACGCCGCCCAAGGACGCCCATGTGCGCCGCACCTGGCAGCCGTTGGCGTCCTCCGCGTCCTCCTCCTCCTTCGCCATCACCCGGCCCGTGCCGGCCGTCGTGGACCCCACGAACGCTGCGCGCGTCTGGCTGCGCGTGGGCAACGGCCAACGGGCGTCGTCGTCGTTATCAACCACCACAGCGGACTCCAGCGGCGGCGACGGCCCGTCGTTGTCGGCTGCGCTTCTACAGACTTTTGACGTGGCGTCCTTTCAAAGCGTGGCCAAGCAGCCACTGGCGCGCACCAATCCGACCGACGCGAACATGACGGTGCTCGGCTACCCCCTGACGGAGCCGACCGTCACGCAGCTGTGCGCC
This sequence comes from Fragosphaeria purpurea, assembly GCA_002778095.1. Taxonomy (NCBI): domain Eukaryota; kingdom Fungi; phylum Ascomycota; class Sordariomycetes; order Ophiostomatales; family Ophiostomataceae; genus Fragosphaeria; species Fragosphaeria purpurea. The sequence goes on from PCDL01000021.1 coordinate 4,678,449, forward strand.
TCGCGCGACGGCCAGTGGCTCGCGTCCGTCGACGAGTGGCAGCCGCCCGCGCGCGACATCAGCGGCGTCCACGGCGAGGCGTCTCTCCAAGAGGCGTGGGCCCGGGAACGGCGCGAGGTGCACCTCAAGTTCTGGGCCGTGCACCGCAGCAATCCCACCGAACAGACCGCCAGCGGCAGCGGCAGCGACGGCGACAAAAACGGCGACAAAAACGGCGACCACAACGCTGCGTCCACCGTTGCATACGAGCTGGTCACGCGCGTCGACGAGGCGCACTTTACCACCAAGGCCGAGACCATCTTGGGCGTCGCCGCGGACAGCCAACACGCGGGCCGGTTCGCTACGCTGGGCGACGACGCCGTGGTCCGGTTCTGGGGCATCCGGGCGCGGATGCAGGACGGCCTCGCGGCCAAGGACCCGGCGACCGGGCGGCCGTTGGTCAGCTGGCACTGTACGATGGCGGTGCCGCTGCCACTTGGTGCCGCGCACGGCAGCAGCCGTCATCGCGACGACGACCACGACCACGATGACAACGACGACCACGACTACGATCACGACCGCGTGCGTGCCGGTTCCGTACCACGCGACGGGCCTGCGCGCCGCAGTGGGGCCCTCACCTATTCCGAGGACGGCTCGACCGTGTTTGCGGCCTTTGGCGGGCCCGACGAGGCGGTGGTGTACACGATTGACGCCGAGTCGGGCGTGGTGCGGGATACGCTGCCGGACCTGTTCCGCGGCGACGTGCGCGGCGTGGCGAGCCTGGGCCCGGCGCTGGTGCTGCTGTCGGCGGACCTGCGCGTCTACGACGTGGTGGCGGACGAGCTGCGCTACGGCATGCGGCTGTTGCCGGAGAGTGGCGGCGCCAAGGTGCCGGCGGCCCTGACCCAGCTGGCCGTCGGCAGCTTGGCGCAGACCTTTGCCGTGGCCGTCCCCCACGTCTCCTCCTCCTCCTCCTCCTCCTCCTCCTCCAAAAAGAAGAACAAGTCGGCGCCGTTGTGGCCAGCATCGCGGCTCCTCGTGTTCTCGCCCGACCACGTGCAGCCGCTGTTTGTTCGGGAGCTGCCCACGCTCGTGGTGTCCCTGCTGCCCGCCGTGGGGTCGTCGGGCTTCCTAGCCCTTGACGCCGCGGCGCAGATTTGGTCGCTGGCCGACGCCGCCGCCGACACGGCGCCGCTGGGTCGGTCGCTGGCGGACCTCAACCTGCCGACAACGACGGCCGAGGCGGCCGACGATCCGCAGGCGTTGCAGACGGTGGACGCGGCGGAGGGAGAGGACGACGAGGACGACGAGGGGGACGACGATGACAAGGACATGAGGGACGCGAGCGACGACGATGACGACAGCGATGTGGACATGCACGACGCTGTCATTGCACCGCAGCAGCTGCGGGACATCTTCGAAGCGGCACCGGCGGCCACGTCGACGACGTCGATCACGGACCTGTTCTGGCAAGTGTCCGGTCTGTTGTCGGGCGGGCCGAATGTTGTGCGGGCGACGTAGACGGAAGGGGGAAAAGGGGAAAAAGGGAGAAACCCGACAAACGGTTTTTAGGCGTGGCGACGACCGGCAGCAGCAGCACGATTGACCTGTTTGTCAGTGCCCGGCGCCGCCCGATGTCGCAGAAGTGGGGTTTTAGTTTGTTCAGGCGGTTCTACGGAGGGCGCGTGGCAATCCCTAAAAGCGATAACGCCATTTTTGGTGCCGTTTGGACCACCGTCTCGCTTGTGTTTTGCTTTTGGAGTATTTTTGGGGGACGTCATTGCTTTTGTTCTTTTTCTCGCATCTTTCCCATTTTTTGCCCTCTCACATGGCTCACTGTTTTTGCATGGAGGACACATCGTATTAGCATTTTCGCCAACGGTCATGTTTGCGCATCGGATTGATTTATCGTACTTTGGACATTTGAGAGAGAGAGACAAAAGAGAACACCAAATAATCTATCCAGACCACAACCATGTCCTTCACGTCCATCCCCGTGCTCGACCTCAGCCTCGCCGACGACCCGGCGACCAAGCCGGCGTTCCTCGCCGACCTGCGCAACGCCCTGATCGAGGTCGGCTTCTTTTATGTCAAGAATGTCGGCGTCCCCGACGAGCTGTACGACCGGGTCATTGAGCAGGGCCGGGCGTTCTTCGACATTCCCTTGGAAGAGAAGTGCGTATTCTGTTTCTGTTGCCACGATGTTCCCCTGTCTAGGGTTGCTCACAAAATCTTTCTTTCCCCCCAGGCTCAAAATTGAAATGAAAAACGCGCCCTCGTTTCTGGGCTACTCCCGCCTGTCTGCCGAGATCACCGCCGGCGCCGTCGACCACCGCGAGCAGATCGACCTGTCCACCGAGCACGCCCTGCCGGCGCCCGGCGCGCCGCGCTACGAAAACCTGCTCGCGCCCAACCAGTGGCCCAGCCCCGCCGTGCTGCCCGCGTTCCGCCCCGTCTTTACCGACTTTCTCACCCGCATGGGCGCCGTCTCGATGCACTTCACCACGCTTGTCGCCGAGGCCATTGGCCTGCCGCCCACGGCCTTTGCGCGCTACTTTGACCCGGACCCGGCGCGCCAGCAGCACAAGCTCAAGGTGGTCAAGTACCCGGACGAGGGCGAGTTGGGACGGACAATGAAGGAGGAGGACAACGACGACAACAACGACAACGACAACAACAGCGGCAGCCAAGGCGTCGGCCCGCACAAGGACAGCATGTACATCACCTTTCTCCTGCAGGCAAGCCACCACCGCGGCCTGCAGGCACAGAACACGCGCGGCGCGTGGATCGACGCGCCGCCCGTGCCGGGCACGCTCGTCGTCGTCATCGGCCAGGGCCTGGAGGCGCTGACGCAGGGCGTGTGCGTGTCGACGACGCACCGCGTGCTGTCGCCGCCGGCGGGCGCCGGCCCCCGGTTCTCGATTCCGTTCTTCCAGGGGGTGCGGCTCAGCACGTCGTTTGACGAGCTGGAGCGCGTGGGTGTCGGTGCGCCCGTGCCGGCGGACGTGATGGCGCAGCGGCAGGCGGTGGTGGCGGCGGCGGGCGGCGGGCGGCGGGACGACGTCGAGTTCACGTTCCGGTCGGGGGCGGCGGGCACGGCGACCACGCTGGGCGAGGCCACGCTGCGCAACCGCGTCAAGAGCCACCCGGACGTCGGGGAGCGGTGGTACCCGGACATGCTGGCCGAGATCCGGGCGGAGCAGCAGGCGAAAGCGGAAGCGGCGGCGGCGGCAGCGGCAGCCGAAGAGCAAGCCAAGGCCCAAGCAGAAGCCAGCAAACAGACACGAAATCCTGACACAGTCCCGCCGGCACCGGCCGAAGTACCAGCGCATTGACGGTCGTAAGGGACGCAAAAAAAGGAGAAGGAAAAAAAAGTTAAATCCTGGAAAATTCCTAAACACCAAATACATAATGGGAACGTAATAGTTTTAAATATAGCTTCGTTGCGCGTGTCTCGTAAAGTAGACGGAAATTAACCAAGAAAAACAGATGCCATGCTCTTCAACAGCCCCATCTCCGCTGGTCGCTTCACGCTCTTGCGCCAATCGCCCTGATAGACGCTCTCATCGTTCGTGGTCTTCTCGTCGTTTCGTGTGTCCACTACACACCCCTCCCCCCCCAAACTCCCGCTGCGTTCGCCCAAAAAAGCCAAGTTGAAAACTCCCCTGGGTAGCCACCCAATATGCGTCAACGATCTTGTCCCTACGACCTCCCCGCCGCGCTCCGGAGGATGGCAACGCGGGGCCTTGCGATCGACAACAGACCCCTATTTTGCCGCCGCCTTGAACGACGGAAAACAGTCGGCCAGTGTTTTGCTGTGCTTGTTGCTCGCGTGATCCGTGAGCCTGGCCTCGTCAGCAGTGTGACTTGGAAGACAAAGATGGACAACAGGAAGACGGGGGAAGACAGCAAAAAGAAGAAGAACCTACGCGTTCTCGCGGGTTGTGCTGAGAAAGGTCGCCTTGCAGGTCTGGCACTGGATGTTCAGCGCCTTCTCGTTGGCCTTGAGCTGGGACTTGGCACCTCCAGCCTTCTCTTTGGCGTTGCGCTCGCGCTTCTGCGCAGCCTTGGCACCCTGCACGTTGGTCGTCAGCATTGTTGATTTGAGACGGATGGAGAAACATGGGTTTGCGAGGACAAGGAGAGATCATACGTTGCCACCACCCATTTTGTTGGTAGTAGTTGTTGGTTATGAAAGCGTCAAAGTACAAAAAATAGGGATTAAATCAAAAAATACGTATTCAAATCTAAGGCCGGAGTGAGAACGTGGTGTGCGAGAACTGGTGTAGATAGTTGTAAAAGTGTCGATCTTTTTTTTCGCTTCTTTTTTTTTTCTTTTTATTTTTTTGCGCGGGAGGAAAAAGCCACTAGGAAATTCGCAAAAGAAGTGGCGAAGCCCGCTAGTGGATAGGCCTTTTATGCACTCAATATAGGCCGTTTCTTCCTGCTGCCCCGCTGTATAGAATTTGGGCAAGCCAAACGGGCTTCTTCGGAACCAGACCGTGGTGTCTTAGAAGAGTCGGCTTCGGTTACGTAAGCAAGGCTGTCAGCAGAAGGGGTAAGTGAACATATCTTGTGAGAATGGCGTCCTTTTGCCTTTGCCAACCCGTACCTTCGTTGTCGAAATGGCGCCTTCATCTTCTTCGCGGCCCGTGGCCGACAGCGACCGTATCACCCTAGACGAGTTCCGGGAGGCACTGGCCCGTTACCCGGCCGTCATCCAAGCCGTGTCGGACATCAAAGGCGGTGCGTTGGAGACGGACATCGTCGCAAAAGGAACGTCGATTTTGATCGGTTTTCGCTAACATCTTTGTTCTGAAACGCATAAGCCAAAACAGGCCAGCCAACCCTGGCAGAGCTTGACGCGTTCCGCTACCAAGACGCTCCGGCGCGTTTCGGCCTGACTGCCGACGCGGCCCCGCTCGGCCTCGACGACGTCAAGACGCTCGTCGCGTGGAAGCTGTGCGTCGTGTCTTTGACCTGGGGCAGCGTGCATGGCGAGTGACGCGTAGCTGACAGTTTTTTTTATTTTTTACTTTCCTTTCTTGCTCCCTCAGCCGCCATGGCAAGTTCCGTCCCACGCTCATGAAGCTGGTCGCGTCCAACAACCCGGAGGCGGTGCGGTCGGTCGTGCAGGAGGCGCTCACCGTGTACAAAAAGTCATTGACCGCCGCCGCCGACGATTCTTCTTCTTCTTCTTCTCTGATTTCCGCCGCACCGTCGCCCGCCGCGGCCATTGCCGCCGTCCGTGTCCTGTGCCTGCTTCGGGGCATCGGTCCGGCCACGGCGTCGCTGCTGCTGGCCGTGCACGACCCGGAACGCGTCGTTTTTTTCGGAGACGAAGTGTATGCGTGGCTGTGCGGTGGAGCGGCACACGCGGCGCCGAAAAAATACAACGAGCGGGAGTACGAGGACGTGAGCCGGCGCGCAGCGGCACTACAGGCGCGGCTCAATAACGGTAGCGACGGCGGCGGCGACGTTCGGGCCGTTGACATCGAAAATGTTGCGTTTGTGCTGTTGAAGCAAGACAACAAACCCGCAGAGACAGCGCCTCCGCCACCACCGATAAAAACCAAGAAGGCTCGGCCGGCCAAAAGGAAGAAGCCGCCCACAGAGGTGCAGCCAGCAGCGACGGGCTCGGTGCGGCGGTCCAAGCGGGTTCGGCATACGTAGCATGACGTTGAGATGGCTGCGAAAGAGGGAGCTGGATCCCAATCTGTACCAAAAAAAAGTGTACTACTATAAAGCTACATTGGTCCATAACATACCCTTTGTTTGTTCTATGGAGTAGATCACCGCGGATCCAGACTATGCGAGACCGAGAAAACAAAGAACAGAGTCTCCGCTTGCGCCGTGGAAACAGTTGTAACGGGAAAAAGTAAAAAATAAAAACGAACATAAATAGGCGCAATCTACAACTTCATAATATCAACCATCAAGCTTGGTCAACCCAGGGCAATTGGTGCCCACACTCTCGGCTTGCTTTCACGCCGTCCGTAGTCATCTTCACAAAAAACCCCTGAAACCCCTTTTATCAAACTCTCTCACTGTTTCTCTGGATTGGAAAAAGAAAAATTTCCTCCACGTATCTTGCATACGCCCCCTCCCTTGCTTCATTGCGTCTTCTTCGGGCCCGAGCCCTGGGTCTCGCCGTACTTCTCGCACAGCTCGTCGTACTCGCGCTGCAGGCCGAGTGCCTGCTTCTTGAGCGTGTCAATGTCCTGGTCCTTGCGGGCCAGCTCCTTGCGCAGCTTGCCAATCTCGCCGAGCTCGCCCGCCTGGGCGAGCTTCTCGCTCTGCTTGGTGTTCTTGTCGGTGCCCTCGTACGCCCTCAGCTTTTCTTCGAGGCGCAGGACTTCGAGAATCATGGTGTAGGTGCGGTTGAGAATGAGCGAGAGGAAGAGCGTGAAGCCGCAGAGGTACATGTTGCGCTGGCTGTAGAACTTGCGGGCCTGCACTTCGAGGCGCTCGTGGCCGAGGATGGCGGCGCTGGCGTGTGGTGTCAGCAGGCTAGCATGGAGGGGGTTACGACGGAAAGCAAAGACAACCAAAAATAAAAATAAAAAAAACTCACCCAGCACTGCCGCTGTCCGCGGTGGCGGCGAGCTCGACCTGGACACGGTAGACGCGGTTGACGCTGTCTATGAAGAGGATGAGGATGAAGATAAAGGTGATCTTAAGTCCGTATTGTATCTTCGCTACGACGGGATTTTCGGAGAGGAACCTGAGACGCGCGCATGGCTGTTAGCTAGAAGGGCTTCGGTTTCACGGGAGAAGAAGCCAAAGAGAAAAGCAAGGGAAAGGGTCTGGCCCGGTCGACAACATACGTGAACATCTTCCGCTTGACCGAGAACGGCAGCGGAACGATGAGCAGGACGAAGAGGCCCATCTCGGCCATGAGCAGCACAAACACCTAAGACTGTTAGCAGCGATCGTCAGAGCCGGCGAGAAAGAAAGAAGAAGAACCGACGTACGAGTGTGTAATAGAGCGTCATCTTGGCGGTTTCGGTTTGGAAAAAGCTGAGCTATTCAAAAAAGAAGGTAAAGAGCTTCTTCGTTTTGCTTGTTGCGAGCTTGAGGATGTTCACTTGATCGAGCTAACCGTAGCAACAAAATCAAACTGGACGTAAAGTTGGGAAAGGGAAGAGAAAAATAAAGAAAAGGAAGAGGGAGAGCGAAAAAGGACAGAGGTGACGATGTGTTTCCCTGCTGCTGGACTCGTAGTTAGTGGGGACAGAAGCGCCGCGGAAAGTGTCCACTTTGTCGTCCTTCAGCTTGCTTTGCCCCGTCTGCCTGGTGTAAACCTCCGTTTCCAAAACAACAACGTCATTGTGGCTGGTGGGGTGGAGCTTTTACGTGGCTGAACAAAAAAGCGGGCACAGTGATAATTTAGGTTACGTAATTTTTGAATATCCGTTACATGGACAATCAAAAACAACAAAATAAACCGAAGAAAAAGAGATTGAACGGGAAATGGAATGGAACAAAAATAAAGGATACAGAGAAAGAAGACAAGAGAAAAAACAAAAAAAGAAAGTTACTTGATCGTGGCAGGGTTCGAACCTGCGATCCCATCCGATTAGCGATAGAAGTACTGTAAAGGACATGCCCTAACCACTAGGCCACACGATCAGTATGATAGTGCAAAAATTTGCCTTATCTCGCTCTATCTACGTAACGCCCGCTGTAGGGCAGTTGGAGCTATGGGGGGGGTTGGGGCCCGTGCAGTTTACCGCCATACTAAGTATACAGCACCAGTCCACCAATCTCTCGCACCTTCAGCATCCTAACCACCAAATCAACAGTCAGGTCCCCCTCTGCAAAATCTCGACAATGCAGAGCACGACGGCCGCCCACATGTTCGCCCAATGTAGCCGGGCATGTTTAAGACGCGGGCCGGTGAGGTAAGCGCTTCCGAAAGCCAATTGACTTTGTATTGTCGTTTCTCCGTCGACGGCTAATCCAGGCGGCCACCACCACACAGCACCATCCGGTCCGCGCCCGCTCAGTTGCTCGCCACCCACGCGGCGCCCTCTTTGCGCACGGCTCGCGGCCCGTCGGCACAGACTAGCTACCCCCTGAATAGCGGGAGCGGCTTCCTCGATGTCTGGCCCGGGCACAGCGTCCGCCGCGGGTTCGCGCACAGCGCTGTGCGGCCAAAGAGAAGCGGCGGCAAAAAGGACGTCCGCTCGCTCAAGGCGTCCCCCCGGGAGGACGCCGAGGCCGCCGACGAGGACGACAGCGGCGGTGGCGGCGGCGGCAGCGGCGGTGGCGCAACCCACCCGCAGCCCGACCCCGCCGACCCGTTCAACTTTGCCGACGTCGAGTCGCGCTGGCAGCGCAGCGAAACCCACCACGACGAAAAGTTCAAGGAGCTTCGCCGGGCGCTGCGCGGCGGCATCCTGGGCGACGGCGAGGCGGGCGTCGTCGACGTCGATGCCATTGGCCTGACCCCGGTGACCGTCAAGGGGCTGGAGGGCGACAGCAGCTCGTCCGGTAGTGGTGGTGGTGGTGGCGGCGGCAGCGGCAAAAAGGGACACGCCAACAACCACAACAGCAGCAGCAGCAGCCACGGCCACGGCCACAAGCCCGCAGCTGCGGCGACCGCCGCCGTCGCGCCGTCGACGGTGCCGCTGAGCCAGCTCGCCCTCGTGCTCCCCCGCGCCGGCGGCCGCATCGTCGAGCTGCGCATGCACAACCCGGCCAGCCGCAAGGCGCTCATGAGCGCCGTGCAGGCCAGCCCGCTGTTCCACGGCCAGCAGCCGCAGCCCGACCCGGACGACGAGCTCGTACTGCTGGTGAAAGTGGGCGGCGGAGGCGCGGAGGCGAACGCCGCTGGTGGTGGTTCTGTTGCCGACGCCGCAGCCGCGGCCGCGGCCGAGCGCGCACGCCGCGTGCACGACCTGGCGAACGCGTGGCGCGAGCAGTTGCGGCGGGCGACGGAGCGGCGGAAGAAGGCGCACCAGGCGTGGAAAAAAGACGGGACGGTGCGACCGGACGACCTGCGGCGGCTGGACCGGGACCTGCTGCGGGGGCAGGAGAAGCGGCTGGCGCGGGTCGACGCGGTGGAGAAGGAGACGCTGCGGCAGCTGGAGCAGACGAACCGGCGGTGAGGCGGCTGTCACGTGGCCTCAAAGAGACACGACAAGAGAAGCAGTATCAGAACAAAGGGGGGTTTCATATAGGGGACACAAAAAAGGAATGGGGAGAAAGAAAAAAGGCACAAAAGCATGGGCGATACAGAGAACTCTTGATGGGAAGAACCGTTATTTGATATTACTATACATATATGCGCGTTTGTTGGCGTGTTGCATATTCAGAAGAAGAGGAACGTTTGCACCCCACAGCTTCTCTCATAAAAACCACCCTGCTTATGCCCGCGCCGGCCGGTTGGTGCCCTTTCCTCCTGACGCTGTCCCGGTAGGAAGCAGCTCCCGCACCTTGGCGTCAAAGTTGGCCGCGCTCTGCTTCGTGTACGTTGGGTCCTTGGCCCGGTACCGCTGCAGCGTCGCAAACAAATCGTCGCCGCCGCCGCCGCCGCTGCCGTCCTCTGCCGTCGTAGCGGCGGGGACGGGGGCTTCGTACACGCCGCGCACCACCGTCTCCAGGATGGCCTGCCGCGTCGCCGCGCTCGCCGGCGCCACCCGCGGCGCGTCCGCCGGCCGGCCGGCCGCCACCAGCTGCTTCTGTGCCCGCCGCGAGTGCAGCAGCGCCTCCACCTGGGCGCGCTCCTCCATCGTGTTGAAGAACACCGTCTCGGCCCCGGCGGGGCCCACGCCGGGCGGCACCAGCCGCGCGTGCGCCGGCATCGGGTTGGGCAGATCGCCGTCGCCGTCGCCGGAAAACATCTGCCCCCCCGCCAGGATGCGCATCGCGCGCATCGCAGAAGCCACACTGCCCGCCGGGTTCGCGGCGCTGCCGGGTTGCACGGCGGGTCCGTGGCCCAGCAGCGCCGTCGGCGAGAGCGCCGGGTCGTACGCGGTGGCCACGCCGACTTCGCGCGCGTCCAGCCACGCCACCACCTCTGGGTTCACCTCGTCGTCGTCCTCCTCCTCCTCCTTTCTAGCATTTTCGTCGCTGAAGTCATTGTCGTCCCTACCGTCCCTGTTCCACCTTCCGCGTCGCAGCCCGCGGCCGCGGCCGCGACCGCGGCCACCGCCACGGCCACCGCTCCGGCCACCGCTCCGGCCACGGCGATTGACGCTCTCGCCCTCGAAACCGGGTCCGGGCGGCTCTTTGGTAATCCGGTTGCTGTCGCCGGTGAACTGTCCGCTGCTCGATACACCGCTGGGGCCTGCAAACCGGCCGCCACCACGACCGCCTCTGCTGCTGCTACTGCCGTCGGCAGACAGGCGACGCGGCAGGCTGCGGAGGTTGATGATGCGGGAAGGGCTGCCACCGCCACCACCACCACCGGCATCCCCAGAGGACGGTCCGTCGGGTGCCGACGACGTAAAGTGTGGGTTGGGTGTCAACGGCTGCGAAGCGCCGAGCGAGCGCGCGTCCGTCACCGGGTGTTTGCGGTCGTCGCTGGGGCCGTCGTTGCCGGATCTGTTCTCATCACCCAGTGCGCCCACCTCGGATGCGGCAGCGGCCAGACGAGTCCGCCGGGCAAAGATCTGCTTGAGCACGGCGTTGGAGGTCGTTGTTGAGAAGAATGTAGCGGGCGTCGTCGAAGGGTATGCAAGCATCGGCAGCAAACGTGCGCCGTCGACGTTGCTACTGCCGGAGCGCACGCCACACGCGGTCCGACCCAGCGCGGAGCGAAGGACCGGCCGATGCATGATTGAGTAGGTTGTGACGGCCGAAATTGTTTGTTGAACGTGGGTAGTTCAGCCGTGTTATGGCTAGGCGTCGAGAACAGGACAGAGCAAAGACGAAACGTCGAGGTATTTGCGGGAAGAAATAGAACGATCGAAAATTGCGTCCCCCCGAAAACGTGGAAGCTCTCCTATTGGTCAATCGGCAAATTTGGGCGGAGCCACGGCCAGTGCTGGGAGTCACCGCGTGAGACGCTGCATGACAACGCTAAATCCGTCCGTGTTATAGCGCTGACTTCAGCTGAGAATGCTGTCTACGCAACCTTGCAGCCAACTTTCAGCGTCCAACAAACTATGCATTTCTTCGGTTTTAGTGATAAAACCGCTATAAAATGGTTCAATCTAGACTGACACCGCAAAACGCCCATAGATAGAAGATTGCACTTTTGTTTTCTATTTTTTTTTTTCTTTTTATTCCCCCCTATGACTGCAAAGGCTTGCCCATGCCGCCCGTCGTCACCATCTTTGTGATTTGGTATTCCTCGATGCCGTAGGCGGACCCTTCGCGGCCGAAGCCGGACTGCTTGACGCCGCCAAAGGGCGAGGCCACGTCCGAGATCAGGCCCGTGTTGACGCCCACCATGCCGACCTCGAGGTGCTCGGCCACGCGGTTGATGCGCTCAATGTCCCGGGAGAAGAAGTAGCCGGCCAGGCCGACCTCGGTGCTGTTGGCGAGGCGCACCACCTCCTCCTCCGTGTCAAAGGCAAACAGGCCGGCCACGGGGCCGAACGTCTCCTCGCTCGCCATGCGCATCGACGGGGTCAGGCCCGTGATCACGGTCGGCTCGAAGAAATTGGGGCCCAGCGCGGCCAGGGCGTGCCCGCCGACCAGCACTTTGCCGCCGTGCGCGGCGGCGTCGCGGACGTGCTCGTCCACCTTCTGGACGGCGCGGTCGTGGATGAGCGGGCCGTGCGTGACGCCGCGCTCGAACCCGTTGCCGACCTTGAAGGCGCGCACTTTCTCGGCGAAGCGCTCGGCAAAGGCGTCGTAGATGCCGCGCTGCACAAAGATGCGGTTCGCGCAGACGCACGTCTGGCCGGACGAGCGGAACTTGGACGCGATGGCGCCGGCCACAGCGGCATCGACGTCGGCGTCGTCAAAGACGATGAACGGCGCGTTGCCGCCCAGCTCCAGGGACAGCTTCTTGAGCGTGCTCGACGACTGGCGCATCAGCAGCTTGCCGACGCCCGTCGAGCCCGTGAAGGAGACCTTGCGGACGGTCGGGTGGCTGGTCAGCACGAGGCCGACCGCGGGGGTGTTGTCGAGCGTGGTGATGACGTTGACCACGCCGGGCGGCACGCCGGCGCGGTGGCCGAGCTCGGCCAGGGCCAGCGACGTGAACGGCGTCTCACCGGGCGCCTTGCACACGACGGTGCAGCCGGCGGCCAGGGCCGGGCCGACCTTGCGGGTGATCATGGCGGCCGGGAAGTTCCACGGCGTGATCAGGCCGCAGACGCCCACGGGCTCCTTCACGGTATACACGCGGTTGCCCGGCACGCTCGCGGGGATGGTCTCGCCGTAGATCCGCGGGGCCTCCTCGCTAAACCACTCGAGAAAGTTGGCGGCGTAGGCGGCCTCGCCGCGCGCGTCAGCCAGGGGCTTGCCATTCTCCCACGTGATGAGCGTCGCCAGGTCGTCGGCGTTCTCCACCATGAGGTCGTACCAGCGGCGCAGCAGCTTCGCGCGCTCGCGGCCGGTCTTGTGGCGAAACGACTCGAAAGCCTTGGCGGCCGCGTCGACGGCGGCCTCCGTGTCCGTCTTGTCGAACTCGGGCGCGTCGCCGATGAGCTTGCCGGTGGACGGATCGGTGACCGCAAAGGTCTTGCCGGAGCCGGCCTTGATCCACTCGCCATTGACGTAGCAGACGCCCGTCTTCAGCAGAGACGGATCACGAAGCTATGGACGTTAGTAAAGCAGTCACGGAAGAAGGGACAGAAAAAGCAGCGGAACAAAGACAGAAGAGCAAATCGCACCTTGGGAACCATGGTCGAAGCAAATCGAGAGACGACGGCAACAGGGAAGGGGTTTTGAAAGCACGAGCGTCTGGGCGAAGCAACGATGCGCAGAGATGTTGTTTGTGGCAAAGACGACAGACGAAGTGAAGCTCTCCAAGCCGCCATCGTTCTTCTTATCAACCGGTCTCACTCTTCTGTCTTATTATCCCTTATTTTTTCTTTTTTCTTTTTCCCTGCTCTGGACCTCCCTTTTGGCCGGCGTCGGCTCTGCTACCTTTCAACGGACCAAAAAAAGAGACTCAGCTGAGTTCCGAGCCTAAAACGAACCTAAGCAGGAAGCCTGAGAGCCGACTGCGGTAATGGATGGGAACGGGACACGGAAACGGCACTAAAACACAGCCGAAGCGGTTGGCGATGGCGAAATAGGGGGCAAGAAAAGACGATAGCCTACGTAGATAGCAACGTCAGCGATTGACGACAGACAATGAGAAAAGAAGAAAAAGGGGACCCTTTTGTTGGTCCTCCGTCGGCGGAGAAGCAAAACGAACCGTACAAGTCGGCCAGGTGGGGGGACCGGGGCTAGTTTCGATGACGTCCGTAGTTCGCCGACAGAGCTCCTCTGAACGGCTGCACCTGCCCGCCAGAGCCAAAAGGGATCGGCTGGACCTACCGCATTCGGCGACGACCCAAATGGCCTCATTGACTTGCAAACCCAGCCGCCTCGACCAGGCTCCAAGACCATTGACGCGATGGGTGCGTTTATCAAAATGACCCTGAACACAATGGATTTGTTTTGTGAATTTTTAAAACCCGGGTGGCCTGGGGCAGCTGTGAGAGGTTTTCAGAGTTGGCAGCTGCCACCAGCTGCCAGGAGCGATTCATATTCACGGAATCGTCGACAGCAGTCGATCAACCTGTCATCGACAAATTCTGCGTTTGTAATACGGAGTGCAAGGACATTCCACCCGGAACAACCACGCCCGGCTCATTATAAGTGGCAGAACGCGCCGAGGATGATGTCCCATAGTGCAGATCTTATACACGGTTCTACCGCTGATCCAATAAGCGGCCTGGATAATAACCCCCATAGTAAAAGAGAGATGTAAACAACGAGCGCGCGGTCCCCATGGCAGGCGGGAACGGACCCTGTTCCCAGCTTTGCATCGAGGCGCCGTTGCAGTCGACAGCTCGCCAAAGTGTTCTTTGCACGCTAAAGGCACGCCATTCGACGCGATCACCGTGTTCACGATGGCCAAGCAGACCTTCTTCGCCGTCCTTGTCCTGGCCAGCGGGAGCGGCACGATCCCCGCGACCGCGGCAGCTTCCGTCGCCCCCGTGTACAACGTCAGCGCCGCCGTCCCGGCCGGCGCCGGCCCGCCGCTGTTGGACGCGTTCGTCAGCTACTCCATCGAGTTCGTCACGTTTCCCGACTACGCCGGCAACGCCTCGGCGCCCAACACCTTCAGCGACGCCCTGCTGGCTAACCTAGGGGACCTGATGGGCAGCAAGCCGTACATTCGCGTGGGGTGAGCGGAATCCTGTGTTCCCAAGAGGATGTTCACTGGGAGTTTTCTGTTGTCAGGCTAACGTCACCGTCCCCCCTAGAGGCAACACCCAGGACTACGCTCTGTACAACGCCAGCCTGCCGTGGGCCGTCAACGGCACGTTCAACCGGTCGCGCTCGGCCGACTATCCGACGACCGTGGCCATTGGGCCCTCGTTCTTTGAGAGCTACCGCACGTGGGCCGGCGTGCGCTTCTCGCACGGGTTCAACCTGGCGCTGGCGCCGACGCCCGCCGGCTGGCAGACGCTGCTGGCCACGGTGCCGCTGGTGTGCCAAGCGCTGGGACCGGATGGTAGTAAGAATGGTAGCAGCAGCACGCACCACCGGCTGTACACCTGGGAGTACGGCAACGAGCCGGACCTGCTGTCGACGTCGGCGCAGGGCCCGACGCGGCCGCCCACGTGGAACGAGAGCACGTACGTGGCGCAGTGGCGCAACGGCACGCGGCAGATCTGGCAGCTCGTGCAGCAGCACTGCCCGGACTTGGTGCGTGGCGGGGGCGGTCACAGCAAACGTCTGAACGCGTCCGTGCCGCCCCCCGACTACGCCGGCTTCATGGCGCCGTCCTTTGCCGGCACCAACAACCACCTCAAGGCGCTGGCGACCTGGCAGGCCGGCCTAGGCGCCGATGATACGGTCGCCTTGTTCTCGTCCCACAAGTGAGTGAGGGGAAGAAAAAAAAAGAAGAAGGAGAAGGAGAAGAGACCAGGGAGGAAGTCATACGACCACGCCGACTAACACAACCAGTTACATCAGCGGTGCCACGTCGCCCGGCGTCACCCTGCAGGGCACGCTCCTGAACCACACCAACACGGTGCAGTCCGTCCATGCGCACGTCGCGGAGTACCAAAGCTTGGTGGACGCTGCGGCCGTGGCCGCGGGCCTCCGCCCGCCCCCGCGCCAGATCCTCGGCGAGACCAACTCCCTCTACAACGAGGGCCGCCCGGGCTTGTCCAACACCTTTGGCGCGGCCTTGTGGGGGCTCGATTTTTTGCTGGCCTGCGCCGCGGCCGGCATCGGCCGCGTGCACATGCACCAGGGCACCAACTACCGGTACGTGGCGTGGCAGCCGATCGAGACGGCCAACGCCACGCGGGGCACCAAGCCGCCGTACTACGGCAACGTGGCGGCGGCCGCTGCCCTCGGGGACACGGGGCGGCACAACGTGTCGGTGCTGTCGTTGTCGACGACAACGACGACGACGACGACAACGTTGTCCAACAGCAACAGCAACACCACCACGCCCGACGTCGACGTGGCGTACGCCATCTACGTGGACGGCCACCTCACGCGCGTGCTCGTGCTGAATCTGCGCGGCTACAACACGACGGCCGGTGGCACGGGGCTGGGCACGGCGGCGAACCCGCCGCCGCCGCCCCGGCCCAGCCGCACCTACACGTTCGCCGTGGCCGGCGGCGTGACGGCGCACAACAGCAGCAGAATTTTGGTGCAGCGGCTCCTGGCCAACGGCAGCGACGCCATCTCGGGCGTCACCTGGGACGGTTGGAGCTACAACCTGGAGCTGGCCGGCGGCAAACCGGTGCGGCTGCCCAACGTGACGGTGGGCGAGCGGCTGCTGGTGCAGAACGGGCACGTCACGGTCAGCGTGCCGGACTCGAGTGCAGCGCTTCTGCATTTTTGACGGTACGGGGGAGGCCGCGCATATGAAAATAAAATAAAATAAATTTTTTGGTTTGTGAATTTTGTTGATTTGGTGGTATTACCGTTTCTTTCCAAAACGCCCAGGCTTCCTTTACATGGTGGAAAAATTAGCCAAACTGTAAAAGATGATTGTCGCTGTAAATATATACAAAAATAAAAATAGTAGTAAAAAATAGGGAAATCATTTCCAAGGCAAGCATATTTCAAAACTCGTCTTTCACCGAGGTGGTCGTCCAGTTTGATCTGATTTGGTAAAGCCACAAAGAGAGAAAATCGATCTCAAAAAGGCGGTACCAAACGTAAGAGATCAAAAGCTTTTTCCCTTTTTTGCTTTTTCTTCTGCCACTCTCCCTCTCTCTCATTCCGTACGCAGAGGCAGCCGCCGGTCCAGTGCGTTGAAGGCCTGTGTGCGCGGTGTAAAGGGCGAGGCCATGCCGCTGGCACCGCCCGACATGGTGGCCATCCGCGGCGACGCAAGCGACCGGGGCTGCATCTCCCAGGCCTTGCTCGAGGCCGACGGGAAGTTGTCCTCGGAGTCGCTGTCGCCCTCCATCTCGACGTCGAGCTGCTTGTTGGGCAGCAGCGCCCACACGGCAAAGCCCAGGTTGACGACGTGGACGGCCAGCATGACCACGGTGGCGGCAAAGGCGCCTTTGGCCATCATGCAGTCGCTCACGGCGCCGGCCTCCTTGGCGTACTGGCAGCCCTTGGCGATGTACCAGGCCACGGGGCTGGGATGGCGGGGATCGGCGTAGTCGGGGCCGGCCTGGCCGTAGACGCTGGTGGCGAAGAGCGCCGTCAGGGCAAACGAGGCGACGAAGCCGATGATGGGGAAGAAGACGTGCATGATCAGGGCGATCATCTTGGTGAGAAGGATGAAGAGGGAGAGGACGGAGACGGCGACGTTCAGGTCGGTGAGACTGCGGGGGCAAAAAGATCAGTTCGTGTTGTGTTCGACAAAGAGAAAGAGATTCCAAATCAACGAAAAGAGAAACCCACGTTTGAGACCACACAAAAGGGATGTCGGGAAGAGGCACATGGTTGGCGTAGGCGTAGAGGATGATGTTGGGGCTGGAGTTGAAGCCGTGGTCGCTGCCGATCTGCCACAGCAACGTGCGGAAGCTGGCGGGTTGTGCCTTGGCGAAGAGCACGAGCAGGGCGACGATGCAGATGATCTCGGGCAGCATCATGAAGTAGAAGACGCGGCGCATGCGCCACGGCCGGTGAAGGATGTGGTAACGCATTGTGAGTGTGTTGTTCTCGTTTTTGGTCTCCCAGGAGGATCTGTCTTCAATTTTCGAATACCGACTTTCTCGGTCGATCTTGAACCTCATCAAAAATTAGTGCGTATCTGGCCCGTCCTCCGGCCTGTGTCCTTACATGGGGGACGGGAAAGGAAAAGGGAGGAGAGGAAACGGCGGCTGTTGTGGAAAAAGAGAACGATAAGAAACAGAAAATGAAGTTTAAGTTGACGGCAGACTACGTGATAAACTGTGTCCTATGTAGACACACATATATATAAGCAGAAGAAACAGGAAGGGAAGGAACAGAAAATAAGTTCCGGCAGGAGGTGAAGGATGGTTCCTTCTATTTGTTCGATCCCGGCTCGTGAGTCTCTCCTTCCAAGAAGGTTCCCTTTTTTATCCCCTTCTCACTGTCACACTCGCTCTTTCTCTGCTTGGCGCCCGCGCCTTCCCTCTGTAGTGTGAGTTTCTCTGGTTCACCCATACAATTACCCTCTTTTCGTCGCACATACATGGGGGGAAAGAGCCACTCGTAACCAATATTAAGCCCCTTCCCGTTCCGGCTCCCTGTTGGAGTACAGTTCTTAGTGCTCGTACACTTGGTCGCTGCCGCCCGGGCGCTTTTTTCCCCCCATCACACTCGAGGACAAGCAAGCAAAAGGGAAAAAAGAAAGGAAAACATCCAATTGGGGGATACGAAAGGGACGGGAGGAAGGAGGGGGAAGGACAGGGTCGATGCTTTCCTGCAGAGATGCGCCGGCCAACGAATCACGGCCCGCAGGCTACCCACCCTCTTTTCGACCCCCTGGTCCAGCTGCGGGAGCGCCATGTTGAAGTGCCAGCCAATGAGAGGAGGCAGCGCCCATCCTCATCACAGAAACGGAACGTGCAGCTGCAGAACAGAAGAGGGAGCTTGGCGGGCGGTCGACGAAAAACGGGCACTATTAAGCGCCGGCTTTTTACGATCTGCGACCAGACAGTCTCCTTTCACATTGCATAACTGCGATCACGTGTTACTCAATGAACAGAAGACCGTATGTTCTGCGCCAGCGTCACTTATGTATACAGGCGAAGGAATCCCTCAACAGATCGTTAAAGCATTGAAGACACACTGTGACCGCACGATCGGCATGGGCGTGATGTTGCGGCGACGGGGTCTGCTCGACAAGCCCGTTGTGCCGACGGCCTCCTCGGCCGGTCCCTGTGGCAGTCACGTTTACCGTGAATGACTTGGGGAGTCGGCTCGACTCGACTCGCCGCAGTATTCACACCCTTTTTCCCCAAGGTCAGCGGCATGCCGGATCGCGAGTGCGGACCGCAGGTGCGGTGCCGGATGGTGTGGGAGATACCGAGTCTCTGCAGGTCGGGCGGCGGCCCCAGAGCGGTGGTGACGCGCCGGGGATGCCGGTAGGTTCCAGAACAGGCAACATGGCCAGCATGCCAACAGCCGAACTGGACTTTTTATTGTCAAGAGCGATTCGCATAGACACGCATGCGAATGACGAAAATCGTTGGCTAACACGAAGTTACAGTAGGACACTCTCCGGTAGACCCTGGTGTGAACAGCAGAGAAAGGGCAGGCGTTGCAAAGCAACGGGTTTGGCCGTATCAAGACACCAGTATGTTCCGTTCGCAGCCCCTCGACCAACACCACACCGCACGCTTGCTGCACCCCATTTTTGCAAGTATGGAAGGATCCGGGATACCGTAAAACCCGTGGCGGCCTCCAACGGATGGGCCTGCAGGATGGAATCCAGAGGAATGCCCGCGAGCCGGGTGATGTGTCGCGTGTGGGCGCACAGCAGCTGACGAAGGAAGCATTCTGTGTTCTCTGAAGACGTAAATATATATAATGAACGGGTATAATTCATAATAAATTCTTTTTGTACCAAAAAATGACAACTTAAATACCACGAGTATAATCAAAGTTCATATTTTTTGTACTCAGAAAATAAACGTATTGGTAAATAATACTTCGCCATGATTCATGCTATTTGTGCAAAATAAAGAACAAATATTGTATTGAAAAAAATGTTTCTTCACTGTCCGGTAAGCGCCTCTGCCTCGCTGTTCTTGTAATCGCAGTCCCGTCAACCCGCTCAGGGAAACGGCGAGATATTCTACACGAACACTTCTCTCTACATGCCATCCTCGTCTGCCAAGGCGAGGACGTGACTTTGGGTTTCGAGACTTGCCGCCGGCGTCGTTACAGAGAGCCCAGAAAACCGGCCGTCTTCAATACGAAGTCTGTAAAAACCGTAAATGCAACCGTCCTCGCTCCATACAGGCGACCCTAGCTGGCGGGTGATGTATATCTGATCCGTTTATCGCGTCCTGGCCAAAATGGCTACACGCGTACGCAACAGCATCTTCCTCTTCAAACTTGAGAGAACAAACTTGGCCGTCAAGGCGCTGGTCAACGACGTCTCCACATTCGAACGGCACACTTTCGAACCGGATGTTCTCGTCAAGCTTCCCCGAGGTAACATCTATGCTGTTGATCTCGACAGAGGCTTTGCAATGCCGATATGGGGCCTCGAGGGCAATGGTGCTCACTTGTCTGATCCGCGCTCAGACGTTGTTCTTTACGGCACAATCACAGCTGTGGCTTGGTGGCCCATATGATCAGGCCTCACCAAAATGCACGTTCTCGCAGACAGGGCGTTGATTCTACAACAGCCTCGTCTCCCGAGACTGGCAGTGTTTGTTCTTCTTTTTGTTTTCTGGGACTGTCGTCGTTTTGCCTCGTTTTGGGTGCGCCCTGGCTTCCAAGGGGCTTAGCGTGCCGCCCTGGTCTGTAGATCCGTTCTAGACTCGGAATCCGTAGGACGTTTGGCCACCAGCACACCCACCAAAACCAAGCCGGCCCACCAAACCAATGGCGGAGCAGAAAACAAGAGCCTCGCACCGGTGCCCCGTTGTTGTGCGGATGCTTGCGCCCAGTGTCCACGGTTGCTGCTTTCGTAACAATTGCCCGGCGTCCGGATCTCGAAGGTCCCCCTGGATCCCCTCAACCTGCTGGACGCTGGGATCTTCTCACCACACCTTCCAGAGCACGTGTTGCCGTAGCCATGGTTCCTTCGTGAGCTTTTGCGAGACATTCACTTTCTCTCGCTCGCCGGTTGTTGTTCATTATCAAGACGGCGGTTCGGGGGCGCGAAAATACGGCAAGCGCCAAGTATGAGGATGCAATTCAAAGTACGGAAGAGCCCTCTTATGGTTTCACCAGACCCTCTTGGGCCAGTCACCTTTTCTCTTTACTTCAATGATTATGGTATTTTGATATGATCATTGTATCTTAATAGCCTTTTATACTAGACATACTACTGAATACGGTAATACTGCTATAACGTCGTCGTAGGTCCGCTTTTCCCTTCTCTCTTTCCCTGGGTTCTTCTTTCCTTCCTTGAGGTCCTAGCGAGTTGGTGTGTATGTACTCCCTCGTCCCTTCCCTCCCCTTCTGGGTGTGCGTCTAGACTCCGTCCCCCCGCCCCCACACTTTCGGCATCCTGGTAAAGAAAGCCATGCTGCAGCACTTTTCGCATCTCACCCCATTTTCGACCTCACTCTTTGCCTCCCCTCTTTTTTCTTTTCTTTTTTCACCTTTTCAAGATTTTTTTTTGCACAGATAGAGAGCCTCATCTGATTTATTCGTCCACACGTTGTGTGTCCGAAACAATCCTGGCCCCCGTTCACGCCTTGGCACCCGTTGTTTTCGTCCCCCTCTTTCTGTCTCTCGTCTGTTCTCTCGTCTGTCTTTCTTGCTATCGACTATCATTCCGGCTGCTGGACGGAGTTCCTTGTCTTTCTTTTCCATCCCTCGGTTGCTTCAAATCAACGGCGTTCCTGTTTGTCGCAAAAGGACCGTCCGGCCACCGCAACTACCTCGCTGGCGGTCTTTGCTCGGAAGGGTGCAGCAAATGCAGCAGTATCACGGCCTCATATGCACCGATATATCCTTCTCTCCGAGCTGGCGATACGGTAAACAGTGTCGTACCGTGATCGTCCCTCTCATCGATGCCCGGAGGTCCCGAAAATAGCACATAGCACGCTTTGCCCGGCCGTCTCCCCGCCATCCTCGTCTTCTTCCCGTTTCTCGTCTACGTCCACGTTTTCGTCTCTTTCGGCAGCCTTCTATCCGTCCGCACCTGCAACGGACCAGCACGCGGCTGTAACAATCCCTCCGGCCGACCAAGAAGCTGCTGGAGCGACCGGACCGGAGACAACCAGCGACTGGCCCGGCCCCGGCCCCGGCCCCGATCACGTGGCCAGACAGAAACGGCAGTTACGTGCGCGGCCCGGCTCGTACAACATGCTCTGCCAGCGGCAGCAACGGCAGCAACGGCAGCAACAGCAACGACAACACCTCCAAAAAACCAAACACCCTCTCGGATGACCAGCTCACTACTACCGTTTTCTCTTACGCAGGCAATACCATCCGCCCGTCGACGCCATCCTCCCACGTCCGACATACCCCCCACCCCCCTCGAACGGTCTCTCGCTCAGGCCGCGACGTTTGATACCTGCAGTGCATACCGCAGCGCCGGTTGCGAATCTTGGACAGAGCGCTCCAAAAGGACCTCCGGCTCCGCCGTCAGGTTGGACCCGGGTCCCATCATACCAATCTCGCACCGGCGGCCATGATCGGACGCCTTCACGACGAGCCCGACCCCGAGGTTGTGACAAAGCAGTTTCTTCCCAAGGGTACAGTTGTTGCGGCCGCCACGCCGGCCGGAAGTCGTCCGGGCACACCGGCCCCGGACTCTTCGACGTTGCTTTCATTACCGCTCCGGCCGTCTCCGTCTCCGGTGCCGCTCCACGACATTGATGTTGTCGAAGTGCTTGACCAGGACGACCGGCCCACCTTTTTCGTGGACGTCACGGATCCGGCCAACGCGCACCCCGGGCCTCTGGTCGTGCTCTTCGCCAATGCTGCTCTCCGGGCCGCACAACCCGTCTCGGACCAGATCCTCCTCCGCTATCACCAATCGGCCGAGGAGGACTCGGCGGTCATACAAAATGCAGACTACCAGCAATTCAAGGCCTGGGTGCTCGACCCGGGTGACACCGAGAAGGAGCAAACAGACAACGTGCAGCTCGAAGCAGCCTCTCGTCGTATACAGTCGTGTGCGGTTCGCCGCCGTTCGTCGTCTCGGAAGGCATTTGCGGGCTTATGGTGGACCGCGTCAACGCTGCGCCGCCGCTACCGGCTTATCCGGGCAACCAGCACGAGCCGCCCTGCAGGGACAGACGGCACCGGAGAGGCGACGGCCGGATCTTGGTCACAATCGACAGGGACAGGGACCGGCGCGGCCATCCATGCGGATGGCGTGTCGGGAGAATTGATTCGCGCTGCGGAAGGTTGGCACAGCGAGTCCGTCGCACGGGTGGACGCCGTAGACGGTGTGATCGGCGCTGCTGCGGAGCGCAAAGACGATGTCCAGGCGCCGTTTTTCGATTGGACCCGCATTGCCTTGACCGACGACCTACCGGCGCACATTCGCTTCGCGCGGTCCGTCAATTGGGCCGCCACGCCCTTGGGTCCCGTCGAGCAGTGGCCCGGCGACCTCCGCACCATGGCCAACATGGTCATGGCCAGCCCCCATCCGGCCGCCCTGTACTGGGGACCACAATACACGGCCATCTACAACGAGGCGTACATCTCGCTTGTGGGCCAAAAGCACCCGCAGCTCATGGGGTCCAACTACGCGGACAGCTGGGCCGAGATCTGGGACGACATGCAACCGAGCTTCCACAGCGCATGGCACGTCGGACAAGCCATGCTCAAGCAGGATGATTGTCTGTTTATCACCCGCCACGGCTTCCTCGAAGAGACCTTTTTCAACTGGTCCATTGTTCCGCTCGTCGGCCGCGACGGCTCCGTAGTGGCGCTGTACAACCCTGTCTTTGAGAACACGCGACGCAAGGTGAACGAGCGGCGGATGCTGACGCTGAACGAAGTGGGCGAGAAGACCGCGACTGCACAGACGGTGCAGGAATTTTGGCAGGCGGCCCAGAAGGGGCTCGAGTACAACGAGTACGACGTGCCGTTTGCTCTTCTGTACTCGGTTCTTGGCAGCAGCAGCAGCGACGACGGCGACGGCGATGACTTGGAGAGTGATGTGTCGTCCATCGTGTCGGGCAGCGTGGCGAGCCCACCGCGTGTCGTTTTGGAGGCCGCGCTCGGCGTGCCAAAGGGCCACCCGGCGGCGGTCACAGCGCTTGATCTCCGTACGAGCGACGAGGGCTTCGCGCCGTACATGCGCGCGTCCATCGTCAGGGCGGCCAGCGGCCTCACACCCGGCTCGCCGTCCCCCGTTCTGTTGTCCCGCGACGACGGCACGTTGCCCCTGGATCTCTTGGCCGGCTTGCAAGGCGAGCGCGGGTTCGACGACCCCTGCCGCGCCGTCGTCGTGTTCCCCGTGCATCACCCCACGGCGCCGCTGTCGACCACAGCGGCGGAGGGTGCGGCCCCCCTGTCGGTGTCCGGCTTCGTCGTCATGGGCACCAACCCGCGCCGTCCGTACAACCGCGACTACCGCTTGTTCGTGCACCTGCTGGCGCGGCAGCTGACCACGTCGCTGGCGTCGGTGGTTCTGTTCGAGGAAGAAGTGCGCCGCAGCAAACGCGCCGCGCGCAGGGCCGCGCAGGACCGGCAAGAGCTGTCGCAGCAGCTGCACATACGCACGCAACAGGCAGCCGATAGCGAAAACAAGTTTATGCGCATGGCCGAGTTCACGCCCGTGGGCATGTTTGTGGCGGACGGAACCGGACGCATCACGTACTGCAACGACATGTGGTACAAGATCTCGCGGCACGCGAGGCAGACACCTCCCCGGTCCCGGTCCCGGTCCCGGTCTCGCTCTATGTCCGCCTCTGCTTCGGCGTTGACAACCACTGCGTACCCGGAACCTCCGCCCCCAGATACGGAGAAGGACGAGGACGCGTCGTTGTGGGCGACGTGGATGGACAGCGTGCACGAAGAAGACCGACCCGGTGTCCTGGCCGTGTGGAACCGGCTGATACGGGAGAAGGCCATTGTGACGCACGAATTCCGGTTCCAGCAGAACACCGCCATGTCCGCCAACAGCAGTGCGGACGATCCGACCGAGATCGCCACGTGGGTGCTTTTCCGGGCGTACCCCCAAACGGACGACACAACCGGCGAACTCAAGGGCATCTTTGGCTGCATCACGGACATCTCCCAGCAGAAGCTGGCCGAGGAATTTCAGATTCAGCTGCGGCAGGAGGCGGTGGAGCACAAACGGCAGCAGGAGAGCTTCATCGACATTACCAGCCACGAGATGCGCAACCCCCTGAGCGCCGTCTTGCAGAGCGTCGACGAGATCACCAGCTCGATCGGCGAGCTGCACGCCAAGATGGACGACGCCGGCTGGAAAAGCGACGAAGACAGGGTGCGGGTGGGCGGCTTTCTGGGCAGCATCCTGGACGCCACGAGCACCATCTCGTTGTGCGCCAACCACCAGAAGCGCATCGTGGAGGACATTCTGACCCTCTCCAAGCTGGACTCGCAGCTGGTCCCGCTCACGCCGGTCGACGTCCGCCCCGTGGCGGTGGTCCGCGACACACTGAACATGCTCGAACGCGAGCTGGTCGCCCACGACATCCGCTGCACGCTGCGTGTCCAGCCGTCCTACCAAACCCTCGTCGGGGTCGGCGGCTGGCTTCGTTTGGACGCGTCGCGGCTCAACCAGGTGCTCGTCGACCTCATGATGAACGCCATCGAGTTCACACAGACAAGCGAACACCGGTCCATTATTGTGTCTCTCGGCGCATCGGACGGGGCGAGCGACACCATCGACAGCGACGCGGCGCTGTCCGCGGCCGATCTGCGCTATGTGCCGGGTCAGCAGGCCCAGCCGGGACTGACCGACCGGCCGGAATGGGGCGACGGCACCTTGGTGAACCTGCACATCGCCGTGACCGACAGCGGCCCGGGTCTGCAAGAGGACGAGAAAAACACGCTGTTCCAACACTTCTCGCAGGCGTCGCCGCGCACGCATGTGCAATACGGCGGGTCCGGGCTCGGGTTGTTTATCTCGCGGCGCCTGGCGGAGCTGCAGGGCGGCCAGATTGGCGTCGCCTCGTACCCGGGCGAAGGCAGCACGTTTGCCTTTTACGTCCAGTGCCGGAAAACCGCCACAGCGATCCCTTCCGAGGAACCATCGACAGCTCCGACACCGGAGGACTCGTCCTCGCTTTCGGCCGAGCTAGCTTCGGCGGCCGCGTCGACCATCCCTGTTATCATCTACGCGGCTGGCGGCACGGGGTACGGGCCTCGCACATGCGCCGGCACAACCGAGTCCAGCCCGACAACACCCGCACCCGTGCATTTGGCGCTGGCATCGCCGCCCATCCTCCTCGCGTCGCCTCCCCCCCTTTCCAGCCCCGCAGCGGCAGCAGGCGCCGAATGGGACGTGTCTCCCATTGCCGTTGCACCCTCCGCAGCCAGCAGCAGTGGCCCTGTTTCGGACGCCACCACGATGCGACCCGACGAGCCCGAGCCCGAGCCTGAGCCCGCGCCCACGCCCACGCTGGACGTGCTCATCGTCGAAGACAACCTGGTGAACCAGCGGGTGCTGCAACGCCAGCTGGACAAGGGCGGCAACCGCACGCTGGTGGCCAACCACGGACAAGAGGCGCTGGACTTTCTGCGGCACTCGACATTGTGGCGCACGACGCCAGAGGCGAAGGACGACGACGAGCCGTCCGCCGCACGCGTCCACATCTCCATCGTGCTGATGGACCTGGAGATGCCCGTCATGGACGGCATGGCGTGTGCCCGGGCCATCCGCGCGTGGGAGCGGGCCGGCACGCTGGTGCGCCACGTGCCCATCCTAGCGGTGACTGCCTACGCCCGCCCCGAACAGATTGCGAGCGCCAAGGCGGCCGGCATTGTGCGTTGTCCCTTTCTGTTGTTCTATCTGGTTTTTTTTCTTGTTCGTACTAACACTTTTTAGGACGACGTCATCTCGAAGCCATTCCGGCTGGCGCAGCTGATGCCCAAAATCCACGAGCTGGTGGCCAAATACAGCAGCAGCAGCACCAACACCACCACCATATGAAGAAAAAAAGGTCACACACATCTTTTATACAGAACAACGCGGCGTAAACGGAAGATACCCTTTTTGTCATTTCGTTTTGGTGTTTTGTCTTTTTCATTGGCTCCATTGGGAAACCATGTTCCCGTCGAATCTTAACTATAATACACGATTTTTTTTTTTTATTAATTATGTTTTTTTTTTTTGTATTCCGGTGCGTTGGGTTATCATTTGCAGTTGCTTTCAAGAGATATACGCAATAGAAATGGGCAAAACACGAAGACGATACACGGTCGTTGTTTTGGGAGTTTGGGGTGGTCTTATTACAGTAGGAGGACCAACGGCTTGGGACAGGCAACAGCTGAAGCAAAATAAACAGGACAAAAGGAGAGGGCAAAGCAAAACACGCTCGGGAGGGAGAGAGAACGGGAAAAGCACCCAACAGAAAACACGTAACAGGATTCTCTTCTCGAGGAGCAGACAGCAGTCGTTAAACCGTTTCCATCGTGATATCTTTCTCGGAAGGTCTTCCTTCACCGTCCATGGCTTTTTTATATATATTCCTCTTCGAACAAGGGCAACAAACGATGCACAGAAGCATTCACAGTAAAGCGAATCAGAGAAAAACAAAAGAAAGCAGATGAACCGTTCACGGATTCCGATTCCACGACATAACACAAAACAAACTAGAAATGAAAAAGAACGTGTTCAAGAACGCTGTGTGGGCTGGACAAGGAGCTATTGGGTGGAACATGGTAAGAAGGGCTCTCGTAGGAATGGAGCACACCAGACGCACCTTTTTATGAAGACGAGAAAATCGACGGCACACATAGCAAGATATACACAATACACACACGTCTACACAAACGAGAACGAGAATATAAAACAGTGATAAACGCAGCGATAAATTATTAGGTAGATACTAGATATCTAGGAACTATGCGCGTCGTGGGAAAAGCAAAGACTAATTTTTTGTGGGGGTTTTCGAGCGGTTTTTCTTCATGACGAGAATCAAAAAACAGAAGCAAGATGGAAAATGGGAAAGACAAAAATGACACAAAAAAAACAAACAGCAAATGGCAGAAAGTGGCGGAGAAAGCGAAGAACACTCCGACTCACGTAAGTGAGCAGATGAGTCCTACCGCATTCTCGTTCACTTCGGCAAACACAAAAACAAAAACAACAACGACTCCGACTGTCCTTTTTCGACTGGGTATCTCAAATGCAGAAACCGAATGACCCGAAACCAAACCAACGAACAACGAGGGGTGGTCACCCCCCAAAACAATGCATACTGGCCACGGTGCTTTTTCCCAAGCAATGCCCTTTTCAGCTGAACCTCAACCAGCGGTTCGCCGCGTGGAAGAAAGAAAAAAAGAGGCAGAGGACCGGAGTAACATCGTCGTAAAACCCACCACCACTCATTGTCGCCGTCTGTACACTAGTGCACGCCGAGCATTCTATGCGGTGGCGGCAACCTGAGGAGCAGCGGCAGGGGCCGCAGCATCCACAGGAGCCTCCTCAGCAGCGACAGCGGGAGTGGCGGCAGGAGCGGCAGTAGCAGCCGCCTCACCCTCAGCTGGAGCAGCCTCCTCCTTCGGGGTCTCCTTGGCGGCCTCGGCCTCCGCAGGCTTCTCCTCAGCCGCATCCTTCTCGGGCTTCGCCGCCGCAGCGGTCTTGTCCTTGCGGTTCAGGCGGACGGTGTTGCGGATGATCGAGAACGAGCTCTTGCGCTTCTCGCCCTCGTCATCGGACTTGTCCTTCTTGCCACCGAAGCCAAAGGGCAGGGAGGACTTGCGCTTGTCGCTCTTCACCTCCTTCTTCGTCTCGCCGTTGGTGGCAGGGGTAGCCTCAGCCGAAGCGTCAGCCGAGGCAGCCTCAGTAGGCGAGGCGACGTCCGTCGACAGAGGCTCGGTGGTCTCGACCGCCGGGATCACGGGGGCGGTCTCCGAGACGGCAGCAGGCTCGGCCGGGGTGTCCTTGGCAGGGGGAGCCGGGGCAGCCTCAGCCTCAGGCGTCTTCTTCTTGGAAGAGAAACCCAGGTTCCCGAAGATGCTGCGAAATTGTTAGACACGTGATGCAGAACAACAAGGTTATAAAAAAAGGCGTTCCTGAGTATCGACTTACCTGCCACGCTTGGTCGCAGGCGGGGTCTTGACCTCGGGGGTAGAAGCAGCCGCCTCCGGAGTAGCAGTCTCCGCTTCAGCGGCCGGAGCCTCAGCGGCGGGGGCAGCCTCATCCTTGGGCGTCTCGGCAGCAGGAGCAGCCTCGGCAGGAGCGGGCGCGGCAGCAGCAGCGGCTTCGCCATCCTTGGCGGGCTCAGCCTCAGCAGGCTTGTCGTCCTTCTTCTCCTCCTTCTTCTCTTCTTTCTTTTCCTCCTTCTTGCTGCCGCCAATGAGGGTCCCGAAGATGGAGTTGCGCTTGCGCGACGCAGACCGGCGCTTGGGCTCCTCCTTCTTCTCTTCCTTGGGCGGCTCTTCCTTGGGAGCCTCCTCGGTAGCAGGGGCCGCGGTCGCGGCAGCAGCCACGGCAGTAGCCTCTTCAGGGGCAGCGGCAGCCGGTTCCTCGGCCTTGGGGGCCTCCTCGGGCTTCTTCTCCTCCTTCTTAGCGGGTTTGAGCGAGGCAAGCGTGCTCTTGTAGGTCTCGCTGTCGGTGACCTGGGTGGCGAGCTCCTTGGCCTCGGCAATCTTGGCCTTGAGCTGGTTCACCCAGTTGTCGCGCTCAGCGGCCGAGGAAGCCTTGAACACGTGCTTGTGACCCTTGGACGTGAGCTGGAACTTGTTGGAACCCTCGACGGAAGGCTCCGAAGCATCGGCCTACAACAACAAAACGTTAGTATTAGATCGGAGACGTATAAAAACTGCATTGTTTCCGCGTCTGGAAAGTTTTAGAAATCGTACCAGGTGAATGACGCCGTGGGCGGTCGACTTCTCCCCGTGCTTCTCGCCGTAGAAGAGAAGGCCCTTGCCGGTCTCCGAAGCCCAGGACACAATATGGTGGGCGACATCGGTGGCCTTCTCGCTCTTGACGTACGTGGCGAGGTCCTTGGCGCTGACGGGCTCCGAGCCGAACCAGAAGAACTTTTTCGTGTAGAGGAAGTTCCTAATGGGTTAGATGTTGTTGTTGGTAAGATGAAAAAAAGACCCCAAAAAGAGCAGAGAACATACTTGGGGAAGCTCGTGCCCTTGGCCTCGAGAACGCCAGCCTCAATGGGCTTGACCTCCTCCTTCTTGGGCTCGACAGCCGGAGCCGCGGCCTCTACAGCGGCGGGCTCCGCGTTGACGACCTCAGCGGCCGGCGCCTCAGCAGCGGCAGCGGCAGCAGGCTCAGCGGCCGTCACTTCGACGGCAGGCGCATCAGCAGCCGGGGTGGCCTCGACAGCGGCAGCAGGGGTCTCGGCAGCAGGCGCCTCGACGGCGGGGGTCTCAACGGGCTTCTGTTCGTCGGCCATTGCGATGATTTGTTGATGGATGGTTGGTTTGGGAAGATTTTGTTCGACGGGAGTGAAACGTGTGCAAAAATATTGCGCGTTTTAATTTTTTTGGTGTTTGTTGACAAAAAAGTCTGTTGGGTATCTTGGAGATTAGGGTATCGAGGGTATCTCAGACAAAAAAAAATGAAATTATTATGAGAAAGAAACAAACGTTAAAAAACAAGGGGTATCACAAGAAAAAAATGGTATTATTAAAAGTAGGTGGAAGGGGGGAAAGGGTATCGTTGGCCTTGAGCGCGTCAAGTTGGGTATCTCGTGATGGACAGAAAAAGTGTGTGGAAGGAAGAGAAAGAGGAGAGGAGGAGAAGAAGGAAAGAAAAAGAGAAAAGAGGGAAAGAGAGGGAAGAAAAAGGAAGAAGAAAAGGGAGGGAAGGAGCGAGAAAAAGAAGGAACGACAGAGAGAAGGGGGGCGTGTATTTTAGAACAGGGAGCACGGACCAGCAGAGCAACAGCAAAGGGCAGGAGCAACCCACAGGGCAGTGAGCACAGGGTGAGCACTTGAGGACACGCGTGAATGGCCCTGAACGAGAAAGGACGATCTGGCTGATTTCCCTTCCTTTTGCGTATTGCCCGGCCTTCTGATTGGCTGCCAGGGCATGAAGATTGAATGAGCAAGGAGGCACTTGGACCGCCCGTGAAAAAAAAGGGGGGTGGGGGTGAGACCCGCGGCCAGGGAGGGGTGAACAAAAGAAGGCATTTGGTTTGAGAAGGGAAAGAGCAAGCGCGACCCAGAAGCATTCCTGACGGTGGTTGCCATACTGACGGCGTGCTAAGCTCACCGTAAGATGAGGTAGTAAACAGATCCATAGGGAGTACATAGTTGTAGAGCTCCAAATACGTGCAATTTTACGCTTTACAACGGACAAACATCACCATCACCAACGACAACCGTTCGCTCTGCTTCCCATCTCGCTTCTCCTTTTCTGCATCCACGGCATTGGCACGCTGTTGCTGGGTTGCCAGTGGCACTGTTCAAAGGCTTGTCCCTTTTTGGTCCCTTTTCCCTGCGTGTCTCTTCTGGAGACCTCAGTAAGATTGCATGGACAGAAAAAAGAAGAAAAAAAGGGGAAAAAAACCGAAGAACGCTTAGACAGGGGCCAGACAGTGCACAGGCTCCGATCGTCATTTCAAGGTGCCCTGTTATGGGCCCGGACGGGGCTGGCTATTCTTTCAGGGTCTTTGTGAACGCGAGTGGGCAAGGGCGATACGAGTGCACATTGCAACTGAGACTCCATATATGGAGTCGAACCGCGATCCGTGAGGGCGCTACGACATACGGTAGACGAATCCAGATTCCGTTTCTTGCTAAGCGAGAAAACTTTTCCGTTGCGAATGTGTTTCTACCTGGCATGCAGAGCCCGCCTGTCTAGGCCGTTGTCGTTGCCACGGTTTTCTCCGTTCCTTAGACGGCGTACGACCGAACAGTCAAGACGCGGAATCGCTGCCGAGAACGCCGCCGAGAGGAAAAAGATCAACCGTCCGTTTTGCCAACGGTGAAAAGGGGACAAAGGAAGTGTCCTCCGTCTGCCGTACTTGCTCTGTGTATCAACGAGCACCGCCAAAAGAGCACACTCTATCCTCGACAAAGGCAACGTGACGCTGCAGCAGGCAGGGGCGAGCACAGAGGACGCGTACCAGCCGTTCACAGTCGTACGAAGACAACTAAACGCCTACGAAGTACGTCGTAGGTACCTCCGACGGGTGCGTCCATATTAAGCTATTGCGACTACGGTGGTCTGCCCACTAGAAAAAGCGCTGGTCTGCAAAAAGTACCGGCATTTGTGTGGGCCCCGCAGTGGTGCAGATTGTTTTTTCTGTTTCTTTTTTTTCAAACGAAAGTGGGTCCCAAACGGGAATTGAGAAGGGGCAGGCACGCTGTTGCAGCAGCACTGTACAAGTTGCTGCACTGCATGCTGCACGCTGCAGGCACCATGTGACTTTTCTTCTCCCTCGTGAAGACGAAGGACAGAAAGCGCAACACGGTCTGTCGTTCCTTCCGTCGTACAGACCTTCGCTGATCAGGTCAGCAAAGGGAAAACGGTCGCGTTCGACAAAGGGACAAAGGATACTTTCCCTTTTGCGGATGGACGTTTCAGTGGGTCTACCTGCCTAGCAACGGGGGAAAAAAAAAAGAAAAGAAAAGGGGAAACGACAGGGAGGACCCACCCGCCAATTAAAATTGGCAGTCCCGCGACCAAGTCTCGATCCACTGCAATTAAAGGAGGGAAAATTAGGGCCAGAGAAAACGGTCAAAAAAAGATTGCCATACGAAGCGATACGAGAACGATACGGAATCGTTTTCTTTACCGTATTTTGAGCAGTCAGCCCACTGGCTTTCGTACAAGTGGTTGTAGGCCTCCACTGTCCCTCACACCACTTTACTCCTCGTGTTGGCGATGCTTTGTCCGGCTCCCAACGGCTGAAGACACCATTTTGCCCCCTTTTTTCTTTCTCTTTCTTCTTTTCTTATATTCCTAGAAAAATGTGCTCGTCTGATTCGTCCAATTCGTGTCTTCTGACCTTTCTGGCGCCTTTTGTCGCCGCATTGGCGCCTTGCCCGCGCGTCATCGTGCGCTCGCATAACGCTGCCCTTGATTTGATGGATATATGATGTAAGGGGCCACTTACTTCGTAGGCGGTCCTTCAGAGACAACCGTAAAAGACGAAACGGCGCTGTACAGCATCCCGCCACTCGATGCTACCCATGGACCGACGCCCAGGCCCGTGACACCATGGGCGAGACAAATGTTCAGATTTTGCATCGATTCCCCTGTCGAGCCTGTCTCTCTTTCTGTCTCTCTCGCCGACTCCCTTCCGATCAAACATCCCTTTGCCATTTGCACGCAGAGACTGGTACATACGATATCGTGCTCTGGCGCTCCAAGGCCGTTGATACACCCGCTGCTGCTCCCTCTCCGGCCCGGTTTTTGGTTGCATAAGAGAAAATACTCTGTATGCCACACGAAACGCCAAGGCCGACATGCAGCGCAGGGCGTAAAACAATCAAAAGAGAGGAAACCATCCAGCGTTCACAGACGCGAACCAGACAAAAGACACGAACCGAACGGAAGGGCTGTATGACCGCGGTAAAACCAAAACAAATCAATAGAAATAAAAATAGAAATAGAAAACACGAGGCGTGGGGAGGAATACTGCTGGGCTGCACAGCTCACAGGCGAGACAAGGGAAGTCCATAGAAACAGACACGACGAAGCACAAAGTGGAGCTCTCTTTGGTTTTGAATCTGATTTGCAGATTCTTTTAGCGTCTCGTTTTCATGTGGCGTACTACTATTTCACGAGCACGGCGTTTTTTATCCTTTCCATGATGTCCCTCTTTTGTTCTGTCTGAACCTGCTTTTTTTCTAGCTTGGCTGAACTGCAGGCATACTCTCTAGAATGAGACCATCGTCCGAGGCAGGAGAAAGATGGAGGCAAAGACGGCCAGAGAAAACGAAAAAATGGGAGAAAACGGCACGCATTGGGCTTGGCCCGGCCTGCAGCCCACGGCGATCTTGACTCACCAAGCGGGGCCTCGTTTTTTTTTTTTCTTATTTTTCCGGTCTTTTTCTTTCTCATGAGCACGATTGTTTCGAGTTGCACGACGTTGGCTGGCTACGACCTCATAAAAAACGACTTTCGTCCTCGCAACGGCTGCGGGCACACAACCGCGCGGTATTGCATTGGATTCCGCCCACCGCCCCAAGCGTCCGTTTTTTTGTGTCCGTGGGACATGCATCGTTCGTTGCTGTTGCATCGTGTCGTGTGCCATGTTTTGCTTGGTGTGTGTGTCGTCTATATCCTCTGGAAGTGTGTGTGTGTGTCTCTCTCTCTCTCTTGCCGGTTTTCTTCAAACACACCATATGTAACGACACCAGCATGCACACACCCCTTTCTTTGTGTCTCCTCCTTTTTATCTCTTTTTTTCTTTTTCTCTTTTGTCACCTTCTACACACCATCTTCTTCAACTTGCAAAACCCGTGGGCTTCCCTTCTACGTTTACTCCACACAGCCAAGATGTGTGCGGAACACCGCCTTTTCACGAGGCCGACGTACTTCTGTAGGTAATGTAGTGTGTGTCAACGGGCAAGTACGAGTCGATCTTGCAGACGTTCGCTTGCGTGCTCAGAAAAAAGAAAAAAAAGGGCGCATGATCGACAGTGCCCGCCATCAATAGACGGTTTCTTCGGGGTATAATCCTCCTCAAAACGGGCAGTGCAAGAGAACGATCCAGTAGAAAGGGGAAGAATAGAGACGGCCAAGGTCCCAGCCAAGAACGTAGCAGGCCATGGCAAAACGCAGCATGACGACGGTTGTATGGCTATCAGTGGTTCACACCGCAAAATGTTCTCGTTTTTCTTGTCTTATCTTTCATTTTTATATACAACCCGCTTTCTGGTCCGTTTATGCCGCCCGCCGTTTTTCCCATCAAAGAAACGCGTTAATGAGGCTGTTTGGATACATTTACTGCAGTGTTTCGTTTTTTTTTTGTAAGTTCTTTTCTTCGTAAAATCGATCAGCCTTTTACATGAGAATTGATCTCAGATTGTATTCCGCATCGCAACGTCGTCTTTTCCCCCCTTCCCCCTCCTCACGGCGCCGCGGGCTGCTGCTTGGTTTTTGTTCTTGCATTTTGCCTATTCTTCGACCGTTGTTGCCTGTGTGCATCACCCCCTCCTCTCGTTGGGTTCCTGTCTACGCGGTAAGGCTACGTATGTATGTATGTATGTATGTATGTATGTATGACCTTGTCTGGTCGTTTGCTCGTCGTCCAAAAAAGGCAAGCATTTGCTGCAAATTAGTCGCCAGTGATGGTGTGCCTGGACCGAGGCCGGTCTACTCACTATGAGTCTACTCACTAAACGATGCACATAAAAAAGGCAGTTCTCCGGCTTCGGGCATCCAGTTTCGGTGATCGTCACGTTGGCCCCTCTTCTTCAAACAAAGAGGGAAGGGAAATCAAGAATTGGGGGGGAGAACGAACGAGGAGAGCGGCATGGATGGGCAAAAGTGGTTGTGCATAACACGCCGGTCGGTTCTGAAATCCATGAACTGGCCCGTCCGTCTTTCGTCCCCTTATTGTGCGGTTCACAAAAGGGAAATATCCGTAAGCCCATGAGGTAGGTAGATCAGCCGACGAACAACCGAACAAAACAGAAAGAGGAAAAAAAAAAACAGGAATGACGATAACCGTTGTTCCTAGCCCGCATTCTCTTTTTTTTTTTTTTCTTTTTGTGTGTGTGTTTGGCCCGCAAAAACGTTGCCGCGCTTCTTTTCCCTGCGGCCGTTTCCCGTGTGTTCGACTAGAAAGAAAAAGGACTTACATACACACTTTATGCCCGGCCCGTTGGTTTTGGGATGAAACAAGACAAGAAAGAAGAAGATGAAGGGAAGTGGGTGGGAATGCCACGTGCCTGCAGTGCCCGTTGTTGGCCCCATCCCCAGCCAAACTCACGACATCGACAAAACGAGCTTATGGTAAAAGGTGACAAGGAGGCGTGAACAGTTTTAGTGAAGGAGGCAAGAGAAGTCAAGCCCCTTGTAGCAGCAAATTGGGACTGCTTTATAAAACCACGGTACGTAAAAACGGTCTATATAAGTTTGTTAGAGGCCCAAAAAAATCAATCAGATTGAGAAGCTGTCTGTATCAACATGTCCCCAATCCCATTCTTTCTCGCCTCTTCATCGCATTAGTAGGCCAGCCATAGCGTGTCCCTTTGTATCTCTCTCTTCTCTTCCCCCGACCGCCGGGGGAAGCGTATAGACAATGTCGATGACACACGGGTGTGGGATACCATCTTTTTTTATCACCTCTCCCTTTCTTTAAAGCTAGTGATGGAGCATAGTCCCCGAAGCCGTACGGGTTTGAACATCTGGAGAAGACGAGACAGGTACAGGCATGCGGGACACACAGCCCTTTTTTTTTCTCTTTATCTACGCCTTACTTTTTCTATAATTGACGCAGTGTCACGGTCGGGGAGCGTTTTACGGTGCTTCGTCTTTGTCCCGTCCTCTTATTGTTCTTGCACCTCTGTCAACGGCTTCTTCAACGTGAATGTGGAAACTGGTATGTCCCCTCGTCCGTCGGCCAGGGAAAGCAAAAAGACAACGAAAACAGGACCCGCTGTGCCCCTTTCTGTCTCGTGTGTAGAGGTAGTAGGATAGACGCCTGACCACGATATCAAAGAGTCGTATTTTTCAACATCTGAGAAGAGAAGAAAAGAAAGGAAAAGAAAAGAACAGCATAGCAGACGTCTCCAGCGATAGCGATTGAGCCCGCTGGACAAGGTAACCCGAGGGAATGACAAGCACGCGAGAGGCACGAACCAACCGGGCCTGGTTGATCGCAATGGGTGCAAACAATCTGGAGGAAGTAAGGGCCTTTTTTGTCTGTCTCTTTTGCTACCAGGCGTCCGGCTGGAAGAAGCAACTTTGGTGTGCGGCGATGCAGTGGGTTCGTTTGCTCAGCCCGTTCGTGTTGATCGTCGGGACTGGAAGCACGAATTTCAGAGGGCATATATATACATCTCATATAAACACCAACACAACGTACAAGGGCAGTATGCAAGACTTTGTTGGCCAGCAACATGGTTGGGTTTTCCATGTCACATGCCACCGGCACGACCAAAAACGACATATATGAACCAACGACATCAGAGGAGAATGGCAGAATAGAATTCTGTAATTTTTTATGGTCTCGACGCAGAATGACGGACAACATTCTGCTCACGAGCCGAAAGAGACAAACCAAAGGACGGTGCAACAAAACGAAGCACAAGCAACACATTGGATAGCTGAAAAGAAAAAAAACAACAAGAAAGCAGAACTGCAAGTCTAGCGTTTGAGTAGGAGAGAGACAACACGCCAAAAGAACAAGCAAAAGAAAAAGAAGGTATATATGAAGATCAAAAGGCCGCCAAAAAGCACAGACTTTCTCTTTTTTTTTTAGGAAAAAAAGGCAAATAAACTTTTCCCAGCCTCTCTCCATTTTATACCGTGCTCCCACGGTGCCAACCCCCCTTCCCTTTCCCCTTTAAAAAGCATCAAAGCATAAATATGCAGGTGAATAAACAAAGAACAAACAATGGCCCATTTTTGATTCTCCTTCTAGGCAACATCCTCCCTCATTTCCTCGTCAGGGGTTGCTGCCGCACCCTTGCTTGCCATGCCGTTCTTGGTCCTCTAGCCTTCCGTGGGCACAGTCTAGACGAAGTAATCCAATCGAGTCAACGTCTTCTGTGTGGTGGCCTATCTCGTGATTCCCTTCCAGTTCTTACGCCCTTCAGTGTCTAAAGGGGAAAAAAAGGAACGGAAAAAGTAGGAAACAACAAAGT
The DNA here is from genome assembly GCA_002778095.1 of Fragosphaeria purpurea. Taxonomy (NCBI): domain Eukaryota; kingdom Fungi; phylum Ascomycota; class Sordariomycetes; order Ophiostomatales; family Ophiostomataceae; genus Fragosphaeria; species Fragosphaeria purpurea. Next base: position 4,715,562 of record PCDL01000021.1, read on the forward strand.
GAGGCGTCTCTCACGCCAGCCTCCTCCTGTCTTTGATGCCAAAACCAAAAAAGGTACGCAACCGAGTGACGAGGAGAAACACCAATTGAGAACAGAGCGCAGTTGGAAACAGAAAAACAAAAAAAAAAAACAGTCAAATCTATATACATACCTTGCGCCATCGGAAAAAAGCACATGAAGCCTGGTATTAGTCTAAAAAAGCGAACGTCATTGGAATGTATCAAGTGCCAAAGAGATACAAAATGTGAAAAAACAAGCAACAGACGCCAAAAAAAAGAAAAAAAATAGGAAGAAATAAGTTGGCAGATACCCAACGGCGACGATGTGCCTACTACGAACAGCATGTCGGTTGGCTGCTCAAAGCGGCGTAGATCGCAGCAGATTCTCTCGTAATCTATGCAATCATATATTGACAGATCCGGGATAGCGTTGAGCTGTTGAGCCAAGAACCTGAAGATTCTTCCACCAGACTTCTGGCTGGAAGCTAAAGGACAAATGGCGAATGTTGAAGTGGGATAGGATGACAAGGTGAGAGTGAAGATTCGCGTAGCAATGAAAAGCGGACCCTTAAGAGCAATGAAGGGCAGCCTTCATGGCGATAGATAAAGCGTCGAGGCGTGGACTTCTCGGGCCATAGCTAGATCTTATTTCATGGGCTCTTCGCCAATGTTGGGTAACACGGAGCCGCCATTGAAGTTGACGCCCATGGGGTTTTGGCCCAATGTCGCTGATATTGTGGAAAGCAGGACCTCAGGGTCGCAAGCCGGGGAATGTTGCTTGTGCTGTTGCTGTGTTAGACGAGCATGTTCATATACACATATATATGCAACAAGAGGCTTATCGCTTACATATTTGAGCCCGTTCAAATTCTTGTAACGCTTGCCGCAGTAATCGCACTTAAACGGCTTCTCTTTCTCCATGCCGAGTGTACCGGGGTACGGTGCAGACGTCTCGGGGTTAACAATGGAGAACGTGCCGTCACCATTCTCGTGGAGTTGCTGTGTGGCGTGACCATGGGCTTTGTGGTATCTGTTTTGTGGGTGTGTGTTAGTAGGCCCGCCAATTGTGGCACAGGGGCGTAGGCAAAAAAAAAAAACAGTAGTAGAAGACACGTACTTGAGCCCGTTTTGGTTCTTATAGGCCTTTTCGCAACCAATGACGGGGCACCGGAAGGGCTTCGGCTCCTCGGGAAGCAGAAATGCTGCGCTCATTTGTTGCAGCAGCGCCGCAGTATCGGTTCCCGGCGGGAACTGCGACTGATCAAAGTTGAACTGGGCCAATTGCTGTGCAAGAAGAGCCTGCTGCTGCTGCGTATGCTGCGGGGTGGAAGCCCCGTTCGGGCTGTACAAGCTCTTGGCCGGGTCATTGATGCAGCTAAAATCAAGACCGCCGAGGTTGTTTGCAAAGCCCATGTTGAAGTTGTTTCCGTTGAGGTTCATGTTCGCCAGATTCATCTTCAAAGGCATGCCCGGCATGTCGTCGTCATCGAGGTCGGGGGTCGACTCGTGCGAAAATTGGGTCGGAGGCCGTTGGGGGAAGCCTTGCTGCGTAGACAGAGTGGGTGTGTTGACGGACGACACCGTGGGGTTGTTGGCAAAGCCAAAGTTGGCGGCCGCCGGCGTCGTCGGGGTCGACGTCCGCAACGCCTGGTGGGCCAAGCCCGTGCTGTTCAGATTCAGCTGCGGACGCTGCTGGCCAAACAACTGCCTAGTTTGTTGAATGGTTCGCTGGTTGTCGTCCAGATCCATGGGGCCAACCGCATCGTCCAGCTCCATATCGCCAACCGTGTCCATGTCGTCGTTCATTTGCGACGACAACGCCTGGTGCTTCGGCGGTACTGGCGTGGATTGCCCGTGTTGGGACTGCTGCTGTTGCTGCTGTAGTTGCTGCTGGTGTTGTTGTTGCTGGTGCTGCGGCTGCGCCAGGCCGGAAGGCTGCTGAAGCTGTTGTTGTTGTCGCTGCTGCTGCTGCTGCTGTTGCTGCTGCTGCCGCACCAATTGTTGGGGCATGCCCGCCCCGAGGCCCAAGCCCAAACCACCACCATTTCCAGACGCCGCAACCGCAGCACCACCATTCGGGCGGTTGGACTGGCCGAGCTGACCGGCGCCCTGCTGGATCGCTTGGAGGTTGGATTGCCCGACGCCTCCGATCCCCGACGTGGAGCCGTGGTTGCCGGCGTTCCGCTGGGCGAGCGAAGATACGCTCGCATGGCGCAACGTGGAAGAGGTCTGGCGCGTGTGGCACTCTTCGTAATGCTGAAGCAAATCATGCATCGTAGGCCAAATTCGGTCGCAGCACATAAAGTCGCGCATGAAATTGGCCTCCATTTTTGGTAGGTACGAGGTGGAGTGCAGAGACGGGGATTGATGTGCGACGTTGGGCGATGTGCCCATGGAAACGCCCAGCATCCTATGCGAAAATATGAGCATTCGAAGGCTTGTACAGACGGGATAAAACGAAATAGAAAAGCCAAAGAAAAAAAATAAAACAACACAAAATAGAACAAAAAACTTTCAAGAAAGGAAATATGACCGGAAACCCGCGAATAATTCAAATGGCAACGTGACATCCCAAATAGGGAGGAAGACAATAACTTACTCGTCTCGGATAAAGCTGCTGACGGAGAGACCGCCCCAGCTCATGCCTCCGCCCATCAAACTTCCGGCCAGACTTTCCCGCCGGGCGCGGTGGGCGTCACGGTTTGGGTTGATCATGGAAATTGGCTTGGGGCCTGCGCTCACAAAGGAGTCTTGCCGGGTGCGGCCCATGGCCGGCTCGAAGGAATGCCCCGACGCCATGTCGACGGCGGACTCGAACGCAGACGAATGCACGAGCAGATCACGAAGAAGCTCCTCGTCGATGTCGGCGTCAAAGCCGACGGCGGGGCGCTTGAAAGGGTCGGCAAAACGTAAATTGTCAGAATTGACGATGCTGTTGTCGTCGTTGGGGGCAGACGACTGGCTGGGTTGCCGTCTTTTGTTGGCAACAGAGCGACGCTGTTTGGCGGGTGGCAAATCGTCGGACGGCGAAAACGACGAGAAAGGGCGTCGCGATGAAGATGCAGGCTGAAACGGAGATGACAGCAGCGGCGATGCCGGGATGCGCGTGGTCGAGGGCGATGGAAGCGGCGACGGCGACGACGACGGCAGTGGTGGATGGTGGTCGTCAGGGAGTTGGGGCGTCTTGGTGAGACCGGCGCTCAGCGAAGAGAAAAAAGCACCGCGTGTTTCGTCTGGTGCGACAAAGTGGGGTGTCGCGGGCTCGGGCTGAGGGGTAGGCGACGACGAACAGGATGTGTGAAGCAGGGGCAAGGGAGACGAAGACGTCGAGGGAGTCGAGGGAAGCGCGTTGGGTGAAGAAGGCGAGGGAGGAGGGAAAAGGGACGAGGACAAGAAAGAATAGGTAGTGGTGGAGGCGACGGTGGAGGTGGAGAGGGAGGACGAGGACGTGGACGAGGACGAGGAGGCGGAGGCGACAGTGCGCGCGCTCTTGTCGGCGGCACCAGATGCGCGATGACCATGGGTCTTGGATTTCCCAGAGGCACCCGCAGCGCTGGGACGGCTGCCGTCAGCAATGCAACCACTAGTCGTCAAAGAGTGCGACTTGGCCGCGGTGGTGCTGCTGGTGGGCCTGGTGGTGCTAGTGGTGCTAGTGGTGGTAGTGGCGGCGGCCGCGGCGACAGCAGCAGCAGCAGTTACAGCGGCGGCCGTGGCGGATGGACGGCACGCAAACACAGTGGCCGCAGCAGTGTCAGTGGAGGTGGCAGCCGTGGCACGAGAGGGACAGGGCAGGAGGACGCGGCTCGAGGGTGAGTTTTCGGAGGCGGTCTTGTTGCTCGAGCCAAACCACTTGAAGGCCTCCATGACGGAAAACAGGCTCGGCGTCTTGGGTAATTTTTCTAGGTAGTTTTTCTGGGTATGTCTTTTGCGTATTATTCCCAAAGGGCTTGCCGAGTCGTGGAGGGGGGGCCGTTTCTGTGGTGGATACTGCCACTTTCGTACTTCGTACTTCGTACGACCCGTTGCTTGTACTACTCGGTGCGTTTGTCGGGCTCTCGTTTGGTTGGCCTCGGTGGCGTTCAAAGTACGGAGTACAACGAGTACCTCGTACTGGGCACGTCTTCGGAGAGAAATGGGCCCAAAGGCTAGCTGTGTTGCCGGTGGGTGGCGCTTATTGTTGGCAGTGTTCCCTGCTGGGCTGTCATTCGTTCGCCGCAGGACGGGTTGTGTGTGGGGGCCGCGAGGAAAGGGAGGGGCGTGTGTTTAGAGGTTGGCTCTGATTCAGATGCTGTAGATGAAAGAAAGTGTGTATGTATGAATGTAAAAGGGAAAAAAAGCAGAGAAATACCGAAGAAAGAGACAACTCGCAAAAAGAAGACGACAGAAAAAATGCTGTGATGACTGAGTGCGGGCGTGGAGAGTTGGGGAGTTGGAAGAGTGGAGGGAAAAGGAAGAAAGGAGGGAAGAGGAAGAAAAGAGGCAAAAGTGAAGGTGAGAAAAAGTTGGTGATGCTGGAAAAGCAAAGATGCGGTGTGGAAGCCCTTAAAAAAACAACAACAACAACAACAAAAGAAACGAGACCGAGAAGGAAGGAGCGATGGTCTTGGAGGTTAATCCGGTCCGACCAAGTGTGTTTGTTGCTATTGTTGTTGTTATTATTACACGGGACCAATATCGAGGGAAAAGGGAAGGAACGAGTGCGTGTGTGTCCCTCCTCGCCCCACAGGGCAGGAAACCGCGAAAGAGGCCGAGGAAGGTAGGGAAAGAGCGACGGGAAGCTGCTTGTTGTTCCGAGTCGTGCTTTCTCGATTGGGAAGCGGAAAAGTCCGCGAAGAAGGGGCTCAGGTGTGGCGTTGTATGATCTAGGGAGATCGTGAAGGTGTGGAGGTGTGTAGATATGGAAAGCGACGGCGGCAACGACAGAATAAGAAAATAATTGAAAAAAAGAAAAAGAAAAAGAAAATAAGCCGGCTTCGTGAACTGTAAACAGCCTCGCAGTCGTCGATGTCGTGTACGCGTAGTGCATGCGTGTAGGTGGTAAGAAAGAACTGACTGTTGGTTGGACTAAGGTTGCAGGTGACGCAACGACCGCGTCGACAAGTTGACGACTTGTTTTGCGCGCGATCCTGCTGGAGGAGGATGAGGCGGGTGCATGCAACAGGCGGACTGAGAGACCAGCAAGAAGAAGTTCGAGAAAAAGAGACGGAATAGATGAAGGTAGAGACTGAACTCGAAACGAAAGAAGGAAACAAGCAGAAAATGTATAATGAGAGACTACGCTAGACGAGCAGACGGTCCCAGGTGACAGACAACTGCGACGAAAGTGAGGAAAACTTGGCAGGTTTTGTTTTTGTTCGAACGAGGTAGTACGAGCCCGTGTCCCGCTCGAATGGGTGATGGTCGAGGACGGACGGGTGGTATGACGATAAACACTCGAAACGGTTTAGACGTTGTGGGAACGTAATAAATAAGGGATTTTATGAGAGGAAGGGGATGAGCAGGCCGTGGATGACATACAAAAGAAGTCGAAAGAAACGAGTTATTTCTTTGGGGGTAATGTGAAAGGAAAGTGAAGCCGAAGGTGAGGAAAAGGTGGGTTGGGAGCTACGAGATATCACAGGCTCAGGCGTGCAAGGCTAGGCCCAAAAGCCACGACACCTATCACACATGGGAAATAAGAAAGAAGGTTCCTTTGATGTGCCATGCTGCATTGTTGGCTGAAGAATTCCTTGCCTTTCGTCTAAGTGGTAGCGTCGACGAACACGCCGAGTGAAGTAGGACGACTCTTCAAGGAAGACGACGATCCTATGAACGACTTGTTTTCTATGGAGTGATACATGTCGATGATATTGAAGCATCCTACCCACGAAAGAAGAGCCAATCTGCATTGTAGATTGCCTGCAGGTTTGGTTGGCCAGCTGCAGGTGTGAGACCTCAAAAAACCAAGCAACTCGCCGATGTTTGGTGTACCAAGCTGGAAACATGAAAACAAAGAAAAGCAGACAAGAACGAAAGGAACAAAAGAAGGTCTCCAAAGTACCAGCAACCCGCAGCCCCTGGCATGCCCGTGTAGTGAATATAGGAATCGTTGGTCGTCTTTTATGGTATGCAATACTTTTCCATCCTAGCGTTTTCCCACAGGCAAAGGGCGACGCTAATGAGCGCCCTGACGAAACGAAACAAAAAAAAGAAGAAGACGGGACAAAATAAAACCACGGCCGCTCGGCAATGTGGGTTTTTGTGTGGAACCGAGGCTGCAAGGCTTGTTGGGACGAGGCAAAGGCGGCAGACGGCCGCATGGGAAAGGGCCGGCATGGTCTTTTGGGAAAAAAACAAAGCGTCCTTCGGTCCTTTGATAGACAGATGTACACGGCGTTGGAGATACAAGGCATGCCCTCGTGCAGTCTGCACGCTGACGATAGATGCGTGGACTTGACGTACTGGATCGCCCCGTAGCTGCATATATCTGTTTTCTGTTGCAGATGGACGAGGACTTGGAAAGACCACAACAGACTAGGGCTGGACTTTACAAGCCGTGCATGAAGGAAAAAGGGCACGCGGGATGCTTCTTTCGGACATGCAAAGACAATGCACGGCCAAAGAACGGCACGCGGTTGTCATACTGGTAAATGTAACGTCGACAGACGAAATCTCATTGGGAACCGACCACAGAACCGTCGGGAAGGCTACAGCCCGCGTCGCGGCCTGTGGACAACCAGAGGCGATAGAACGTCTAGAGGAACGGACAGAAAGCGATGCTGCCTGCCTCGTGTGTCATCTGTTACGCACAACGCGTCGTTGCAGTCAGAATGATGAAATACAACAGGCGTGCGGAACGACACAAAGAATGCTTCCAGCACTGTGATAGACCGTTCGTTGCACATCCACAGCCGGTGACGATCGAGTTCGTCGGCGTCCGGTTGGGGTGACGGGCCTGCGGGCATACGCAGGAGGATGCCTGCGGCCTGTTCCAATAGGATTGGCGCGTTTTAGTACATATTACAACCAGGTTTTTTCATCAGCATAATAGCATTCTCGCTTTGTTAATGTTGACGATCCACGCTTCTTTGGGGTCGGAATTACAGTAATACAACAATTCTTACTCCGTGCATGCTGAGTGCCGGTTTCCTGTACACCACCATTTTCTCATTCGGCTCATTTTCTATCGTTCTCTTGTCTGATCCCGTCAATCATGATATCAGAAACATAAGAGCTGGTCAGATCGGCTCCTGTCAGGCTTTCTCCTGAGGGCAAGCATGTCGCTCTTGGAGCTCTTTGAACGAAGAGCACCGAAGGTACCACAGGCACGCGACAGCGAAATGGATGGAGAGGCCCTGCGGCCACGCTTGCGGCGGCAATTGTTCTTTTTTCTTCTTTTTTTTCTTTTTCGCCTTCCGTCTGTGCTTTCCTGCATCGCTCTCGTCCCGGGTAGCCGCTGGTTCATTTCCCTCGTGCCGGACGGATCCACCAAAAGGGACGGACGGCCGTTAGCGCAGACCGAGGATGAAAGAGAAATGGGAAATTGCAGATGCAGAGCCAAGCTGTATGCGGAACAGAAAGTCGTCTTTGTCTCGTGTTTTGTGGGCTAAAAAGCAAAAAGGACTCCACCGCTGCACTTCGAAGCCCACTCAAGTCAGGGCCCCCAAGGTTGACATGCAGAATGAGAAGCTGTGAGAACAAAGGCGCACAAAAGATACAAAGTACATGTACTGCAGCTTCCGGGCGGCCTGGCCCTTACCAACCAAAACGGCTTCATTCTCATTGGCTACCGGCGAGCGCGATACCTCGCCTTCTTAGTCAGCCCCCGAGACAAGGAGGGATCTCCGAAGGACCGAGTTTTGCGCGTTCCACCGGGGTTGGTCACCTTCCGGTTCTTTTCGCATTGGAAGAGCAAAAGAGGTATTGCATTTTGTTTTCTTTTTTGCTGCCTTCAACGAGAAAACTGTCGTAGACTTTCCGAACATTGGCCGTTGCTGAGGGCATGCGACGTAGCCACGTTTGGTTCACGCAGACGTTTCATGGCAATTCAGGAACGGTGCAGGAAACAATACAGGAACGAACAAGAGACGGAAACGAGCCGCAAGTAAAACAAATTTAACGGCTCCAAAAAGGTAAAGGACAGAACGGACTCTCGTCTGCGGAACGGAGGACGAAGCACGGAGTACGGAATGCGGAGACCGGCGTTCTGTTTGAACCTCGCAAACAACGGCCGTGTTCTGGCGTGCCGAAAAAGGTACAATAAAATAAAGGGAAAATAAAATAACGTAGAATAGCAGCAATCGCCTTTGTGGCTGTTTGTGGTTGTGGAAGAAATCGATGTACAAAATACATCGCCAGCTCTGCATTAGTCATTACGGAATTGATCGTATGAGGCAATGAAAGCCCTTCCGGAAAGTTCCTTTGGTGGTCCGTTTGGGAAGGGGAGGAACAAACGGCGGGCGAACGTCGGGGTTTGGAGACCAGGCCTTGCGGCGTTTGGTGCCCGTGGACCAATTGGCTGAACGGCAAAATGGGCGTTCGCCGCGGCGGGCACAAACACGCCTAAACACCGCCTACAGAGCAACTGCGTGCGTCAAAATGGCCTGGCAAATGGCATGATTTCGGTCGTGCGTCGCCGTTTCCAAAGACCGCGCCTTCCCCGGGGTTCAGAGCCAAGAGAGGTTCGAAAGGTCCCCGTCCCGTTCGTTCTTTCCCGTCTCTTTTCGTTGGTTTGACGTCAGGTGGCTCGAAAAGGCAAGAACACGAAACGAGCGCAACAAAAAAAGCATACTCCGTAGTTCACAGACCACTCTATAAAAAGCGACAGGTGCATGCTCTCTTTCGCGATCCCATCCCCATTGATCATTTTACTCCCCTTCTTTTGCACATCACAACAGCATCATCCAGCGATCCTATCCAGTGACGTCTGAAATCTCACACGAACAAAACAACCCCCCACCGACAATAATTGCTTAGTCATTTAGTATCAGGAAATTTCCTGGCAACCCAGCAGAAAAGCACGTCAGACAAACCGTTGATCCGGCGAAAAACATCACGACCCGACTTTCTCAGCCAAAGTGAAAGTTTCATTAAAAGCTGTTGTATCGGCATTGCTATTTTCCTTATTTTTCTTTTGTTTGACCTCTTTCAACCCCTTCATCGCTCAATTGACACAACCTCCCCCAAAACCGCCACCATGAAGATCATCAGCAAAGAACACGAGCAGGAGCACTACAACAGCGTCCTGCGCGGCGGCGCCATCGGTGGTGTCCTGGGCCTGGCGGCCGGCCTCGTCGGCGTGATCGGCGCCGGACGCCGCTACCCGGCGTTCCGCAGCCTGACCCTCCCCTTCCGCGCGTTCCTCGTCAGCTCCTCCACCACCTTTGGCGCCATCATCGTGGCCGAGCGCAACAGCATCAGCTTCTCCCGCGCCGCCGACCCCATGTTCGGCTACAAGGACGAGTCCCAGCGCATCATGTCCGATGCGCGCAAGGCCGAGTCCGGCCGCGCGCGGGCCCTCGACTGGGCGCGCGACAACCGCTACACCATTGTCGTGTCGAGCTGGGCGGCCGCCGTGAGCATCGCGCTGGTCCTCGTGGGCCGCAACAAGTTCTTGACGACGCCCCAGAAGCTGGTGCAGGCTCGTGTGTACGCGCAGGGCCTGACGCTGGCCGTGCTGCTGGCGACGGCGACGCTCGAGGTGTCCGACGCCCGCAAGGGCAAGGGCCGCTGGGAGACGGTCCTCGTCGTGGACCCCAATGACCCGGAGCACAAGAACCTGATCGAGAAGCGGGTCCACCGGGAGGAGTACGAGGGGCAGGATCTGTGGATGGGTAGGTTTTCCCCTTCCCCCCCCTTTTTTTTTCTCTCCTTTCTTCAAAAGTTTCACTAGGTGTTCTTGCTAAAAGTACCAGACATGGTTGCGTCCGAAGAGCGTCGGTTGGCTAAGGCCAAGAAGGAGAAGGCGGCCGCCGCAACCGCCTCGGAAGTTTCTGCCAACGACAACGACAACAACAACAAGGTTGGTGCTGCTGCCGTGGCCGCCCATTGATTCCCCCCTTGTTCTTCCTTGTTGCACAGACTAAGAAAGAAACGCACGCAGGCTTGAGCCAGGTTTTGCTGGATGTAATTTCCTGATGTGATTTTTTTGCCCATTTATTTGTTTTTTTTGGTTCTTGCATCATATTTTTGCTCTCCATCTATTGGGGCATGGCGCGGGCATGGCGTTGTTCATTTGCGGTTTTTTTCCTAAAAGAAAGAATGAAAAGGAGGATGGCGTTTTCCCCTCCGTTTTGCTTATAGAGTGGCAACTTTGTTTAATTCGCTATTGACGAGATCATCTACACAAGTGGATGACGGCGGACGCTGTCATAGACAATTAGACTATACGTTTACAACCGTCAAAATGTGTCGACTGGCCGTGTGCATCGAATTTTAACAAAAGGGCACTGATCATTATATAGACATATATCTATATGAAAGCCAACAAGCTCAAAATACAATAAAATAGATTGCTTTTCTCGTGATTCATACAATGCGCATCGTTTGGAACGATAAAAAAAAAACATAGGACGTTCTCAAAAACACCCCTAGCCCCCCAATTCTTCCGCTTTCATGTTCACGTCCGTCTCTTATTGCCGTAAACTGCCAAACAAACGATGTCCCCATTATACTTCGATGCTGAAGTGGCTGATCTGCGAGTAGTACGCGTGCACCGCCAGCTCCAGCAGCCACACGTCGCCAAACACCTCGCCGCCGTCGAACCCGCCAATCACCAGCAGCCGGCTGTCGTAGAGCACCGTGCCGTGGTACCCGCGCCCGCTCGGCGGCACCCCGTACACCTTGCGCCGGTCCCACGTCATCGTCACCAGGTTCAGCAGCAGCACGTCGTTGGCGTATTCGGTGCCGTCGTGCCCGCCCACCACAAACAGGTACGACCCCACAATCGTCGCCGTGTGCGACAGCCGCCGGTAGGTCACGGGCACCGCCACCGCCCGCCACACGTGCGTCTCCACGTCGTACACCCACACGTCGTTGAAGCACTCGCCCCCGTCCGACCCGCCAAAGACGATGAGCTTGCTGCCCACCATGTTGGCCGTGTGGTAGCCGCGCGCCTTGGGGCACGGCCCGCCGTGAACGCCGAGGCTGCTGCTGCTGCCCCCGCCGCCGTATTCACCCTCCCACGGCGTCCCCGGACTGATCAACTTCCACGCCATCTTGCTGGTGTCGCTCACGTCCAGCCGCCACACGTCGTTGAGCGCCCGCACGCCGTCGCCGCCGCCAAACACGTACAGACCGTTGCGGTACAGGCACGCCGTGTGCGCGCGCCGCTTCGCCGGGACCGGCCGGTCGGCGGCGAAGCGCGGCCGCGACCACCGGCAGTTGGTCGTGTCCAGCACGTAGACGTCGTTGTAGTACTCCGGCCCGTCGCCGCCGCCAAACACCACCAGCTTCTTGCCGACCGCCGTGCACGTCATCGCCCGCAGCGGCAGCGGCGGCTCGCCCACCACGGGCGGCTTCGTCCAGTGAAACGCGTCCGCGTCCAGGACGTACAGGTCGTTGAAGCACGTGCGCGCGTCGCACCCGCCAAACACAAACACGTTGGACCCCACCAACGTCGCCGTGTGCGCCCGCAGCGGCTTGTACGCCACCCCGGACAGCGGCGCCCGCGACCAGTACATGCCCGACGACGGCGCCGGCGGCACGTCCGCCGCCGTGCGCGGATCCACCAGCGGCGGAAACGCCGTGAACGCGGGGGTATGCATCACACTGCCGCTACCACCGCCACTGCCACCACCGCCATGGATACTGCCGCTGCTGCCACCGCTCCCGTTCTTGCCTCGCCCGCCAAAAGCACTACTACCACCACCACCACCACTGCGGCCACCGCTGGCACTCCGGGGGGGCCCCCGCGACGAGCCACCTCCCGTCGTGCGCAGCGACGACGACGATGAACTGCCAATGTTGCCGTACGCGCCCGGTTTGCTGGCAATGGCCGAGGTCGACCGCATCGCGATGGGCCTGCGGCCGCCCTCCATAGCGTCTGCGGCCATCGCCTGAGCGGGTGTGGGCGACTCGCTGTTGTCGTGTAGCTGGTCGTGGAGCGTTGCACCCCGCCGGTAGGGCGACCGCGCCGAGGGCGACGAGGAGGTAGACGAGCCCATCGTCGTGGACGACGACGACAACGGCGGCGGCGGCGGTGGCGGCAGGAGTGGTGCGTGTGCTATGGCGGTTGATGACGGCGGCGGCGGCGGTATGGGCGGTGGCGGTAGCGAGGGACCGGGCGTCCGGGCCGAGTTGGGCGTGGACACGATCGAAAGGTGCGAGGCCGAAGGCGAGGCCGTGAGCGACACGCCGGCGCTGCTTGTGGGCCCCGCCGCCGCGGACGACGACGACACGGACAGGGACCCCGACGACTGCGACCGCTGGCGGATGGCCAAGTCGGGTGGTTTGCGCCGGCGGTCCTGACTCCGGGACGACAGGTGGCCGGGCGTGTGGCCGCGGACTATTGGCGGCATGCCGGAGGTGTTGTTGTTATTCGTGACGATGCCGCTGCTGGTGGTCGCGGTGGTGGCACTCGACGTGCTGGCGGTGCTGGCGGACCGGTCCCGGTCGTCTCGCCGCCGCTTGTCGTCGCTGTTTCCGGTCGTGCGTGTTGCGGCTGCCGTTGCCACCGTGGGTGTGGTCGCCGACGACGACAACGGCCGCATAGGCCCGTCTTCGGCGGGCGACATCAACAGCGGCTGGATCTTCTGGGCCCGGATCACCTTGGCGCGCAGAGGCGAGCGCGGCGTCTGGCGGCCTGGATCAGCCATGGCGGGCCACAACACGCATCGGCCGGCAAAGCTGACGCAGTCAGAGGAGAGGAGGACTCGGAGAATAGGAGGTCACGGGAGACCAATTGCCAGAGGAGCGAGCGAGAAGAGAAAAGGGGGGGAGGTCGTCGATCGAGGAGGGACGGAAAGGGAGAGCCGAGCTTGTGTTATGTCGTGATAGCTGCTGACTGCTGTATTTAATCGAATTGAACAGAGAAGAAGAAGAAAGCTAATAGGGGAGGAATCCCAACGAGAACGAGATTTACAAAGAAAAAAAACGTTGCCCTGGTTGTTTTTGTTCGGCCGTCCAGAAACGTCGGTGGGATCTCCCAATGCGTAGAGCGCCAGGAGTGGGTTTGATTGGCTCGAGACTCGAGGGCGAGGGCCTGCGCTGCTCCGGATTGTATTGTTGCTGATGTTCTGTTACTAACGGCTCCTCTAGCGGGGGCGCCGTCCCTCGGCCGCCCGAGCCCGTCCCCATTGGTGCTAAAATGACAGATCATAGGGGCACAAGCCCCTCTTGGTGGGGGTGTGGCAGGCCCTCGAGCTTCTGGAAGAGAAGGATCGAAGACGCTGTGGCAATGCGCTAGCAAGAACCAAAAGTCTTGTTTCAGTAATAAGATGTGACCAAGCCAGTTGATAGACATCCAAACCGTTTTGTTCAATGCAGCGCTCTTTAAATGGGATAAACTCCGAATTAACTCAATTAACTTCAAGACGTTCATTTCCCGAATTGATTTTATGAGATTTTTCTTTTTACTTTGATTTATTTGAATTTTCTGTGCATCGAGTTTTGTATGTATGCATTAATCGGGGTTTGAGAACGTATAAAATGATACAGACTGATTGATGCATATTTATGTAGATTGCGAGGCCATATGAGAAGGCTTTTTCTCACAGCATCTCTAAGAGTCGACCGCCACCACTGAGCTTTTGCAACCGGTAGACCCATTTTCTCGCAAAAACAGTAGCAGAAATGAATGGGAACGTGGATGCCAAAGCAGACGGTGTGTCTGATGCCTCCAATTCGCCCAGCAAACGGCGGGTCGACGACGGCGCTGAGGCATCGCCGGCCGTTGCTCACGGTGACAACGACGGCGACGATCCTCAGCCAAAGCGGGTCAAGATCGATGCAGAAAATGGGGCAGAGCCCTCTGAGGTGTTCCCGGTCGTATCAAAGCGACAGAGGATTCCCGGCGTCGCCATGATCAAAGAAGAGTGAGGCCTGCCAGGACGTTTATGTGGAAAAAAGTACTCACATGAAAGGTGCCTCTTGTAAATTTGACTAACCCACGATAGATTTTTGATTAAGGACGCAGCCGGAAACGTCGCTGATAGCAGAGGGGATGCTGGTGAAGCGGACGACGATGCAGCCGAGGGCCGGGACGCCGGCAACGAGGGCCGTGGCGGCGGCGGCCGCGGTGGCCGCAAGGCCAAGAAACGGGGTGGCCAGAACAAGGACCGCGACTTTGGCCGGTCCCGGGACGCTGTCCGGCTCTGCGCATCCGTGGCCCACTCGCCCGAGTTCTCGCCCAAGACGTGCCGCTTGGGTGAGCGGTGCCACGCCCTGCACGACCTGCGCGCGTACCTGCGCGACGGCCGCCGCGGCGACCTCGCCACGTTTGACGGCGTCTGCCCCGTTTTTGCCGTCTACGGGCGTTGCCCCTCGGGATGGAAGTGCCGTTTTGTGTCGAGCCACATGCAGGAGATGGCGCGCGACGACGGCCGCACGGAGCTGGTCCTCGTCGAGAACGTGAAGGCGGCTAGCAACGGGGAAGGGGAGCCGGCCGAAGCCGCGTATGCGGAGGACGACGACGCGCGGCCGGGCGTGGTCAATGTCGTGCCGGCCGTGGAGAAGCAGAACCTGACGCGCAAGCGGGCCGATTTGTCCCGGTCGGAGCGGTACATCCGGTGGTTGGACCAGGAGGTGCACCTGGTCAAGAAGATTTACAACAACCACAAGAAGCCAGATGCGGACGTTCAGGAGGAAGAGAAGAAGAAGAAGACGGAGGGGTTGGCGGAATCCACGGAGGCAACGGAGGTGCCGAAAGAGGGTGTCAGCAACGGCAACGAAACCCAGGCAACCAAGGAGGACGAGGAGGGGCAGCAACCGCCGCCGCCGCCGCCACAACCACCATCTCAACCGCCAGCGGAGCCAGAGGACGATCCGCCGACGGCCGAAGACTACCGCGCGCAGTACGTTGACCCGCCGTTTCTTCCGTCCGAGAAGCGCAGGCTGTATTTTGGACCCGAGACACCGACGCTGGCCCCGCTCACCACGCAGGGCAACCTGCCCTTTCGGCGCCTCTGCGTGGAGCTGGGCTGCCAGCTGACGTACTCGGAAATGGCGCTCGGCGTGGATCTGCTCACGGGCAAGCAGCCCGAGTGGGCGTTGATGAAGGCACACGAGACGGAAACCACCCCGCCGCGGTTTTCGCCGCCGGCATCGTCGTTGTCCGTCGTGACCGACTACGACAACAGCGGGGATCTCAAGTTCGGTGCCCAGATCGCCGCGAACCAGCCCTGGCAGGCCATCAAGGCCACCGAGGCCATGGCGCGCCTGGTGCCGCACCTGCGCCTCGTCGACATCAACTGCGGCTGCCCCATCGACCTCGTGTACAAGAGCGGCGGCGGCGCCGGCCTGCTCGAGTCGCCCAACAAGCTCGAGCGCATGGTCCGCGGCATGAACGCCGTGTCGGGCGAGGTGCCCATCACAGCCAAGCTGCGCATCGGCGTGCGCGACAACAGCCCCGTGGCCCGCAAGCTGCTCGAGCGCCTGGCGTTTGGCGGCGTCGAGACGCGCGCGCGGCTCGGCGCGCCGGGCTGCGCCGCCGTCACGCTGCACGGGCGCACGCGCAACCAGCGCTACAAGAAGCCGGCCGACTGGGGCTACATTGCCGAGTGTGCGGCGCTCGTGCGGTCGTACAACGCGGCGCGCGACGCGCTGACGGACACCGTGCGCGCGCCCGATCCGCGGACGCAGGCCGCCAACGCCAAGGGATCCCTCTATTTCCTGGGCAACGGCGACTGCTTCAGCCACGTGCAGTACGCGCAGCAGCTGGCCGAGGGCGGCGTCGACGCCGTCATGATCGGCCGCGGCGCGCTGATCAAGCCGTGGCTCTTTGAGGAGATCGCGGCGGGCCAATACCTGGACAAGACGGCGACGGAGCGGCTCGGCTACGTGGAGAAGTTTGCGCGCTACGGCCTCGAGGCGTGGGGCACGGACGAGCAAGGTCTCGGCACGACGCGGCGGTTCCTGCTGGAGTACCTCAGCTTCGCCTCGCGGTACGTGCCCGTGGGCCTGCTGGAGTACCTGCCGCCGAGCCTCAACGACCGGCCGCCGGCCTTCCGCGGCCGCAACGAGCTGGAGACGCTGCTGGCGAGCCGCAACTACAAAGACTGGATTAAAATTAGGTAGGTTCTTCTGGGGGGAAGGGGGGGAGCAAACCATGTTGAACCACAAACAAGTCCCCATTGAACTAACAAATATTCATCTGCAGTGAAATGTTTCTGGGCCCGGCCCACCCCGACTTCAAGTTTGTGCCCAAGCACAAGTCAAGCAGCTACGAGATGGAAGCAGAAGGCTAGAAGAGGGGCATGCCCTCCCACTTTCGCGCCATCTATTTGCATTTCTGCAATTTTTTTCTGTACTTGAGAATAGGGGAGTTGCTGGTTAGGGTGTGTCTATACTGCGTCTGTGTTGAGAGCAGAGTATGGGAGACTGTTGATACGAAAAAGGGGCGTTGTACGCTGTAAGGCATAGAGAAAACAATGAAGAGAGTCCGGAAGAAGAAATATGCAAAGCGTCACGAATTGTGCTCGGTAACAAAAGCTGCTTTACGTGTATAAGCCTACGACAAGAGCTGCGTATGTACAGGTGGAAGGGTGTTGTTCATGTTCTATCGGCATGAGCTACCTGGACCATCCTTGTCTTTCTCCTGCTTCTTTCTTTGAGGCGAACTATATAGCTTCTCACGGGTTAATACCGAGAATGCAGTTTTGTCACCTTGTGCACACGTGAACTTCATTATACGGAAACAGACACATGCGATCGTTCGAGGAATGTTGTATAAGTGAACTTTTCTCCACCGATGGCGGTCAACAAGGTTTTTTTACACAGACCGGGATATTTCTCGTGAAATTATGGCCTGCGGAGTCTCGGTTGCCGTCAAAGGGCGCGGCAGTTACTTCTGACTGAAAACAACCCAAGAGAGACCAAACAACGACGCACGCGTGGAGTTCGCTGATCGCAAGGCCCTACTGCAGTCGCGCCATCTTTATGAAGGGCGAATCAACACGGGCTGCGCTGTGACTCGGCAAAATGCTGCGGCCGTGGCCGCAGTGTGAAGGCCCATCACACAGCGTCCCGGGCTGCATATTGTGGTGAAGCTGACGGCAACCGAGCATTGGAGTGACCGGCTCCACCTCATGCGTGGCCATGCCCCCAGGGCTTTCGCAGTGTGACTGGGACGTCAGGAACACACCGCAAAATTTCATCCTACCTCAATAAGGAACGAGCATTCGTCGTGGACATGTCTCGTTCCATGCGTGCCAATATCTCTCGGGTCTCATCCGTCCACCCACGCAACTGCTTTAGGTTCTTCTGTGCTTCTGTAACCCACCCACGAAGTTGTTGCCATTCTGGTTCTTCTTCGTCATCAAAAAGGTCGTTATCCTTGAGATACTGAGTGTATTGCTCAGAAGCATGCAATCGCCGCACCACTTCTGCTTGCAGCTCCTCGTTCTCCGGACGTTGGAAGAAACTCGGGACGACCTTGTCGGCAGATTCGTTGTAAAGACTGGGGTAGATGCATCTGTAGAAGAGCAAAACGAGGTCAGACGGGTCCAGGTATATATAAGCTAGCGGGAAGCTGACGTCGTCTCGAACACTCCAGTCTTGCGCCAGCTGGGAGTGGCCGGACGATCGTTGCTTCCTCGACGATAGGACGCCAAAGAACTCCGAAGAGAGGTCAGGTTTTGAAACGACTGATCCGGTGTCATGACCAGTAATCCAGGACGGTGGCAAAAACGCGCGCCGTGGGACGGTAACCGAGAACTCCCAGTCGATGACACCGCAAACGCAAAGCTCGTCGTTCACAATGATATTATTGATACGGAGATCAGGGTGACATAAGTAGAACGAGTCCCCCGATGCATCCGCCTGGAGCCCGAACGTCTTTTCGGCTTCCTCTGGGCGTACGGCGTGAAGCGCAAACCCCTCGCGCTCGGCTTCTTCGCGACCGAGTTCCTGCACAGGCATTGTCCACATAGAGTGAAGCAAGTGATATTGCTCCCTGAAAAACTCGTTTGAAGTGGTGGCGGTAAAGCGGTGGACTTCATAACCATCTACTTGGAGTTCATTTTTGCGCATGGAAAAGGCACCAACGATTCTCGGCCCCAGTCCAGGACCTATGGTGGCCTGGGGCGTGAACGATTCGTCTCGGGGAAATAGAAGCCTCCAGAATCGGGTCCAGATTGTAGCCGTCGTGTTCGGCATCAACGAGCCCCCCAGAGGGAATTCGAGCATTCGTAGCTGGGCAAACATATCGATCACGTTCTCGAACAACTGGCGCCGGCAGTCTTCTGAACTCTCCCGAAGCATTTTCTTGGTCAAAGGCCGTCCTTCAATATAATCCAGAATTATGAACGCCTGATGGGTGGAGGTATCTCGTCGGAGTCGACTGCGGCCGTATGCATATACCCGCGAGACGGGAATGTCTGTATGGTCTCGTACATATCTACATGCACCATATAAGTCTCAAACTGGGCCGGTGATGGACATGGAGGTCACACTCACTGCATGGTATAAACCTCACTGCGCACTTTATCCCACACGTCATGGACTGCTGGTTCAATGGGAAGCCTGACAAGCCGGGTGGACCCATCGGTGAAGTCCAAGATGAAACACACGTTGAAGCTGCCTTTGTGCCGGCATCTGATGGTGCATGGCAAGCCGCCGTGGTGCTTCGAGGCTAGAGCACATATAGCGTTCGTGTCGATGGACTCGATAAACTCATCGTTCTTGAGTTTGCGCTGCCGGTCTGTGAGAGGCGTGAGATCGAATGGCGAGGCAGGGCTTCTGAACGCGCAGCTGAGACGCCGCCTCCAGAAACAACAAATGCGGGCAAGCCAAGACCTCCACGGAATGGAAAAAAATCGCCCAAAGAGTGAAAGCATGGGAAAAGACGCAGAGTGTGCAGGAACGGGTTGTCTGGCATAGACGGACAATAGGCACATCGCACGCGCAAAGTCAGAAATGCGTCGACGAAGCACGGCGGAAAGGTTAAACGGATGAACGTGGCCGACGTTCCTATACAATCGTAGTAAACGATAGGTTTGGTATGGTTGGCGTCAGTCAGACTGCCAGTCGGGCGATCCTTGGTGCGATACTTTGTGAGCCTGATGCGGTACATAAAAACACCCCTTTCAGCATATGTACGTATTGTTAGAGATGGTGATATTCATGTTGATCTGCTAGCCCGAGAGTGAGGTGCACGTGATAATCATCACGTGATAAACATCAGAATTGCGCGTGGAGTGGCGTAGTTTCCGTATCCTGACGACGCATCACAACTTGAAGGCACCTACTGCTTTACGGCGTAAAGGGCGTACGAAGAAGTACGTCGTAAACATACAGTCACAAAAAACGTAGACGTACGAATGGGAGGGAGGGCCTGGACTGGCTGACGGTTCCTAACGCCGGCGGCTCCTTCCCGGAGGAGCACAAATTTCCCCGACGCCCTGGTTCCCGGGTGCGTGGGTGTCCCGAGGAAGGCGCGCCCTGTGACATGCAGACCGCAATTGCCTTTTCTGACACGAAAAGTCGGTTCCGCAGGATTGGGCGTTCCTTTTTGCCTCACCTCGTGTCTGGATTGACTGTTGATAGGCATTCCGCATTTTCCATGGTCTTTTCCCGTCTTTTTGCTTTGTCTCAACGAGAGCAGCCCTCCACACGAAAACGCTGGGCGGGTCCTCGTTTTCGCCCGCTGACCGGGAATAGCGCGGCCCGTCTCGAGGCCCCTTCGACTCAACGACGACGAAAAAGTTTCTGAATTTTGCACGAGTTGCCCCCATTTGATATTGACGGTTTCCTCGGTGGGCGTGCGCCCAATTGCACTTGCAGGCTTCTGTGCCGGGATGTCGTTCCCTCTGTTTTCGACCACAGCTGTATATACATATTTGCCCGATGACAGCTCATGCCGGATCTCTCGTTTCCGGGTTGGCCTGGGCCCGCTCCCGAGATCGGGACCCGCCATCCTTGGGTTGTGTAGTGGTGGACATGATAGTTAGTTGTAGGGCGAGATTTTGCGGGCCCGTTGCATATCAGCGCACAACGGCAGACCGGCAAGGCCAGCGAGAAAGGAGAGCGAGAGATAGAGAGACCGTGTGCCGTCAGCCGCCCGCTATGACGGCATACGGACCAGAGGGATTGGACGTCGGGTCCCCCATGAACGGTTGGTTTCGGCTGCGGCCATAGTCGGGGTTTTGTTGCTGTTGGTCCTGTCTTTTTTTTTTTTTTTTTTTTTCAAAGACGGCGTTCACCCCTTGCCAGGCGTTGTCTGCAATATGTTTGTGCACGACGACGTATAATTACTCTTGGAAAAGTAAATACGCCTCGCTTTATTCTCAAAAGGCGAAGACGGGTTTCCAGATGATCCACACGGCGGTCTCGTCATTGCTAGCCAGTGGCCGCTAACGATATTAGTTCTTTTTCCTTTTATTTTTCTTCCTCTTAGTTTTCCCTTTTTTTTCTCTTCGGTTTTTTGCACAGAAGAGTACCGCATCAGCCATAGCTCGTTTTTTCTTTCTGGTAAAGTTCGCCGTGTTTTTGTTGTTAGGCTCTTTTGACCACGTCGGATCCGGTATTTCACATACTGGTCTCCTTTTCTTTTTTTTCCAGCAAGCGGTAGCCGGTCTATTTTTGTCGTCTTTCAGGATATAAAGACTCTGAGACTCTCATTTCCCAAAACCTCTTGGAAGCGTTTTGTTTTTTTGGCCATGCTTTGCTTGTGTTGCCCTGCCCACAGTCGTTAATACGGTTTCTTGACGAAACCGGCTGTTTTCGGTGGTTAAGAGTTCCCGGCGTTCTATCTGACTCATGGCTGCGGCGACTCCCACGAGTCCGCAGAGAGGACGATCCCGAACCGGCTCGGCAGCCGAGGATGACGGCAGCGAGAAGGACAAGAAGGTGGCCACCGCGAGCCAAGAATCCGTTTCAGACACGGCCAGCGACGACTTGCGTGCCGGCGAGGATGTCGTCGGTGCGGAGGAACGGTCCGGTCCCCGCCGACAGCAGCATGGCACCGAGAAACAGGCCGATATCACCTCGATGGCGATCGAGCGCCGCTACTTTACCTTTGAGACACCGCTGCCACCAGTGAACAACACCGTCTTCACCCCCAAACTGCGACCAGCCAATGCCGACGACGACGACGACAACGGTCCGGTTGTGCCGCTGCCACCACCACCACCCGATCTAACAGCCTTTACGGACCCGCATCGCTGGCCCCGGGCCCGCAAGAACCTGCTGCTGGGCCTCTCCTGCATGGCCACGTTCCTGACCGCGTACTCCGCGGGCGCCTTCTCGCCGCCCGTCGAGCGCATGGCCGCGATCTTTCACGTCTCGCAGCTGATTGTCCTCTTTGCCGGCATCACCCTGTTCTGCGTCGGCTTTGCCCTGGCTCCCATGCTGCTGGCGCCCCTCTCCGAGTACAACGGCCGGTACCCCGTCTTCGTCGCCAGCGGCTGCGTCTTTGTCGCGTTCCAGGTCGTCTGCGGCGCGTCCACGAAGCTGGCCACCATTCTCGTCGGCCGCGTGCTCGTCGGCATCGGCAGCTCCGTGTTCAGCACCATGGTCGGCGGCGTCATCGCCGACATGTGGCACGCCGAGGGCCGCAACACGCCCATGGCGCTGTTCAGCGGCGCCGTGATCCTGGCCACCGGCACGGGCCCCCTCGTGTCGTCCGTCATCACGCACCGGACCACGGCGCCCTACCGCCCGCACGACGTCGCCACCGACCCGAGCCTGCATGCGCCGTGGCGGTGGGTGTTTTGGCACCAGGCGATTGCCGACGCCGTCTTCATGGTGTTCTTGGTGTTTTTGTTCCGCGAGAGCCGCGGGTCGGTGCTCCTGTCGCGCCGGGCCGAGGCCCTCAACACGTGGTACGAAGCGCGCGAGCGGGCCGGCTACTACGGCGTCTGGATGGCGAGCGAAAGCAGCCCGGCCTGCCACGAGACAAACGACGACGAGGAAAAGGCCGCGGATCGCGCCAAGAAGACTGGCAGCGGCGACGGCAGCGGCAGCGGCAGCATGCTAGCGTTGCCGCCGGCGGTTGCTGCGGCGCCGCCGCCGGGCCGCCTGTGCCGCGTGCGCTGGGTGGTCAAGGAGGACGAAGACCGCCGGACGCTGCTGCACACCGTGGCCGTCTCCGTGTACCGGCCCTTCCACATGTTCTTCACGGAGCCTGTCGTGTTCTTCTTCTCGCTGTGGGTGGCCTTTGCGTGGGCCGTGCTGTACCTGACCTTTGGCTCCATTTTCTTTGTGTTTGAGCGGGCCTACGGCTGGGACGTGGAGACGGCCGGCCGCGCCTTTTCGCCCATGCTCATCGGCGCCGTGCTGTCCACGGTCATGGGCATCTACCAGGACCGCGTGCTCGCGCGCGTGCTGCCGGACGCGCTGCGCGCCCGCCTGCGCCCGGACGTGCCCGAGGCCCGGCTGTACGTCGCCTGCGTGACGTCGGCGCTGCTACCGGCGGGCCTGTTCATCTTTGGGTTCACGGCGCGGCCCGACGTGCACTGGATCGCGCCCATGGTGGGCGTCGGCGTGTCGACGGTCGGCATCTACGCCGTGTACCTGGCGACGTTCAACTACCTGGCCGACGTGTACCACCAGTACGCGAGCTCGGCGCTGGCGGCGCAGAGCTGCTGCCGCAACATCATGGGCGGCGTGTTCCCGCTCGTGATGCGGGCCCTCTTTGGCAACCTGGGCAACGCGCGGGCCGGCGCGCTGCTGGGCGGCGTGGCCACGGGGCTGACGCTGGTGCCGTGGGTGCTGGTGTTTTTTGGCGAGCGGATCCGGCGGCGCAGCCGGTTTGCCATGGTGCGTCGCGCTTTCTCTCCCCCCTTTCTGCTTTCTTCTCGTTCATATGTCAGCTGTTCCTGTTTCTGCTTTGTGTCCTCCTGCTAACGTCTCCGTTCAGACTTTAGAGCCTCATTAGAGAAAGCGAGACGGAGACCGTGTGATACCCCTATGAGGTGGTTTGATGATTGACCGAAAAAGCCAAAAATTCTATTGCATCTAATTTCTTCAAGCATTTACTGTTCAACTATCTTCCGCTAGTCTACGTCGTCGTCGTGAATGTCCGGTAGCGTGTCGCCGGCTGCAGAAAGGTGTCGTTCTGCTTCGGCCAGTGCGGCTGCTTCGTCAAATGTACCATCGCCGGCGTCGTCGTCGTATTCTATATCCGCGGCCACCTTCTCCTCCTCCTCCTCCTCCTTTGCGTCGACCGCCCGCCGCTCCAGATGAAACGCCACCACCAAGTACACTTGTTCCGTCCGCCGGTTGCGCAGCACGTACCGCAGGCTCTGCTGCCCGTCCCAGTACCGCAACAGCGGCATGCGGAACCCGGGCAGCCGCAGCGCCAGCCGGTCAAAGTCCAGGTAGCCGTTGTAAAAGTCCAGTCCGTACGCCGTCCCTCTCCGCCACGTCCATTGTCTGGTGGCGGCGGCGGCGGCGTCACCTCCACTATGACTGCTGCCAGCACCCGTGGGTGCAGTCCCCGCCCGCAACGCCCACACCCGCCGCGCCGCACCGTCCGTTGCCGGGCAGCCCAAGGCCGTCCGCCACGCCAGGCCCGCTTCGTCGCCGCCCTCGCCGAACCACAAGCCCTTGTCGGGATCCACGGGTGCACCCCAATCCTTGTCGACCGTATTTTTGTCCTCGCTTCGCTCGTTTTTCTGTTTTGTAACTAGGCCCTCACTTCGCTCGTGTCCGTCCTCGCTTCGCTCGCTTCGACCGCTTCGCTCACCCTTCTCCCCCGCCACGTACACCTCGTTGAAGGAACTCAGCGCCGGCCCGTACAAATACGGCCGGTCCGCGTAGGGATCGCCCGCCAGCCCCGGGTCGATCCACCACTTGACGATCCGCAGCGCCGTGCCGAAGCCCGGCGGCAGCAGGTCCCGGATCGGCCGGTCAAAGTCGTTGCCCCACTGCAAATCGTGCCCGGCGATGTCCGCATCATCGTCATCGTCGCCGTCGTCGTCACCGCTATCACCACCATCTCCCCTCTTCGGCACAAACCACAGCGCAATGCTGTACGTATCGTCGTTGGCCTTGTGGGGGGCAGCGTCGAAGTAGGGCGACGTGGTCGGGGCAGCGGCGGCTGCGTCGGCGGTACTGTCCAGCGGCCCGCGGTAGTCGCGGATCCGGACGTTTACGGCCACTTCGGCATAGGCCCCGCGGAGATACACGGGCTGGGGGTCGTTGACGCGGACGGCGACGTGGGTGGCCGGGTCGTAGTCGGTGCCGGCGGTGACGCGGAGGACGTAGTCGCTGGGGGTGGCCATGGGGGGGAACGGCAACAGAGCTGAAGGTACGAAAAGAAGGAGGGAGAAAAAAAAACAGGGCTATCTAACTGTCTACTTTCTTGTTGTTCTTCTTGCCAGAGCAAAACCACGAATTGAGGTTATTCAATGGAAAGTTTGTGGGCGGTTTTAGTCTGACGTCACTACGCGAAAAAGTGGGGGCATCATATTTTGTCTGGGCGGTTTTCCAGAAGCTCACCCAAAGAGAACAACCAAAAGCTTCCAACAGCCAGCCCGGTTCTTTTGATTGGGAGCTCTCGCTCTCTCTAGGTGAAATTATATACGCCGTGTATGCCTTCGCGGCCGCGCGGCGAGCATAAAGACCTACTGATCGAGTGTACAAGGTGCCTCGCACGAGGCTGTGTATTCACCAAAAGGCCGCTCTTTGCATCCCGTCTGCGTTCTCGCAACGGCACAATATTCCTATCTTACAAAGGTAGACATGGCTTTCGTGCATCGTTTGGTGCGTGCTGAAAGGTTCGATAACGGAACCACGAAAGGAACCAAAAGAAACCCAGCGTCATGGCGTCAAGAACTGGTCAATGTTGACCCGCTCGAAGAAGCTGATGTGCTCAAAGCCCACCCAGAACTGGGCCAGGCGATCAGGCGAGATGAGGAGGAGACGCGACTCCATGTAGCAGTCTGCAGCAACGTTAGCGGGAAGGTTTTCAACGAGGTGTGGACGATGACGCAAACACCCACCGTTCCGGAATCCCGTGTGCGCCACGTGGCCCCGGCTCTTGACCACCCGCACGCCCGCAAACGGCGGCTCCGCCAGGACGCAGTCCAGCCCGCCGTCGCCCAGGTCGTCCGCCACAAACGTGCACTCGCCGCGCGGGACGTTGGGGTCGCCCGTCAACTTGATGGCCTCCAGCCGGCCGCGGTAGATGCGGTTGTTGTCGTCGTCGTCGTTGTCATTGCTGCTGTCCACCACGTCCTCCACCTCCTCGTCCGGCTGGTGCACCAACAGAAACTCGCAGCCGTGCCCGCTGTAGTCGCCGACCCAGATGCCGCGGAACACCTTGGTCGCCGTGGGCGTGTAGTGCGCCGGATCGAGGGCAGCAAAGGTTTCGTACTGGCTGGCCGGCCCCATCCAGGCGCGCGTGTGGAAGCCCCACGTCGACATCTCGGCGCGGTCCCGCGGGCGGTTGCGCAGCAGGGCGCCCGTGGCGTCGTGATGGCTGTAGTACGGCGCAAACGGCGAGGTGCTAGACGCCGGTCGGAGGACGCGGTGGGGGGCGGGGACGGTCGGGGGCGGCCAGAGGTCGGCAGCAGGCAGTGTGGTGGTGTTGGTGCTAGTCGAGCTGGTAGTGCTCACGGCGGCGGCGGAGGAGGAGGTAGTGGGGGTCACGGCACGGGCCAGGAGAAAGTCGTGGCGGAAGGGGTCGGGGGGGCGGCCGCTGCCGATGCGCATGCGGGTCTCGTAGGCACGGGCGAAGCTGGCGGGGGAGAACGTAGTCGTAGTGGTGGTGGTGGTGTCGGATGGTGATGACTCGTCGGGGGCGCCGTGGGTTGGGCCGGCGTCGAACGTGTTGGGTAAAGGCACAAAATTGGATGCCAGCAGGGGCGGGGTCGATGACGGCAACGGGGCGGGCGCCGCGGCCGTCGCGGCGTCCGCAGCAACGTCCAGCTGCAGCACGGGTCGGTCCCGGTGCAGGACGAGCTCGGGCTGGAACGCCTGCACGACGACGCGCTCGTCGAGCGGCCAGGAGTGGTCGTGGGTGGTGTGGTTGCTGACGGCGAGCAGCTGGTAGCCCTCGATGCAGCCGCGGCGCGGGTCGTAGCGGGCCAGCACGACCTTGCCAAAGGTCTCGCTGCTGCCGATCCAGATCTTGCGGCGGGGCACGAACCAGCGCGGCTCGTGGGCGACGTAGAGGGCGCGGAAGGAGGCGCAGGGGTAGGGGCGGGTCACGCGGACGCCGGGGACGTTGGCCTGGACGAGGCGCTGCCAGAGCCAGTCGGCGAGGGCGTGCTCGCGGAGGGCGCGGCAGACGCGGGCGACGCGGGCGAGGTCGCGCGGAGGGAGGTAGGCGAGGATGGCGCCGATGAGCTCGCCGGGGAGGGGGAAGGTGTCGACGGGGGTGACTGGGGGGGCTGCTGGGGTGGTTAGCAGGTTATGCCGCACAAGGAGTAAAGACGGTGTGACGTACCTGGTACGAAGAGAGACGGTGCGGTGGTATGGTTCGACGGAGGGTCCATTATGGAGAACGGGAGGAAGGTCGAAGAGAAGGTCGAAGAGGAGGTCAAGAGGAGGTCGAGGCGGCTGAGAGACGGGAGGGAGAGGAAAGACGACCAAAAGAAGTAATCAAGTCATGAGAAACGGAATGCAACGCACGTGAGCGAGGTGGGACGCTGTACAAGAGAAGCCGAGCACGAGCATGATGCAGAGTGACGGTGACGATCGAGGATGTCGAGATGTTTGTAGTGAGATGTTGGTGGATGGCGTAGTCGTTCTCGAAAATGAGTAGAGTGGGGTTTAGCGAGCTCGTAGAGCTAAGAGGCGGGGTTTTCAGCGCCCGGGATGGCGTCCAGCGCGGAGCGTTCAGCGCCGGGTAGGAGCGTACCGCTGCCTTCCTTTCCCGCTGTAGCGGGCACTAACTGTCGTGACTTTGCGAGATATCAGAGAGAGTGTGAAGCATGATGAGACCTCTGGATTAGAAACAATCAAAATAACAGAAGGCAAAAAAATAGACGAAAGGTAGACATAGACACACAAGATAGAAATGACGCAATGGATATGAGTGACTGCTGTCTTACTTACCGGAGCGTACGATGAGAAGAACAGAAAAGAGATTCAGCTCTCACCTTCTTTAGTATAAACAGATCATCTTTATGAAAGAAAGGAAATAAGTCAAGGCTTTTTATTGTATTACATGAATATTTTATAGAAACACGAACCGTATGCGGATACTAAGGTGGTTTCGGTGTCACCTGGCGAACGTGCGTGACAGACACGGCTGTCAGGTTCAATAAATAACATGGCAAATCACACAAGTAAAAATCAGAAAAGAGATGAGAATCAATAATTTATAAGAGCTTTGCAAAGTGAATCTCAAAGAAGACGACTACGACTTCGTGGGGATGGTGGAATTCCGGCTGGGACGGTGGCTCGCGAGAACGGGGCGTAAAGAGCATACGTCGTATATGTACGGCTCGTGAAATGAATAGAAACAATTGAATGGCACATCTAAGGCTGCTCCCTACACTCGATCTTTATCGTATCATTTGCGGCCATCATGGACCGTGGACGGTGGCGACCCGTTGAGACCGGGGGTGCACGCCCTCGGCAACGTATAAAACCGCCCCACACACAAACTTGGGCCGACCCTGACCATCCTCAAACAACCAACTTTTCCTTGCGCATCGAACGACTCCATCCACGCCCACGCCCACCACCACACAATGGCTGCTCTTCTCCCTCTCATCCACGAGCTGCTGCCGATGCTCATGCCGGGGCCGGTACACATTGCCAAAGCGGCGGACATCCGCGGGCCCGAGGAGGAGGCGGAGGCGGAGGCGGAAGCGGTGAGCGAGGCGGAGCCGAAGACGACGGACGGGCCGGCGAGCCGGCTCGAAGACGGCCAGCAGACGACTCGGGGCGTACCAGGCACCGATCCCGCACAACGGTCCCGACCGTCGTCGCCGCCGCCGCCGCCGCCACCGCCGCCACCGCCTCCTGCACCACCGGCCTACCCGCGCGGCGGCGTCTCGCTGCGGGATGCCATCGTCCACAAGACCAGCAGCCTGTGCGCCTCCGTCCTGACCGTCAAGCCGCAGTGCGCCACGGTGGTCTTCCACAACGGCGAGCAGGGTATGTGCCGGTCTTCCCGCATGGAGGACGTTCGCTCGCTAACAAGGGTAGAGGCCATCGTCTACGCCGTCAGCGGAACGGCCGTCCTGGCTACACTACCGGACGACGCCGACGAGCACGACGAGGATGACGATGTTGCGTACGACAACGACGATGACGACGACAACACCGACCGCACGTCGTCCAAACCGCCGCCGCCGCCGCCGACTACGCACACCCTCGGGCCCGGCGACTTTGCCTTTGTGCCCGCCTGGACCGAGCACCAGGTGCGCAACGAGAGCGCCGACACGGACGTCGTGTGGGTCGTCGTGCGCAACGCCGGCGCGCCGACCGTGGTGCCGCTGACGTCGTGGGGAGGGGACCGACAGAGTTGATGTTGACTCTTAACTTTGTTTTGTTCGTGACGTTTTTTATTTTTTGATCTTTTATTTTTTTTTCTATCTGCCTACTTGTCTACCCTCCCGTCCCTCACCCCTTCAACCACGGGTTGACCAGCGCCGCCAGGTCCTCCTCGGCCAGCCCCAGCAGCGCGTTGCCGCTGGTGGCCGCGTTCGTCAGGTCGGGCGCGTGGTGCGCGCCGTCGCCGTGCAGCCACGCCCGCAGCAGGTCGCCAAACGCCGAAAAGTCGCCCTTGGCCAGCTTGGCCGCGCCCTCCGCCTCGAGGTCGGCCGACTTGACGTGGCGCACCGTCCAGGAGGGTGCGGCGGCCTCGACGAGCCGCAGCAGGTCCTGTTGCGTCGGCGTAAACGACGCCACGTCGAGGTACTGGTTGGCCGTGCGGTCCTGGCCGCCACCGGCCTGCCGCAGCACGGCGGACACGGCGCGCCCGATCTGGGCGAGCGTCGACGTCTGGAACGGCTCGTTGCCCGAGTCGACGAGCGTCGCCGTCTGGGTGGCCTTGTCGAACCCGAACAGGCCGCGCTCGAGGCCCCAGTCGAAAAACAGGCCCGTGCTGAGGCCCGTCCACGTGAAGGCGCCGGCGGGCGCGGCGGCGGCGGCCTGTTCGATCAGGTAGTCGACGGTGGCGATCTTGCCGGCGAGCACCTGGCCGATGGTGGTGCCGCGGGCCGTGCGGGTGTTGACGCCGAACTCGGAGGGGATGAAGCGGCGCACGCCGGCGGCGACGGCCGCGTCGACGAGGGGCTTCTGGTGCTGGCCGGCGGCGATGGAGCCGAGCACGGAGACGACGGCGTCCTGGCCGCGGAGGGCGTCCGTGAGCGAGGCGACGGACGCGTAGTCGACGCCGACGACGCCGGCGACGCCGGCGGGCGCCGGGTGCGCGCCGGGCTCGCGTGTGAGGAGGGTGACGCGGAAGCCGTCTTGGACGAGCTGCTCGACGATGACGCGGCCGAGGTTGCCGGTGCCCTTTGTTGAGGAGGAGGTGTTAGTTTTGCGGGGCGGCTGAAAAAAGAGCGTTCAATGGGAGGAAAGCGCTAAGTTACTTACGCCGGCCACGGCCACGTTCTTGATCGACATGGTGGAGGAGGAGGAGCCAAATGAGTTCTTTGATGAGCGTCAGGTAGAGATTCACATGTAGAACGAGGGGGTTGTCGATGTGTGAGAAACAATGGGAAGAATAACAGAAAAGAGACGACACGAAAATGGGGGAAGCTGTAGGGAGAGCTCTGTGGAAGGGGAGAGGGGGAGAGGGGGAGAGAGGGAGGAGGAGGCAAGCTTCGGCTATATAAAACGAGGCACTGAGCTGATCGGAAAGAATTGGGGGAAGGGGAAGAATAAAAGAATAAAAAACAGCATAAAGCACGAAAAGCACGAAAGAGGAGAAAGGGGGGAAGGAGGAGGAGGAGAATGCAAGGCGGGAAGACGGAGCACGGAACCTCAATGGCAGTTTTGAAAGGGGGGGAAGATCTATGTGAGGCCTATAGTGTAGAAAGAAAAACGATGGAAACAAAGAAAAGCCTGAGTGAGATGAGCTATACACACAAACGACTCGGTCCAGGCCAACGTGGCCTGCGTCAGGAACAGCGGCAGGACGACTAGGGCGAGGCACGCCACGGCGGCCGTGAGAAAGAAACGGCCGTTTGTCAGTGAGGACGAAGAGGACGACGGCACCGATCGTGTCGTCCGTGCGGACGCCGTCGCTGGTGGAGGCCGCGATGACGACGTGGTGGCCATGAGAGAGGTCCTGGTCTTTTATCTGGGGACGACAGAATCACGGAATGTGTGGTGCCCCCGTTGAACGTGGCTCGTGCTAAGGGACCGTGTCGATGCGCGGATGAGAGATACAGATGGAGAAGCGATGCAGAGGATAGGGAGCCCAGCGAAGCCAACAGAGCGGTCGAATCTATCCTACAAGGGTAAAGAAGAAGGAAGCATAGCTTGGGCTACGAGATACAGAGAACAGGTGAGGAGGTCACAGTAGCATCCATGGACGACCGGCTTGGCATAATCGAGTGTCTGTCTAGATGACACCGTTGCCCGCGTGCTGTGTTTTGCATTTTTGCATTTTTGCACTTCTGCATGCCGTTCCCGTCTTTTCCCTTTTTTTTTTCTCCGTTTGGTCCACTGCGTCTTGCATAGAAAGGCGGCTCGAAACAGAGTACGGAGGATATTCATGGGGGAAAGAGTTTTGCCGGGACGGTGTGTCTCCACCGGCACCATTGAGCAGGCAAAACAAGTTCTAGCCTTGCTGGTTGAATAAGAACAGGTGGTGTCGCCAGAGTCGCAAGAGCTCGCAAGAGGGGGCCAGCCTCGCTGGCGTTACCGGAACGATGGATGGCGACAGAACGGGGCCTAAAAGGGGGGAAGATGGGGACGGTGCCCCTGTTGTTCGGCATTTGCAGGTGGGTTGGTTCAATGAAACTGGAGACGGCTTAGCGATATAATAATAATGGGGGGAATAAAAACGACGGCCAGCTGCCGAACAACACGGGATATGGGCGGACGCGAATTTGCCTTGGACCGGATTGGGGCATTTGTCACAGCCTCAAGGAAGAGAGCTTTGATTTGGCGGGAGACGATAGATCGAGTTTGTTTTTACGACATCAATGATCCCATTTTTTAATCGTGAGAAGCAGCCCGCGTGTGCGCGTCGAAACGGCGCCGGACCCCGTAAACGGAATGGGCCGAGCCGGGCTGGCCGGTCTGGCCGGCTGGCCGGCCGGCAGGGGTCGCCGGACGATCGGTGGGAGCACGTTGAGACGGCCCGGGACGGTCGCATGGCATGCCGTGAACGACGGTGGACGAGGACAAGGGGGGACAATGCTTGCCAGAAAAGTCGTCGAGCCAAAAGAACGTAAGAGAAAATGAATCGTATTAACGTCCAAGCCGAGAACAAGAACAAGAAAAGAAAACGCCTCATTTCGTGAACCAGAAATGCCGACCGCATAGGAAGAAGGACAAGATCTGCCTGCTCGGGGGCTGACCCCCTTTCCCTCCCCTTCCCCTGGTTTGCCCTCGTTCCCCTCCCCTTTCTTTTCCCTTTTCGCACCAAAATGAAGAAGCATTAGAAGAAGTAGACATGAAAAGGAAAAGAATACATCTATACATGAAGAAGAAAAGAGGAAGGAAAAAAAGAAACGAGTAACACAAAAAAACAAAAACAAAACCGGTTTAGAACCTGCGCCGGGCAATCCCCTCGTTTTCCAACAAAAGCAAAGAACAGCAAACCAGCTTGATATACAAAGCGCGGACGCGAAGACCACATGGCTCGTTGGCTCTCTCGTTCCCCACTTACACCGGCCGCGACCGCCGCGCCAGAATCCGGACGTTGTCCACAAGCCCGTCCACCAGCTCCTGGTACGCGTGCGGCTCGCCGCTGGCCGCCCGCCGGCCCTGCTCGATCACCATGGCGGGCACCAGCTCGATCTCGAGCTCGTGCTCTTTTTCCTCGCGTTCCATTTTCTGGGGGGTCAGCATAAGAAAGAAAAAGACCGGGAAATAAGAAACGATATGCGAGGGGAACCAGAAAACTCACATTCGGCCCTTGCACTTTGTAGGTCACCTGCGTCAGGTCGACCTGGTAGTGGCTCTGCTTGTAGCTCAGCCGGTCCTTTTCGCGGTCCGGCGGCCGCTCGCGGGGGAGGGCCGCCGCCAGCCTCTCGAGCTCGGCCAGCGGGCCCTCCCACGGCATCTCGAGGTTCACGCTGAGGCGGCAGTCCAGCGACGCGTCCGGGAAATAGAGGTTGAGGTCGTTGACGCGCGCCTTGACGATCTTGGCGAGCACCTCGCTCGTCTTCTTGTCGTGCGTCACGCGCACCTTGACCGTGTGCCGGTGCGGGATCAGGTTGCGCACGCACGCCGGTAGCCGCTCCTGTAGGTCCATGGGCAGCTCGAAGAAGCGGTCGACCTCGCGCCGGTGCTGGTACACGATGGGCACGCGCGGCTTGACCCGGCCCGCGTTGGCCGGGTTCCGCGCGTCGGTCGCGAGCACGAGCTCGTTGAGAAACTCGTTGTACGCCTTGTGCTGCACCTCCGTCATGCTGCTGCGGAACGTCACGCGGCCCGTGTCCTGCAGCAGGCACTCCGACGCCACCGGCAGCGACACGCGCTGGTTCGTGTCCTTGCTGATCAGCTGGCCCAGCTTGGCCTCGATCTCAAACTGCACGCCCAGGCCCTGGATCTCCGCCATGCTCGGGTTGCTCACGACGTTCAGGTACAGAAAGTCCGCCACTTTGCGCGTCAGCTCCTCATACGGCTTCTCGCCCGTGATGGACTCTTCCCAGGGCCCGAGCAGCGCGATGCGGGACTCGTTGGCCGCCAGCGCCGAAGCCGCCGTGGTCGCCGCAGCCGCAGCCGCAGCCGCCGGATCCGCTGCCGCCTCACCGGCCACCGGTGCCGGCCCCGGTGCTGGTGCTGCTGCCGCTGCCGACGACGGCACCCGCGCAGTCTCGGGTGACGTATGCCGGGACGTGTGCCGGCTGGCGTGCGAACTAGCTACACCCGCCATGTCGCGTTTCCCGTTCATGTGGGCGGGGCTGGGCTTGTGCACGACAAAATTCGGCGTGTTCAGATGCCCGCCCTCATAGCGCCGGGCCCAGATGGGGATTTCCGTGTATCTCTTCCTCTTTTTCGGTTTCAGTGGCGCTGCCGTCGCCGCAGCCGTCGCCGCAGCCGGAGCCGGAGCCGGAGCGGCAGGCGCTGGCGACGACGTAAGAGGCTGCGTTTGTGGGCGTGTTGCGTTGCCGTTTGTGTCCTCAAAGGGCGCGGGCCGCCGCGTCTCCTTCCGTTCCAGCTCGTCGCTGTCCAAATCCCGCTCGCCCAGCTTTCTTTTCGTCGGCGGACCGTGGTACCCAGGGCCCGCATCTGCGGTCGTAACCGAGCCTGAACCGTGCATAGTCGCTGCGGCTGAGGGTGCCTGCACGGACGGTGCAACGTTGAGGATGTTGTGAGGACGTTGTTGTTGTTGTTGTTGTTGCTGTTGCTGCGGCAGGTCGAAATCCGGATTGCTCGTACTTGGGGCGTGTCCGCCGGCACTACTGGGCAAGCTGGGAACACGCGTCTTCGGACTGACGCTCACACTAGGTGCGCGGTCGCTGCGTGAGGCGGATCGCTGATGGGGATGAGACACATCTGACGGCGCCTGCCCGTATGCGCTGTTCTGCTGGGCAAACGACGGTCGGGAATCGCGCGCGTTTGGAGGAGGGATCGAAGAGGGAGCGGGAGGTGGCGGTGAAGCATACGCTTGTTGAGCCTTTGAGTAGGGATGGAAAGATGAGGCCAACGCGGGCACGGACGACATGCGTTGTTGAAGTGGACTGGCGGGTTGGGAATGTTGTTGTTGCTGCTGCTGTTGCTGCTGCTGCTGTTGTTGTTGTTGTGGAAAATAAGACGCAACAGTGGACGGCGCTCTTTGTTGTCCAACGGACAAAGGAGGACCTAGGGGGGTTGGTGGTTGGGACGGGTGCCGGCTTGACTCAAAGGGCGCCTGTTGGTATGGTTGCGATTGCTGCGGAGGCGCGTGGCGATGCGCGACAACGGGACTGCTCTGGCCGTATGGCATGCCGTACGCCGGCTGCTGCTGCTGCTGCTGCTGCTGTTGTTGTTGTGAAGCAGGATGCAGCTGTGGCGTCTGCTGGCTATGAGCGGACGTGGGCGTCGGCGTGGAGTGCGTCGACTGCGAGCGTTGGTGCAGGTAGGAGGACGACGCGGGGCCGCCGCTTGGTGTACCGATGGGCGGTGTTCGTGGGGGCAACGGCTGTTGCTGCTGGTGCTGGTGGTGCGGATGTTGCTGATGCATGTACGATGAGGAAGCGCTGGGCGGGCCCGTTGCGCTCAGCGGGCCGCCGGAGGACGACTGGGAGTAGCTGTCGCGCTGCGGAAGGTAGGCGTTCGACGGCGCCGGGGGGTACTGGTGATGCAGCACCGGGCTCGAAGCGGACGGCGGCTGCGAGGGGGGAAACGGGAACCCGCCTCCGGAGGTTGCACCGCTCACGGAGCTCCCCGGTGTGTGACGGTACGGTGAGGGGCCCGAGAACACGCTGCCGGGCGAGCGCATGTCGCCGCCGGTGAGCGGCTGGAGCGGCGGCGGCACGGGCCGTGATGCGTAGGGCCCAGAAGACGCGCCGCCGCCGCCGCCGCCGCCGCCGGGCGGCATGGCCGAGGACGGCGACGCGTACGCGACCGAAGGCGTGCGCTGGGGTGGCGCACCGTAGTCGTGGGAGGGCGGCAAGGAATGGCGGGGCGAGGCGTGGACGGAGTTGCTGTAGTCGCGAAACGGCTGCGGCGCCGGGCCGGTCTGGATCGGCGTCGAGGGCGGTGGCGGCTGCTGCTGTTGCTGTTGCTGTTGGTGTTGCGGGTGCAAAGGCGGCGAGGGCTTTGCGGGCGACGGATTGCTCGCGCCGTCCTCGTTCGCGTTGAGCAGCGACTTAAGGTTCATCATCGTGGCGGTTTTTCTTCGTGGTCAAAACGCGACGTCGCGTCCTCTTGCTGCTGTCCTTTCTGCTGTCTGCCCCTGCTGTCCTTGTTGTCCTCGCCGTCCAACGGAAGAAAGCAGGCAAGCAACGGTGACGGATGTCGGCCGGGGCACAAGGACCGTTTTCGTGTCATCCAAGTGCGCGTTGCTGAACCATCGACGCCGGTTGTCCCAATGCGATCCCAAATCGTTCACCAGCCGAAATAAGAAACGAAGAAGAACAATAAGCAGATGAACGGAAAAATAAAAGAAAAAACTAAGACACGGCCGACGGGGGCGCGGGCACGCGTCTCGTCGTGATGGTCGTCTCTTTTTTTCGCCCTTTTCCTTAGGCAAGTGATGCGAGACGCGGACGAGTCAGGCGCATCGTCTTTGCACGGTTGCTCTAGGCGGTGACGGTCGGCATGGGTTGGGGGAAGACGGGATGGGCTGGAGTCGCGGGATGGACGTAATATCGACGACTTTTTCCTTTTCCTTTTAATTTTCTTTTTTTTTTCTTTTTCTTTTTCTCAACCGTTTTTCCCTTTCTCCCTGGCCGGCTGTAATCGTCGCTGGGAACGGTGCGCAAGACAGAAGCTGCTCGCAATTGAAAACGAACCGATAGGGACTCGATCTATTGACGAGACGGGTGCATGGTCGTCGGACGGGGCGTGCGCGCAAATGGAGGGAAAAAGGAAGAAGCCAAAAAGACAGATTTTGGTGATTTGGCCGTTTTTTCTTTGTATCTTAGCCTCCCTCCTTTTTTTTTCGGCCCTGCCTGTTCTGGCTTTCTCTTGTTTGCGCCTGCCTTGGCGCAGCGCAGCTACCTGCAGTAGTATTACAGCGGGCGAAAAAGTATTTGCCTGGGGCAGCTAACGGTGGACTGCACTAGCCCGCCCTGCTTACTAATACCAGACGACTCACGACTTTGACACCTTTTGGTGTTTGGCGACACGACGACGAGGGAATCCGATGTTGTTTTGTATTCCGTTCAACGATTGAGTATTTTGTTTATTGCTCCATGTCGCGCATTGTTTCAGTCGTGGTCTAGAAACCCAACTGACATCCGGGACGAGAATGCCTTTTTGTATCACGTGACATTGACGGTGACCCAAGATCACATGACCATTATATAACTCTGAGCACAGACCTGCGGCATCCCACACTAGCGCCGTCGCATAGCTGGCCAGGCAGAGCTGTGCCTGACGTGGAAGCCAGCCAGCAAAGCAGTGGCCACCGCGTCGCCTGCTTTCCTTCTCAGTCTTCTTCCACGAAAAGCCTCACCCAAAACCCTCATTTTCATCATTCCCGCGACATCCCATCATCACCACCCTCGCTGCACGCCCGCGTTTTGCGTTGTATGGTGCATGTTTTTTCTGTTTTCGGCTTCGATTGCATAGACCCTGTTTTCTTCTGATTGTCCTGATTTGTTCGTTGCTTTTCCTGCGTGATTCTCGTGTTCATCGAAAAACATAACTTTGTCGTTTCTCTTCGCCTCATCTCGAAGCCGTCATCATCCATCCGCCAGCATGCCCGGCCTCATCACCGCCACGGGCGTGTTGGGCTTTCTCGCCGACGAGGAGCCAGAGCTGAAGGTCTTCGCCCTCAACACGCTCAACGACGACATTGACACCGTGTGGACGGAGGTCGCTGGTGCCGTCAGCCAAATGTACGTTTTTTTTTCTTTGTATTTTTGTGTCCAATTCTCGACTGTTTTTGATACAATCTGACCATTTGCCCACAGTGAGGCTCTCTACGAGGACGAAGACTTCCCCGAACGGCAGCTCGCCGCGCTCGTCCTCGCCAAGGTCTACTACCACCTGCAGGCCTACAGCGAGAGCATGCTCTTTGCCCTGGCCGCCGGCGACCTGTTTACGCTCGACAACCCGGGCGAGTTCGAGGAGACCATCATCTTCAAGTGCATCGACCAGTACATTGCCGCGTGCGTCGCCGACCACCAGCCCTCCACGCAGGCCAAGGCCGACGCGGCCCTGCCGGCCATCGACACGGCCTTTGCCGCCGGCGGCGTCGACAGCGCCAACCTCATCTCGCCCACGA
Source organism: Fragosphaeria purpurea (assembly GCA_002778095.1). Classification (NCBI taxonomy): domain Eukaryota; kingdom Fungi; phylum Ascomycota; class Sordariomycetes; order Ophiostomatales; family Ophiostomataceae; genus Fragosphaeria; species Fragosphaeria purpurea. Next base: position 4,752,657 of record PCDL01000021.1, read on the forward strand.
CGCCCTTTTCCCAGTCGACGCTGCCCTCCAAGTCGCTCTTGTCGCGCGACTCCATCGACAACACCATCTTCGACCCGTCCTTTGAGCCCGTCGCCACCAAGGACGGCCGCTCCGCCTCCATTGTCCAGCTGCCCGACCACGCCACCAAGGCCGCGCTCGAGCGCGTCATCGAGCGCATCTTTGCCAACTGCCTCCGCGACGGCCGCTACCGCCAGGTCGTCGGCATCGCCGTGGAGGCCAAGAATCTCGAGGTCTTGCGCCGCGTCATCCGGCGTGCGAGCGAGGACGCCAAGGCCGGCAAGGGCAAGGCCGCTGCCGCCGTTGCCGCTGCCCAGGAGAACAACAGCGGGCTGGCCGTGGCCGACGAGCTGATGGAGTACGTCTTGGGCATCTGCATGGACATTGTACAGGAACGAAGCCTCCGCACCGAGATCCTGCGCCTCATCCTCGACCTGCTGAGCGACATTCCCAACCCGGACTACTTTGCTATCGCCAAATGCGTCGTGTATCTTAACTCGAACGAGGAGGCGTCGACCCTGCTGCGCAAGCTGGTCGAAACCGGCGATCGTGAGTCCCTGGCCATTGCGTACCAGATCGCCTTTGATCTGTACGACAACGGCACGCAAGAGTTTTTGGGCAAGGTCATCAAGGCGTTGCCCACGCCACCGCCGCCACCGCCCGACGAGTTTGCGCCCGCGGCGAAACCAGAGGGCGCCGAGAACGCCGAGGCAACCGAATCGGAGCCGCTTCTGCGGGAAGACAACCAGGCAGCAGCGGCCGAGGCGGCCCAGAAGAAGGCGGGCACGTCCGGCGAGGAGGAGGAAGAGGAAGAGGAGGAGATGCCCGAGCACGTCGCCAAGGTGTATCGAAACATCCGCAACATCCTGGACGGGAGCAAGACCATCCAGCTCAACGTGGAGTTCCTCTTCCGCAACAACCACGCCGACACCAGCATCCTGAACAAGGTCCGCGACAGCCTCGAGGGCCGCAACTCCATCTTCCACACGGCCGTGACCTTTTGCAACGCGTTCATGAACGCCGGCACCACGCACGACAAGTTCTTCCGCGACAATCTGGAGTGGCTGGGCAAAGCCGTCAACTGGTCCAAGTTCACGGCCACGGCCGCGCTCGGCGTCATCCACCGCGGCAACATCACGCAGGCCCGCAAACTGCTGGAGCCGTACATGCCGCGCGTCGGCCAGCTGACCCAGGGCAGCCCGTTCAGCCAGGGCGGCGCGCTGTACGCGTTTGGTCTGATCCACGCGAACCACGGCGCCGACGCACTCGACTACCTGCGCACCGTCTTCACCTCGGCCGAGGACGAGTACATCCAGCACGGCGGTGCGCTCGGTCTGGGCATCGCCGGCATGGCGACCGACGACGAGGAGATCTTTGAGAGCCTCAAGAACGTCCTGCACGCCGACTCGGCGCTCAACGGCGAAGCCGTCGGCCTGGCCATGGGCCTGATCATGCTGGGCACGGGCAACTCGTCCGCGCTGCAGGCCATGTTCTCGTACGCCCACGACACGTCGCACGAGAAGATCATCCGGGGCTGCGCCCTCGGCATGGCGCTGATCATGTTTGGGCGCCAGGAGAGCGCCGACGGCATGATCGAGGCGCTGCTGAACGACCCGGACCCGACGCTGCGCTATGGCGGCATTCTCACCGTCGCCATGGCGTACTGCGGCACCGGCAGCAACAAGGCCATCCGCAAGCTGCTGCACATTGCCGTCAGCGACGTCAGCGACGACGTGCGCCGCATCGCCGTCATGAGCCTGGGCTTCATCCTGTTCCGCAAGCCCGGCAGCGTGCCGCGCATGGTGGAGCTGCTGTCCGAGTCGTACAACCCGCACGTGCGCTACGGCTCGGCCATGGCGCTGGGCATCTCGTGCGCCGGCACGGGGCTGGACGAGGCCATTGACCTGCTGGAGCCCATGATGAAGGACCCGACCGACTTTGTGCGCCAGGGCGCGCTGATCGCGCTCGCTATGATCATGGTGCAGCAGAACGAGGCCATGAACCCCAAGGTGGCGTCCATCCGCAAGACGCTGAAAAAGGTCGTCGGCGACCGCCACGAGGACGCCATGACCAAGTTCGGCGCCGCCCTGGCCCTGGGCATCATCGACGCCGGCGGCCGCAACTGCACCATCGGCCTGCAGACGCAGACGGGCAACCTCAACATGGCCGGCATCGTCGGCATGGCCGTGTTCACCCAGTACTGGTACTGGTTCCCCTTTACGCATTTCTTGTCGCTGAGCTTCAGCCCGACGTCCATCATCGGCCTGGACCAGGACCTCGAGCTGCCGAATTTCACGTTCCACTCGGCGACGCGGCCCAGCCTGTTCGACTACCCGCCGGAGCAAGAAGTCAAGACCGAAGAAGGCCCCGCGCTGATCGCCACGGCCATCCTGTCGACGACGGCGCAGGCGAAACGCCGGGCGCAGCGCAAGGAACGCGCGGCGCGGCGCGAGAGCATGGACGTGGACGCGGTGTTGCCGACCACGGGCAAGACGGCGGCGGGGGCGGCGACGACGGGAGCGGAATCGTCGTCGGCGGTGGTCGACCAAGGCGACAAGATGGACGTGGATGACGAGAAGAAGAGCGGCGAGGAGAAGAAGGACGAAGAAAAGAAGGATGAGGACAAGAAGGACGAGGAGGGTGCGAGCGCAGGTAGTACCGACAAGGGTGCGGCCGCGGCGACGGCCGGCGATGCCAAGAAAAAGGCCGAAAAGGAAAAGGTCGGCTACGAGATCCGCAACATGTCGCGCGTGCTGCCGGCCCAGCTGAAGTTCATCAGCTTCCCCAGCGGGCGCTTCAAGCCGGTGAAGAAGGTTTGTTCTGTTCATACTTGGTCATTTCCCTGTCCACCGCAACTGCTAACGTTTTTCCTAGCCAACGGGCGGTCCGCTTTTGTTACTCGATACGCAACCCGACGAGATTAAGGAGCTGCTGGAAGAGAAGCTGAAGAAGGTAACAATCGAAAAGGCCCCTGTGGCCGGTGCGGGCAGCGGCAGCGGTGGCGGCGGCAGTGGCGGCGCAGCGGGTGCCGCGGGCCCCGGTGGCGTGGGCAACGCTTCCGGCCGCAACGTCATGCTGCGTGGCCTGTCGCAGGCCCTGCAGACGACGCCGCAAGATCTTCGGGCGATTACAGACTTGCTGGGCGGCGGCGGCGGCGCTGGTGGGAGCGGTGGCGCCGGCGGCAACGCGGCCTCGGTGCGCAATGCGGCGCGTCTGTTTGGCGGCATGTTTGGTGCGGGCGCAGGCGACGACGAAGACAACGCCGACGCCGACGCGGCCATCCGGCGCAGCGGTGCGGCGGCGGCAGCGGGCGTGCTGACGGCGGTGGACGAGGACAACGAGGGCGACGCGGAGGCGCCGGTGCCGGGCGACTTTGACTACTTTTCGGACACCAACGACGACGACGACGACGAATTGTAGATGGGAGTGAATGAGCAAGAGGCGGGCTTGGCTCTGTACAAAACATCGTGTACTCTTGACAGCTTTCTTTTGTTTTTTTTTGTCCTTCTTTCTCATCCCGCTATGTAATATTAAGAACAAATAGAAAGCAAACAGTAATTGCATTGCATGCTCAATGACGCTGCATTGTCTCGTAAAAAAAAGGTCGTAGCAAGAATAATACAAATGACAAATTGAGTCGAATCGACAGAAAATCCTTTTTCACGGCTACGGCTTCTTGTCCGTCTCGTCGAACCCACAACCCTGCACGCAGACCGCGTCCGCCGGCCCGGTGTTCCTTGGTTGGGCGCCGCCGTCGCCGCCGTGGGCCGCCGCCGCTGGACACACGCGCACGCGGTGCCACGCGTTGGCCAGGTTGCCGCGCACGTTGAAGATGCTGTCGTGCCGCTCGGGCTGCGTGTTGCACGCGCTGTCGGTGGCCTTGACGATGATTTCGGCGCACCCGGCGGACGCGCCGCCGTCGTGCCCTTGGTTGTTGTTGTTGTGGATCGGGTCCCTGTCTAAATTGTACAGCACCCCCGCGTACCGCCACCGCGTCCACGCCCAGTCGCGCCGGCCGCGCGCCACCATGTGCCGCCCCGTGCGCTCCTCGGGGCTGTCCCCGGGGGCCGTCTTGCGGTCCAGCAGCTCCGCCTGGTCCCACGTGCGCCCGCCGTCGACGCTGACGTCGACGCGGATGATGCCGCGGCCGCCGCCCGAGTACGCGTACCCCGTGACGGCGACGGGCAGGGCGGTGTTGTTTTTGTCGTTCTTGTCGTTCTTGTCCGGCGGTAAATGCGCCGCCTGCCAGGCCTGCGGGTCCCGCACGCCCGCCGGCGCTCGTCGGGACGGACCGCGGCGGTCGAAGGCCCACGCCGCCTGCCCGGCCGCGCGGATGCGCTGGGCGCCCACCCACACGCCCGTGATCGCGCTCGTCACGGGCAGCTCCTGCATGGCCGGGTAGCGCGCCCAGGCGTCGGCGGACGCCGCAGCAGCGCCGGCGGCGCCTTCGTTGGGCCCAAACAGCTTGTAGTCCCGGCGCTGCCAGGCGCTGTCGGCCTCCTCGTCGGCGACGACAATGCGCGCCAGCCACTTGACGGACCGCGCGGCCACGTGGCCGGGGACGATGGCGCGCAGCGGGTAGCCGTGGTCGGGCGGCAGGGGCGCGCCGTTCATGGCGAACGCGAGCAGCACGTCGCCGCGGGGGTCGAGCGCCACGGGCAGCGGGATGCTGGCGGCGTAGGCCTCGCGGCCGGTCATCTGGACGTGGAGGCTGTCTTCGGGGGGGAACATGTCGGTGTCGACCGTGTCGTCCGTGTCGGCGGCGGCGACGCTGCCGGCGGGCTTCGTTTGTAGGCCCGCGTCGGCCAGCACGTCCCGCAGCCGCACCCCCTCCCAGACGGCGTTGCCGATGGCGCCGGCGCGCCAGGGCAGGCCGTTGGTGGGCGCGACGGCGCGCGCCATGTCGCTGCGGCGGTTGCCCGAGCACTGCAGCACGGCGGTGACCCTGTGCACGGGGAACCGGCGGCGCAGCTCGTCGAGCGTGTACGCGCGCACGGCGCCGTCGGGGAGCTCGACGGTCAAACGGTACGCCTTGTCGGCCTGTCCTTTCCGCTCGTTGTCGTTGTCGTTGGCATTGTCGTTGGCGTCGGCGTCGGCGTCGACGTCGTCGGCCGGCACCCACATGTGGTTGCGCACGTAAAAGAGCGGGTTGGGCGTGAGAAAGTCGCGGGCTAGGTCGGCGCACGGCGTCTCGGCGTTGCAGGGTTTCGCCGTGTGGACAAGCAGGCGCGGGTCGCGGACGGGGTCCTGCGCAAAGGGGTCGTCGACGGCGGCGCCGGCGCCGTGGGCGTCCACGAGGTCGGCGGCGTCCACCAGACCGATGAGGTACGAGTCCAAGATTTCGCGCACGTGCGGTGCCTGGTGGATCGTAAAGATGGCCCAGTAGGGGTCGATGGAGTGGCCGGCGGCGCGCAGGATGACGTCGCCGCCCGGGTGGGCGGGGACCCAGTCGGTGATGTCGTAGACCTTGTCGCCGGAGGTGACCCAGGGCGCGCCGGAGCGGGCGTCGTGCCGGCGGATGTCGGCGAGGCGGTAACGGGGCAAGGACGGGTCGCGGCCGTCGCCGTCGGCCGTCTTTGTTGTTGTTGCCGCTGCCGGGCCCGACGTGTCGTCGCCGGTGCGGATGCCGTCGTGCTCCGGGTCCGGCTTTGGGTCGGTGCCGCGGTCTGGCTCGCTCACGCCGGCGTAGACGGAGGACAACCGCAGCGGCTGCGAGACGACCAGCAGGACGGAGAGCAAGCCGACGCCGGCGTACAGGGTGATCCGTGCGGGATCCGGCTTCCGGCGGGTCCGGCGGCTGTTCCGGTCCTCGTCCCGGCCACGCCGGCCTTGTGTCCCCCCGGCCTGATCATGCTGTGCCCGTGCCCGTGCCCATGCCCGCGCCCGTGTTCCCGTCTCCGCCCTTCGTTCTTCCGGCCCATCCTGTGTCTTGCTTGTCCCTTTCGCGCTTTCGAGCGGGTATCGGTAGACGCGTCCGGCGGAGAACGCCCGAAAGGTCCGTGACGGTGTCGGTTGGACAAACGCGTTGCATTTGCGCGTCGGGACCTGCGCTCGTACGTTTTGACCTGGCGTCGTCGGTTTTTGTGAAAGCGATTTCGCCCACGACGACAAGGCGGCAGCGGCACCGCATCGCGTCGCAAAGGCATCTGGTATAGGTCGTCGTGAACAGTTCGCCGACAATCCACACCACTCGACGGCCGTCCGCATCGCCATGAAGGTCCGCATCGCCACCGAAGGAATTGACGAGCACCCGAAGCTCGTTCTAGATGCAATCGAAGCAGTCGATCGACGAACAAACGCGTGGAATAGTCAAGGGCCCTTTTCGTCTTGCTTTCCGTTGACGTCTTGCTTTTCCGTTGACGGATGCAACCCGGGGAGAGGAGACAAACCTCCCAACAGAAATACGAGATAAGCAACACAACACGCAACACAAGACGGCGTCTTTCTTATCTCAACAACGGACAACAACAAGGGGCCTGGTCCTCACGCACACCGATACCGGTCGTGTTGTTGTGCTTGTGCGCGTTGCACAAATGGCCGTCTGCTTGTGCATCCGCTGCACGGCGTGAGCCACCGACGAAAGAACAAAGGAAAGACGGTTCCAGCTGCAGGCCCATGGCAAGTAGGTTAAATAGAAAAGAGGAAGAAAAAGAAAAGAAAAAGTAATTAAAGAAAAGGGACAAAAAGAACGACGGGAAGAAGAGAGAAAAAATAAAAAAGGGAGAAAAAAAAGGGAGTCAATAAAATGAAGCAATCACGAGAACAGCTGCAGGGACGGTGAGAACAAGGGAACGAAGGACAGAAAGGACCGTAACAATAAAAAATAAACGAGGCATAAAAACAAAGGACATGGAGCAGGTGAACAGCTGTCCAAGGTCCTGTCCGGGGGAATTTCGGTGAAAGGGTCGTCTCCAGGACGGAACGGCGTTGTAAAGTCCGCCACAGCGGAAAAAGGGGAAGCCGACGCTTGCCGCTAGTGGACAAAGTTTGGGGCTACAGGTGGTCTCCACAGGGGGTCTCCACATCGTTAGGGCGTCTTAATGAGCAATACATGTACGTCATGGGACGTCTGGCCGAAACTACGGTTGTACTGCGTACGTAACGACTACGGAGCAATTGCAGACGACGAGCCAGGACGAGAAGAATGCGACGCGTCAAGTACGTAGGCATGGACGGCGACGGCGTTCATTGTCGCGAGAAAGGGATCCTCTTGGAATAAGAGCATGGAACAACTGATATTTCTTCTATTCAAAGGATGAATGATGAGAATTGAAACGACAAAATCAAACGACGAAACCAGATCCTTACCCAGAAATGACGGAACAGAAAGAAAAACTAGAATACAGAACCGCGATCCGTCTACAACATCGCACTGTCACCGCTGTCCCGCCTCATTGGAACCGCTGCGGCGGCCGCCGGACCCGTTCGGACCGCCGCACCGTGCGGTCCTCGGCCTCCGGCGACGGCGCCTTGGCTTTGCTTTTGGACTTTGCCTTGGACTTTGCCGTGGCCGGCGCGGCTTTTCTCGCTCCTGACGGCCCGACTTTCCTGGCTCCTGACGGCCCGGCTTTCTTTCCCCGTGACGGTCCGGTCTTTGCCCGTGCCGACCCGGCCTTCTTCGCCCGTGACGGTCCGGCCGACTCTGTCAAGTCTATGGCACTAGGCGGGTCCTCTGCCTCGTCTTCCTCTTCTACCTCCACCGCCTCCCTCTCTCCCGCCGGCTGTGCCTCGCCCGCCGGGTTTCCCGGATCCGGCACAAACTTCGGTATGTCCCATAGGTTCACTTCCTCCTCTTCCTCCTCGGAAATCTCGGTCGCGGCATCGGCCTCCGCGTCGTCGCGGGGGTTGTATGGCGGGTCTTTCAAGCGCCCCCGGCCCACAGGCCGCCCGCGCGGTTTGCGGGAGGCGCCGTGGCCTTTGTTGTTGTTGTTATTGTCCACCACCTCCTCCTCCTCGTCTTGGGGCTGTGGACGGTATGAAGGGTCTCGCTGGGAAACACGACGCCGCTTAGCACCCGTGCGGCTTTGGCGGCTCTTCCGACGGACGTCCGCGGTGTCGGCAGCCGTGACATCTTTGCCGTCGTCGTTGTTGTTGTCATCGTCGGAGGAGGAGGACGGGATGTACAACCGGGGTGGCCGGACAGCCGTGCCGGGAGCCGTGCTGGTGCGGCGGCGCTTTGCGGAGCTGCCGACCGGTGGCGACGCGCCGGTCACAGCCGCATTGCTGCCGGCCCCGGCACTGGACCGGCGCTTGCCTCTGCCCTTTGCCGCACGCGCCGGCACCGGCGGCACCGGCGGCTGCGGCGTAGGTGGTACGGGCGCGCGGGCTGCCGCCGCGGCCGTAGCCCTGGTGCCGGAGCCGGTGCTGGAGCCGGTGCTGGAGCCGGTGCTGGTGGTGGTGCCGGAGTCGGTGTCAATGTCGATGACGGCGCGCGAGTGGGTCATGGACCGCCGCTCGGCGCGGGAGGCCTGCACCTGCCCCTGCTGCGCGGCCCAGTCGGTGTCAAACGGATTGGGCTCGATGGCGTTGTACGCCGCACGGTAGCCCCAGGGAAGCAGGTTGTCCTCGCCTATCGTTGTGTAAACAGGATGCCAAACGAGCAGCAGAACAACAACCAAGGTACAAAAGGAGGGACGAAAAGAGGACAAAAAAAAAAAAAACTCACTAATAAGCAGCGGGTCCAGTTTGTCTTCCACGGTGCACCAGATGTGCGGCACGACGATCTGGCTGTGGATCAGCAGCCACTGCTCCTGGGTCGTGTACGGCGTGACCAGGAAATCCGGGAGGTTGCGGTCGCGGCGGCGGTCGCGGAGCGTGCGGTACGGCTCCGCGGCCGTCGGCGTCTTGGTCGCGGCCGTGGCCTCGAACTGCCGGATGCGCATGCCGCGGCGCACCAGCTTCGCGAAGCCCGCCTTGCGGAGCCGTGCGCGGAACACCGCGAGCCGCTCGTCGAGCTGGAACCTGATGGGCACCACCTCGCCTTCGGACGCCGGGCTCGTCCTCGTCTTGTTTGGTTCGGCGGTCTTGCGGTAGCCCACGCAGTGCGCCACGTACTCGGTGTACACGGGCCGCACGGCGACGAGCTGCCGGGATACGCCGTGGCTGCTGCTGCTGCTGCTGCTGCTGCTGCTGCTGCCGCCGCCGCTCTCCATGACAAAGTCCAGCGACGCCGCGGTGCACGGCCACGCGCTGTGCACCGGCACCATCTCGGCGTCCCACGAGCGGCCGTCCGGCCACACGTCGACGCCCGCGAGCAGGCGCTGCTCGTCCGCCGTCGTCGCGTCCCGGACCAGGCGGTTGATGCACGTGGCCAGGGCCTGGCGGTATGCACGGGAGGCGGTGCCCTTCTTCTTGTTTTTCTGGGCTTGTGTCTCTTTGTTCTTGTCGTCGTCACCGTCTTCCTCCTCCTCCACCACCTCCTCCCGCCGCCAATACGGCAGGCGGCCGTCCTCGGGATTTTGCAACGACCCGGTGCCGTGCAGGACCGCCCGCCGACCCGGCAGGCACACAAATGCTTCGTCTGGGTCCAGTGGCGTGATGTCAAACACCACAGTCGCATAGGTGAAGCGCCGGCGCGTCATGAGGACAATGGTGGCCCACATGCGCGGCGACGGCCACAGTCCGCCGGCCGACGCCAACGCCTCGCCCTTGCTGATGATGATGTTGTTGTCGTTGGCAGCATCCTCGTCGTTGTAGTTGTCGTCGGTCGTGCCCAGGACCCGGTGCACCGCCAACCGGCACGGCGGCGGCCCGCCGGCCGCGCCGTACTCCAACGCACGCAAGCCCGCGCCGGGCGACAGGATGCGCGCCACCACCATGCACCAGTGCGCGTACTGGTTGGCGGCGAGCTCCTCGGCGTTCCGGTGCACGTGCAGGTAGGCCACCTCGCTGGGCGCCACGTGTTTGAAGGTGGTACGACCGTAGTCGTACTCGTAGTCCTGGCGGTAGCCGCGTTCGCTGCGCCGCTGGCAGCTGACGACGACGCGGCCGGACCGTTTGTCGCCACCGGGGCCGGTTTCGAAGGTCGAGCGCGGCTGGAACTCCTTCGTGGGCGGCTTCTCGTCGCTCGCGCACACAAAGAGGGTGTTCTTGTTCTCGGCGCCGTCGGGCGCCATCAGGCTCCATACCTGGAAAAAACAGTAGTTTTGGGTCTCCACGTAGGTGCCCACCATCTCGTAGTGGAGCGTGCCGTCCTGGTTGCAGCGGCCGGTGAACACGTACATGGCCACCCCTTTGCCCGTGTCCTTGTCCTTGCTTGTCTTCGTCCTCGTTATCGTCGTCGTGGACGCGCTCGGCGGCTTCGGCGCAGCGAGCGCCGGTCCCATCAGCCGCACCACGGCGTCGGTGAGCGACAGCGGGTCGCTCACGTCAAAGAGGACGATGCCCTGGTACCCGTACAGGCGGACGCGTTTACCGCTGGTGTCGCGGTAGCGAGACACCGTGCCGCCGCCAACATTGTCGGCGCCGCGGCGGCTGCCCTCGACGAGGTCCGCCGGACCAAAGGGCACGGGCTCGTCCAGAAAGCTCAGCGGGTTGGTGTCGGCGTTCATGTTGGCGTTGGCTGGTCCGGCAGCCGCAGACGGTGCAACGGTGGCCGGTGTCTTCTTGCCCGTGCCGCCGCCGCCCGTGGCCGGGGCCGCACTCGACGCGTCATTCACGGCTTGCTTGTTTGCAGCCGTGGCTGCTTGGCCGGCTGCAGGCTCCGGACTGCCGTCAAGCCTAAACAACCGCTTGAATCCCATGTTGCTAGGCAAACACAAAGGTTGAAAACGACCATACAAGAAAAGGGAATCAGAGAGCAAGAGAGAGGAAAGATTCGTTTGTTTCTTTTACTTTCCTGATGGTACAAACAAAACGGGTTGGGAACCACGAAGATGAAAAAGACCAGCAGAATCTTGACATGTAAGAAAGAAATAGAAAAGGGGAGAAAGTGGAAGCAAAAGTCAACATCGTTTAAGGAAAACGTCCTATTTATAATAAAACAAAAAAGGGGACGACGTTTTCGGATGCTCTCAAAATCAAAAACCCCATTTCTGGACGCATCGGGCGGCATCCAACGGGCATGCAAACGGCATCCCTAGAACCAAAAAATAAATTTTAAAAAAAAGGTACGCCTTTAGATATTGACATATTCGTGTTAGTACGGCTTTGTTCATGGTCTTTGCGAAAGGTGTGAGAGCGCGTTTGTCGAAGCAAGAGACCAACCTTGGTTCGCATCCGGACAAGCATCGCCATTTTCTTTGTTTTGTCAACTTCCCCTGAGATGGGCTACCAAAATGCAAAAGGGAGAGAAGCAAACGAACACTGTGTGAAATTGTTGAGCTCATTTTCTGGAAACTCTTTTCATTTATTTTATTCGTTTTATATTCCTATAGTTTTGGGAAGACCTCCAGTGACCCTTCTCTTATGTAGGTTGTGAGTTCATAAGACTGCGTTCATGACCACGAGGTTTTACAGCTGCGACGCCTCTTCGTTTATTCGAAGGTCGGTTTGGGGGACAGTAGTTGTCCGGGTGCGTATTCAAAACAAAGAAGATTCAATCAACGGTTTTGTGTGGCCGTTTTGAGACACGCGCATGGAACCAACGGAAAGGTTGTTTGGTGAGACGTAATCGCTTCTATTAAGCAGGACAAAGAAACACGTACCTTTTTTCCCGTTTTACTCAGTTCCATCTTTATCTTTTTCAAGAATCAAAAAATTAGATTGAATTGCAACATCCAGTGCATGCATCCGACCGCGGAAACAAAGAGAAAACACAAGCAGCTCTCGTCAACGAAACTATCGAAACGAGACAACAATTCGTTTGGAAGATCTACCGTTAATCCGTTTTCAGCCTATTCTTTGAAGGTTTGCTTTGTACATATAAAAAAGGAACGAAAAAGAGGCAAAAGCCCAAAACGGAACATGTTCACTTCTTCATAACGCGAGCAAGTAAGTCGGACAAGATTGTTCAACTAAGATAGGACCGGGTCCGTAGCCTGCCCAAGGATATACCGGATTATTTAACAAAGAGAAAGAAATTCAGACCACTGTGATGTTGCTTACAAAGACAACGTTGTAATAAAAAAAAGGGAAAAAAGAAGACCAAGAAACCAACCGAACAAACAGCTCACAAAGCTTTGACCTCCTCGTCCAGGGCCTTGCTGCCGCTGCTGCCCGCAGTCTGCTCCACGTCGCTGCCGGTCTCGCGCACGCCCTCGATGGACTCCTTGTCCCAGATCGTGTCCGTCAGCAGGGTCCGCTCGTCGGGGAACGCCCAGCTAAAGGCCGTGTAGAGCACAATCGACGTCACGAAGCCAAACAGCCAGTTGAAGCTGAACAGGTTTGTGATGCCGGCGCTGACGTGCACCTTCTCGGCGCCGCTGATGCTCTCGGCAAGGCCGGGGAGCAGCGGGGCGACGGGGATGATGAAGGCGGCGGCGGCGCGCCAGTTGCAGCCGTCGATGAAGCGGTAGCGGCCGCGCGGGTTGTAGAGCGCGGGAATGTCAATGTGGCCGCGCTTGACGAGCCAAAAGTCGGCGGCCATGATGCCGGCAATGGGGGCGAGAAAGACTGTACAGTGAGTGTGTGTGCAGTGTAGAACAATAAATATATATATACCGCAAGGGGAGAAACAACCCACCAGAGTAACCATTCATAAACGAGAGGAAGGTGCTCGCGGAGCTGATGATCTTCCACGGCACGAGCACCCAGCCGGCGATGACGGCGGCGACCATGCAGCCGCGGCGGATGTTGATCCAGCGCGGGAACAGCACGGTCAGGTCGTTGGCGGCGGAGATGGAGTTGGCCGTGATGTTGGTGCCGACCTGGGCGACGTACCAGGCGAGGCCCGCAAAGAAGGCGGCGCAGCGGCCGCCGGGCCCGTTGGCGAGCCAGAGGCTGATGATGTCGAGCGGGTTCCACAGGTACTCGCCGTGGAACACCTTGACGGCCGAGGTCGTGACGATGCCGAGCAGGCCGCAGACGGAGAAGATGATGGGCAGGAAGGGCAGCTGCACGTACTGGCCGCGGCCGGTGCGGCCGTAGCGCGTAAAGTCGGGGATGTTGCAGGCGAGCGTGGCCCAGGAGCCCGTGACGGAGGTCATGCAGCTGAGCCAGAGGTAGGCGTAGGTAGACCCGCTGACCTCGGCGCGCAGCGCAAAGATGTCGCCGCCGCCGCCGGCCTTGTGCACGCACCAGCCCATGGTGGCGAGCGCCGCGATGGGCGCGGCGACGAGCTTGACCAGGAAGATGTACTGCAGGTGCTTGGGGTGGATCAGCAGCAGCGGCAGCTGGATGATCCAGAACAGGAAGTACGAGCACATGCCCATGGTGGTGATGCCGGCGTTGGCGGGCAGGTGGTTGGGGATGCGGGCGTAGCTGGGCGCGAGGGCGCAGAGCATGACGGTGATGCACTGGGCGCCGTTGGCGCCCTGGATGCCGAGCCAGAACATGGCGAGGATGGCGCGGGAGCAGATGCAGAAGTAGCGGAGGTAGTAGCCGAAGGACGAGGTCGTGATGACGGAAAAGGGCACGTGCAGCTTGGCGCCGATGGCGCCGTTGAGGACCATGGGGACGGCGACGCTGAACGTGCCGACGACCATGCACGGGATGGCCTCGCGCCAGGACAGGCCGACGGCGAGGATGCCCGAGGCCGTCTCCCAGGTGCCGAGGTTGATGGTGTCCGTGGCCCAGTAGCCCATGATGCTCCAGAGGGTCCAGGTCTGGTCCTCGGGCGGCGTGGGGTCCATATCATGGTTGGTCTGGGGGAAAGGAGTCATGTGTTAGATGGGCTGTTGTCATTTGAACAGGAGACATCCGTTTGTTCGGCCAACATACCCAGACGTCAGGTGGCGCCAACGCGCCCGAGTCCTTTTGCAATTCCCATGCTTTCAGGGACGTAAACCGTTCTTTCAGTTTGGATGCGGATGGCCGCTTCATGGTGAATTGTTTGTTCCAACGAGTTGTTTCGGTGGAAAGAATAAGTAGTGAATAAAAAATGAATTAAAAAAATGTCCGCAAGATAAATTAAAAATGTAACGGGAAGAGGGTACACGACAGGATGACAAGTCAAGTCAAAACGGCGGACAACAAATCCCAATGGTCAATCCCACGTCAAGAAAGAAACGAGCCGTGTCGATGGAGGGAGAACATGCCGAGTAATAAAAATGAAAAACCAGGGAAACAAACGTGGTTATCAATTGCTAATTTATATTCAGCTCGGGCCACAACTGGTCTTGTTTATCGGGAGAGCTGCCTGTCCGTCGTACGTCGTATTTCCTCTTCCCTCTTCGCTATGCAGGCCTTCCCAACGCCTTGGATCGATGTGCTGTCCGAGAACCCGGACATGTCTGCATCGTTTGTCTGGGTTTGCCTGCCAGTATCGAACGCTGACTGCGGTAGTCGTATTACTCCGTATTTGGCAGGCTGAAGCGCATCCTGCCACCCTAGGTCATTACGGAGTAACTACGTGGGTGTTACATCGCAAGTATTACGGAGCAGAAGAAGAACGATACAGCTCAACATGCGTATCTACCGCAAGCGACGTTGGTTGTGTGGGTGGCACGGGTGGGTTGGACGAGGGATGGAGGGTGTGGAGACACTGGAGAAGCAGGCAAGGCGAATCCCATCTGGGGCGATATCTATCCAAGATGTTGACAGTGCGACTGTACAAAGTAATCCCTCGTACGCAATACGTCGTGTTGGACGCTGATCCCGCGTTCGTCTTGTTCGAGTATTCTTGCTGTTGTTCAGACGGTTGAAGTGGCAAGAGGACGGACGAAGACAGAAAGGGGCAAACGAAGAAAATAAAGAACGGATGCAAGAGAAGGATGCAAGTGAAATTGATAAATGGTTAAAAAAGCCCTTTACACAATGTAGATTACACCGAGATCGTTCTACGGTTGCCTCCGCTGTGACCGGACCAGATAAGGTTGTGCTGCACAAGGGAGGCATTTTGATAGAGGCGTTTTGTTTTGTATTGTTCAGACCAGTCCAGAAGCTTTCCAGGTTGGCCAATAAATAACGCCAGGGGGCCGACTTTGAATAAGTTGCGAGGGCGTACATGACTCGGGCTGCGTGGGTTCATTCACTTATCTGAAGCTGAGGAAAAAGAAAGAAAAAAAAGAAGTGAAACAAAAAGAAAACTGTCCCCTTCACGGTCATCATTTCATTTAATTTTTCCCACCGGCTCTTCAACATATTAAACAACACGCGACTCAAATTACAAAAGGCAAAACCATCCCAGGCAAGAAACAAAAACAAGAAAGCTTCTCTTCCTTCGTCGTCTGTTGTGCCGTTACGGATTCGCCGTCGACTTGATATGACCCCCCCCTTCTCCTCCCCCCTTTTTCGATCCCGGGCCAATAAGCAGCGCCCGAGTTATCAGCCTCTGGCGTGGGATTGCCGGCTGCAAGGCCGGCAGCAACCCAAAGAAGCTTAGCTGGTGCACCGGGAGGAGGAGCAAAAAAAGAAGTGGAACGCAGATCTCGCTGGGGGACGTTCTGGGAATTAGTGGTAAGCGACTGCAGTGCACGCTCGGCGAGGGCGATGAGAGGATGGAGGGAAGCGGTATTTTTCCGCCGGGGAAGAAGGTTGGCGGTCGTTGCGTTGTTTTTTCTTTTGGTTTGGATGAGATTTTTTGATCCAAAGGCCTCGTTGCGTTCGATGTACATCACACCCTGTGTGATTTCTTGCCACTGAATATCTGTCTCTTGTCTCGGCACCTTGTGCAGGGCGGCGACGTAGACATGCTATTTCAAAGTATTTTTTTTATACTTTACGTGCCTCAGGAAAAAAAATTATGAATAGATTACAGTGATATAAGAAGCCTTACTCAAACGATCAAAATCCTACGAATGTAGGAAAAAGATATGAATAACTGATGTTTGTATTTAGTATCTAAAAAGATCTATCATAACGAACATGACAACTGCATCAAGTAAACATTTTCTGTTGTAAAGCCTTTTATTTTATGAACATACTTTTATTACGCAGGTTCACCCCAAAGATGCGTCCCTAAGCACGCGCGTCCCAAGTTTAGGGTATCGTGGCATCTGTACCGCCCTGTGTTGTCTTCGTTTCCTCCCCCCTGGACAAGGTCTCGTCTTTCGTGCGATCGTACTCGATCTGCGACGCTTCGTAGTGAGCGATTTGCTCCTCCGTAAACGCCCTGTACTGCTCCATCGCCTGCTGCAGCTCGGGCGGCAGCTCGCAAGGTGCGTCTTCGTCGTGGAACACGGCCCAGTAGATGGCGTCCACGTCGTCAATGGAATTGGCGGCGTAGTCGAACCAGAAGCGCTGGGTCTGCCACGACGCCCGCATCGCGTCCGACAAACGCGTCTCGGTGGGCTTGTCTCTAATTCTGACGGCCGCGGATGTGGTTCCTTCTTTTTCTTCTTCTTCTTCCTCTTCGCCTCGCTTCCTACCTGCACCGTACGCTCGGTCTTCCACACAGCGCATTGCCACCAGAAATTGCTCCATGAGAGGCTCGTACTCCTTCACGAACCAGCGGAAGTACCCGCGCTCGAGAACGGCGGTCAGCGGCACGCCCTTGAGCCACACGGGGGCGTTGCACGCAAATTCGGCGGGCATCGCGTTCATGTACTCAAAGTCGAAGACGGCGACGATGCGGCCGGTGTCCGGGTCGACAATCATGTTGCGCGGGTCCATGTCCGGATTGAACGCGACAAAGCGGCCGTGGCCGTCGCCGCCGTCGTCGCTGTCGTCGCCGTCGTCACCGTCGTCACCGTGGCTTGGGTAAAAACGGGCACGGAGTCGCGCGATACCCTGCCGGGCCCGGAACCGGTACGCGGCAATGTCGCGGGCCCAGTCGAGATCCACGTCGTGGCGTCGCCTTCTTGTGGACTGGCTGGCCTGGATGGACGCGTCGGGGATGGCCTGGTCCGGCGGCACGTTGAGGTTGCGCAGCCCGCGAAGCTGCATCTGGTGCTCGGCGAGAACGAAGTCGAGGTAGTCGCGGGTGCGGCGAAAGGGGCCCCGCGGCCAGTGCGCCGTCGAGTAGCCCGGGACGCCCAGCACCTGCTGGTGCATGTCCATGGTCAGCGGCCGCCGGGTGACGGCCCACTGGCCCGACGCCGTGTCTTGTGTGATGGATCCGATCCGGTCGAACCGGCTGCGGTAGAGCTGTTGGTGGATGGCGGCGACCTGCTCGTAGACGTAGCGGCGCTTTTTGTTGAGAGCAGCGTCCTCCTCCTCGCTGCCGCCACCGTTGCTGCTGGTGTTGGCCTTGGTCCATTCGCGGAAACGGCGCATGTACGTCCGTAGGCTGATGCCCTCGACATAATCCATAAAAATGAAAGCGCTCCCTACGCCCTCGGGGCTGTCGGCGGTTGAGCCCCAGGCGTGCACCTCGGGAATGGGAATCGTGGTATGCGTACGCAAATACCGCATCCAGTTCACGGCGTTCTCGGTCTTCTCGTCCGCCAGACCAGCCGCCGTGTGACCAGGCTTCGCAACGAGCAGCGCGATGTCCGGTTTTTGGCCGTCCGCAAACCGAAAGCGAAATACGATGTTGTAGGAGCCTTGCTCGGAGCCCACGTAGGTCGCCTCACCCCGGTGCTCAAAGCGCCTGGTGACGAACGCCTCGAGCTGAGCCTGGCCTTCGGGCTGTAGAAGACGGGCCGCCCACGCGTCGTACACGTTGCTGCCTTCATCGTAGATCATGCGGTCGTACGATATGCCAAACCAGGTAGTCGACGGTGCCTTGGACATGACGTTGTTTGGAGAGAGGGGCGTCGACCGGAGTGGCCGCAGGAATGGCTGATCGCCGTGTTTGTCCTCGTCCTGTAGGCCTTGGATGCTCGTTGATTTTTCTTCCGCCTGGTTTGATTTTCTCTCAGCCTGTCATCGTTTTCTCCTTGGGCCTCCGCACATATGCTTATTTACGCTGCGGCCACATCGGACGAGGGAACAAAATAAAGTCATAGTTCTGATACAGCGTGTTTATTACTACTTGGATACCCAATTGTTTTTTTTATTCAATCGCAATCCCATCCCCGGCTCTGACGTGAGGAGTGCCTGAGGCTCAGCCCCTCGCATTTCAAAATGGATGCCCAATCAGGCCCTCGCATCTCTGCAAGATGCCCAATCAAGCCCTCTCATCTTCTACAAAGCAAACAATCCCCCTCGTCAAATTGCCCCAGATACACATCGCCTCCAGCATCAACCTGCTTCCTCACCACCATTCCAACGGCACAGCAATGGCTGGCCTCTGTCAATTTTGCGCCGATGCAGCCATCATCGACGACAGCGACGAGACAAGGTTCACAGAGGGCTGGGAATACGGACGGAGAGTGTTGATGCACATTGACCAGGCAAATCGCGACCGGCAATTTCACGTCCCCCTGCGACATGGTCTCTGTCGAACCGACACAGCGCCTGATTTCCCGGCCCTAGAGGCGTCCGCCAAGCGTACCTTGTCCTCCACAGGCGAACAGACGGGCTGTCGACTGTGTGCGGCTCTGCACGCGGCCCTGGTCCAACTGCATCTCGACTACACGGGGGAGGTGCTAGTCGAAGGTTCCTCCTTCTGGTCGGATAAAGCCACCGTCCCCGGCCGCACCTTTGGCCTCTCCACCATGGAGTTTCACGTACACCAAGGGGCTGTAGGCAACCGAGGCAACTTGCTGGCTAGATGCATCTTTCTTGTCCAATCCAAAGACGGTACGAGTTTTTTTCCCGGACAGGGTGGCTTGAAGCGCCAAGACATCGCTGCTGCTCATAGGCTTTGCGTGCTGACCGCATGTGTTGCAGCAAGCGTGCAAACCTGGCTTGGGCTGATGAACCGGCGAGACGACGGGCCGCTGAGCCCGGAGATAGCTCGGCTCTTCCGCATGCAACTTTGGACGGGATACATCAAGCACGTATGGGACATCCGGGGCTTTACGTTCAGTACTGGATCCCGCATGCTTAGCTTTGCTTTTGACGCAGCAATAATCGTCTTATATCTCGTCTTCGTTCTTCCATGGCGAACGGTACGACGCCTTTTGAGGCGTGGCATGCCCGTCTGGCTTCCTCGGCGGCTCGTGTATGTGGGAGACGGCAGTGTATCCGACCCACCTCGTCTCGTTTTGACGGACGACATGACCGCCGACGAGAGGGAGGACGCCAAGTACGCCCCTCTCAGCTACTGTTGGGGCGAGGCACAGGATGCCGAAAAACAACTGACGACCACATCGGACACACTCGGCGCGTTCCAAAAAGCCATTCCGGAGGCGGACATGACCCCGGTGCTCATCGACGCGTTGACCACCTGCCGCCGCCTCACGATCCCATACCTGTGGGTTGACGCGCTCTGCATTGTCCAGGGCGATACCGAAGACTGGCGGCGGGAGAGCGGGCAACTCCACTTGATATACTTCCATGGCTACGTCACAATCTGCCCCCTCGTATCCCGATCTTGTATGCAGGGTTTTCTGGACGACCGGCCACCTGGCGTGGAAATTCCCTTCCAGTCAAAGCGGCATCCGTCCATCCATGGCTCGCTGTCTCTGTTCTACCTTTTCGAGGAGAGAGGGATGCCGGCTAACCGGGATTTCGGGGCCATCGAACGAGACCTCCTCCAGTTCGATGTCGCATCGTCCGTCTGGAGCACCAGAGGCTGGACCTGTACGGAACGCACATGCTCGCGACATGTGCTCTATTTCGGACATTCGATGATGCACCTTGCCGGAACAAGCAACACCATCTCGGAGAATTATTTGCACCGCAAAACAAGCCATTCGGAAAGCAGCCATGCCACCCGTATCCTTTACGAGACTCTCTTTTCCAGAACGCCCCCGCAAATGAGCCCCATCTACGCAATGGATACCTGGCGCGCGATGTTCAACTATCGCACAGCCCGCTTTACCAACAGCACCGACACATTCCCGGCGCTTTCTAGTGTCGCTAGACTACTTGACCAGTTCTATGCTCTCGGTGACGAGAGCGCCTATCTGGCCGGACTGTGGAAAGGGCAGCTTCACAGCGAGCTTCTCTGGCATGTCCTCCAGGCGCAGCACATTGCCCTGGACGACTTGGTCGAGACGCTGCGGGCTCTGGGCACGGGCCAGAAGCTCCCCCCTGGCGTCAGCTACGTCGGCCCCTCGTGGTCCTGGGCATCCAGCGGGATCGCACACGGCCTCCAATGGCTGGCGCCGGACACGTTCCCGCTGCCTCGGCTGGACACAGCAACGGGCAAGACACAGCTCACCAACAGGTCGGCGAGAGCGCATTTGCGATCCGCCTTTGCGCTGGCCGGCTCCAGCATTGATTTTGCTGATGGCCCAGCCCAAAGCTACGGCCGCATCAGCCATGCGTCGCTCACGCTGCGCGGACACCTAGCACCGTTGACGGCCGTCACCGGTGACGGCGAGAATCTAGAGTACACCACAAACAGCCGATCCATGCACATGTGGAAGATTGAGGACTGGAAAGGCCTGATTATACCAGACTGGACCGATGGACACGAACGCAGCGGGGCGACAAAACCATTTGACAGCGTTTATGGCCGCCAGCTCCAGCTGTTTTTGGTGTCCACCATATGCGTTGGTACATCAATATTCCACCTGGTCATCGAGGGCTATCTGCCACCAGCCAGAGACGTATCGTCTATTCCATGGCCATCTGTGTACGAGGGGTACAACTCGAAGGACACCGGCTTCGGGCAGGGTGTCGGGCAGGTGATCGACAATGACTTCCAGCCACCATCGCCGTGCGAATGGTGTGCAGGGGCTGACGCCGGCACAAGGAAGAACAACGCTTTGGGGCTGCTGCTGTGCCCGATCGGCGAGGACCACCCCAGCACATATGTTCGTGTGGGCGTATTTGTGCTCCTTGGAATGGCAAACGATTCGATTTTCAAGGATCCCGAGCAGGAGATCAAGCTTGTCTAGGACCTGTGATGACTAGAGGATGCTATATATGGTTACTGTATTTACCGTAATCTGTTTGGTTGTCTTTTTGTCTTTTTGTCTTTTTGTACTTTTGTACTTTTGTACAATTTTTACATCAGCTTTGGCCACGGATAAGACGCAGAGGACATGTCTGAACTTGGCCTTGCTAAGTGAACAAAGGATACCAAGAGAAGCCGAACCTCCACAGAACGACAACAAACAAACAAAAAGTTGAAGCGCATCGCAAAAAATGCGTCGGCCGGGAATCGAACCCGGAGCCTGTCGATGGCAACGACAGATTTTACCATTAAACCACCGACGCGTCTTGCTGTTGCAAAAACGAAGGCTCGAGATTCCCTATCACGAGGGTTGCGTACTGGGAGTCGTGATTGTTTATTTTGACGTTACGGTGCAGAACCGTTGTCGTGGGTGCTTTTCTTCATCCCCTCGTAATGGGGCAATGAAAAACTCGGAGTCCGTGACCACGCACGTGACGAAAAACAGGGGATTTTTATTGTTTTTTAACGCGCCGCCCAGCCAAAATTTCCTCCTATTTTCCGTCTAACATGACGCGTATATATACTTTTTCTTACTATGCTAAAATTCATTTTATTTTACATCTAGCTCTTTTGCGCCGCCCTGTGCTTCGGTTGTGTTTCCTTTCTAAATCGGCTGTCTAAGACGCTTGGATCAAAGTCCACATCAGGAAGCCACCTTAAAATTTTAGTCAACTCTACTTCGTCGCGAATCACCCGCATTATGTTCTAACTATGGACCCCGTACCAGTAAATGTTTCCGAGGTAAAATCCGCAAGATGCACAAAATTCGAACGCACAAAAGTCGTATCTCTCCGAAATGCCCCTGTGCTGTCTTTATCTCCTTGGCTCTCACCCCCCATTATGACCCCCCATCTCCCCGATGTCCTACCTTCTGGGCTTACCACTGTCGCCTCCGTTGGCTGGCTTGGCCAGTCGGCAAGCCACAACGTAAGGAGGAGATAGCAGAGCAAGCACGTTCCAACGGATTACTCCATAGGATGGGGTAACAACAAAAGATACCCCCAATGTGCCGCCGGGGTTGTTTATCGTCAAGCCGCGTAAGATACGGGGAGAGCAAAATGGCCGAGGAGTGGAGCAATCCCGTTCTAAGTCTACACAGAGCACCAAAAAAAAAAAAAAAGTTGCCGCGGATCAAAGACCAGGACAGCCCTGTTTACAGTAATAAGTCATCGTCTTCCCTTATTCCCTCATCTGAATACCTTCCCCTCATTACAGCTTATTCGATATTCTTCCCTGCCGACGTGAAGTAGTCCACCACGTTCATCACCATCTCTGTCCAGTCTGTCCTCTATGGAAGGAATCAGCAATGAGACGCGTCACAAATTAGACGCTCGAAGATGGATCTGGCTGTGCTGCGCGCTGTAGCCTGCCCATTTTGTAGAACCCGCCCCCCTTTTCGTGTATTCTTTTAGACGGTCTTCATGCCCTCCAAAACTTTCTGCTCCATCCGGATCTGCCGCAACGACGTGGGCCGAATCACCTCGCTTGAAACCATTAGGTAGTGAATTGCATCACCGTGAGACTTGATGGCGGCTTCGTCCAGCCGTTCCTGAACCAAATCGAGTCTCCCATCGCCGCCATATTGCTGCACAACGGCCTCCCAAGTCTGGAGCACGGATGGTTCCATAGCGAGTTTCCATGTACCTCGCCAAGTAATCGTGGCATGCCATCTACAGCGGAACACCCGATACTGGAAAAGCGCCGCCAACCCCTTTCGTCCGTTCCATATCTCCATTGTTTCCAGTTGTGGCATCTTCCTGACCGCAGCCGCCGCGGCCTGAAGCATCGCTCCAATCTCGACCGGATTCTCATCGGGCGTAAGCAATGTTGAAGTAAGCGCAAGCGAGGTTAGGTTTGGCCACTCCCAGGAGGGTGCAATCTCGAAGAAATGGCTGGCATCTGCGATAAAGGATGCGGCGAGATGCTCGAGCTTGAGGCTGGCGAGCGCGACCATCCGACCAACCGCTGGGTCTGGGCGGCGAGTGCGGTCGCATCCGCTCAAGTCAACCCCATTCAGGCATCGCCGCATGAGCACTGGGTACTGCTGATTGAAGTTCTCAAAGACCACAAGTCTTTTGAGATTGTGGTTGACACCCGGGATGGACTTGAAAAGACGTTGGTATTCTAGACAACGGGATGCGGATCATTAGCAAGGGAGCCCCAATGCAGATGAGAGCGAGCAACGACTAGGGCAGGTGTGCAGCAACACACTCACTTCTATCGGTGTGGCTCTGCATAAAATCCCATTCCCTCCAGGGCTCGTAGTGGATTTCCCGGAGGCTGGGGAAACGGCCAAGCATATGTGCCAGCGAGGCCGGCTTCCATCTCCGGCGATTTTGCTGCCGGAGGAGCAAACTGGTGACCGCCGGGACCAATGGAAGCTGATCCCACCATTGGTGCTCTAGCTGCTCACTATCGAACGGACCCTCCCCCATAACGGAATGGAAGACTTTGCGGATAGCCGTAGGCGGAGCGGAGTGCCGAACACCAGCAACCCAGCCATGTTGAGGATCATTGTAGACTTTGGTCCCTGTCGTCTGCTCTACATCACCACGACCAAGCATATCCGAAGGGGCATCGGGCAGGAAGGTCAGATACTTAAACCAATGTTTTGAGTCACTAGGCGAGTAGATACTAATATCGAGCATCAGATCGCCGTGAAGATCCCATGTGCCGAGAACCGAGAACAGATTCTGGAATGCCGTGGTGATGGGACAGTCCCTTGTGTCGCTGACGGCAAATTCCTCTTCCCACTCCGCGTCTGTGAGCATTCCACGGACAGGTGCGCACTTGGCACAATCGTAGTCATCAAGTTCCAAGCAGAACCAGATATAGCGAACGAGAGCTCGACGGCGACGAGTCATCGAACCAAAATCAACGAGACGCGAGGGTGTCAGTTTGATTCGAGCGAAGTTGTATCGCTCGAGTTCTGTTTGCCACTCGCGAGACACTGCGGCCAAGCGGCCCAGTGTGCAACCATCTCGCATCAGGGCTTTCAAGATAAGAAGCCGAATTTCTCCAGGCAGGCCATCCCATGTTGTAGTCCATTGCTTCTTGCGGGGTGACATTGCAGACATGGTGTTCTAGACTAAGAGTGGTGATCGTTTCGGTAATGGAGCGATGCAGGAATACGAGCTGGAAAATATAGAATGTGAGTGTGTGCGATTGTTCTGCGCAGGAATAAAATTTGGCGATCATTGGATGTGTGGAATTGCATTTGTTGGACTGAGAACTGAACTTTATCTGTTACAAAGTACCTCCTTTATACACACAGGCTTTATAAGAGTAACAAATGTCCGCGTAATACATTCAAACATCCGAATTCAGATTCCAAAAGTACATTTCGATGCACCAAAACTATTACGCTTGATATAGCTGTATGACGTACTGTGAGGCAACTTACGGTACGTGGTTTTTGAGCCCTCTATCAAATCCTCATAATACTCCTTCTCTAACTGCCACCTGATAAATATTTAAATACTTTTCAACCAACCTCTTCATTTACACACTAAAAGCTCTCTTATAGAAGGAATAATAGTAATAAAGGACCATCCTAACAGTGTTAATGTTTACTGTTAGTATTAATTAGCCTAGACTAATACAAATATAACCTTTAATTAAAGTAAGATATCCAAGAATTTATTAACAAAATCGTCTTTTTATACGTTCGCACATATCAGATCTATCTAAAATAGATGTCACCACTTTCGCCTTCTTCACCGAAAATAGGGAAAGCTTCAAGGGTGTGATAAAAACAAAGGCCAAGATAGCTCGACTCAACCGAAGCGGCGTTCTGATCCGTACCTAACAGTGGCCGGTCCACCTCAGCGAAGGAGGCGCTTTCGTTCCTGGCGCACTTCTCAGATTCTGGGCTTCCATCTCTATAGTCATTCTTCTCCGGGTCATTGTTTCCGTTCTTGGCTGCCGCGGGAAGTTGGCCCATTTTCGAAGAAGGTGCCTTTACGGCTGGTTGGCGAACTGGACTCGTACGTCCCGCACCTGAAGCTGGTGATGCGGCTGCCGTTGATGACGAATCGGCCACCGCAATTAAATTATCAAAAGTGTTGGAGACTGGACCCGTAGGCTTAGGCATCATGGTGTAACGACCATCACTGCTATAACGGCTTTCTGCACAAACTTGGGTTAAGACACTGCGAATATAATAATAGCAACTCAAGTCTGACCCGATCTCTTACCTCTGTAGCCTTCGTCCGGCTGCAACCGGCTACCGTGACTAGTTGCAGTGTTCTGGTCACATCTTCCCATATATCCTGGTAGCAAATACTCGTCACAGTAGCGTAAAATACTATCAAGATCGAAAGGTCCGGATGTGCCTATGTATAATGTTAGATAACACATAGGAATTGAAACGAACAAAAGACAAACTCACCTGGCTCCATAATGCAGTGACGAGAAAGCGAAACTTGTGGACAAATATTAAGAAACAGAAAAATGGATTAGAGGCGTATCTATGGATATATAACCCACAAATAGAAAAAGAGATTAGATGGTCTCCTTTAGATTATCGAGCAATCTGAAGGACGAGTAATGCTTTACACTCGTACTCGTAGCGGTCTGAAAAATCCCGCCGCAGCGTTAGGAGAAAAGGACAGAGATGTTTTTTAGGCTCACTCAACTTCGTGCAACTACTCTGAATGCTGCTAAACTCGAACACGAACGTTACGGTCCAGGACCCAAAGCAGAAAAGAGGCTCACTTAGATGGATAACAAAAAATTTCGTGATAAACTCTTAATTGGAATGGAATCTCCCGAAACTCTTCTCCACGTCGTGTCGACACAATTTGTTGCTGGATGTGAGCTTATGCAGAGACCGGAGAAACACAGTGGTAGTGCCACGAAATTATGCAACGCAAAATAGGAAAGAGCAGAGTCTTTATGGCTGCAGTTGCAGATCGGGTACTTCTACCCACACTCTCTAATCTACACGCACTTCTTTCAGAGCTCCTCGCTATTAATTGCGACACGAATGTGCTTACGGCGCTCTGAAATGTCCTTGAGGTGCATGCCGCAAGGTGACCCCGGTAGTGGTTCTTATGGGAGAAGGGCCGCTCGTGGCGCAAACATATGGCATAATCATAGGAAAACTGCTCCGTCTCGTGGTCGCCCTTAAAGCCAATGGCACGGCCGCCCAGATCAGGCGGTATTGGGCCGGGGCGAGGATCAGCATCTTGTACAAATATTTCACGTCTCCCAGCTTCGCACCTTGTCACCGCCTAAATTTCATGCTCCCTCTCCATCACGCTGCCCTCCAGGGATTTACTGACCGAGGTTTCTGGCCTCCCCCTGTTGTTCGGCTTTCTTTGCTAGATTGGGCCTGCAACAGTTTCTTTTGCGGAATTTCCCCCGGCGGAGTCGGAGCGGGTCTACGTGTATTGATGCTGCCCCTTTCTCGGAACCGATTGGTGGCCCTGAGACGTCTCTCGTTATAATCGGCGGAGATGGTATCCTCACCAACCCTAATGCCGGGGGGGGATTTACAGGAGTGGCAGGAGTGGTAGGAGTGACTAATATCTAAACGAAATGGGAGAGGACGGTAGAAGTGACTAATATCTGAATGCGAAGGCAAGAGAGGATGGCAGGAGTGACTAATACTTAACTGCGAGAGTGAGAGAACAACCAAGACTAAATAAATCAAGTCTTTGGAAAAATAGGTTTTCTAACTGTAGTCATGGCTGCTGAAAACAAGAAAAAGCGACGCGAGACTTTTCGCGAACGCGGCAAGCCCTAGCTTCACAGGTCTCGTCTTCAGGATGGTCCTAGTTCGCAGCAGTCGGATGTCTCTCTCGATGGGATCGTCGTTCGTATCGGCGCGGCGCACAACCTCGACGCGATGGGCTGCCACGTTATGTGCCCTTTGGTCGTCGTCACAGTCATTTTGAGTTCCAGGTCGAACTCGATGCCGAACGATACGCCCAGCTGATTGTGTAGGAATTGTTATGGCGGCTTCCTTGCCTCCGAATTGTTCTAGTTTGTCTCGCTGCGTTTTTCCCTACCGCAGTGATCGTCCAACCCACCGCGTCTCCTTGGAGAGCCTGGTGGTGGTTTGTATTATTGTTCCTGAGCTGTACAACATGGTCGAACACACGAATCATGAAGACGGTGATGTATTCAGCACGCAGTTCTCTTAAGAAAAACCTCTATCCTTGCGTCGTCATCCGTTTCAATTCCTCCGCACCTGCCGTCCGCGTTTTGATCTCATCGAAGAGCTATTGACTTGACCTCACCACGTACTGCGGCGGGCTGTAGTTAACTCGAGCCACTGATTTAAACCGCCATATCATTCCACCGTCATCTATTCGGCGGCAGCGTTCTTAATCCAAATGCGGCCACATTACGAAAATATGCTACAGTTCGCCTTGAAATAAACAGCAAGTTTTTGAACACTCTTTTGGAGCTGTGCAAGTGATAGGCTAGGAACGTCCGTGTAAAAAGCTGATAAAGAGAGACCGGCTCCAGAGCCGGTGTGCCCAGTGGCTGGTCCAGAAATAAGGGGCTTGGATGCTGCAAGCGGTCAGTGGCTGCAGTGGCCATAGTCCTATATATATATCCAACCCCGCCTGTCAGAAAAGTTCGAACTGAGTTCGAATAGATTTGGATTGAGATCGAACTGAGTTCGAAGAGATCGGATTGAAATCGAACTATGGTCGATAAAATCAATTTGAGGCCGAAGAGATCGAATTGAGGTCCAAATGAGGTCGACTGAGGCCGAACCAAGGTCGGCCCCCACGTTGACAGAGAAGCTAACAGCGGAAATTCTTCAAGAGACTTTTCAGTTATCTGAAGAATATCTAGCCGGATGCCATCTTGCATTTAGTGAAGATCACCAATGTCTCGGCTGTACCGACTGCGGCAAACCAGTGCAAGCGTTAACAGTGGACAAACACTTTGAGCGATGTCACCTTGCTAAGGCGTCCGATCCCATATATAGGGAGCTCCTAAGCCGAATAGCTGCCGTGAAATTTCGCAAATTAAGCCATAGGTTTCTGAAAAACCGTCTTGCGGGTGAGTTGATCGGAAACATGTTCAATTGCTTCAATTATTTGCTAACCAGGGTCAAAGTGTTCGAAACTAAAAAACGAAAAGATTTTACGGTTGAAGAATTCGCGGCTGCAAAACTGCTAAAAGAAGCCGAAGAAGTTGCCCAAGACACACACAACAAGAATATACTAGGCCTCTTACAACTGGAACATCTTTCATCACCTTCCAACGGTACTAGAGAACTATGGCAGAAGTGTACACAGTTTCCCTCGGTTTCTGGGCGATGCCTTTTCGCGAGAGACTTCAACGCTCACGGTCACATGTCGACTGCAATCCACGAGAGGCCAGAAGCGATTAGTATTGCGAGTAACAACGTGTTCTTGCCCAAACCGAAAACCAAGGAACAAAAAGGAGAAAGGAAAGAGACGTGCTTGCGCTACATGGGCGACTATGCAGAAGGCAATGCCGATCCCGACGTTTCCATGTCGTTGGCGCCTGTGAATGCTGCTACGACTCTAAGCAGCTGCTCCCCCAAATTACCACGGTATACGGAGCAGCCAGAGCTTATGCTTCGCGCAAAGGGTGGCTTCACAGATTTGCATATTGGTAAGCGTCCGTGTTTCTCGCATCCAAAAATACGAAGCTCACGTTGTGCATAGACCATGGTTTGGAAGTCTTTTCATGTGTCCTTGGATCTTGTCGCAAGATCTTTCTGCTTTGGCCAGCTACCAATTATAACATAGAACTCATGAAACGTGAAAAGGATACCGTGAACCGCTTCGCAGTCATTGGCAAGTTACTGGAAGGGGGCCTTATTCAAGAAATCGACGGCAGAGGCACGCAAAAAAGCATACACCTTTCAAGCAGCACCATACACGCAGTTTTAACAAACGAAAAGGGGTATCTAGCTAGCCAGAGTTTTGCGACGGAAGAGACCCTCCGCCCTATGTCTATATGCTTGTCGACAGGTGCCCTCGGTCAAATCTGGGAAGAGTCCATGCAGCGCTGGCTCGAGATTTCTATACGGATGGACAACAACTATACTATTTTGTCTGTTTGGGACGAAGTAAAGACGAGTTTATCGCTGTTTCTAGGGAGATGCAGCAAATCTACACGGGATAAATATTCAAAATTTTTGGGGGAGATGGTCAAAAACGACGCGAGGTGGCAAGGGATATGCGAGTGTCTTGGCTGTGCATACGAAGACCAGGCCAACGGGTATCCGAACAAAAGACAACGCCAGTGAGTTAGATTCATCGCGACAATAGAAGAGCACACAGTTGATGGCGAACTACACCGAAACGTGTGATGATTTTGAAGTGGCCAGCCGAAGGCGGCCGAAGAAGCCACGCCTCACCGTTGAAGCGAAAAGAGAAAGGCTTGACTTACTGAAAACAAAATGGGATTACTGAAAGTTGTTGCTTAGATGGGAAGAGAACAAGAGCAAGAGGTAACGAAGTTTCAGATGGCCGGATCAGAATGAGCGTGATACGAGGGAAGATCGAAGCCTGTAAGGTCGTGTTTATAGAATGTATCGCAGCAAAAGGAAGAAAAGAGAGGCTTCGAAATAATAGACACGAAGATAGGGTGCCTGCGTCATAGAGTGTGGGCAAGAAGCCTGCGATAGAAGACGAAAGGTTAAGAAAAAAAACCGCAAAGAGAGAAGAGTACGGGAAATGTCGAGAGCACAACCCCCCATAGCCTACCCACGGCACGTCACTCGACGGCTTCTCAGAGCCAGAAGGTTTCGAGATCGATAGGTTCGATTGTCAAGCAGAGAGGTAAGCGAATGCTCAGAGTCCCAGCCATTTTGTGCCTGCGTCTTACCTCTTTGTGCGGTTCGGACACCAAGACTTCCAAGAGAGCTCGTGCGCTCCTCTTGGTCTAGGACGGACAAGCGAGGAGCGGCGTCGGTGATCAACAGGAGCAGATGACGGGGGGGGCGGCGGAGAAGACGGTGGAGAGAACAGAACGGATACTATGTTCTCGTTAGGTGCCCACAGTCTGTGCGCAGCCCTGTCACAGTCTCGGAACCAGGAAAACGGAACGTGGGCGTGATCTGATGCAGATGGCCTTACCCGGCCTCCCCGACAATAAGATTCACTTCCACTACATTGTGGCCGCTGCAGCCAAGTGGCTGCTTACCCAACAGTGCACGCATGGGGTGTGCGTATACCAAGTGTATACTAAGCGGATAATTGGCTGAACGTTTCGCCCCTGTAAGCCCCTGCGGTGCGCATGATCCAGCGGTGAGGGACGACGACAAGGCCGTCAAAACGCAAGACGCAGCATTGGGTAAGATATATGACCGTCTGCACATTCCTTCTAGAAGGGGGGCCACTCGGCCTCGATCTGTGCATGATGCAGGGCTGCAGGCAGGAAAATCCGGGGATGGCTCCCACCACGCCGCAAACCGGCTAGCCGTTTTTGACGTCCCTCTCTCTCTACACGAGAGCCTCATCATACACAACAGAGTTTACTCAGGACATCGTCAATGGGTGTATTCTTACAGACGATCACGGTTGACGCGCCAAAAAGGCAGATTTTTAGAGTTGCGGGTGTCCCGCGAGCTACCCCTCAAACTAACCTTAACCCGCCTGACGGTAAATAACGGACTATACCCGGCATATCTCGGCTGACTGATGAAATCGGTTGCCAACAGGGTTTATGTAGGCTCTTTCATCTTTCCTTCCAGTATGAAACAAACACCACCGCATGTCAGAACTTCGCAGTCAAATCAACGCCGACATCTTATATTGCGACAACAAATCCAACTGTTCTCACACCTGTAAGTATTTCCGACGCCATTTACCGCTTTGTCAACATGCAGCGTTGAGGTTTCGCCTGCTGCCTTTTTGAAGCGAGAGCGTCAAGTAGACCGAATGCCAACGTTTTACAGTCGCCTTTATCGGATAGCCAGACCGATTAGGCCCAAATCTTGCCGCCGCAGCTCGACAAAGAATCTTCGGTACAAGAGTCGATTTACGACACTATGAGCGTAAGCAGACCCCCTTCCTCCCCCCCAGGTGCTGCACCTTTTTTTTCACATGACTGCACTCCAGAAATAAACTAACTATTTACGTAGTCCAAACTTGACATATCCGAATATTCTTCCTTCAAACCGGTGCTAAGCCTCATAGGAAAAGTTTCAGAGGACTGCATTATCTATTGGAAGGAAAATCGAGGCTATCTGACGCTGGGCGGAAACAAGTATTCGGATCACGAGAACCGTGTATCCTTGAAAGCCGGAGACGAAGTGACTGTTCTTTGGGCTGAAGTGAAGTTCGAAAAGCGATAGCCATACCAAGTTCTTTACCAGCTGGACGAGAAAGGATTAAACAAATATGGCCTTGATGTGCGGCAACCGAAAACGTCGTAGAGCTGTCAGCATACAGCTCGCAGAGATAATGATGAAAGTCCAAGGGCTCTTCTTTAGACGCAAAAAGAATCGCAAAATCGCTTTTATCATCACCCGGTACACCAAGAATAAAACCATCTTGACGGACAAGTAGTACTTGGGTCATCGCACCGGTTGCTACTGTGTTAATATAGGGGAGAGCCAAGAAAGAAAAGATGTCTGCAAACAGTTGCTGTCTCGAGGGATCAGGGGGACCAGCGGGATAATAAAGTTTGCTAGGATCGAAAGCTGTGTTTCCGGTGTTTGTTCTCATAATTTCGTCCGTGGAATTTGATGAAACTGGCTCCGAAGCACTGAGCATACATCCGGTCTTCGCAGCGGTAGTCAAATATTGGCTATCTTCAGGGGTTGGATAACTTGACTCTAGCTGGCTGCTCTGGCTTGTCGGGCATTGCTGAGAACGATTCATCTCCTTTTCAGCCGAAGACGGTTTTTGGGCAGAAACGGGCGCTGGTGGCTTATCTCGCGAAGCCAATGGCGAGCCCTGCTGGGAAGCTTCAATCTCGGTTGAAGGAGCTGTGCCTCCTCGTTCGTCATAGGACGAGGATGGAGTGGCATGGTGCGCGTCATTTTGCTGTGGACCGTTTTCCGGCCAAGCAGCTCCGTTGCCCGAAACTGTCATGATTTAGCACGGCTTGGAAACATCATAGCTGGTGAAAAAATGCAGCTTGAAATAAAAGAGATTAGAAAACAAGGGCTTACTCGAATCGACAACGGTTGGTAACGCACCACTCGTCTTCTCCCCGTGGACGTCGGACCGTTTAGAAAAATCCGAAACGGATTCACGGTCGGCGTCCATAGCTGGTGGCCTTACAGCGTTGTGAGTATGTTCGAAAGACGAAGAGCTGGCCGCGATCAATGCGCCCTCTTGTAGTGGGCTAGGCTCGCCTACAAAAATGTTAGCTTTTAATTCAGAACCTACTCGAGGATGGCATCTTCATACTTGCGGTCTTGTTGGCAGAAGTTGACATAAAGTGTCTGTTCAACCGCTGCTTCAACTCAAGTGACCCATTCGAGTTAAAAATTTCGGAGCAAGCGCGCATCCAGCCGAAATATTTGGCCAATCTCTCCCCGGCCAAGGAATTGAGTCCGTCCTCCACATGTTTGATGACCCTCTTGCGATAGTCGACGGCCTTCAAAAGATTGGGTCTCGGATCCTCAGCAAGCTGGATGAAACCATCTGGGTTGTCTGCAAAGAGACCGAGTATGGTGAACACATCGCAGTCCAATACCAGATCGGCATAATGGCAGCTGTAAGGAGACGCTACCCAGCCTATGTTCTCAAGTTCCTCAACAATGTGATGCGCATTCCGACGGTGCCATATGCCGGCAATAAAAACTTTCAATCTGTTTGGCAACCGCCTGACCAGGATCACTTGCCAGTCTTCTGTCTCAGCAATTGAGAAGGCCAGGGAATCATACTCCGGCAAGCGCGACTTGTGCTGATTGATGCTGTCTTTGTAGCAATTGGCTCTAGGAACGATAGCCTCAGGGATGAACGCGTCATGTTTCTCGGACAGCTGCTGAAGGAAAGAGACATATTTGTTGAAAGTTGCGGTGGGTGGGCGCGTCATCCCCAGGTCTTTGACAAACTGAGTCTCGCTAGACCATCTGGAACGATCGTCTTGAGAAAGCCATGGAGTGGAATCGTCCGGGACAAGATCTCCGGGCGCTGCGTCTCCAGGCGCCACACTTTCCTGTACAATGGCAGGCACCGCGGCAGGCTCTGAATCGCTGGAATCCATCTCTGGCCGAGAATCGCCTGGATCCAATGTTGAAACAAGACCTGGGTCATTTTGCTCTGCGTCTCCAGGCTCCACACCTTCTTCAACCTCGGCGTCTTCTTCGAGGTCTTCATACTCTGCGCCTTCAGATTCTGCTACCCTATACTGCGCGTGGGCGGATTCCAGGTTCTGAACACCCATGTCCTCAAGACCTGTGTCTTCGCCATCTGAAATGACTTCCGACGTATCTCGTCCGTCGGAGTCCTCCAGTCTCCTTCTTTTTGTCGGCGGAGCACATGCGATGTTTTCGTCTGCTTTCTTCTTTCGAAATGGTTAACTTCGCTCTGTTGAGAGGATAAGAACAACGGCTTACCTCAGTCTCCCGGGCCTGTTCTATGACAAAGGACGGGCAATGGCATCGGGGGTTGCGTGGGCAATTGCATGATCTCACGAGCGAGAACGGCCGAGTTCCTCCATTGTCCCTTAAATACGAGCCAGGGTGCTTCTTGCTCCAATGCCCTCCAGCGCTCCTGAAGTTCTTCAACCCGGTGCGTCCACATCCGGGAAAATAGCACTTAGTATAGTCATCACAGCCTATCGGGAACAAGGCGCCGGATGTCGAGGTCGGTTTCCCATTGAATTCGATTTCCTTGTATTTGTGGCCATCGATTTCTAGCGGTCTGTCGCTGGTGCTGTCCTCATCTCCTCCCTATCTCATTAGTGAGCCAACTTAGTTCCTAAATAAACACACAGTGGATAAGTCAAGGTTATTACTACTTACACAGGTCGTAGTGTCAATGATTTGCTCTGCATTCTGCTCAGGTGTTACTGGACCCGAGTAAACGGAAATCTCATCCCCGCTTTCCATTCTTCCCGTGAATTTGGCTGACGAGCAGTTTAGTTGGTTGTAAGGAAGATTGTCGTACAGTACGGCTAGAGGAAGTGAAAATATGGGAGAGGAAGAGAACAAACTGCATAATGTAAATCCGCTTTTTGCGCCACAGCACAGTGCTCATTAGAGTGACTAATACCTAAACGCCCGTGGCAGGAGTGACTAATATCTGAATACGAAGGCGGGGAGAGGACGGCAGAAGTGACTAATACCTGAATGCAAGGGCGAGAGAAAACGGTGTGAGTGACAAATATCTAAACGGAATGGGCCTACACGGCTTCTTAGAAAGTCGTGGGGGGGCCTTCACACCTCAAGGCCTGGTTCGGTGTAATGGACGATCAAGATGAAAGTAGACTTTTCCACTTTAGGTAAAATGTTTCGTACCAAATATTGCGACGGTCGTGTTTATCATTCGCGGGGGAAGCGAAGAAATACAACTAATAGCGGCGGGAAGCGGTGAAAACGGCTAGAGCGACGCTAAAATTACCCGATTCCGCACTCCCGTATTACTCCGCACACGGTCCGTGCCAGTACTAGTGTGAAAGCATTTATTGGCGCGGCCTTTTGGCCAAGGAACCCCAAATCGCAAAGAGGACATTCTGTAAGAGTCGGAGGTCGAAGTACGCTTACTCGTAGAGAATGCCCCCATGCGCCTACGAGTATTACTCGTAGTTGCGGCACCCTTCCGCCTCTCGTTTAAGTGAACAAATCGCGGCCCCCTTTTCTTCCCTGTGCTAGGCATGTTGTGTTTTCCTTGCGGCTTTTCCTGAATGAACCGAGCAGCGACCAACTTTTCCGTTTCGTCGGATACAATTAAAATCATGCCTGCTAAGACTTCTTCAGGGGTATACATGTGATGTACCTTCGCTGCCTATCAGTTTAAACGGGGAAAGCTACGGTTCCCGATCAAACAAAGATGGACGCCTATCCTGGCCATCGTAATTTCACCCTCTTTTCTACTAGTATTGTGGTCTTTACGCTTCGCCCCGGTCTCACAAGCCAATCTGTCAAGTCTTCAAGCCATCGGAATAATTCCGATTAGTACTTAAAACCACAGATGTTCGCTCGTAGATACCTTTATTTTTCTGCTTCTGCAATTTGTAAAAGCACAACAAACTAATCGCCCTCGCTCGCAAACATGGTGATGGGGACTGATCAAGCCGTCGCCACAGTCTCCTCGGGCCGCAGTGACATCCTCCGACCACCAAGGGCGTTTCCATCAAATCGATCCTTCGACTATGTTATTTTCCTCAACAAAGACTCAACTGTGGCTCAGACTTCGTTCGCGGACAATGTCCCAGGAACTCATCTTGGCAGCGAGAAAGTGCCTCATTTAGTGCTCCACTATGCGCGGCAAGTTGAACAAACGCCAGGGAAATACGCTCTGAATTATGATTTCAATGGCGAACAAGCTACTCTGTAGGACCAATTTCCACCTCTGTTGTCAGGTGCAAGCATGCGGCTAACAATCAAAGGTATTTGTTCATGCATCAACCCGGCCACGTACGACCATACCACTCGGTTTTCTCGGTGCACCTTTCGCTTTTCGTCCGTCATGCCATGCTTGCCTTTTACTTAACCATGGAGTCAGGCGATCGTGTGTACCAGCAGCATGTCGGAAAAGTTCAAGAACTAACAAGACGCATGCTTGAGGAGTTGATCACTGGGCGCTTCTTGGAAACTCAACAATCCGCTGAGAATTAGTTGTACATACACTTTTCGACCGTCGTTTCTTTATTTGGGAATGAGGGTCTCATCTTGTTGATTAGGACCTTTGTGTCATGTTGTACTAGAAACACATATATACTCTCTTTCAAATTCAATCCAACTCGTCGTAGCGACTTGCAGGCTTTCGTGCACGGTTTCCCCCATCCTTCCCCCCTTCCCCCTTTTCCTCTTCTCTTTCTCACGTAAATAAATAAGAAAGACGAAAGACGAGATTAATATCAACTGACTAACACTTGGTTCTTAAGTAGACCCCTTCCGCTTCGGTACCGCATGCATTAATAGCTACAGCCGACGAACGCTATACACATTATTGTAGACCAATTGTTGGGTTGACTTTTAAGCAATATATCAGTTTTTATTCACGTTCCTTTTAATACCAACACTGCGTAGGAGAGAGTAGACAGTAGTTGATTCTTTTACAAGTCTAAACTGGCATTCGTAGTCAAAACAAGCGGGAGCCTGAATTGTTGCTCGTTAAGCAAAACTTCGGATACATTGTATGGGTAATACCTGTTTACCAAGAGAATTGCTGGTCGAGCAAGCCATGCAGCCGCGCAGAAAAAACACGAGAACATATGTAGATCAACGGGTTTATGTAAGGACAGGAAAACGCAAATAATCAAGCCCGTCGTTGCAAGACTGTTCACTGCTGCCCAAAGTATTAGGCGGCGGAGACGTCTGTTGCGATTGTCGTGTATGTAAAATGATGCATAGCCAGAGATGTAGCTGGCGGTGGCAAGCGGGCAAATAGACACAAGAGCGTAAGCGAATGGAAGTAAGTTCCAAAACACATATCCGATTGGCAACGTTGCCGCAAAAAGGAGCTGAAGATAAACCAGGCTTTGTATAGCCCAGGTGCTCAAGCAACGGAAGGCGACCCGGGAAAAAAATAAATACTAAATAAATCAGTACAAAGAAGAAAGAAAGGCAAAAAATAAAAGCAAATTCTTACTAAAGTAGAAATCATAAGTAAACATTCCGTAGTCTGCCAAATCATAAGAAGATAGGCTGCTACCATGGGGTTATTGATTCGGGAATGGACAACGACAAAGAAGATGGTGCTAGCCATGGTGAAGGCGATGGAAAGTACCATCAGAAAAAGAAAACCACTACGAGAGTTGTTGCTACAACGTAGGTGGTAGACGACTTCAAAGGTAAAACATGGACAAATGATATAAGAGAGGGCAATGTTCTTCACTTCGTCTGGTGCCATTGTAGGATCTAATAATCCAATAGAAATATTAAGAGAGAGAATAAGAAAAGAATAAAAAAAAAGAATAAAGAAAGAATAAAGAAAGAATAAAGAAAGAATAAAGAAAGAATAAAAAAAGAAGAAAGAAAGAAGAAAAAAGAAAAGGTAAAGACACGTGATAAAAGATAAACAGGAGACAATTAAGAAGTGATAGAAAAAAAAAAAAGGAAAAATATTTAATAGAGTAGCAGACAGGAGGTAGTAAGACAATTTATGGAGCAACAAGCTGGTAGCTGAAGGTGGAGGTATGAAAGCATGTGGAAACAGGAGGTACCAGTTGGTGGCCAAGCGTGTTTAACGCGGTTGGTTGCTTGAAATAATAGGGGTATAAACACGCCTACCAAACGGGGAACATCTTCCATTTCCGTCTTTAATTGCGTTCTCTTTTCTTCTCTGTTTTTTTTTTTTTTTCTTTCTCTTAGCTTGTCAATTCATGGGCCCTTAGCCGACTGCTTGCTTCCCGACAATAACACTATGAGATAAGAACGATGGCACCGTCGCCAGAAACAGTCGCGCAGCTGGTAGTGGTTCAAGCTCCAGCTCCACTAGCGACAGCATTCGAAGCTCTGATCGAAGAGACACCAGAGGTGATGGAGACGATAGAGAACGATTTGGAAAGCGACACTGACTCTGCTTTCGAAGTATGGATTGTGTTTCTCTTTGTTTTTGCTTTCTTTTTATTGACTTTGAGATATCGACAGCACGACTCCTCTCCTCCGTCCCTTGCTTCGTTGGCGTCGAGACATTTCGAGCTTGAATATGAGAATGGACGATATTATCACTGGAGTATGCCTTCTCGGTGCTGATTCGAAATGGCGTGGCCATCAAATAACATGCTGATAGTTGGTAGAATACAATCGCCCGCAGGATGAAGTACGCAGCTGTTTTGTCAGATTCTTTAATTCGCGTAAGATCCATTGTCTGATAATATAAACAGCGTCAGCACATCCATCTTGAAGAGCAGCACTGTAAGGCTTCATTTTACTGTACAATATAGACGAGTGGAGGTGTAACACTGACGATTATAGTTCTTTACCGACATAACTTGGAGGCTCTTTGCTATTGCCCGAAACAAGGTGGTGCAGAGCGTGTTTTGGACATAGGAACAGGTACAGGTACCTGGGCGATACAATATGGTGAGTGGTCGTCTTCCCCCTTGTTGCTTATGGTCAGGATTTTAAGAAGACGGGTAGAAAACTAACATAAGTACTTTCCTTTCTTCTCTGTTCTTTTCTTTTTTACAAACAGCCGATGCTCATCAAAACGCCGAGGTTATTGGAGTAGACCTTTACCCGTGTCAACCTAGAATGTACGTGGAGTTTTTATATTTTCTCTACTTGCATTATACTAATAATCGTGTAACAGGGTACCGCCAAACTGCTCTTTCGAAGTGGATGATCTCGAGGATGTGTGGACGTGGACGTTTCCGTTTGATTTTATTTTTTGGCGGTTTATGGAAGGATGCTTCGCAAATGTCGAAAATATGATCAAGAAGTGCTTTGAGTATGTTTTTATCCTTTTCCTCCTTTTATGCTTCCTACTGTATGTTTTGTAGATTCTGCTGACTCGTTTAAAGCCATCTTGAGGAAGGTGGTTATCTAGAGATGTTCGACGGATTGTCGCTCGATTTTCACGATGATACCTCGCCGGCCGTTTGTGCACTTCAGCAACTCATATCCTTAGCAACAAAAGCATCAACACAGCGGGGCCTCCCTATAAATCTGTCATCTCAATACGCCCAAATGATAAAGAACATTGGGTTTGTAAACATCGTTTCCCGAAAGGTTACTTGGTCCGTAAGCCAGTGGCCAGGCAGCTTTGTCTGTGGTGATAAAGGTGTCTATCAATGGGGTTACTATGGCCCTGATTTAGAGGGATTCTTTGTGCCAATTTTGACCCGTTACCACAAAATGGGCTTCGCCGACGCTGTGCTGCTTTGTGCAGCAGCACGACGAGAGCTGCAGAGCGGAAAGATGCAAGCCTCGTGGGTATTGTAGGTCTTTCTTACTATTATGAAACGATCTACATTTTGCTAAAAGTGCTAACTTATACACCTAGTTACATGTCATACGCCATGAAGCCACACTCGAAGGGCCATTTTTAAGTAATTTCGACGACTGAAGATACTCGGGAATCCTATTTGTGATAGTTAGAAATGTAGAGATGTGGCAAATTTTGTAACTTGCCTCTATACATTCGTTTTAATTCGAGGCTGCTCCTTTCTGATTTTTTTTCTTCTTTTATATATTTTAATAAGAGATGTAAATTTGGTGGCTGATAAAACTAGTTTTCTTACTTTACACGTGGAACTCAAAAGAAAAACCGCACTGCGGCGCGTCTTCCACGATGCCCGTGCGGACGCGCTCATTGACTATATTCTGCCACGAGGCTCTTCTTGTATGGCCCAAGATTGGTTGGCCTTCCCTTGTGTTGTGACTATGCGCGTGCCACGGGGTGTCTTGCGCCTGCAACCCTACCCGCAAACAAGACAAGGCGGGTGGTGTTCTGGAAGAAGCATGCAGAACGTGGCACATCTTACCCAGGGGCAGAAGCTTGCGAGGAACGCATAGTCTATCACCGCTGGTTCGTGCGCACCGTAGAGGTTGGTGCCCATCAAGCACTTCCTAGACGGACTTCCTGTGCGCCGTTAGTAAAGTAGCTACGCAACCGCGGCGGCCATAGAACTACTGTAGCATGGTTTAGACGAATGGCCGAAGCGGTCTGGACGAGTGCCACGCCCCTTAGAAGATCACCTGCATCCGATCACACCCGCGTTCTGTGATCGAGGGCCCAGACAGGCAGCGACTGGCTTGTCCTGCATGATGCCATTCTCTAGCAAGACGTGCAGTCTAGACCAAGTACAGAAATGTACGTGCACTATTGACTTGCAATCTTGCTGCATCCTGGAATTTGTGGTTTCGGCATGACACGGCCCCGTTGGGTTTGAGCTGATGAGCAGAGCAAAGTGAGTACCACCCCATATTCGTATTCGTGCGAAACTCGGATCTAGACAGAGAGAGACCACACCTTGAGTAGATACAGAGTGCGTAAGCTCGCCGATGCCACATCACAACGCAACAATGATTGCGTCCTATCAGCTGCGACGGCCGAATCTTACTTGTACATATTATTGCACATGGTTCCTCCAGCGCTCGCCACCACAAATTTGCGGCTACCATACTCGATATACGAGCTGGGATGCGTGATCTGGCGCTCGAAATGGTTAGCCTACGGGTCCTCTACGGCGTGCAGCCCTGGTACCATCCTGGCCAGCAAAATTTTCATCATGGCTTGCGTTAGTAGTCAAATCTTCAACACGTTGCCATCTCTAGTCTCGACATTGGCTGCCAAGCATGCCCTTCTACTTTCACGATGATTCAACGCTGGATTTATGCAGTGATTTCTTTCACGATGGGTATCAAGGTAGCGGTGATTCAAGTGGTTAAGGGGTGTCGGTGCAGAAAATAGAGCAGAAGGCGAGATTCATGGGCGCTGGCAGGTAGACGGGTGATTTCTGTTACGAGTTCGCAGTGCTGACTAGAGATGTAAAGTGACATACAATAAACTCTGCGCAAGACAGAGACCCCCCATGACGACGTCATCGGCTTGAATATAAAATCTCCAATCGCGACCCCGGCAACGGTTCAAGTCTGCTCGTCTGGGTGTTTTGGCGGCTTCACAACACAGGATTGACAGAGGTTACAATGTCTGACGCATCTTCAGCAAAGAACGTAAGCATTCCTTATAATATTCCTACTGGTACGTTCCTCTCTATCTGGCTTGGAAAGTAGCATGTCCTTGGCGAATACAGCGTCCGTAATCTGTCGCGGACCCGCTGTGTTTGAGCTGTGGTACTCCCCCCTCCTCTTCCAATACACCGGGCGCAAAATACCCATACCTTGACAAGTTCATTCGACGGGCAATACGACGAAAACGAAAAGGGCTCAAGTAAGGACACAGAGCGGTGTTCTCATATAAAAAGGCAATCAAACGAAACATCAACCCGGTTTTATCCCAAGCGATGTTGCTCGAATGCTACGAAAATGTCGGACCAACCTTGGAGTACGTGCAGAATCCAACAAAAAAAATTTTTTTTTTGTTCAGAACACCGCATTCACACCACGACGCCATTCCACCAGCCCCCAACTCGCAAGCGAACAATTGAGGCAAGATTCGTAGTTCCATCGACCTTCACGACAGCCTCTTCTGTATCTTGGAGAATTGTGTCGCAATAATCGCCTGCGCCACTCATCGCTAGAATTTTCCCAACAGCTGCATGAATCGCTAAGAGACGAGGCAGCGGCGGATCAACAGCTCCGTTTTTCGCTAAGGAAAGTGTTCTTGTGATCGGCTGCGGTGGCATTCTAAGGAAAAGTGGCTTAAGAAGAGACCCAATGCGATAGGTGTGTGGTGTCGTCGTCTCCTCAAAAACCGTCAAGAACCTGCCAAAACTCTCGTGAAATTCCTTCGTGAGTGTGATTGCATTTGTTGGCCGGTCGATATTTTCTCCTTCGATGAGATGCCGAACGCCGACGTCAAACATGTCGAGAATTGCCAGCGCATTTTGCCGAGCGGAGTTCTGGGCGTACACAGGCGCAGTCAGCCAATGAAACACAGCGATTTGTCGCAATCGCACTTCATACAGAGCATGGGTTCCTCACCATAGCAGAGTCTCCCGAAGTGCTTAATAGTGAGTGTGGCAAAATATGGGCTACTTCCACATATTCAAACCCATCGTCAATATCATCGAGGCGGTGGCCCTCGTCATCCGCCGCATCTGGGCCGTATCGTTTGATGCGCTTGATTGCTTCGGACCTGTCAAAACGCCTCGTAATTACGCATCGATGCTGATCACGAATAAGACAGTCTCGACGGAGTGTCTTCAGCCGCGTATTGGAGCCAAGCAATGTCGGTTCATGATCTGGAGCGGGTATAGATCGTGACGGCGGCGTGCGTTGTGGTGTGGGTTGCGGTGTTTTGGCGGAAGATGCTTTCACTGTATGCATTGGTATTTTGCTTCAGCATAGCTTTAGAGATGTTCACGAAGAAAGGGGACAGGGAGTACTTACGAGGAAGGAAGAAGTTCTCTAGGAGCCAATCCGTAAAGATAATGATTTTCTCCGCCACCAAGGCCGCGTCGATCTGCTCGAACGTCGTGCTCGCATCCACTTCGATGTTCAAGAAGAATGCCTGAAGGAAAAGATCCTTAGAAACGCCAGCCGCCGCATAAGAGTGTATGAGGCGCACGAGTTCGAGCCGGAGATATGGCTTGGAAAGCTCTGGATGCTGGGCTGACGTATCGGGACTTGCGAAGTGTCGAAGCAGCGTCGTAAATAGCAGCTCAGCTTTTGGCACGTTCCTCATTGTTCTGGAACACAGTATTTGGAACTGTGAAGTCAATGACCCCTTCGAGGAACGCCCGATGGCGATGCAGCGGCGTAGCCATGTTTTTATGTCGGGATGCCCAAAGAACAAAGCGAATGTTCAGCCTGAGAACGTGAACGCCGCTGAATGCCTCGTTCTGTCTCACGTGATGTAACCAGGAGGAAAGCCGCGAGCCTGCATTCGTGGTGTGGCTGACGTAAGAAATATCTCCCAATATTGTTGAATCACCACAGCCGCCTGACCTGCCTACTTGAAATCCTGTGTGAAATTAAGGTAACTAAAAAGACCCTTAAATCTGGTTAAGTACGGTCTACAGAGTTGGATAGGTATTACGAGTACTAATACTCCCTACAGAGACCTCCTTTGAAGATACATATCCAGGAATCCTCTTTACCCCATTCCAAAAACCGCTTTTACGTCCAACCAGTGTAAATGATATTTGCCGTCCTTTTGTCCCTCTCCCTTGATTTGGTTCCTTTT
Organism: Fragosphaeria purpurea; assembly: GCA_002778095.1. Classification (NCBI taxonomy): domain Eukaryota; kingdom Fungi; phylum Ascomycota; class Sordariomycetes; order Ophiostomatales; family Ophiostomataceae; genus Fragosphaeria; species Fragosphaeria purpurea. The sequence goes on from PCDL01000021.1 coordinate 4,795,485, forward strand.
TCGCCGTCCTTTGATTGCCTTTTGCCCAGAATTCCGATTTCTTCGTTCCCTCGTATCAACGCCGTTGCAATTGTCCGTCGTGGTTGTTGGCCTGTTCGGTCTTTATCTGTTCCATACAAACTCAGCCCCGTGCCTCTACCCATCGCCCGCCCGAAGACACCGGTAGGCTCTCCACAATGCGCAGCTCTGCTTCCAAGCTGGATCCTGGCACGGCCCACCGGCGCAACTGGCTTGCGACGCGGTCCCGCAGCCAGCCCAGGTCGTGAGTGGTTTTGGGCATAGCCGTCGTGGTCGTCGTGGTCGTCGTTGTCGTCATTATGGCCGCTGCCGCTGCCGCTGCTGCTGATGCTTCCGTCGTTGCTGCTGCTGCTGCTGCTACTGTTTTGGCTCCTCCCCGCCGTCGTCGGGGATCCCCTGCAGCCCCCCCGCGTGACCGTCGGCCGCTATTCTGCGCCGGCAACGACGGCGATGGCGATGAACGCGGGATGGGTGCTGTCGTCGTTGTCGTCGTTGCCATTGTTGTTGGCACCACCGCAATCACCGGCACCGGCACCGGCACCGGCGCCGGCGCCGCGGCTGCCACCGCGTCGCGGATGGCCGGGCACACCTCTGCGAGCAGCAACACCAGCAGACACGCCAGGCTGCCCTGGGCAAACGACCAGAGGTACGGCGACCGGCGCCCGAGCAGGGGCAGCACGTGGTTCAAGTAGGCCGCGCACGAGTCCACGCAGGTGACGCAGCGGTCCAGGACCGCCGCGGGCGGTGGCGCGGCATACCCGGCCGGCGGTGTCTCACTACCTTCCCAGAGGCGATGCTGCTGCTGCTGCTGTTGCTGTTGCTGCCGCTGCTGCTGCTCCCACGCCACATGCAGGACAAACGGGCGGTGGATGAGGTGGCGCGCCGTGTAGTAGTGGACGCGCAGAATCTTGACACGTTCCTGCACCGCCGGGTTTGTTGGCCTCCTCGGTGTGTTTGCAGTCGTGCTCGTGCCACTTCCGCTGCCGCTGCTGGACGCGGGTCCTCCACCACCTCCTCCTAGGTTCTTCACCGCCTCGTCTCTGGTGGCCCCCGCGCTGTCGCCGTTTTCGTCGTCCAGCGGCGGCCGCAGGTAGTCCGGGATCGCGTGGTACCAGGCTTCAAGCTGGCGGTTGAGCTCGAGGCTGATGGACAGCATCTTGTTGAGGTTGGCGGGTGCATCCCGGCCGCCGGTGGTGGCGTTGATGTAGGCAGTAGCGTTGCCGCCGCTGCCACTATCATCGTAGAAGAGGCCGGCACCGGGGACGGCAAACGACTCGGTCTCGGCACGTTTCCGTTTGTGGCCCGGCCCGGCGCTGTCGGTCGGTGTCGACTCGCTTCCCGTTGCGGATGAGGCTGAGGCTGACGTCGTCGTCGTCGTCGGCGTAATCGTTGTCGCGTACAACAAGCTGTGGATCCGGTTGAGCAGCCGGCGCACAGCCGTCTCGGCCACGAAACAGATCATGGCGTCGCCGTCGTCGGGGTCGACACTGCTCGGCAGTGGCATCTGGTCGGCCAGCGGTTCGACGCCGCTGCGCGGGACGTCCAATTCGGCCGCCCGGTCACTGAACCATCGTCAGTCGGTGAATCTTTCAATGTCGGCTTCTTTGCCTCGTGGGGACATCAAAACCTACCACTCCCATAAAAAACATACCCAGTAGACGCGAAGAAGTTTCTCGTCTAGTTCCGGTTCCAGGCCGTCTCGTTTCTGTCTTTTTTTTGTTAGTCTTCTTAAGATTGAAGGAAACCGAGAGCCAGAGCCAAACGACGCAGGGGACACTCACTCGTCAAACAGCCGTATCAGATTTCGCCCAGCCAGGTGCACCATCCGGGCGTTGTGCAGGGGCCGTCCCGTGTGGGCAAAGTACGCCGCCGCCAGCAGCAGCGCCTGGCTCGTGGCCAGCCGCGCCGGGCCAAACGCCCACACGGCGTGGTGCACGACGATGCGCAGCGCGGGCTGAAACAAGGCCAGTGCCATCCGGTCCCGCTCCCCCTGGGGGGCCGGTGTTGCCGGCGTGGCGGAAGAGTCTGAGTCAGCAGCAGCGGCAGCAGCAGCAGCAGCAGCCGTAGGAGAGGGACCACCCCTACTACCGCTATCACGACTACCCGCGGATGGCGCGGCCGCCGCCAACGACCCCAGCGCCCACACGATCAAGCACAGCGCCGTCTCGATCGAGTCGTCGGGCCCGGCCTTGTACAGCCGCGCGGACCACCGGTAAAACTCGGCCGGCGTGAACAGCGGCGCGCCTGGGTGCACGCACGCAAAGTAGGTGTTGGCCAGCCCGTCGAGCGCGGCCGGGTGGCTGCTGGTCAGTACAGGCGGTGGCCAGGGGACGTGCGGACTCCGGCTGCCGGCGCTGTAGACGAGCGCCAACGGCGGCGGCAGGGGCCGGGCCTCTTCGACGTCGGCAAAGTAGGTGCGGGGGTAGGAAAACCGGTCGGGGTGTGTGCTCGTGGCGGTGGTTCCAGCGGTTGTTGTTATTGTTGTTGCCCGCGCCTGCGCTGCATAGTTGAGGTAAAACCGCATGACCGCCGACGACAACAGCGTGTTGGTGGCGGTAGAATGTGCATAGGGGATAAGAAACTGCTCTTGTTCGTCTTGGAGATGCGGTTGTTGTTGGTGGTGTTGCTGCTGCTGCTGTTGGTGGTAATGGTAGTGGTACTGCTGATGCTGGTACTGGTGCTGCTGCTGCTGCTGCGATGACGACGTATCCGAACCGGCAACAGAAGGGGCACGACCGAGGATGAGGTGGGCCGGCCGTGTCGGCCGGGGCGCCAAGGCGGCGACGGACAGGTAGGGGGACGACGTGGCGCTCGTGTTGCTAGCCGGGTGGTATGGCAGGGGGGATAGGCGGGGGTGCGGCGACAGGGACGACGACGAGGGCGCCTGCTGCGGCAGCGATGGCGGCGGCGGCGGCGCCAGTGGTTGTTGTTGTTGTTGCTGCTGCTGCACGTGCGGTGATGTTGAATCGTGGCCTAGTATGGGATGAAGCACATTTGCTGCGTCAACCGGAGACGGTGCCGGGATTCCTGCCAACGACAACGTCGGGGAGGCCGATGTTCCTGTGGGCACCAGGTGAAATGGCGCTGTCGCTGTCGTGTGGACTAAGGGTGAGTAGTGGTGTTGGAAGGCGCTCGCGAAACCCGCGCTTGACCCGTACTTTGCCCCGGCGTCGGTCATGGCCTGGGAAACCGTGGCCGTGGCCGTGGCCGTGACCGTTGGGCTAAACCGAAGGGCATGGCTGCTGCTTCCGTCTTCAACGCTGCCGGGGTCGGAGCTGGAACCGGGAAAAATGTTGTGCAGGCGCTGATTTTGTTCCTCGAGCAACGCCTCGATCCGGCCCAACCGCTCTACCAAGGCCTCGTTTGACGGCGAGGACGGCAACTCGACACTAAAGAAGACAGGTTAGACGAAATGGGGGTGGTTTGGAGGAGAAAAGGAGTGAAGGAGGCAAGAGTAAAAAAGACGCCAAAAAAAAAAAAGCCGCGAAAGAAATTACCGCTCGATGGGGAGCTCTTTGTAACGGCAGTCTGCGTTGGACTCTTTACATGTGGAGCATGGATTTCCCCCTGAACACCGCCGTTTTCTGTGCCGACAAAAGTCGCAGGCCAAGAGTGCCCCTGAAGAAAGTTAGACGATACGAGAGAAAGGAACAATAGTTGGCGCGTGTGGGAAATTCAAAAAAGAAAAAGGGAGATTTAGTGGAGTGGACTGAAAAAAGGGGGCCTGATGGGGACCTAAAGCAACCGGTACACGAACGCGAGAGGAACAAGCCTCGTCACACCAGACTGTCGGTTATGCTCAAACAGGAAAAAAAAGACGACCAGAGCCGTCGGATCCCGAAGAAGAGAAAAGGGGAAATGATGACAGGAGGGAGACGTTGTGCGCTTACGTTTGCGTGTATAATTCATGCTTGACGGAGCAAAAAGAGAGAAAGAAAAGACAAAAGAAAAAAGACAGGGAAAAAAGGAAAGGGTGAGGAAGACGAAGAGAGAGAAGAGAGACGAGAGAAGAAGGGGGCACAGTTGTCTTGTTCTCTCCCGTCCACCCGTGGGCGGAATGACGCACCTCCCCCGTTCTTTTTTTATATGTCTTCGCCTCGTTGCTTGTTCTTTTTTTCGATTTTTTTTATGAGATAATTTGCCCTGTTGCCATTTATTCAAAAGGGACCGCACACAAATTGTCTTTTCTTTTCCGTTCGACCCTTTCACCCCCTTTTATCTAAATCTGAAGCGTGGTTTTTTTTTTTTCTTGTGTTGTATTGCTTCTCTTTTTTTTGTGTGTGTGTGTTTTTATTTCTCTCTGGAAGGAAAGAGAAAATGCTTCCAACTCTTTTTATAACCCTAAAAGACCTAAAGGGAGGCGAGTAAAAGATGATGAGGTTCTAATAATGATTTGTGTCCGGCCGTCTAGCGGTGAAGAAGACGGCGGATGATTTGCTGTTTCTATCCCGCCGAAGATGGCGTACGACGCGGTTCGAGGAAGGCGAAGGACAAAAGGAAAGAGAAAAATAGGACAAACCACGCTGGTCTTCTATGCATGGCTCAGGGACTCTGCTAGTCTTGTTGATGATTCCTGTCCTCGCAATGGCCGTCCAGCCTGGCGTATGACTCCGTGAACACTTGGTCCTGTGTCCATTCGTGCTAGGTTGTCCCGCTGGCCCTTTCGCCGGTAACTTGTTAGATGCGGCCAAGCAAAACCATTCGGAATGGGATTCCACGAGGATGCGTTCGCCTCAAGAAGGGGTTCCCTATAGTTGAATGGCAAATATACGACCCAGCCGGGAGTGGCCAAATGACGAACGAGAAGCCAAAAGGAAAAAGAAAAAAAAATCGTGAAGCAGAGAGAGAAAAAAAGAACCGTGGATGCAAACTATTTCGTTTATTGGCTCCTGTACGAAACAGCTCGTTTTATCTTCTTGTTCCCTTTGGACGGGCAAACAAAGGAGACCAAAGGACGAACGAAAAAGCGTCATCCAGGAGGAGGCGAATATCATAAAATAAAACCCGAATATCGAGAGAAGCCGAAGGACGGACGAACGAGAACGAAAATGAAGCTGGAGCTACGGAACAAAAAAAAAAAAAGGGGGGGGATAAAAACGAGAGATAAAAAACATAAAGGACAAGCTCGGAGCACCAAAAGATCCATCAAGGGGGCAAATATTTGCATCCTACCGGCCTGTCAAGAAACGTTGTAACCAAGTATCACAAAAGCACAGGAAAAAAAAGAAAAGAAAGAAACAAACTGGAATAAAAAAACCATGCGAAGCCTCGTTTTTTCTTCTTATAAAAATCCCTTGGGCAGGCCAAGCTGCTCAGAAAATGGGCGGTGTTTGTGTTGAAGCTTCCCTGGCCAATAAAACGGTACACCAGGCTTCCAGTCATGTTCAGGAGCGGCCGGGAGATGACCTCGCCCTTTCGGCGGAAACGTACGTTTTTAGGTATCCCGTCGTGTACGTCACCCGCTGGTTTTTTAGTCTTCCATAGCTTCCTTTAGCTTTCGTTTCTTTCTTTCAAGCAAAGGACCTTGAAGGACCCCTACGGGGAAGGAAGGCAAAAAAGGACAGAAATAAAGAAGTAACAAATTTGATATACAACCCCCAGCCTCGTGCCGCTCTGCGCGTCACGTATTACACGCCAGACCAAAACGTGTTCGTTTTTTTATTATGTCGTACGGCACAACAAGCCACCCGGTGGCGTTTTGGGAGTACGAGCCTCTGTCAGTAGCTCTTGTTATTGTATCTTACACGTACCCTTTCCATCCAACTAACCAAAAAGAAAAAGGGGGGGGGAATAACAAAAAGTCCTGGTATATTTTGCCGTTCACGTGTGGACACATCTAAGCAAGCCATTCTCCTGCAGAAACCCCAAACTCGGGACACCTCGCGCAGATTGGGTTCCGGTCGTTTGGGAAAGCTGTCGCCGGCAGGCAATAAGGGAGGGTCTGGTTTGTGATGACGATGGCGACGCAACCACGGCAGCCATACGGAAACGTAGCCACGACGTCTAGCTGCGCATGCCACACGGAGTCGGTTACCTCCTACTGTCTCCTTGCTTTCGTTATTTGTCATTTCTTTCTCGAAACAGGCATTTCGTAAAAATCATGAGCTAAAGGCTCGCTCCGTAAGCATGCTGGGCGCCCCCCTTGATTGTTCTCCTTGATCACGTCAACGCGCGAGTAAGAGAAGGCTGTGCGGCCTTTTTGCTGGTTTCCAAACCTGCCTGGCTGACATGTTCGGCCCGTCTCCACCGCAGTTTTGCTCATCTGCACGGGGTGTGTAAAAGAAGAACCTTTTCTTATGAAAATAAACGCGTATACACGTATACCAAGAGCGAATATATTTGTAGGATAATACTCCTCCTTTTAGGGACTTCTATACACCCCCCTCCCGCGGAAATAGACGATGGAAAGGGGGACGGATATGGTGGATGATTGGTGTGCAGCAGGGACTTATTCGCCATCACTAGGCAACCAGGAAGGTTTCCGAGTTTTTGTAGGTCCGAGGTAAAGCGTCGGGTATGTCTTCGATGGCAAAAAGACAAGAAATAAAAAAAAATAGGGCAAGCAAAGGATACAGAACGTGATAGGATGTGTGCGTGTGTGATATGTGGCTTTGCTCAGCTGAACTGGTGGCAGCCTCGTTCTATGATGGGGCAGTTGAAAAGGACCCAAAGAAACGGATGGCGACAAGAAAAAGAAAAGAAGAAAAAACTCCAGCTTTAGCGTGCACACACGGCTGCACGGATTGGTCGGAGAAGACGGTTGCATGCCAAATCATATGCAACGGCCGCGTCCGCCGTGTGCTGTCGTACAAATTCATTGGAGGCCGGAAGGGCTGAAGCGGGACAAAAAAAAAAAACCAAATCGTAAAGTGGCAAAAAGAAAGGCAAAAATGACTGATTTGTTTTCTTCATCGTATTTCGCGCCTCGTGTGGCGTTCCTAATACGAACACATAGAATGAGAAAGGCATATGCAGCTCAGGAAAAGCTTGAGTAACAAAAACAGAGCACCATTAAAAACACAGGAGGCAAACTACATAGGTACGAATTAGATTACTAGAGGATATAAAACACCGAAAACCGAAAGCTTGGGTTTTTTTTTCAGCTGTCAAAACGCAGTCAGACGTCATTGTACCTTCACCACTTTTTGTGTCACTTTTAGTCTTCTTTCTGTTTTGTTTTTTTCTTCTAGAAGGTTGAGGGTTTTTCTTTTTTTTTTTTGACCCAAGTTTTTCCTCCGCAAGGGCCTCTCCGATGCATACGACATACCGCAGGGCTCTCCGTATTACGAAGCATTACGAGAGTAATATTAATATGCCCACGACGAGCACGGGAGCATCAATACGATGTTGTTTTCTCTGCCCTTTACCTGTATTACGACGCGTGTCAAAAGGGATCACAGGCTATGGAATAACGATTGGCCCGGCGGTTGTCGGATTTGCAGAGAAGGCAACATGTCGCGTGCGACCTTTTTCTTTTCTAGGGGGCGAGGTTTCTTTGCCAGCTTTGTCAGTGAATAGTAAAACAAGAAATTTACAATGGGGGTTGCACACCCACAAGAAGGGCCGAACGTTTGATGTTGGCAGGTAGTCACACAGAAGAAGAAGAAGAAGCAGACGGACAAACCCCTGAAAGGCAATGTTGCCCCAAGGAGGCATCACTCCTCGATCCGGGCACGATTCCGGCGCTACGTCAACGGCGCCGTACCCAGCTCCATGGGAAGCGTTTCGTCCCCCGTACTTTCGTAGACCGCTCGTTTCTTGGACATACGGAGACGACCCTTCTCCGATCCTTCTCCCGTCGCTCCACTGCCCCTGTCTCAGCATGTGGTCAGCGTCGCTGTCTGCATCGCGGTGTCCGAAGAGGGTGTCCTGGTTTTGCTCGGTGAGCATAGACCGAGTCATCCATTCCTTTCGACGAGCAAGGGGTCTTCAATTTGTATTCTATTCTGAGGTGTAAACCCTCGGGATAGCGCAAATTCGCTCACAATCTCCGTTCCTTCACTCCGTACTATGTTGTAAATTTTTGTGACCCCCCTTGCCGATGTTAACCCGAGCATGTATCAGAGACTTCGTTGCGGCTCCCATATTGAATCCTTTGCTGACAATTAATTACGGCGACGTAAGTGCTGTATTGCATACTCAGGAGGGTTGATGCTACGGATCCTCCATGTAGGTGTGCCGCATGTCGGTGTAGAAAACCCGTCGTCGTTTCATCTTATTGTTGGTCTCGTCGATCAGGACTACGACAACGTCAAGTAGTCACGGAGAACTCCGTAATGCGACGTAATACCCCGTCTTCTTTGTGGTTTCCTGGACGCCGCGTTGCAGTCTAGGACACCGGCCCGTCTATTTGGCCCGGTCAGCAATGGCTACGGCTTATTTTCTTCTCCAGCCGCGACAGTGCGTTGGATGATCTCCCGTTGAGCGCTTGTCGTCTTCCGAAGCGGCCCATGTATGGAGTACAGTAGTAATATATCGCAATGAAATCAGGTAGTTTTTGCATGTGCGGGATGTTTGCAGAAAATTCAACGAGTAGCATAGGCAGCAGGCTGCAAGACAAAGCCATTTTAGAAAGGAATGCGTTCAATACTAGGGGCTTGTTATTATCTTGCCTTTGATTGTATTGGAGCTAGCCTCGGTTACTTTTTTCCCTTTCTTTTTTTCTTTTTTTCTTTTTTTTTTCATCCCTTTTTTTCTCCCTTATTCCCCCCACAAACTTCAGCACTAAATAGAGAAAATAAATTGAGGTTCTCGATGGTTTGGCGAGGAAATAGAAAGATACACAAGACGACGATTCTAGCGCCTTTTTCTTTGTGCATCTGCTGATTTTAAACGATGCGGTGATGTTGGCCGGGGCTCTGAGGAGGGCCACGAGAGCCACCAACAACGACAAAGGCTCCCCCCCTTAGAGCCTTTTGCATCGTTCCACAATATGACCTGTTTTCATATGTTTTGCCTTACCGAGGCAAAGGCTTTCAACTATTTTTTCAAGAACCACGAACAAAACAATCTGATGATCTGTGAAAGAAAAAATAAAGCAACTTACTGTGTCCCTTTTTTAAGTTTTTTTTAGTATAATAAAAGTCCTTCGAACCCCCTAACCAGCTGTTGGAAAAAAATACGAAAAGCAAAGCCAGATGTGACCTAATGGACCGATAGTGTATGTTCAAGTTTAAACAATTTAAACAACACCGAAGACACCAGGGCGTTACGATGCCGTCTTGGTCATGCCATGGATCAGGCATAATGGCGTGAGGGAAATTGGCAATTCAAAAAACATCAGGGCAGAAGATCCTTTACGCAACAAACATTTTGTTCGGCTTGTTCATTAGCGTCTTGTGCCCTAACATCAAAAGCAGAAACTGAGAAATGAACAACGAACCACTGGACGGCAGAGGCATTTTCGGCCAGACCACCAACGCCTTTGTTTGGCAGCACAATCCAGAATAAAAAATACGACGGAGTCCAGGTCATATGCCATGTTGTTTAGAGCCCTGGTGCGGCGAGAGACAGGTCTATTGTACGTTGGGTCTGGTTTGCCCTTGTGGTGGACTGACGGCGAGACCCGTTGGCGCGGATACCATTTTTATTCTGAGAGGCCCGGACTTTTTGCTCCTGGTTGGCCCCCTTCTCGACCGTCGTGCTTTTTGTATAACATTAATCCCAAGCACGTTTTCGTTCTTGATACAACGTACGTCGACAGTCCATGCCTACCACTCTAACGACGACAACTGCCGCTTCACGTCCATTCCGGCGTCTGTCGCCTTTCTCTCACGAGAAATATGAATCTTGCAGAGAGAAAAATAGCCCGAGGGATAACTAGTAGAGCTACGAAGAGTGACGAAGTGGGAGAGCAACTTCTTTGCAAGAACGTAGAGGATAAGCGAGCGCGGAGCCCGACCCGCCCTTTGAAACATTGTTTTCCAGATGGACACCAACGCTTGCTCTATGGTTGTCGGTTCCGCTCGTGAATATTGAATAAAAATTCGTGCGTAATGGGACAGGCTCCTTTCCCCGTTTATGTCATTTCTTGCACGTCAGTGCTTCCGAGATAGTTGACATTTATCTGAAACATTTTTTTCTAAGAAAAAAAAGGAGAAAGATGGAAGCCAGCTTCTATCCTGTATCCCAGCGCCTTCCTTGGCCGTGTTCGGATGGCCGGTATGGCACAAGTTATCTTATTGCTCTCTTGGGATCACGACCGTTGGGTTGTACAGGTGAAAGGCCTCACAAGGCAACCAGGCACGGATAGAGACTAGCAGCAGCCGGCCATCGTGAACATGGTCGCGATGCAAAGCTCGCTCGCAAAAAGACGGTTTCCTTGCAGGGTTAATAGAAGACAAAAAGATATTCTGGGGAAGGGAAGGGCGGGTTTGCCAGAAGCTGCTGTGCATTTCTACGTGTTGATGGAATTTTGAGAACTCTGACAACTGTTCGCCATGTATCTCCAACCATGCAAGGGAAAACCAAACTGCTTTCATCCTTCATTTGTACAAATTTCTTCTGTCTTATCGTGGCTTTTTTATTTTTTTCACTGTCCATCGTACACAAAGAAATTCAGTTGTGAGAGGTACCACGATTATTTCTGCTATAAGCACCCCAAGGTCAAGAGACCAACCAGGGCGGACCACCAAAAGACGTTTGGACGCCGCAACTTTTCGCACCCAGCAACACGGTCGCCTCTCGCCGACGGTTTTGAGCTGTCAGGAGATATAAAACGAGACTGTAGTCAGCAGTTTCAGTTTGAAGGCTCCGGTTGGATCATCCAAATCAACCGCCGTGGAACGGCATCGGGAACGTGCGACGCCTGCACTTGCACTTGCCAGTGCCTCACCGAGCGAAACCATACGTCAGTTCAACTCGGTGACCCTCCGAAGCAGCACTCAGTAGCTCAGAAGATGCAGAGGCTCTGCTACCGGACAACACCACCATGCTCGACGTCGTCTCTCCCGTTGCACAGCACGACCTCGAAAATTGGGTGTATGTCGACCGCACACGACTCAAACCTGGGTAAGAGTGACACCTGAATTTTTGCTTGGCAGGATGGGATGCTGATCAACGCCTCGTTAGTTTGAATGCTGTTGTTCGTGACAGGATGGATATCATGAAGAGTTCGCTAATAACGTTGTCAATGCTGTCTGGCTCGTGCTCTGCATAAAGAAGATTTTTCCGCCGTTATAAACTAGATCCTGAATATTCGATAATAAGAGATTGGTTTTTTTAATAAAGGCTTGGCCTTTTTTCTCCGTGACGGTCATGCCGGAAAGTTGTATACATACATATACCTAATAAAAACATGTAGCGAAGCCGTTGGTTTCTTGAAAAAAGAAGGTTGAGGTACCGCGTCCAGATCGGATAGGGAAACAGCCTCGGGGGTGTTTTTCTCACACGCTCTGGAACACTGCTCTTGGCGAACTCTTTCGCCGTTTGCTAAGTGTGCTTATGGAGAAGGGTCATGAAACTCCATAATGTCGGGCCTCCTGGACGGCCAAACACCTCTCCGAATGGACCCAGCCGGACAAGCTCCGGGTCCCCAAGAGTATCCTCGGCCTTGCTTGGGACAGAAAGGTCAACACTTCCGACCTGAGCCTGGCTGTGCGTCCTCCCGAGACGCTGCTTCCCTGCGCCCGCCGTCGAAATAGATTCTTCGGCTCACAGGGTACAAGACCACGCCGGCCCGTATTGTCCTGAGGTCATCCATAAACCACCAACTATGGTAAGTTTTTGACGAGCGGTATATTCATTCCCTCGTTGACCCTTGACCACCAGTGCGCCGGCAGCTGCGGCCTTCGGGTGTGCACGACGACATGGACTCTTTTGAGTCTTTTGTGCGAAGCACGTTGGCTATGGAGCCAGAGACATGGCCGGACACGCGGGACCTGCCGAATGCTCCGTCGCTCAAGGGAACAATGAATTGATCGTGGTTACGGGAATGGCGGCTTCTTGAGTACACTGGCTTTGTGTCCATCTTTCGTTTCTGCTTGGGAAAGGGCAACCGAAGAGAATCTGTGAACGTGGCCGCAAACAACATTCCTTCTACGCGGAAAAGTAATGTGAAATGGAACTCTTCATGGTGCAGGTCGGTCCACGGCAGCCTCGGCTTGCTACGCGCCTCGTTTCTCTCGGGGCACCCATAGTGTGAGAGCAGGCGCGCAACACCAAGAGGACCGTAGCCAAGACGTGCTCGTTCCCTCGCTCTGAAAAAAAGTCAAAATACCAGAGAAGGCCTCTTTGGCTGCCATTCAAAAAACCTCAACGGCCACTCAAAGCCCGTACAGGCTACGTAAACGAAACTTAGTTAGCACTCGGTGTCGTTCTCTACGCGCTGTTCCACGAGCAACTTTGGTGGTATGCGCGAAATCTCGCCGCAGCCGTGGTGGCGGCGATGGAAATAACGCCTATGGCAATCTGTCGAGGACTAATGGCGTGTCGTTGGGATGTTGAAAGGGCTTTGCTGTTTCAATCAAGAGCTTGAGCGTAAGACAAACACAAGAGACAGAGAAACAGAAAACGTAGAGTAAAAGTCCCGTCAAAAAAGCAGGAATGTAGGGGGATTTTCATTGTTCGCTCCAAGACGAAGTAAAAACACAAAAGTTTGAACGCAAAGCGTTTCTCCCATTGCTGCAAGACACCACAAATTGCTCTCTGGTCACCGTAGCCATCCGCGTGCTGGCACTGGCCGCGTTCTTGCTCATCGCCGTCCTGTTCTCGGCCTTTGACAGCATCATGGCATTTATGGGCAGCGCTCTGATTTTTACCATTAGCGTTACGTACGTTTCCTCGTCTCCAATTTTTTTCCCCGTTTTATTCTCTTTATTTTTTAAAATTTTACAATTTTTATTTTTTGTGACAGAAGCGGTCTTCTTTTTCCATTGCTCTTTTTGCAAGAGGCGACAAGGAGGCCATACACTCCCGTCTCCCTCGTCCCGTTCGGGCTACTTCTTGCGCGTTGACTAGTGACCCGGATCCCGGGTCTGCGTTCCCGGGCCCAATTTGGGGCGACGGCCTGGCCCGAATCGCCTGTTCCCTTCCTTCCTTCCTCGTTCGCTCCTTCCTTTTCCCCTCTTTTCGGGACGACTGGCAAAATCGTTCACATCCAAAACCAGCGTATGGCGCAAAAGCATGGTCATTCTTCGCCTCACTAAATGAACCCCAGCTGTTATGCACCTCACCACGCCCATGGAGGCGGTATTACGGGTGGAGTTATTTTGTAGGGGGGAAGGGGTGGGTTGATCGTACGAGCCCACAGAAGATAGCAGTCTCATTTGTTATTGTTTGTCGCACTACGGGACGTTTTCTGCTTTCGTCCTTCAGTTCTACATATGTACTTCGTACTCGTACTCATAGTCGTGCTCATTGATTGCATGGTGTTGTAATGTGGTTGCTTCTGAAGAGCGTTGTCGCTTGCAGGGTGGATTGGTGACAGCTGAAGCGGAGGGGAAGCAACGACAATAATACTGTTGGGCATGTGGAGTACCTGGTAATGGCACATCCGGTAGGATCCGGATGCGCCAGCAAGCTGGCCGTTCCCTATGGAAGAAAGCATCTGTGTGGTTGCATGAGTCTTATTTTGACGTTCTTATTCGTGCCCATATTGCCTGCCGCGCATTTCTGTTGTCTGCCCCCGGTTCTTGTCTTGTGGCACACCTCCCCATGGAACAGAATAAGTAGTAGCAGCCAGAAGAGGAACAAAAAGCCCGACGAAAATCACAAACGTGTTTTGCTGGTCAATCGTAAGGAACAAACTTAGGATGAAGTTGCCATTCGACTCCCAGCTGCGGCCAGCTTGGCAAAAGAGTACATAACTCGCCACGCCACTTTCAAAATGCGTTCGTAGGAAGTGCATATGCAGTAGTACGCTTTGTAAAAACCTGACAAAAAGCCAGCTGCTGTCCACGGCAGGCTTTTGTGTTACCATACTTTGCGTACAGTGACACCTAGCCCCCGTGCAGAGTGCATGTCAGTGGTGAATTTTATGATAGAAGGATTTTATGACTACGATGTACGAAGTACGTTTGGAGTATGGAGCAATGCAACGTACTTTTCTACTAAATAAAGAAAGAGGGAGAGAAAAGGGAACCATGTGAAAAAGCAGACAATAACAGAGCTACCCTGTACTTCCGTAGATCTTAGTCACAACTCTTTCTCTCTTTGCTATTGTCTTGTTGTAGATACGGCGGATCGGACCGTCTTTCGACAGTATCTGTCGATTCCAAATTGGATTTTATTTCCAATATTGCTATCTGAAAAAGGCATACCGGAAGTACGTACTTGACTATATTCTCAAATTGAGGAACAGCACGCCGGATATTGCCCTTTTGCGACGCATTTGCGAGGGCGTCTTGAGCTCTGCAAGGGTCGTACGGAGTGCCACAGCTGGAAACAAGCATGACGAAGCGAGAAAAAGAGAGAACTGAGCACACAATCAAGTGGAGGAGCGGGATTCCTGTTCGTGCCCGCAGAAACCATCCAATCACGAACCCACTTTGCCTCGATTTCCTTTTTATCAAGAAGTTGTCTGAGCGAACAAAGCACACAAACCATTTTGTCGCTTTTCTCTGCCGCCTCGGTTCGCACAGCGAGCACACCCACCCAAGGGGACCGAACCAACCCACAACGAACACCCCACGCCCACGCCCACGCAAACTTGCCCGCCACTCCTCCATCTTTCCCCCTGTCTCCCAATCCCGTCAAGCCCAGCAGATAATGCTGGGTGCGGAGAACGGAGGAACCCAAAGCCCAAATGCAACAAACAGAGCATGCACCTGGTACATGGCAGCATGGATTGCACCAACGGACACGCGGACCCCGGCTCGCAACGCGTGGAAAAGTAACGGCTGCTGCCGCACAGAAGCGAGTTTTATCTTCTATTTTTTTGCTAACTAGGCTTTTCGGGTAGGTGGAATGCAGTGTAGGTGCATAAAACGAGTGAAGGAAACGAGAATGAGGAGAGGAGAGGGAAGGGAAAAGACGCAAGACAAAAAAAAAACAGCAAACAAGATCCTCCTGTGTAAAGAATAAGTTTTGATTAATACCTTATGTCACATGTTTTATGGACTATGACTGCGTTATGTGTGGTTCGTATTTGCTACCGCGCCCACGAGTAGACAATGCACAACAGTTCTTGGATTTTCTCTTCTGTTCATTTTCTTCTTGTTCTGCCTTCCTACCTTGCACTTCCTTCTCATCTGCCATGTGGAATTTGTTGTTGCTTTTTATTTTATCGTACCTTGCCTGCCGGCACACTCATCCGCGCTGATGCAGGGCTTCTCTGCGCTTGACGCATAAGGGCCCTTTTTCTTTTCAATTTGCTCAAAAAAAAATCCGTGAGCACACAAGGTAAACGGAGTACGGATGCTTTTTCAGCAGATGTGAAGGCGAGCCCCCATCATACCTATGCAGAGGTGCTTCTACGCTAGTACGTTTGGAGAAATGAAAACCAAAAGAAAAAGAGACACATCGAAAAAGCGACCACAGAACAGAAGAACGCGCGAGGGAAAACGAGGGTGAGTACAAAGTACGGAGTAATAATACTTCGAAGCTCTCGACGAAAACGGGGGAGGTGGGGGCCCCGGGGAACAAAGAAGGGATGTTGCTGTTGGTAAGACCGCGTGCTTACAGCCGTCCGTTGGCGCCTTTTAGCCCAACATTGGTTGTGCTCCTCTGGGCGGTGGTAAGAGGGATTTGACTGAGGAGAATTGTCCTTGATTTGAGCAAAACAACGAAAGGCTGTCATGGCTGCAGACGTTATGCGCGTTCGCTTGTCTTACCTACCGCGCGTCTTGGAAACCACTTTTGGTGAAATCCTATGCAACCTGTGTGTCTTCGTCCTCGCATGTCTCTTTGTCTGCTCGTGTACCCACCGCGACGGTACGTAGAAAACAGCCGTACTTCGTACTTCGAAGACAGAAACGCGCGATACCCACCACCTCGTTGCACCCTTACCATGGGTAGCCAATAAGATAAGCCAGCCGGGGAAAAATCGAATGGAACAAAGTGCGACGTAAAAAATGAGACAACAAGGGAACGAAAAAAAATGAGCTTTGGGGGGAGGTTGTGCGTCGCGGACCCCCGCTTCCGCCGTTATGTCTCCTTTTTCTTGGTCGCCTTCCTCTGGGTATTGCTGTCTTTTTGTCGGCTACAACCGCCAAGATCACCCGCGTCTTTATCGAAATGGAGAAGGTGACGCTACCACCTTGCCCGAAAAGAGCGACTCAGCCGAAGACCCCCCAAAGCTTCCGGGCTGCGTAAAAGGGTAGTCTTTGGAAAAGAAAAATGATGGACGAATAAGAAAAATCTGTCCCCCATTGGCATAAACAGCAGATGTGCGCCTTTTTCTTCCCCTTCGTTTCGTCCTTCTTTCGCTTGTCCTTTTGTTGTTTCTGGTTTCGTGTCGTCGTTGTTCTGCGGTTTTCTCTTTCGACGTGCGAAAGAAAAAAACATTTGCGCCAAAAACGACGCCAAAAGACGGGATTGACACTAGAAAGAATAGGTTGTCGGCGGTGCCACGTGACACATGAAAAACTAAATCGCCAAATTCGCCCGACGCCGGATAATCGAAAACGAAGAAAGAAGAGCACCTGCGGGAATTGAACCGGCGCTAGCGAAGCACCCAAAAAGTCCGCACAGCGATCTCGAGTCATTTCTGCATCATTTTGCCTCCCGTTTCTGTACGACAAAAAAAGCACTGGCTTAACCTCCTTTTGTTTTTGGCAGGCAGTTCCAGTAGAAACAATTGGAAAAATGTCGTCCTCGGACCGGGAAGAGCCGTTTGGCAATGATGTCGAAAAGCAGACGCCCTTTGAAAGGCAGATTCCGACTGAGGAGGCCGAGGGCGAACGCCGTGGCAACGGCAAGTCGAGCGGCTTCGCCAGCCGTGGCTTCAACTTCAAAAGCCTGCTGTTTTCGGATATCGGTGACGTGTATAATCCGCACCCGGAGAAGAACGCGAAATGGTACCAACGGTTGCTCGACGCTGGCTTCGAGGAAAACGGCGTGAAACCGGTGCCCATCGACAAGCGGACGAACACGCAGTACAGCAACCTGTTCACCATTTTCTTCACCAGCATGCTCAGTCTCCTGCCGTAAGTTCGGTCGTTCCGGGACAACCGTCGACACGAGCGTTTTCATGCGACTAACTCTGAAAAGTATTCCAACCGGCGTTTTGGCCACGCTCACATTCGGTTTGAGCCTCCGTGACGCGTCTCTTGTCATTCTTTTCTTCGCGCTTTTGACGTCTATTCCGCCCGCGTATTTGGGTGTTGGTGGCTCGCAAACGGGCATGCGTCAACAAATCCAGGCCCGGTACTCGTTTGGGTATGTTGTAACTCCTCGCTTGTCGCCTTTTTTCAGTTCCGCGTCGGTGATGTCGGAGTTGCATTTTTGAGACAAATTTGCTGATGTTTGGCTGCGAAATTAGACGGTATTTGGTAACAATCGTCGTGTTGCTGAATGCTGCCACGGTCACGGGCTTCACCCTCATCTCCGCCGTTGTCAGCGGCCAAACGATTTCGGCTCTCAATCCGGACCACGTTAGCGTCAAGGTCGGCATTGTCATCATCTGCCTCGTGAGCTTCCTTGTCTCGCTGCTGGGCTACCGGACGTTGCATTTTGTTGAGCGGTGGACGTGGATTCCGAATATCATCTCGCTTGTTGTCGCTGTCGGGTGTGGTGGCAAGTACCTGCACTTGCAATCGCCAACGGAGCCGGCCACGGCGTCTGCGGTGCTCTCGTATGGCGGCATCATTGCAGGCTACTTTCTCACATTCAGCGGCACTGCTTCCGACTATTCCACGTACCACAATCCATCCGTGTCCAAGTAAGTGTTTTCGTAATTTTTCTCGACGGTACCCAGCGCTCGTTGCGTAATTTGTCGCGCTTGCGTCTTCTCACCCGTCTGTCTCGTCCGGTTTTGCTAACCCACCCTTCCACAAATCCAGGTTCAAACTGTTCGCGTGCATGTATTCCGGCATTTTGCTGCCCTCGATACCTCTTCTGATTCTCGGAGCTGCCATCGGTGGCGCTGTGCCGAACGTGGAATCGTGGAACACAGCGTACGACGTGTCCGGTGTTGGCGGCGTGGTGTACGAGATGTTGACACCAGCAAAAGGGTTTGGCAAGTTCCTCGTGGTGCTTCTTGCCCTCAGTGGTATGGGCAACATTGCCATCTCCACGTACTCGGTTGCATTGAACCTGCAGATGCTGCTGCCTTTTTTCGCCCGGATTCACCGCATCTTCTTCATCTTCATCACCCTGGCTATCATGATTCCGTTTGCGATCAAGGCCGCCGAAAAATGGGAAGAGAGCCTGAACAACTTCCTCGCCATTATTGGCTATTGGGCTGGCTGCTTTGCTGCTGTGCTGCTGGAGGAGCTTGTCGTTTTTCGACGCAGGGATTTTTCCACCTATGACATAACCATTTGGGATAATGGCAGAAAGCTGCCCCCTGGTATTGCCGCGATGGGCGCTTCGATCCTCTCGTTCGGACTCATCGTCCCGGGTATGGCCGAGGTGTGGTACACTGGTCCCATTGCTGAGACCACGGGTGATATTGGGTTTGAGGTGGCTTTTGCTCTGACTTTCCTTTTGTATCTGCCGCTGCGGTGGCTGGAGATCAAGTGGCGTGGGGGCCTGTAAACAAAACCGGATGGATGAGACGGCACAGCTCGAAGATTGAACTAAAAATAATGTCTGCCTGTCCTTTTTTTGGTTGTGTTCCGGTTTTTTAACGATAATTTGGTCGTGTTCTCATGTGCATGTGCAATTCAACTCCCTCAAACGATTGGCTGAAGCATCCCCGGGAAACGCCCGATTTGAATAATTGGTCTCAGGGACGGCAAAACAAACCTGAATGCCGGTGCCCTGGAGACAACAGCTGGCGTCGCTTTCGTGTCAGCGTAGTCCCTTCGATTCAGCCACCGAACCTTCCGCAAAGCACAACATCGTCGCCCAGCTGTTGCCATTTGACATCGGTTAGTCGCGCTGCTGCCGTGGCCTGGTGGTTCGCATCGTAGGCCCGTTCGGGAGAGACAACAACGCCACCGCGGCCTAGCCACGTCGGGGCGATGGTCACAATGACGGAGTCGACAAGGCCGCTGTTGGCCGGCGTTAACAGGGCGTTGATGATGTTGCCGCCGCCTTCGACCATGATGCTGTGCAAGCCGTGTTCGGTGACGCTAGCAAAAATGTCATCCCAGGAGAAGCGAACGGACGCGCTATGGCCCGACGATCCCGCAACAGACGAGCCAGGAGAGCCAACAGCGGCGGCGTCCAGAACGATATACTTTCCACCGTGGTTTTCGAGGAGATGGCGTTTTGCAGCGTCCGGTTCACGCACGGCGGTCACGACATAAGGAGCCAAGCCCTGGCCGCGCCGCGCCGTCGCGAGAACGCGGCTGTCGTATGCCAAGGGCCAGCGATCGTGCGGGTCGATGACAATGGGCCGCGGCTGGTGGGACGAGACACCACGATCGTTACCGCTGCCGCTGCCACTGCCACTGCCGTCACCCAGAGCCTCGCCGGCGCCGTCGCCAGCGGCGATACGGCAGTTGAGACCCGGGTCGTCAGCCACAGCCGTGCCCACGCCGACGCAAATGGCGTCGTGGCGGCTGCGCAGATAATGCGTCATGGCCTTGGACTGCGGCCCAGACAGCGCGGTCCGCACACCAGGGGCCAGCGCAAGGGACGAGTCGAGCGACGTGGCAAATGTGAGGGTGACAAAGGGACGCTCACGGGTGGGGGCTCCAGACGACCGAGGAGGCAGATAAGGCTCCAGGGCCGCGGCATCTGCGGTTGGAAATCGAAGCGTGTCCGCCATGGTGAAAGTTGATGGAAATATCTGAGAGCGACTGTTTCCAAACAGCCTTTTTTTTGAAGATGTTGTTCAGACCGAAAAAAGAAGCAAAACAACTTTCTCAGCCGTGGGCTTGAAACCCTTGATCGCAGGACGTAAAACCCTTCACAGGCCACGCGGGTAGGGTTGAAAGAGCAGAGGGAAAATGGCGTTGGAAAGAAAACGTGGCATGGAGAAAAGAAGAAAATAAAAGCGAGGAAAAAACCCGCAAATGATGTTTGCTTTCTGGATGGAAGATATCAACAACGAAAAGCAGGCATTCGAGGAAAAAGTGAGAAAGGGGCTGTTAGGTATGTATGATACGAAAAAGGAAGGAATGGTTGGGAGGGCGGTGGGGCTGCCGTGGCTGTTATGTGGTTGCTCTTTCTTTTTTCTTGTGTCACAACGCCATATTAGGAAGGAGTGTCTCACACAAAACTTCCGTTCACCCTGCCGTCAACCTCCACTCTTTTTTGACGTAAAACTTCCTGGTAAGACCAAGCAAAAAGGAAAGAATGGCCTGCAAATTGGTGGGGGATTCGGTGGGCTTTATACGTTTGGAAATGCGGACCGCGCTTTCCTTCCACACGGGAAAAACAAGGGCTAAAAGTAGACGGAAACACCACCAAAAAGAAAAACAAGGAAGGATCGAACGAGAAAACCGAAAATAGCGTCAAGATGGAAGCGAGGGTAAAAAAAAAGGCTCTTCGGGTGTTGGAAAACGGAAAGCGCGCAGGAGGGACGACCCGAAAGGGGAAAGAAGAGGAAAGAGAGCAAAATGGTTTTGTGGTAGTGTTCACCACGAAGACGACGAAATGAGCGGGTCACCAGCGTTGCCTGCCGGGAAAAGCTGCTAGCGTTGCCGCTAAGGAGCCAAGAGAGCACCTACGTTGTGCACTTTGCACGCCAATTTCCACGCCGTCGCGCATTTTGCGGGTTGCGCACCAAATTGCTGCGTATCACACTCTACAAAATGCCGGAGGACAGCCGTACGCCAGCGTTTGGCAATTGTCAGTGTTTGTTTGTGTATTATGTCGTCTTCACATTCCGTATTACTTTTCGTTTTTAGTTATTCAGAGTGGGAAGAATTCGTATCACGCTCGGTGTGTGGAGCATGGAGAATTCGCATCGCCAGTGAGATGCGATGGAATATGATATCACAACGTCGCCGCTGGGCGTACTCTCTAAGCAAGTATCCTGCATGTACCCTGCAGGCACTCGTGCGCACGTTGGCTCGGCAAACAACTCCGCAGCTGCTCCGGGACTGGGTTTCGGCATGGCTAGGAAACCTGGCAGTAGGGGTCCGTGAACGAGCGGTTCGCGGCTGTCATTGATGCCCTGGGAATACGACCATGGAGAGTATGGGGGATGTACAACTACGAGTGAAGACAAACCCGTCTTGTAGGCTGGCAAAAATGCGTTGAAGAAGGAAGCAGATTACGGAGTGGTTCTTCTCGTAGAGGGAAAATCGAGGAAGCGTGCACAGAGTAGAAATCAGCGGCGTCGGCTGCATTGTCGAGACAGCGTTATTGCCGTTCGCTGACCAGGGGTTCAATGGCTCGGCCTGTGAAAAACATGCCAACTGCGGCCCGCCATGCCCGCGACCTGCTCGGTGCGTTGACAGTCGTTGACAGTCCCCGCCGGGAACGAACGGTCGTCGAGGCATCGCGAACCCAAACCCAGTCTCTTTGTTACGGATTATCATGTGACTTCCCTTTGTCGGGAAAGGTTCAAGAAGCTGCCACGCGGCAAAGAAATCTACAGGTCGCCTTGCCGCTGCCGGGATTTGGCCAGGTGTTGTCTCGTGACCTTACCTCGTCAGCTTGTGTAATGCGGGACGTTTGTAGGTTGTTATTTGGACATGGCCAAAGAAGCACTACCTTCACGGGCAAACTGCACGGCGGGCAAAGCCGGCAACAGAAGGCAAAGGCCAAAAAAAGAACACGCAATGTGGCGCAGAAAGCCGCGGCGGCAACAGTGCTTATGTAACGAATGGAAACGTTCTTTGTCGGAGTAACACGCGCCGCGGTTGCTTACTAGGGAAGCACGCTGGTGGCTCTGGCGTGCCTTTTGCCACAAAAGAGCAAAGGCACCCCCGTAAGCCGGGAGGCACCAAGGGCCCATCAAGCACCTGAGACGCAGACAGTTTGGGGGGGATAGGCCGTGACCGAGGCGCAAGTTGGGGTGCTGACGCGGCAAGCCGATCCAAATGGGCAGGCGCAATGCATACATATTTTTGGCTCTTTCCATTTTGATCTTTTAAATGCTGAATCTGTTCTATCGTCATCTTCCTTTTTATTTTTTATTTTTTAAAAAGACACTTCGCATACTGAGTACCACGCCAGGTCCTCGCGAACCGCTCCGAGGCCTTCCGCGCAAAGTTATCGAGGAGGGGGATCTGCTGACACCTTAGCCCAACATCGCCCAGACTTTTTAGCGGGCAGCCCGTTTCGGGACAAAGCAGCGCAAAGGAGGACGAGATCAACCGAGTCTCCCGTCGGTTGTCTTCTTTTTTTCTCTTGCTACACAAGACAACACTTCGCCATCGAACGTGCATCAAAAACAAAACATACAAACACCGCATTCCATCTTTCTTCCACGATGAACAAAGACAACCCGCCTGCGTACCCCGGCTCGCCCGCCCCCCAGCCGCCTCCTGCGGCCCACTACGGCGGCGGCTATGGCGGCGGCGGCGGCGGCCAGCCGTACCAGCAGGGACCCCCCATGGGCTACTACCAACAACCACCGTACGGCCAGCAACCTTACGGTCAACCGCCCTATGGCCAACAACCTTACGGGCAGCCGCCTGCGGGCTACTACGGCGGCGGCGGCGGCGGCGGCTACTACAACAACTCACGCGGCGGGCCCAGCGCCGGGGACGGCTGTCTGACCGCACTGCTGGCGTCGGCCGCCTGCTGCTGCTGTCTGGACTGCCTCCTGTTTTGAGATCCGGACGGTAGTAGCACGAAGCCAGACGCAACGACGACGGGGTCACAAAAACCGACGTATTTCTTACTCCTACGCGACGACACTGGAAGTCAGACGTGCGGATTTTCCCAGAGACAAACCGCGCACAGCCGGACGTTGCGCCGGTTTATATACGTGGTGGATTGATATTTATTTGCGTCGTCTTTTTTTGTTTTCGGCGTGGGGCGCTTTTGATTGCTTCTTATACAAGCTTTATTTCACTTTTCGAGACCACAACCGCTTGGACGACACTGCGCCAATGGAGAGGGCGTTTCAGGCGCTCGTGTGCAGAAAAGAGGGACACGAAATGGTTGTTTTGCTTTATGAAGGGGCGTTTTGCTTTTAGGAGTCAACCGTCTTTTTGCCTTTTTTTTTAGGGAATGCTGGTCTGAGACGGAACGTTATGGAGGAATATGCGGACGCTATCAACACTCCTTGTATATTTTTGTTTGCTTAATATTGTCAAATAAGTTCACTTGACCGACGAGATGAGCATGCAATCAGTCCATCGGTGACCGGACCGTCGGTCAGTCTCCGCCTTGTGCCTCTGCCTCCGGCCCCACCGTCGCGTACAGCTCGTCGAACCGCGCTGCCGCGTCCGCCACGCAGTCGTGCGCGTAGATCATCGCCTGCACGTCCGGCGACGCCCACTTGTCGGGCACCGCCGTCGTGCCGTCCTGCTTGTGCGCGGCGAACTGCCGGTCGCGCTCCGCCCGGGCCTCGCCTTCGCCGAGGTGGAGCACCCGTCCCGCGTGCGCCGCCATGTCGACGAGGAGGGAGGTGCGCTTCTTGCGGAGGAGCTCGTAGGTTTTGAGGCGACGGTAGAGTTCGGCGGGGGGGAGGCGGGTGGTGGTGTTGCCGTGTGGCCCGTCGGCCCCGTTGGCGCCCGGCCCCGGCACCGGCACTGGCCGCGCCAGCACCGCCGCCAGCACCGCGCCGTCCTCGATCGCCATCGCGGCCCCCTGGCTCAGGTGCGGCAGCGTCGGGTGGCACGCGTCCCCCAGCAGCGCCACGGCGCCGTGCACCCACGTCGGCAGCTCGCGGTGCTGCCGCAGCCGCCACTCGCACACCTCGTCCGCGGGGACGAGCGCCAGCATGCGCTGCACGCGCGGGCAGAAGTCTGCAAACACGCCGAGCATCGCGCTTTTCGACCCGCGCGTCGTGTACGTCGCCGAGGGCGCCGCCGCAAAGTGCACGTCGGGCTGCGCCGTCGAGATGTTGTACACGGTCTTGCCGGCGACCGGGTACGCGATGAGGTGGCGGCGCGGGCCGATCCAGCGCACGACGCAGTCGCTGTCGAGCAGGGCGAGCAGTTCGGTGTCGTGCGCGGCGACGAGCTGGTCGCGCGTCAGCATGATGCGGTAGGAGGCCTGGCCCGTGTCGGCCTCCTCGGTGGTGTAGGGCCCGCCGGGGGCGGCGGCGAGCAGGGCCGTGCGCGTGGCGGACTTGATGCCGTCGGCGCCGAGGAGGACGTCGACCTCGGCCGTGAAGACCGGGACGGCTGTTTCGTCGCCGTGACCACTGCCGCCGTCCCCGTCGCCCGTTTTGGCGCCGCCTTTGGTCCGCGTCTGCAGGCGGAGCACGGGCCGCGGCGCGAAGCGGTCGACGCCGACGAGAGCCGTGGAAAAGTGGAAGTGCACGGCGGGCTCGGCGCAGCAGGCGCGGTACAGGCCGCCCGCCAAGGAGGAGCGGTGGCCGGTGCAGTGCGGGTAGCCGTAGAGGTCGCGGACGTTGCCCATGTCGACGTGAACGAGCTCCGTGTCGGCGCTGCCCTCTGGTTGGGTCAGCCGGGGATAAAACTAGAAACAGAAAAAAATAGGGAAAAAATAAAAAAACACACACCCCGAACACTCGTCTCTTTGACTTTCGTGGCCTCCTTCTCGATGTCGGCCCAGCAGCCGAGACGGTCGAGAATGCGCGCCATGTTCGGGGCCATCTGAATGCCGGCGCCGACAAAGCCCAGGTCGGCAGCGGCTTCGTAGACGTCAATGCGCTGGAAGCCCTTTTTGGCCAGGGACAGCGCACAGCCCAGGCCACCCATGCCGGCGCCGACGATGGCGATGTGCAGGTCAAAGGGGGACGCCATTAAGCCGAGTAGTGTGTGCTTTGGGGGGGAGGGGGACGTCGGTGTAGGACTCCTTTCAAGGCAACTACGGCAAAGTCTGAGATATAGGACGAAAAGAAATTAAGAAAAGTCCACGCAAAGCAAGTCGAGACTGTGGTCGAACTCTTCCGTCGTGTCTCGGCGTCTTGAAACGCAGGCTTTCCCAAAGTGATGACTGCAGACTCAAATCGACTACGCCTGCTGCTCGGGCCATCGCATCCTTCGCCCCATCAGCCCGGAACCTTAGATTATGTATTACTTCGTCTTCAACGATGCATTCTCCCGGCCGCGAGGATATTGTGGAATAGGCGCGGGGGTACGAGGGGAGGGATGGCAGCCATCTTCGCGTGTTCGCAACAAGAGCCGAGACGGTTGTCAGCTTTGTTAGTGTAGAGGAGGAGGTGTGCGGGTGAACAGCCCCGCAACTCTTTTCGTCGTGTCCTGTGGTCTTGGGTGGGAAGTGGGTGAGTGGGGCACACGAGGAAGAGAGGGCCCTTGAGAGAGAAGAGATCGCTGGTGCAGCCGATCGCAGCAGCGGGAGAACCAATTTCGCCGCACAGCAACAGCTGCCTTCTGTACGAAGCACACAATACTACGGAGTGCAAAAAGTACGGATGGATAGCGGGACAAATTCGTGGGAATACAAAACGTATAGATCTTGGTTGTCCCGCTCACAACCGCGGATGCTGGCATGCCTCAACTGCTGCAAGCCGGTCACACACGCCGTTGTACGCCGTGAAACAAAGCGCTGTTCGTGTTCACCGGATGACGGATGGCAGAGAGTCAATAAGTAGCTTTGCAAGGCCGCGGGCTTTGGCTCTGTCTCTTCTTTCGTGAAGGGATACCTGTCGCCGTTCTCGTCGTGCACGGCCGTGGACAGCCACGGAGGACAGAGTATCACCGACACACGTTCTTATGGACAAAGTCGCTCTTACGAGAATTGCACGCCCTACCTCACGCCACTTTGTTGACCGTCATTGTTTTTGACTGTTGTGACTACAGAGTCTGAGAAATGACTTTTGAGGAGGCTGTCCCCGAGGCTGTCCCAAAGAGGTAATAACACGTCACGTGTAATGACCGTAGAAAGTACATGGCAAGACGAACGACGAAGCCGCTTTCAAGCACAATTGTTGCAAGGAACAATACAGGGCCTGTGACACAGTAAAGAGAGCGCAAGTGAAGGGTGCAACATCTTTTCTCTTTTCATGTCATCACAACGAGGCCTTCATTATGTCGTACGTCTAGACCCCTTTTGCTGTTCGGGGCGGCAAGCTGCATATGTCGTTCACAGCCTCTGTATTACGTACATGGCGTACGAACGAAATCGTCCATTCCAAGTGCAGGTAGTATTGTACAGCATAACAAAGAACCTATTTTTGTCTTCTATATTTTCTTTTTTTTCCTTTTTTTCTTAGTCCTTCATATGACGATGTTGTGAAAGCGCTTTGTGGGACGCCAGCCAGCGCCTTTCATCCACTTCTTTGGCTATTAACAGCCGCTAAGCCTCTTCCGCTTGGCGCCCCCCTCTTCCCCTGCGAAACTACTGGGAAGGAGCGGCTGCCGCCGACCCTGGCAAAAGAAACGACGTCACTTCGAGGGCCTTCCCGCCAATGGTAGGCCGCGGTTTCCACTTCAGTGCAAGAAACCCTGTTTTGCGTTTCAGGTGGCCGTCTTGCCCAGCGAACGAACAACCAACCGAAATCGACCAGGGGAGCGTAAGAGGCGTCGCTTGGAGACGATGTAGTCTGTCGTAATGGGGGTCAGGGGGGGAACCAGCAAAAAATGCTGGCTGCGAAAACGCAGACACACTTGACGTGAGCGGTGGCGGCGCGACGACGACCACAAACGGCCAAAAGCCAAAAGAAGCAAGAACGACCTGAAAGGAACGGCTTGCCGAGACGCGCTTGCTCAAACGGGACAAAGCCCACTGCTGCTCCGTCCATTTGTTCTCTTTGAGACGTCATGACGCTGGCCTTTCATTATCACGTCCTCTTCTTCTCCTCGTCCAACTTCTCGCCGTTCCTTGTCCTCGCATCTTCTTCTTCATCCTAAGACTCTCTTCCTGCAACTGTTCCTACTCTCTTTCTTAGAAATAACTCTCCTCGTTTCCTTTGCGTTTGCCATATCAAGCCGCGACGATACCCCCTTTTCCATCTTCCTTTTCCCTTTTCCTTTTTTTCAGCATCTTGATATTGCTTCCTCTGCTCTTTTGCCAGCGTCCAGCCTTGTTCACGGCGTGACTTATTTGGTTTTTTGTTCCTGTTCTGTGGAGAGCACTTACTTTGTCGTTCTTTTCTCTTACCTATTCAGTTTTCCTTGTCACACATTTCCTAGCTTTTACGACCCTTTATTTCGAGACGTCGTCCTATCCCGGACGGGAACTGGCTGGCCCAGCTTGCTCGATCTTTTTTCTTGCGCATTTTTCCTGATGTTCTCACGACTGACATCTTCCTATTTCGTTCTTCTCTCGTCTCCGCGTGACGGCCGTCATCATGGCAAATAACGACACCAATGGCGGCAGCGGCAGTGCCCAAGACTCGGCCGGCATCAGCATCGTCACGTTCTTTACCGCCCTGTCTACGTCCCTGATCATTTTCGGCGTGCAGATAAGCATCTTCCTCCTGCTCAGAAATAAGCTCGCTCGTATCTTGTAAGAGTCAATTTCATGTCTTTTTTATCTTGCTTTTCTGCCCCCCCCCTTGTTTTGTCTTCTTATTGTTCCACAAATACTAACAACTCCACAGCAAACCAAAAACGTACATGGTCCCGGAACGCGAGCGGACCGATCCACCGCCAGCAAGTCCATGGGGCCTTGTCCACGCCCTCTTCCGGATCCGAGACCAGGAGCTCATCAAGAAATGCGGGTTGGACGCCTACTTCTTTTTGCGCTATTTGCAGACCCTGCTCGTGATCTTTGTGCCCATCGCCCTCGTCGTCATTCCCATCCTCGTCCCCATCAACTTTGTCGACGGCATCGGCCACTCGTTCGGCTCCAACAGCAGCGACACCGTCGATCCGTCCATTCCCACGGGTCTGGACACCATCGCCTGGGGCAACATCAAGCCCGCCAACGCCAACCGCCACTGGGCCCATCTGGTCCTGGCCGTGCTGGTCATCGTCTGGGTTTGCTACGTCTTCTTTTGCGAACTGCGCATCTACATCAAAATTCGCCAGGACTATCTCACCAGCGCCGAACACCGTCTGCGTGCCTCCGCCAACACCGTCCTAGTCTCGAGCATTCCGGCCAAATGGCTGACTGAAGACGCCTTGCGCGGCCTGTTTGATGTGTTTCCCGGCGGTATTAGGAATATCTGGCTCACACGGGACTACACCAAACTCCTCGACAAGATCCACAAACGCGACAGCGTCCACAAGCACCTCGAGGCCGCCGAGAGCGAGCTGATCCGCGCTGCCAAAAAGCACCAGCTGAAGAAGCGCGCAGCGGAGGAGAAGGCCGCGCAGAGACGGCACAAGGCATCGCGCACCACGAAAGCCGAACGCGTGCAGCGCAAGCGCGAAGAGGACGAACGCGCACAACACATGGCAGAAGGCCCGGGCGGGCTCAGCGCAGGCAACCACGACGTTCCCCAGATCGACGGCATCGAAGAGGCAGCCAACAACGCTCGCGGCGGACGCCGTGGCAGCAGCAGCAGCAGCAACAGCGGCTCCAGCGACGGCTCGGACAATAACCTCGAGCGTCAAAAATCGGGCTTCAAGGTGCCCGTCATCGGTGGCGGTCTCGCCAAGGTCGGTCACGGTTTCAAGGAGGGTGCGGCTGTCTTCGGCAAGGCCGGTCAGGGCATCCTAGGGGGCGCAAAAACGCTGCAGCAGGGCGTGGACAAGCAGCTTGAAACGACTGGTGGCTTCGAGTTCGTACCCAGCAACGGCAGCAGTACCAGTCTGCCCGGCCCCTCAGCACAACCAGCCGTACAAGGCTCGGATTATCAACAACGACCCTCCGTCGCATTCGCCGAACGTCCGCCACCGGACCGCGGCTACCAAGCAGGGACAACAAGAAGGCCCAGGACCTCCAGCGCTTCCGGTAACGGCGACGGGGTTGGTGGCGGGGACGGCGTTCCGCGACCATCCGATGCCTCGCTGATCAGCCGAACCGGTCATCCGCATGCATTTGGCAACACGACGCGCAAGGTCACGGACTGGGACAACGTTGTCGTGGTCGAGGACGGCAAATGGTGGAAGTTTTGGAAGCCACCAAGCGGTGCTTATGCATCGCCCATTCCGCAGGGGTACAGAGGCGACGATTTTCCCTTTGAAGGACCGACTAGCACGAAAGGAGGAGATGCGGCAGCAGCGGCGGCTGCGGAGAAGTCCCTGTGGGCGAAGATCAAATCCAAGCTACCGTTTGTCGGCGACGACGAAGCGCCGATCGAGTACCCGCCCGCCGAGAACCCGGATTACCCAGGCGACGAGGAGGAGGATGCGTATGCGGAGTGGACCAAATGGCTCAAAAAATCCGATCGCCCGACGCATCGGCTGCCCCTGTTCGATTGGACGCCCAGCTGGCTCCCCGGTCTGCCCTTGATTCACAAGAAAGTCGATTCCATCTACTTTTACCGGAAGGAGCTGGCGCGCTTGAACATGGAAATCGAGGAAGACCAGCAGAACCACGAGCGGTACCCGACCATGCATTCGGCCTTTATCCAGTTCAACCACCAGGTGGCCGCCCACATGGCCTGCCAAAGCGTCACCCACCACGTCCCCAAGCACATGGCGCCACGCGTCGTCGAGGTCTCGCCCGAAGACGTCATCTGGGACAACATGGCCATTCGCTGGTGGGACGAGTGGCTGCGGACGTTTATCGTCGTGGGCGTTGTGTTTGGCATGACCATCCTGTGGGCGTTCCCCGTCGCGTTCACGTCGTCCCTGTCTCAGATCGACTCCCTCGTTAAGACGTACTCGTGGCTCGGCTTCCTCAAGGACAACAAGACGACCTACAACGTGGCTAAGGCCGTCGCGGGTGTGCTTCCGGCCCTGCTTCTTTCCCTCTTGCTGATCCTGGTGCCCATCATTCTTAAGCTGCTGGCGGGCTTCCAGGGCGCCAAGACGGGTTCGCAACGATCCGAATACGTGCAGATCTACTACTTCTTCTTCCTCTTCGTCCAAGTGTTTCTCGTCGTCTCCGTGGCCAGCGGCGCCATCGCCACGCTGCAAAATGCCGTGACCAACGTGCAAGGCGTGCCAGAGATGCTGGCCAAGAGCCTGCCCAAGGCCGCCAACTACTTCTTCAGCTACATGATCCTGCAGGCGATGTCGACCAGCTCCGGCACGCTGCTGCAGATCGGCGTCCTTCTCACGTGGTACGTCCTCGCCCGCATCGTCGACGACACGGCGCGCAGCAAGTGGCGCCGCCAGACCAAGCTGCCGGACATCTCCTGGGGCTCCTTTTTCCCGGTGTACACCAATTTCGCCTGCATTGCGTTGGTGTACTCCGTCATCGCGCCGCTCATTTCCGTCTTCGCCATCATTACCTTTACGCTCTTGTGGGTGGCCAACCGCTACAAGATGATCTACATCACCCGCTTCAAGATCGACACCGGCGGCGTCTTGTATCCGCGCGCCATCAACCAAACGTTTACGGGCCTGTACTTTATGGAGCTCTGCCTGATCGGCCTGTTCTTTCTGGTGCGCAACGAGCACAACGAGGTCGCCTGTGCGCCCCAGGCCATCATCATGATCGTGGTGCTGGCCCTGACGATTTTCTACCAAGTCGTGCTCAATTGGTCCTTTGGTCCCCTGTTGCGGTACCTGCCCATCACCTTTGAAGACGAAGCCGTTCTCCGCGACGAGGCCTTCCAGCGCGCACAGGACCGTCGCCTCGGCTTGGTCACAGACAACGACGACGAGGACGACGAAGCCGCTACGCTCACCGGGGTGGACAGCCGGGCCACAGCGGCGGCGGCGGCCAACGGTGGCGGCGGCGGCGGCAGCAACCGCACAGACACCGTGGAGCTGAAGGCGCTCAAAGACAACCACGGTCGCCAGCAGACTTCGGTCGGCCCGGCCGCCAGCCGGTTCAACCCCGTGCGCGGCATCGTGCATGCCGGCACGTGGGCCGCGCGCGGGGGGAAAAAGGTGCGCCACGCGACGTTTGGCAAGGCCGAGGAGAACCTGCGCACGTCGTCGGGCTACCGCCAGCAGCGGCGGCAGCGGGACCTGGAGGCGCAGCGGGCCATAGGAGAGGCCCTCTATGGGGGGTACCACGATGAGATCGAAGACCTGACGCCCGAAGAGCGCGACGCGCTGGTGCGCGAGGCGTTTAAGCACTCGGCGCTGCGGGCGCACCGGCCCACGGTGTGGATTCCGCGCGACGACCTCGGCATCAGCGACGACGAGATCCGGCACACGTGCAACCTCAGCGAGTACATCTGGATCAGCAACGAGGGCACGGCGCTGGACAGCAAAACGCGCGTCGTCTACGGCCGCGCGCCGCCCGACTTTTCCGACCTCGAGCTGATCAGTCTGTGATGCATGCGAGGGATGCATGATGGTGATTCTCTTTCTGCGACAACTGTGACTGGATTTCTCTATTATTCTAAGACTCTCAGCCATAATGAACACGTGTGACGATAGATGTCTAGCATATAGCAAAGTTGACGAGCGAGGCTTTCGTTCTGTCAAGCTCTTGCTTTTTGGCGATTTCTTTTGTGTTTATCAACAAGCGTTCTTTTCAAGCGAAACACGAATCCTTATAAGTAGACATTACAGCATAAATAGACCATATAATCAGTTTTTTCAAACTATTTTCACATCACAGTTTGTAGGTTTGAAAATCAAACACAAAAAAGAATAAGTGAACGCCTAGTCGTAGCACTTCTCTAGCGCATTTTGCGCTATAATTTTCAAGCACGGGCAGCCAAGCCAATGGCATGCTAAGATACAGACCCACTTTTAAATTTGAGCATTCTTCTTTAACCTCGCTCGTTCTCTGAAATATCATCTCCAGTATCCGCGAACCCCCCGATACAACGGAGCAACGACGACCAAAACCGCTGCATTTTTGACACGTCTGTTTCTGTCTCGTGGGTCTACAAAAAAAAAGGGCGGCACAGCCCAAAGCACGAGCATGGCGACAAAGGTGGCCGCCGCGGCCAAGGACGCCGCAGCGAGCCTGAAGCCCAACTTCCGCGTCGGCGGCACGAAAGTGTACCTGTGAGTAGGCAAAAAGAGAAAGAGATGGGACGAAGGGAAAGAAAAAGAAAAGAAAGAAAAACCGAATTGACAACGTTCCAGCCCCGACCACCTCGTCCGCATGCTCCCCCCCCGCCGCATCCTCTCCCCCCAGTTCGCCACCTTTCAGGTGCCCCTGCGCTTCAACAAACTCGACCTCCGCGACTACCTGTTTCACGCCTACGGCGTCCCCGTCCGCGCCGTCCGCGCCTGGATCACGCCCCAGCGGCCCCGCCGCCGTTACGGCGGCGACGTCAACCCCAGCGGCGACGCCGCCGACCCGGACAACGCGCCCTACACCAAGGACATTGTCCGCTTCGGCCGCGGCCAGTGGTACCGGCCCCAGCCCATCAAGCGCATGATGGTGGAGCTCCTCGAGCCGTTTGTGTACCCGGCGCCCCCGCCGGCGACAACAACGACGACGACGACCGCAACCACCGCCGGGAGCGAGGGCGCCGGCGACGGCGCCGGCGATGAGCAGCCCCGCAAAGCCTGGGACTACGCGCTGCACGAGCGACTCGCGGCCGGCCAGCGCCTCCAGGACGCCAACCAGCGCCGGCAGGCGCACGAAAAGAAGTTCCGCATGCGCAGCGAAGAGGACCACGTGCCCGCGTTCCGCGTGGCGCTGGCGCGGCAGGCGCGGGAGCTTGTGCGGGGGGAGCGCACGTGGCAGCCCGGAATGCC
This sequence comes from Fragosphaeria purpurea, assembly GCA_002778095.1. Taxonomy (NCBI): domain Eukaryota; kingdom Fungi; phylum Ascomycota; class Sordariomycetes; order Ophiostomatales; family Ophiostomataceae; genus Fragosphaeria; species Fragosphaeria purpurea. Next base: position 4,828,277 of record PCDL01000021.1, read on the forward strand.
GACGGGCAGTGACCTTGGCGGCGGCAGCGGCGGCAGCGGCGGTGGTGCGCAGACAACGGACGGGCAACCAAAGAGCGGTGGTCAATCATGAAAAGCAAACACAAAAAGGAAAGGAAAAAGGAAATGGGTGGGGCGGCGGCGGGAAGAACATCGAATGTTACTGTGTTCATATTTTGTTTACAATACCGTTCTGTAGGGGCACACCGAAACCCGGAGACTCTTCTGCATGTATTATAACTACTCCGAAACCGAAACCACACATTGTAAAGTAAAAAAAAAAAGAAAAACGACACAATGTAAACCGCTGTATACTTGGTCATAATACAAATCAAGGAGTGCTGCTTGCCGCGCCCGCGGGCGCCTCCTGGTCCACCGCGTCGTCAACCGCTTCGTTGGATGCCCACCAGGACGCGTGCTGGAACAGCAATACTTCATCACCCCACGCCCACCACCCGGCCGTCAAGCTGCGCGCAAACACCTCAAGACCGACGAGCGGGCGACTCACCGCCTCTTCAACGTTTGTATTACTCGAGAGAAACGGCACCAGCAGCGGCCGCAGGTGCGGCTTGCGCGAGTGTCCGTCGGGCACGCCAACGATGACGCGGTGCGGTGGCAAGGGTAAACGTGGCACAGCCGTGACGGAGGTCGACGCCGGCCTGCGCTGCCCCAAGAGCACCCGCTCCCACGGTTTGCGCCAGGCCGCGTCCAGCGGCACCACCGGAACCCCGCCCGGCACCACCTCAGCTGTCGTGGTCTCCGGGCTTGTGTCCGTGCCCGCGCTCGTGCTCGTGCCCGTGCCCGGTCCCGCGGTTCCCGCCGTCACCTTCAGCCACGTCCAGGTTGCCACCCAGTCGACACCCCAAGCACGGAACAGTCCATACCGTGGGTCGGTCACGAGCGCCAAGCACGCCGGTTTGTTCGTCACCCACACGGCGACGAGCCCGCCGTCGGCCAGTTTTGCGCCGACGGGAATCTGCGACAGCAAGTCTCGCATGCCGGCCATGTCCCCGGCCGTGCTGTAGCCCGAGTCGGTGCCATTGACAGCTTGTCCCCGTTGCTCAGACAACTCCCGCAGCTTCCGCCGCCGCTGCCGCCGCCGCCGCTGCGCGGACCGGTTGGGCCACGGTGGGTCCATGACGACTAGGTCAAAGCACGGCGCTTCGGCGAGAAACTCCTCCCGGCAGGCATCGATGGTGCCAGCGAGGTAACGTGCCCCGGTCGGGACGTAGTACACGTCATTCGCATCTGCGTCCTTCTCGGGACCGGGCACCTCATGATGCGCCGCAGGCTGCACCACCTCGCTGTGCAAGTACCGCGGCAGGCACCACGGGCCGCGGAAGCCGCTCTCGTGCAGCTCGTGCAGTGCCGCTCCGACAGCGGCCTGCGTGGTCAGCTCGGCCAGCTGCGCTGCCGGGTCGGTCGAAGACAGCTGAAGCGTCGCATCCTCCGACCGGGGCACCGGCGGCGGCGGGTACGGCTCCGTTGGAGGAGGCGCCGCCGACAACAGATGCCGGCGCGGCGCTGTTAGTCTGCTAGGCACCACATCCGCGTCCGAATCGCGCCGAAGCGGTTCCTGTGCCTCCTCGATGGAGCGAGGTACGTCAATGACGACAACGGTGCGGCTCTCATTTTCGAACAGAATTGACGACGGCGACGGCGACGGCGACGACGTCGTTTGCAACATCCGGCTCAAACCTTAAAGGAGGGTCGTATAGGAGAGACACCAGTGGAACCGGGGGAGTTGCCGAGAGCGTCCTACCGGGGTTTCACGTGCCTTTCTTGTCCTCACACACCTTTTTGGGTGCAGTTCGGCAATTGTCGGCTCGGGTGCATGGACAACGTTTACCGGAGTTAAGCACAAGTAGTGTTCCGTCATCGCGGCGGCGCTCAAACGAGACGGGTTTTGGCGGGGGCACATGACTGAAAGAAGACCTGTGTCAAGATTAGTAATTTGGGTTTTGTGTTTCGCAGCTTTACAACTGCGTTGCTCTTTCCTTGTTTTTCGTTTTCTTGTTGTGATTTTTCCATGTTTCCTTCACTCCTTCCCTCTGTGATTCGTTCTTATGTGCGTGGTTGACCTTCGGCGTTCTTCTCCGTTTCGTCCCTGTATTCGGAGAATATGCGTGCATTCCACCTCGTCCATTATTTACAGTGGATTGGCCTCCGACGGAGACGCTAAAAAAAGTCGGAACCACCGCCCGACGGCGCCTGTATCCTGTGCACCCTCGGCTGTAGGGCGTTTCTCTAGGGGGGCTCGCCTAAACCCGGCTTTTTTCTTGGGTGCTTTTTGGGTTTTTTTTCCCTCTCTAATCGTCATTTCTCACCTCTCTTCTCTTCGCATTCTCGCGCCGACCCATTCCTCCTTCTCCTCCTCCTCCTCTCGGTTTCCTTTGCCCACATCGATTCCTCGACCTGATCTTTCTCTCCCTCCTGGGAATGTCATCGGCTCTCGCAAACCATGCGTCGTCGTCCGCCATCGCGCGCCCTTCCTCGTCCATGTCAGAGATTGCGCAGCGGCCGCGGCCGCGCGAGAGCACAACAACCGGCGATATTGTCGGCGGCAGCACAATAGCAATGGAGCCGGCCGCCGAGCGACCGTCTGGCTCGGAGATGGGTCCCCGGGCTGGTCTGCAGGCTGCACCGCCACAAGGCTTTGACGAAGAAGTACACGGGGAGTCGGCGGGCGGTCATGAAGAAGGCGGCCCCGGCGACGACGGCGGCGTCAACGCTCTGGCGGCGACGCTGACGCATGGTACGGTCGACAAGCAGAGCGTGTCGTATCTCTGGCGCTCCGGTGTCGCTGGCGGCGTTGCCGGTTCTGTGGTATGTGGTGTGGTAGCAGCTGGCTCGGTTGGCGGGAAAATGCGCAGCTCAGCACAAAGCTAACCTTTGTCCCCAGGCCAAGTCCGTCGTCGCGCCGCTCGACCGCGTCAAGATCCTCTTCCAGACGAGCAACCCGCAGTTCACCAAGTATTCGGGCTCGTGGGCCGGCGTCGCCCACGCCATGCGCGCCATTTACCGGCAAGAAGGCGCCCTGGGTCTCTACCGCGGCCACTCGGCCACGCTGCTGCGCATCTTCCCCTACGCCGCCGTCAAGTTTCTCGCCTACGAGCAGATCCGTTCCGTACTCATTTCGCACCACGAGCACGAGACCCCGCTACGGCGGTTGCTGAGCGGCGCGCTGGCCGGGGTCACCTCGGTTTTTGTGACCTACCCGCTCGAGGTGGTCCGCGTTCGCCTTGCCTTTGAGACGCGGCGCGACGTCCGCTCATCCCTGGCCGACATTTGCCGGCGCATCTACCACGAGCAACCTGTGGGGCAGGGGAATGGTGGTGGAGGCGGCGGTGGTGGGGCGGCAGCAACGGCAGCCACAAGAGCAACCGGCGCAGCAACAGCAGCCACAGCAGCCACAGCAGCAACGACACCGGCCGCCGTGCGGCTGCCCCAGTCGGGCCTCGCCAACTTCTACCGGGGCTTCTCGCCCACCATCCTCGGCATGCTGCCGTACGCGGGCATGTCGTTTTTGACGCACGACACGTGCGGCGACGTGCTGCGGCACCCGTTTCTCGCCAAATGGACGACGCTGCCCGCGCCGGCCAACGCGCCGCCCGGCAAGCCGCTGCCACTGCGGTCGTGGGCCGAGCTACTGGCCGGCGGCGTCGCCGGCCTCGTGTCGCAGACGGCGTCGTATCCGCTCGAGGTCGTCCGGCGGCGGATGCAGGTGGGCGGCGCCGTCGGCGACGGGCGCCGGCTGCGGATCGCCGAGACGGCGCGCCTGATCCTGCAAGAGCGCGGCGTGCGCGGGTTTTTTGTGGGCCTGACCATTGGGTACGCCAAGGTGGTGCCGATGGCGGCGGCGAGCTTCTACACGTACGAGCGATGCAAGCTGTTTCTTGGCATATAGAATTTTTTTATTTTTTATTTTTTTGCCTTTTGTTTTGCTCTTCCTGCGCATATCATCAATCCATTCACGGGTTTATCGGCGTTGGGCTCGGGAAACGGGACGGTTGTTTTAGCTTTGCGGCATTAGAATCATCACACTGGGTTTGTTCATGTTCTTTATGTTTTATATTTGTGTTGGACGGACGAGGATAGAGTCAGGCACAAACAGGTGCAACCTTAAGAGGCATGTAACCAATTCTATGACAGAAGGGACGTACACCATCACCACTTCATATGCGTGTAGAAGGTTGTTTAGACAAAGAAAAGAGAGACGACACGTTGTGTGCTGTTGTGTGCTCGAGGCACATAAGCCATGGCCTTAGGTACTTTTTCTAACCAAAGGCGAAAACTTCGGATGCTGCCGAGGGTTATCTTTTTATTTTATTTTTTTTTCTATTCTTTCTTTGCATAAGCCTAGTGAATCCACGTATACTGTTTCGCTATCATGAGAAGGGAAAAATGAAAAATTATAAACGGTATCAAAGAAAGAGGGAGTGAAATGAAAAGAATGTATATATAATAAAGGTGATGATCGGCAGGCAGTCAGTGTATGAAAAAAAACCAATGAATAGACAACTCGCGGCAATTTACGTTAGCACCTGTTTGCGTTCTTCAGTGCTGCTTTTCTGTTTCGACCCGCAAGGTCTACACGTCCGGCTCGCCCTTGTTGTCCAGGACCACGCCGGCTCCGGCCCCGTTCCCGTTGGAACCGACGTAGCCCCCGTGCGCACTGGCGTCCAAGCCGTGGCTGTCGACGTCCTCGCCCGCCAGCTCCTCGAGCGTCTTGCGCTTCGTTTCCGGGATCAGCAGCGTCGAGAAGCACCCGCACAGCATGAACAGCGCGTAGATCTCCAGCACGTGGTCCATCCACGGCGCCGAGACCTTGGGCGTCGCGCCGCGCGTCCGCAGCGGCGCGATGGCGCCCTGGCCGATGATGGAGCCGATCTTGCCCGCCGCCGCCGACAGACCATGCGACGTCGACCGGTAGCGCGTCGGGAAGCACTCGCCGGGCACGATGAACGTGGTCGTGTTGGGGCCAAAGTTGAAGAAGAACTGCGCGAGCACGTAGATGCCCAGCAGGGCGTTGGACGACATGTGGTTGTACCCGAAGCCCATGCCCACAAAGAGCACGGTCAGGATGAAGAAGCCGCCCAGTTGCAGCGGGCGGCGGCCGATGGTGTCGATGGTGGCGACGGCGAACCAGTAGCCGGGGACGGCGCCGGCCAGGACGATGATCAGGTTGCCGATGGCCGTGTTGTACAGGAACTCGTACGTCGACTTGGTGCCGCTGGTCGAGTAGCCGATGGTGCTCAGGATCAGCGCGTTGTTGAGGGACAGGCCATAGTAGGCAATGTCCAGGAAGCACCAGGAGAGCATGGTGCCGATCAACACCTTGGCGTGCTTGAGCTGCGAGTAGTGGCGGACAAAGTCGCCCCAGCTGGCCGTGCCGACGGTGAGGCGCTCGGCGCCGGCCTGCCGGGCGACGGCGCGGGCCACTTCGTTGTTGGCGTCGTCGGCGCCGCGGCCCTCGCCGTACTTGCCGCTGAGGTAGGTCTGGACGTCGTCGTCGGCCTTTTCGACGTCGCGGGCGACGTCGAACGTGTAGCGGGGCGTCTCGGGGATGGTCAGACGGTAGTAGAGCGCGATGCAGCCGGGCACGGCGCCGAAGCCGATGAGGGTGCGCCACATCTTGTCGACGGCGACGGCGCAGCCGCCCGTGCAGGTGGCCGCCGAGGCCGACGTGAGCAGGGACTGCTTGAAGCCGAGGGTGACAAAGAGCATCACAAAGGCGGCCGTGAGCTGGCCGAAGCCCTGCATGGCGAAGACGGCACCCATCATGGCACCGCGCCACTTTGTCGTCGCAAATCTGCCTGGTGAGCGGTTGCTTGAGGAACAAAAATACAAATACAAATACAAATAAAATGAGTGAGAAACAAATTGACCTACTCGGATGTAATGATCGACGACAGCGGGTAGTCGCCGCCGATGCCGATGCCCATGATGACGCGCCAGAAGATCACCACACCGATGACGCTCATGGCCGGCGAGCCGCTGCTGAGGGCCTGGGCCAGCGTGGCAAAGATGATGATGATGAGCTCCAACCCGTACATGCGTTTCCGGCCGAGCTGTAGTACCGTAGGCAAAAATGGTTAGCTCGCAGTGTAACCGAATAAATCCTCGGTTTTTTTTTTTTTTTGTTTTTTTTTTAAGAAAAACAGAAACGCACAAAATCAGCAAGGGTGCCAAAGGCAATCTGGCCGATGACCGTGCCGGCCGACGTGGCCAGCTTGATGGCAGTGTCCGAGTTCGAGGGCATGCTGCCCTTGCCCGGGTAGTAGACGATGCCGAGCATGGTGGTGAGCAGCGAGACGGCAAAGATGTCGTACGAGTCCGTGAAGAAGCCGACGCCGGCCACGGCAATGGCGCGCACGTGGTACCAGCCAAAGGGGGCCTTGTCGATCTCGGCGAGCGCGAGCCGACGGCGTTCGTTGGGGTCCTGGATGTGCACAAAATCGTTATGAAAGTTGTGGTAGGCGGCGTTGCCGCCGGAGGTTTTCTGGACGGCCGCGGCCGCCACGGGGGCCGGCATAGCAGAGTCGGCCATTGGCGAGAAGGGGGAGCTGATAAAATTGTTGAAAGAAGGAACTTATTGCGAGTACAGATTCTAAACTATATTGCAAAGGTGAAGAGATCAAAAAGATAAAACGGTTCTTGGAGAGAAGAAGAAAAAAAAACAAAAGAAAATAATAAAGAACGACAAGGGGTAATGGACGAAGACGAAGATGACCGGCGCGTTCTCTTATACGAAGGGTAAATGAATTTAAACACGCCATGAAGGCTTTTCGTCTGTCTGCCCTCCCCCCCTGGCTACACCCTTGTAACGTATAGCTTCCCTTTTTCTTCTAGCTTCTCACCCGTTGCAAACGTATAAGTTCAGCTACAACTACGGTGCAGCAATATTGCTAGGGAGTACGGAGGAGGTGGGAGGGGTGTCTATAAAATAAACAAGATCGAAAATAGGGGGCGTTCAAAAGAGGCTCGGTGAAAACTTTAGGCGGCCCAGAACAAGGTACATACGCATAGAGCACATGCAGAGAACCTCGCCAGAGACAAATATGCCGCACTTTCTTGTCAGAGAGCTGCAAAGTATGTACACCAAACAAAAGAGTATCAAAACTGCCCTGCACAAAACGCACGACAAGCCTCCCTGTCTTTCGGTTGCGGACCCGTCTTCCTCCCACATGTTTCTCCCGTGCTCCCGTTTCTAAGACAATAAAGTTTTATTTTCCCCGTTCTCGTCGACATGACTCCATCGACAGTCTTCACTCTTCTTCTCTCCGTATTTCGTATACGAGATTCTCTCGTGGCTCTCGTGACTTTTGATTGCCTTGTCGGTCAGCTCGTCCCGGCACGACCTAAACTCGGCCAGTCAGTGCTGGCGTTCTTCTGTATTTTTATCTCTACTTCCATAAAGACTTTGTATTCAGATGTTCTCTATTTCTTTTCACAAACCGGATGCAAGATTGCATCCGTCTTGGCCATGTCTTTTCGTCTATCATGTCTCTTTCGGGGTCTCGCCTCGTTTCTACGTACAACGTATGCGTTGACTTTTTGCGATCCCCCCATCACAATTATTATTTGTGCCTTGGCCAACGAAGTAATTCTTTCTGGAAACACAATCTAGGCCTTTCCATCAATCCTCACTCTCCAGGGTTCCATCCATCCCTCCTGAGGAACAAAAAATAAGAGTTTTCGTTCATGGAGCTTGGTGCGGGTACTGTGTCATGCTGGTATTCCCCGAATAACTCAAAAAACTCATTTTTTGCCAATGAGCCGCCTCAGGGACACGCCCCAAAACAGGCCACCGTTCGATGCGACTGTGTACACACATATTGACGGAGTATTCCTTCGGTTCCTTCTGAACTTACCTTATATCACGGCTTTCCTGCACCGGCGGTCTTCTCCGCCAATCAGCTTACAGCACTTATTTGCTTCATTTGGCACTCGCTAGCGAAGCACGGGCCACCCCACCGCGCCGGGTGGAGACCCGTAACCGTAGCCGCACCACCGGGCCAGGCACGTTGCCGCGATCTGGGCGCTGGTTCGCCAGATCATCGAGAACGTTTTCTCTCTATGGAGTAATGCCCCCTTTTTTTTCCAAACACCAAAAGAAGACCTCGGTCACCCAAACAGTGCCCGCTTATATCGGAGACAAAAGAAACTCGCGCAAGAAAAAGCCTGGCTCGTCTCGTCGGTGTTCTTTTCCAGGCTGGGAACCAAAAACTTCGTCCTCTTTTTAACATGACTCTCTCTCCCCCCGGCACTCCTGACCAACGACATTGTCGTATTGTTCCACGAGCTGCTCTCCCCGCGTCCTCACAGGCCCGGAGCCGTTTGTGAACGCCTCCAGTTCTTGGCACTACAAAAGGAACAGGACGTGGCCTCCTCTGGTCTGCGGCCGGCAGCGCCACTGTCATGATCTTCTCGTTTTATTTTTGTTGTTCGGTTTCTCGTCATGCTTGTTGTTCGTTCCCAATTCTGCCTCGTCAAAAAAATGCTATACGATGCCATCTTCTTGGAAAGCTTATCGCCATGCCTTTTCTTGGCCGTCTTGGCTGCAGTCATGATTCAATCTTGGCCTTTGCTTAGCCAGCTATCGATCCGGGTTTTCTTGTCTTTCGTCTAGCTGTTGACTGTGGATGCGCTTTACCATCCATCCCACGCGGCCCGCGCTTTCACTAGCATGCTTGTTTCCGAATATTGCCATCCTCCTTGCCTGGATTGTGATGTGATCGGTGACGGGCCCTTTCGTTCAGGCTGGGTCGAAGGCGAGAAAACCTCCTAGGACCACCCCCTCCATAAAGGATCACGAGACGTTGGAAGTACGATCCAAAGCGAAAGAGAGCAACGCGGGTTGCCGCGACTAGCCCTCGGTATTGCAATCTTGGACGCGGGCCACTTTTCCAAATGGCCTGTTGGTTTTTGTCTTATGTTGTTCTGTCAAGCTTCTTTGAATGTCTCCTTTCTCCTCCTTCACGCTTTCAGCTTCGATGTGAAGATGTGACGTGTCTTCCTTTTCGGTTTTATTTTATTTTATTTTATTTTTTGTTTTTGTGCGCATAACACTGACCAAGCAAAGGCATAGACGAGAGCACGAGGATGATTACAGGGTAACAATCAGTAATTCTAGAACCAGGTGCTCTGTTCCATCGCTCTGTCCAATGCACACCTGACGAGCAATATTCGGTTCCGAAGCTTCCTGGAGACTACCAAATTCAGCTAGTTATCGAACTTTTCCCTTGCCACTCATTCCGAAGCAATATATTGCACAACAATCTTTAATTCGGTGCGGTGATTATTCGTGGGACGACACACGCCCATAACGAAGCTGCCGACGGTCTGGAAGCTGGACACGGAGAAGGACGCCGGGAAGCTGTGAATCAACCCCGTCCGGTCAGTGCGGCTCTCAAACGAAAAGGTGAACTGACTGACTCCTTCGTATTCGTAGCCGTGATTTCTGTTGTTACGGCGATTGATGGCCGTTGCTGACCGTGAGCCTGTCGGTCGTCCTTTTTGTACCTTTTGTAATTGTACGTTGTTTATGTACCTTGTTGCTCTACAACAATGCCGTTTGTTGTCCTAGCTGCGCTGCTGTCTTCATACTTCGACAATCCGTTCTTCTTCGTCTTCGCTGTCCGTACCGTCGCCTTTGACTTCCGCAACGCGCGGCAGCTCCTCCTCCACCACCTCCTCCTCCCCCTCCGCTTCGTCCCGCATGAGCACCTGCACCAACCGGTCGACCGCCTCGCGCAGGTCCTCGTCCTCCACGCGCAGGTGCGTCTCCCGCAGCAGCGGGTACACTTGCACGGCACGCAGCCGGTCGCGCCCGGGCCGCGTCGTCGTCAGCAGCGTCAGCGTCTCGACGTGCGTCTGCAGGATGCGCGGGTCCGGGTCGCGCTGCTTGTCGGGCGGCAGCAGCTGCAGGTCCGGCAGCATGGCGAGCATGTCGTCCTCGTCGTAGGCCTCGTTGCCCGCGAGCGGCAGCAGCAGGTAGGGCAGCACGTGCAGGTCGTGGGCGTCGTCCAGCAGCAGCGGGTGGACGGGCACGTCAAAGGCCGCGTTCTTGAGCGTGCTGGCCACGCCCTGGCGGCGCACGGCGGACGGGTGGTCGGTGAAGACGTGGAGCTTGCTGAGCGGGTAGACACCGTCGTAGCCCTGGCGCTTGACGAGGTGCCGGCGCACGGCCGGGTGCTGGGCGAGATCGGAAAAAAGGTAGGCGAGGTAGTCGTAGTTGGCGTGCGGGTTGTAGGCGCCCGTGGCGCCGCGGACAAAGAGGTCGATGAGCTGGTTCAGGGCGCGCCCGTCCGAGTGCAGCGCCGCGGGCGGCGGCGCCGTTGTCTGCGTCCGCGCGAGGAGGGCGTCGGCAAACGACGGCCACTTGGCGAGGTTGGCCAGCAGCATGGCGAGAAGGTTTGCGTTGGGCTCGGCCGGATTCTGTAGGCCCGGGGAGGGGAGGAGAATAACGGCTTGTCAGTCATGACTGCTTTTTTTTTTGTTTTTTTTTACAAGAAACGGGACGACATACCGTCAACCGAGACAATAGCACATCTAGAAACGGGTCGTCTGTCGCGAGGTTTTCTAATACGTCTGGATCCGCAGACAAGTTGATGAGGATGGTGAGGGCATGTTCTGCGATTTTCTGCCTGACTGTCAGTAGGGGACGACAAGTCTCATAATCAACTCGTTTATCCAAACTCACAGGATGGTCGGCAACGAGTTTCTTGAGGTTCTTCACAGGTTCTAGCTTGTTGACTTTGAATATTGATGGCTGCTCGGTTGAATATGGTACCAAGTTCTCAGTGGCGAGCAGCCGAATTTGCGGATTCTCATGGCCAATGAAGCCAACAAGCTTTGGAGATAAATCAGTATAAAAACATTTAACTGGCATTTGCTTTTCATACTGAAAAAGAGATAGGGTGCATGAGATCGAGATAAAGCATGTGAGAGCTCATATGAAAGTCAACATGCCACACATACCTCTTCCAGCTCCGTTGGCATTTTTTCAATAATAAATAAAAGCAGTTACTTTTTTAGAAAATTTCAACGATATCACAATTAATTGTTGAAAAAATATAGAAGCCCGGTAATGGTCAGTGGGAGCTTTACTTGAGTTGCGGAATGACATTCAGAAGGCCATTTGGCTTATGAGTTCTAACAGCAGACTTTTTTGGTACTCAGCGGGGCAACTGACGGCCTGGCCTATTTAAGCTCGAACTGTGGCGGCTGTGGCGGGGCTTATCTTATCGGGCCACGATTGGGAAATTTTTATTTTTTTTAGTGTGCCCAGCAATTTTCTGGGCAGGCGCACATCAGCGACCGCCAGAAGGTCCAAAAGCACTGCAATTCAACGGCAAAATATAAGCGAAGGAAAACGACACAAAAAGCGTATAAGGAAAAATAAAACACGGTAATACGACTGGTTTGAAGAACAAAAACTTTTCGAAAATGCCGAAAGCGGTGTCACCGGCGGCCGTGCGCCAAGGACGCCGCCACAATCCACTCGACGAGGACCTTTTGGCGCGCGGTCTTTTGCGGCAAAAAGCGCCCAAGCGGAAGAGCAAAGGGGGCAAGGACGGTGACGAAAGCGAGGGGTACGTGGACGCACAGGCCTCCAAGCGCATCTTGCAACTGGGTCGCGAGCTCGAGGCGGAGGGCGACGACGACGGCGCAGGCGCGGGCCAAGCGGCACAGGTCGATGCCTTTGGCTTCGGGTCCCGGTTTGCCGACGAGGACGACGAGACACCGTTCGGCGATGACGACGACGGTGGCGAGTGGGCAGACGAGGACGACGACGGCATAGGTGCAGGCGCTGTGGGCGATGCGTCGGCCGACATCGACCCGGCGGACCTGGCGACGTTCGACAAGTTCCTCCCCAGCCACCAGAACGACGACCCAATATTGCGAGACCTGCAGTTGCACATGACGGACAAGAAACGAAGCAAGAGCAGAGCAGCAAAGGAAGACGAAGACCAGGAGGAGAGGGAGGAAGAAGGACCAACAAAAGCATCCGAGCAGACGGCCGGCGGCCGCAATCTGGCCGACATCATTCTGGCCAAGATTGCCGAACACGAGGCTGGTCAACAGCGACGAGGGACTCTGGCTGATGACCTGGGCGAGGGTTTCGTTCCCAAGAACGGCATGGACAACGACGTCGACGACGCCGACGGGGACGATCTGGACCTCAACCCCAAGGTCGTCGAGGTGTACACAAAGTGCGGCATCCTGCTGTCGCGGTGGACGGCCGGCAAGCTGCCCAAGCCGCTCAAGATCCTGCCGACGGTCCCGCAGTGGGAGACACTGCTCGAGCTCACCCGGCCGGAGTCGTGGACCCCCCACGCCTGCTACGAGATGACCAAGGTGTTCATCAGCGCGCGCGCCGAGATCGGCCGCCGGTTCTTGGAGATGGTCATCCTCGAGCGCGTGCGCGACGAGATCCACGAGACGAAGAAGCTCAACGTGCACCTGTTCGCGGCCCTAAAAAAGAGCCTGTTCCGCCCGGCCGCGTTCTTTAAGGGCTTCCTGTTCCCGCTCGTGCTGTCGGGCACGGCGACGCTGCGCGAGGCCCAGATCGTCAGCGCCGCGCTCGTGCGCACGTCCATCCCCGTGCTGCACGCGAGCGCCGCGCTCAAGGGCCTGTGCGACATCGCGGCGCAGGTCGCGCCCGACACCGAGGGCCAGTCGTCCATCAGCGTGTTCATCAAGGCGCTGCTCGACAAGCGCTACGCGCTGCCGTACCAGGTGGTCGACGCGCTGGTCATCCACTTTTTGCGCGGGCGCACCGCGGCGGCGGCGCTGCCCGTCGTCTGGCACCAGAGCCTGCTGCTGTTTGCGCAGCGGTACCACGACTCCATCACCGAAGACCAGCGCGAGGCGCTGCTGGACCTGCTGCTGTCGCAGGGGCACGCGGCCATTGCGCCCGAGATCCGCCGGGAGCTGCTGGCCGGCCGGGGCCGCGGCGTGCCCCTGGAGCCGCAAGGGCCCGATTTTGACGGGGACGACACGATGCTGCTCGATTCATAAACGAGGCATGATTTGGCTTGGGGAGGATGAGTTGGGCAATCGTTTTTGATTTCATGAAGGAAAGGGTTTCGGTGGCTATACAAATGTAACTTTTGCATCGGGAAAAGGAAAAATTTAGTTTACGAAAGGCATGAACTGGACAAGAATTTTTGAAGATTTTTGAAGCATGCTTAGACTGTGTTTACGGGTAGTTGTCTGCGTGGAACTGCTTGCCGTTCCTAATGGGCTTCAGTGGATGCTAGCTAATGCGTAGTATAATATAGCAGGCGACGCTCTTTGTGAAGAAAAGTGGATCAATATATTGTTATCGATAAGACCAACACCACAACTGCAGCGTTCTTTTCTACGTCCAGCGGCAAAGTGACTTCAACCTCACTTCCCACAACGATCTCTCCATACACACATCGACGCCGCGCGGACACGACGTTTACAAGTGAAGAAGCGATACTCGCTAGAAACCCAAATAACCGATCGTGCGACGTCCAGGCCCGCGGGCCGTCCCAGAAACCCTTCCCTTTTTCCTTCGTTCCCTTTCTCGTTTTCCAACAACCGCCTTCGGCTTACCTTCTTTCGCAACTCACAATGTCGGCCGGTGACATTGACCCGCTGCTCTTCTTGCGGCAGGCGATTGCCGCCGGCACGCCGGTCGTACCCACCGCCACCGATGCCGTCGGGGCGCCCGAGACGCCGCTGCCCCAGGCGCACTTTTTGCAGTTTCTCGGCCCCGGTGGGGACGATGCGGCGGCGGCCACGACCACCGCCCTGCCCGTCGACGCGCCGACACGGTTTTTGTCACACGACGCGCCCGTCGACCTGCGCTCCATCTACTTTGCCTGGCTCAACCGAGAGGTGGCCATCCCCGAATACAACGCCGCGGCCACGCGCCTCAACGACGCGCTCGCGGCCGCGGGCTCGGCGGCCACGGTGCACAAGTTTGCTTTTGTCGAGCGGCTTGACCTGATCACGTGGCTCGAGGGTGCCAGCGAGGAGAGCGAGTACATTCGATCGACGGCCGGCGACCGGGCCGGTGCGGCCGCCGGGGGCGCGGCTGGGGCCAAGGCCCCTGCGGGTGCGGCTGCGCCCTCAGCGCGGGCCGGCCGCGGCACCCTTCTCTTGGATCCGCGGCTGGCGGTGATCTACAGCGGCGAGCGGCGCATGGGCGACCACAATACGGTGCTTCGGGGAAGCAAGCCTACGGTGGGTGATTGTGTCTTCAATGCTCGGAGACTTTTTTTCTTTAAATTCTTTTTGGCCCTTTCACGCTTACTGACAGACCTAGGACTTCTCCCACGTGCGGAAACTGGCGGTGCCGTTCATGTCAAAGAAACACAATGCGACGACAACGGCCGGCGGCGTTGGTGCCGCGGACAAGAAGATGGCCTCCGCGCTTCCAGCCCCGCGTGCGGCCCTCCCGCTCAACCCCAAGGCGGGCGGCCCGCCGGCGCGGCGGCCCGACCCCATCATCCTGCTCTCGCCGTCGGCGTCGAGCCTGCTGCGCATGTCCAACATCAAAGCGTTCCTCGAGGGCGGCCGCTATGTGCCGGCGGACATAAGCACGACGTCGGCCACGATGCTGCACCTGACGCGCACGCTCAAGGACATCGACCCGGCGCGGCCGCTGCGGTTCATCTTGGTCGAGGGCCCCGAGCACTTCAAACCCGAGTACTGGGACCGCGTCGTGGCCGTCTTCACGACGGGCCAGGCGTGGCAGTTCAAGAGCTACAAGTGGAGCCACCCGGCGGAGCTGTTCAAGCACGTGCTGGGCGTGTACGTGGGCTGGCGCGGCGAGCCGCTGCCGCCGGGCGTGCGGGAATGGGGCCACCGCGTGCTGACGTGCCAGGTGGACAAGTGGACGGACCCGGCGGTTCCTGGCGCGGAGGCCCACCGGTGGCGGGACCGGGAGGTAGCGGAGACGATCTGGAAGGCGATCGAGCACAACATGCGGCAAAAGGGGTGGAAGCGGGACACGGGGGCGACGCTGGTGTGATATTGGTGGGGGGGGGGTTGAAGGAAGGAGGCAACCACAGGACAATGCGATTGGGAGTCTGGCATGCGCTTCTGACTTTGGGGCGGTTTTGGCAAGCTGTTTTGATTATTCTGGGTCCGTTGAAACGGGAATCTCTTTTGAAATGTCTGTTTTGGGAAATGGAGCAGATATGCAGCAGAAAAACGAAGAGTACTATAAAAGGTCAAGCACCATGTACGATACCGAATATTTTACAGCGAACAGGATGTGCATTCTGTAAACCCTGTAGGACAGGATAAGAAAATCTTCATATAAAAAGGGAGAAAATAAAGATATAGAACCAAAAAAGGGAAAACGAACTTACAACATATTGTCACGTGATCGCGCGTTGATGCCTAGATGGGGACTCGTTTGCGCGAACCGCGATCTTGCATTTTGCCCTTCCCCTTCCACATCATTGCTTCGCAGCGCCCGACCACGACCTCCTGCGTCGCGAGAACAGGGCCACCAGCTGCCTCGCCGTTCTTTTCAGGGATGTGGCTACTGGAGAATGTTGGCGGCGCGTTCCAAGGTGAGGACATACCCCAGAAAACGAGACTCGTCGCATGTCTTCTCGCTTTTTCTCACGATTGATATCCAGGTCGCCGGCTATGGCTGCGCCCGGGCAAGCGCTATCTCTTTGGCCGAACACGAGCAGAGCGTAAGTGTACAGACAACCATATAGCTGCAAGTTTGTGAATGTCGAGATGCTGACGTATTTTTCGGGTACCATGTTCCTACAGCCGGCCAACTCGTCATCACGGACAAGACCATCTCGAGGAAGCACTTGACGATCGAAGTCGGCCGCGTCACCGAAGGCGATGGCGTATGTTTTTCGAGGGTTTTTCCTGTGCTCTAGGGGAGATCTACAAACGAGCTGTGCTAACAGGAATGGCCTCAGCGAAACTGCAGCAGCCGGTCGGTCGTCACGATCGAGGACCTCAACACCAAAATCGGCACCGTCGTAAACGGCACGCAGATCCGCGGCCAAAAGTTTGTGCTGATTCAGGACAGCAACGAGGTTAAGATGGGGCGTCTGGAGGACGTTTTTCGGTCCGTACCGTGCTCTGATACATCTTTTTGCTCTGCGAAAATGAAACCCCCCATCCCGCAGGTCACAGGCAGGCTAACCCTCACCCGGCACCTCCTCCTTGTAGCATAACGTGGTTTTCTGTGGTGTTTAGTTTTTCCTTCACCAGCAAGGAGCTCCGCGCCGACCCTTGGACGCAGCTCCGCGACGACCTCGAGCAGCTCGACGTCAAGTATCTGGCCGACTACGACACGGCGCTGACGACCCACGCCGTCGCGAAGAAGCGCAACACCTCCAAGGGTCTGCAGGCCCTGATCAACGGCAAATACATTGTGACCGATGGCTTTATCGCGGCGATTGTGCAGGCAGCCAGGTCTGCTACGGCCACGGCCACGGCCACGGCAGGCGAGCCGAGCCCGCTCGAGCAGGATTTTGACGCCTGCTGGCCCGACGCGCTCGCGTACCTACCGCCCCGCGGCGACGAGCCCAGCGACCGGCCCGTCCGCACCTATGCGCCCGACGGACGCCGCAAGGCCATCTTCGACGGCTACACGTTTATTTTTTACGACGCCAAGCAGTACGAAAACCTCCTTCCGCCGATCACCAACGGCAAGGGCAAGGCCCTGCTGGGCACGGTCGTCCCGGGCGAGACGGAGGTGGACGATTTTGTGCGCTACGTCAAGGGCGTCGCCGGCGAGACGGGCCTGGGCGAGTTCGAAGACGGCAGCGTGGGCCAGGGCGTCGTGGTCGTGCGCTACTTGCCGGCCAAGGGCGACCACGTCGGCTGGTTCACGCGCTTCTCGACCGCCGTGTCCCTGCGGCTGGACC
Organism: Fragosphaeria purpurea; assembly: GCA_002778095.1. Lineage (NCBI taxonomy): Eukaryota > Fungi > Ascomycota > Sordariomycetes > Ophiostomatales > Ophiostomataceae > Fragosphaeria > Fragosphaeria purpurea. The sequence continues at coordinate 4,845,163 of PCDL01000021.1, forward strand.
ACCGCCTCATCGACCAGCGCGAGTTTCTCGACGCCATTCTCGCCGTGGAGCCGGGCATGCTGCGGCGACCCCTCGAGGAGGAGGAGGCGGTGGCCGTGGCAGCGGCGGCGGAGGCGGAGGCGGCGGCGGCGGCGCAACAGCCTGCCAGCGCGCCATCATTATCAAGGCCATTGCAGCCGCCGCCATCGGCAGCCATGGATGTAGACACAGCCCGAGATGCAGCTGCCACGCAGCCATCCGCTGCCGCTAGGCGCGCGCGGATGCGGCGCGGCGCGGCGAGCCGCTTCAAGGGATTTGACGCCGACCTGGATCTGGAAGACGAAAAGTCGGACATTTTTGGCGATGCGGCGCGCGGAGCAAGCGCGGACGCCTCGCAAGCCCGCCACGACGACGGCATGTTTGTGTCGCAAACGCCCGAGTCTAGCGCCGCAGCGGAAACGGCAACATCCGGTACCACTAAGAAGCGAGGACCCGCCGCAGTCGCCGGTGAGGAGGAGGACGACGACAATGTCATGGACGACATTGCGCCGACGGCCGCGGCCGTCAAGCGACGGCGCATCGAGGCGGGTGTCGAACCCGTTCCGGCCCGCGCGACGCCCGATCGTGGCCTGGGCGAAGATGAAGAAGAAGACGACGAGGACGAGGACGAAGACGATGCGGACGATGCGGGTAACAACAAGAAATTCAAAGGCAAAGCTGCCGGCCAGACAAAAGCCGGCAGCAAACGAGGCATCAAGGAGAACGACATTCTGGACCAGGCCCGCCGGAACCGCGAAGCCGCCGAGAAACGCGCGGCCGACGAGCGCGCGCAGCTGGCCGAGCTGCCGGACGACGGCGTCGATGCCGCGGACATTCGCCGGCTGACCCTGGTCGAGGAGGCGACCGTGCGGGCGCCTGCGGACACGACGCGCTCGCGCGCGCAGGACGTGGCTGACGGGCGGTGGGACCCGCGTTGGAACGGGCGGCGCAACTTCAAAAAGTTCCGCCGGCAAGGCGACACGGTGGGGCGGCCGGTGCAGCGCGTGATTGTGGAGCTGGTGCCGGCCAAGACGAAGGAGTACGGCCTCGGCGACGACTACTGGCTGGAGGGCGAAGAGCAGCCACCGCACAGCACGTCTTCCTGGCGCGACGAAACCCGCGACCGGCCACCGTCGGGTGCGGTCGAGCCGATGGCCGCCCCATCTAGGCGACGGGACCGGGGTGTGGGCGGCAACAACAACGACGACGACGATGACGACAGCCTTTTGGCCAACGACGGTGCCGTGGCGGGCGCTGGCCCACGAAGAACGAAAAGGCCTGGTGTGGCTGCTGCTGTGCCAGCCACGGCTTCGTCGGGCGGGCAGTGCAGTACGGGATTGCGCAAGAACAAGGATGACGGTGTGGGCGGCGGCGGCGAGGACGAATCTGGTGGTTTCGTCGACTTGCACGTCGTTCCGGACACGGAGCCCGAGGACGGGCTGGGGTCCGAACCGGAGGCGGACGCTGGTGCGTCGGTGCCGGAGCCGGCACCCGACCTGCCGCGGACACGCGCGGGTAAAGTGGCCTCTCGGAACGCCGCCGCCGCCGCCGCCGTCGCCGCACGGCAGAGCCAGACGCTGCAGCAGCCGGGGACGCAGTCGTCGACCAACCGGTCGTCATCGCAAACGGTGGCCGCCAGCACGACCTCAACGCGAGAGAAAAAGCGGACGGCGGCGCCGCCAGGGCCGGCCGCCAGCCGCGCGTCCCCAGCCAAGCGGCCGCGGCGAGGCGCTGCCGGCGCTGGGTCTGCTTCGTCGGGCTTTGGCGGCAGCAACGCCTTGCGCATCCGGGATAGCGACGATGACGATGATGACGACGATGACGACGACGGGCTGCGCTTCAAGTTTCGGAGTAGGCGAAAGTAAGAGCGTGGTTTTTTTTTTACGGTGATCGAAATGGAAAGGCGATAAAAAGATCCACGTCGCACAGAGACGGGATACGAACAAAACTTGCTTTCCAACATAAGGGCATCGGCGTCTATTTGTCTGGGGGTATATATCGTCTAAGGATGACTGGCTTTCTATGTATACACAATCGTACAAAGCAAAAACAAGAGCACGCGTTGCAGCCACACGCATCTCGCTGGTTTTCTCTCCGTTCTCTAACCCGATCTCTTCCGTCATACTTGCTCCCCCCCCCTTCACCTCCTTGTCTCCTCCCCCGGCTCCGGCACCAGGATCCCGATCCGGCAAGGTGCCAGCATGTTGTCGTAGTTGACCCACGAGTGGTACTCTTGGAAGAGCTGTGTGCCGTCCCGCCCGGCGCACCGCCGCAGCTCGCCCGCACCGCCCGGATGGAACGGCAGGTACGGCGTGATGTTGTACACCATCCCGCCCAGCGCCGTCCAGGCGTCCTGCCCGCGGCGTCCGTTCATCGCTTTCAGCAGCTTCGGGGGCACCCGGATCAGGGGCGGCACGTCCAGGGGCAGGTTGCGCAAGTTCGCGTGCGGATCGGCGGCGAGGCGTGCCCAGTCGAGCGGGCTGTGTCCCGGCTCGAGGATGACCTTGCCGCGGGCTTTGGTGGCGGGCTTCGTCGCGGTCGCTGCGGGAGCGAGACCGCCGCCGGCCCGCGCCGTCGGAGGCACGGCCAGTGCCGCGGTCGGCGGGCCTCGGTTGGGCACGGGAGGGGCCAACGACGAGGACGGGAAGGAGGACGAGGACAAGGACGAAGAAGGGGCCGGCGGCGGCTGCAACGATGACCGTGGCAGCGGTGGTGGAGCCATGATACCCGGACGGGATGTGGTCGTCGTAGAAGACGTCGTAGAAGACGCCGCGGGCGCCAACATGCGCGACGGGTCGGCGGACGAGGAGGCGCGCTGCGCGGAAAACGGCGCGGGAAACGTGGGTCGAGCGGCGGCGGAGGAGGAGGAAGAGGAGGAGGAGGCAGCGGCGGTTGGCCGTCTTGGTTTGTCTGCTGCTGCGTCGTCGTCTGCAGGTGCTGACAGGGAAAACAGGGGTACAGAAGTATCGTTGTTGTGTGCGGCCGTGGCCGGCACCGCTTTGGGGGTCGTAGGGTCGTCGTTGTCGTCGTCTTGGCTCTCGCGATCCTCGTTGGGTCTGTCGCTTCGGCGGAGCAGCGGCGGCGGGGGCATCGCCGCCCGGTCGCGGTCACGGTCCATCTGCGACACCGGCTCCGTCTTCGCCTTGCCGTCGTCGCCGCCCTCACCACCGCCGTCGCCGGACCTGATCTCCGACGACGGCGACAACGACGATGACGATGCCGGCCGCCACGACAGCAGCAGCGGCCGCGCCAGATCAAGACATGCCTGCGGATAGATGCAAAAGTAAACAAGAGACGCAACGATCAACGATAACCCGATCATGCCCATGTTGGGAGTAGAATAAGGGGGCGCGTCGAGGCTGTTCAGGACGTTGTCACCAATGCGTGTGAAAAGCGCGCTCAAAACGGGAAACATAACTTTTAGTATGGGAGTGCGCTAAAAGTATGGGAGTGCCCCGGTAAAACCAGGCCAAAGGCCCCAGGGGCGTAATTACGTTGCATTTGTCACCCCGCGGCAGCTGGGCTAGGCATGTGGTTCACTAGGTCCAGCTGCTCGCCCCGTGCCAGCTGCTGGCACTTGCTCACCAAATGGTCGGCCCCACTTTATCAATAGAAAGAGCCAATTATATGTCGTCAAACTATGTTAACCCATATGCTTAGTTTCCTACGACGGCGCCAGGCAAACTGCCCTATCGCAGCAAAAATTATCTCCCATGGTCTGACCTCACCCGCGACACTTCCGGCTGACGATCCTCCTCCGCGTCTCCTCCCGCTGCTGCTCTTTCAGCTTCGTCGGACCTGCCAATTGGCTTACGGAGGTTCACATTTTGCTTTTTGAGCAAACAATGAGCCGTCGCGCCGGCGGTGAAGCAGTTTCAACATGCGGGCGCCGGGACGGCTTTCTCTGCGCCGGAGCCTCGGCGGTGGCGGCGGCGGCGGCTGCGGCGGCACTGCTGCTTTTCTGAGCTATGACGGCCAATTGCGGCAGTGTGCGTTTATTGGGTGTTATTCGTCTTTGGTCGCGTGTCCAAGTCCACGGCGGTACGCGCAATTCGCACGGCGGCCATCCGAGGCCGGGGACGCCCATTTGTGCCGGCCGTCGATGGCGGCAACGAAACGGCCTCTCTTGACGACCACCACTCCGCCACGCTACATCTCTTCGACCACCAGACGTTCTAGCCGCAGCGCAGACAGCTCAAACAGTGTGGGCGCAAGCGACGCGACGGCCGTGGACGAGCACGGCGGCCTGGCGAAACGCTACTTTCTGTCCAACGGCATCCTCGAGCACCTGGCGAAGCTCGGCCAGCCCTCCCACTCCTCTTCCTCCTCTTCCGACTCCCCGCAGACTTCGTCGAATGCGGCCATGCCGAACGCTGCCGGCGCCGCCACTCTCCCTCCACACCGTCGGCGCCAAGCAGCTCGCCGGCTGGCCCAAGAACAAGCCTCCTCGTCGGCCGCCGCCGCCGCCGCCGCTACGGCGGGCTCGGGGGACGCCTCGGATTTGCCGACCAACGCGTCGGCCATCTTGACCGACGTGGCCGCGCGGCAGCCCGCGTCCGCGTCCGCCGTGCGCCGCATGCTGCCCTCGCTGCTGTCGCTCGCCAAGCCGCGCCTGACCGTGCTCGTCGTGCTCACGGCCATGGCGCCCTACGCGCTGTACCCGGTGCCCGCGTTCCTCGCGCCTGAGCTTCTGGCCGGGGCGGGCGCGACGGCCGCGTCGGCCGTCGCGCCCGCCGCCCCCTCGCTGTCGCCGGTGACGCTGCTCTTTCTGACGACGGGCACGGCGCTGTGCTCGGCCGCGGCCAACGCGCTCAACATGCTGTACGAGCAGGACACGGACGCGCGCATGTCGCGCACGCGCAACCGCCCGCTCGTGCGGCAGCTCCTGAGCCGGCGCGCGGCGCTGGTGTTTGCCGCCGTGTGCGCGCTCGCGGGCATCGCGGCGCTGCACCTGGGCGTCAACCCGACGGTGGCGTGGCTGGGCGGCGCCAACATTGCGCTGTACGCGGGCGTGTACACGCCGCTGAAGCGCGTGTCCGTGCTCAACACGTGGGTGGGCGCCCTCGTGGGCGGGATCCCGCCGCTGATGGGCTGGGCGGCGGCCGCCGGCGAGGCGGCCACGGGCGACGCCGCGCAGAGCGGCCTCGGCAGCGACTTCCGCGCGCTGCTGCTCGCGCCCGACGGCACGAGCGCGGGCGGGTGGCTGCTGGCCGCACTGATGTTTGCGTGGCAGTTCCCGCACTTCATGGCGCTGTCGTGGGGCGTGCGGCAGGAGTACCAGCGCGCGGGCCTGCGGATGCTGTGCTGGGTGAATCCGGCGCGCAACGCGCGCGTCGCGCTGCGCTACAGCCTGGCGCTGCTGCCGATCTGCGTGGGCCTGTGCGCGGTCGGCGTGACGTCGTGGAGCTTCGCGGCGACGAGCCTGCCGCTGAACCTGTGGATGGTGCGGGAAGCGGTGCGGTTCCAGCGGTACGGGGGCCACCAGGGATCGGCGCGGGGCCTCTTCTGGGCGAGCGTGTGGCACGTGCCGGCGGTGATGGTGCTGGCGCTGCTGCAGAAGAAGGGCATGTGGACGCGGGTGTGGCGCAGCGTGATGGGCGCGCCAGACCTGGACGACGAGGATGACGACGAAGACTACGACGACGGGTACGACGACGGCGAAGACGACGACAATCGCGCGTGGGAGGCGGCCCAGAATAAGCAGGCTGCTACTCTGCCGGCGGCCGTATCCGCGTCCGGCGCCTCGTCGCGCAAGTGAGACGGCTCCTGCGGGAGAGACTGTACAATACCGGGCAAGGGAAAAAGGAATGGGAACAAAAAAAGAACGTTACGAGCCTAGATCTTACCTCACTTTTGGTGTTCCGGATTTGCTGTTTGTATTCTTCTGTTTTTCTACAGTATCGATCTACATATCAAATGGATATGGTTGAACATATGTGATCAAGCAATGGTATCTATTTTCTGGATGCTGCAACAAAAAAACAATTTTCACGTACAAGTCGCTGCTGTTTTTAGCAAACCGAAAAAAAGAAAGACAAAAGAAACTAGCGTTTGCAACCGATAGTAGACAATATCCAGCATGCTTCAAGCCCGGGCACAATAGTAATACCCGCCGCCGCGTGTGTATAAAAAAAAAGAAGGCAAGTCTCCCAAAATAGAAACACAAAATCCAAAAGACAAGACGAAAGATTAACGCCTTTACCCGTTTCTCCTAGACGCCGGTGCCTTAGCCGCCCAAACTGCTCAAAATAAGACCAGCGAGAAAAAAGATGATCGAAATCCAGTGAGAGCCGCCCTCCTGGCAACAAAGATGCAAAATCATAAACAGGAAATACAGGAAATACAGGAAAGACAGACAGAACGAACGAATGATACAACGAAGAAAAGGAACGTAATACATAGTATCCGGTGAAAAATAATGCTCAGAAGACAAGAAAACATCATAGCGAGTGAAAGGCTTCCGTTCTCTACTGCAGAGACCCGCGGGACGCACCGCGGTTCACAAGCGCGTCGATGCCCATGTCGGCCGCCGTCATGCGTTGTTGGTTCTGGCGGTGCTGTTGCTGCTGCTGCTGCTGTTGGTGCTGCTGCTGCTGCTGGCTGCTCAGGTACGGACTGGCCATGGCCACCGACGCATGCGGGTGGCCGCCCACCTCCATCGACCGCAGCGACTGCGAGAAGCCCGCCGTCGTCGCGTAGTAGTCGGCGTACACGGGCGAGCCGATCTCTTGGCCGCCGACGGGGCTGGCGCCGGGCCCGGCCAGTTGCAGATGGTGCGGCTGTTGTTGTTGATACTGCTGCTGCTGCTGCTGGTGATGATGGCGCGGGCCCTGGTGGTGATGGTGGTGGGGGTGTGGCATGGTCGGCGGCAGCAGCGGCGGCGGCGGCGGCAGCGGGGGACCGCCCAGGCTGCCGGCGTGCTGCAGGTGGTGCGCCTGCAGCGACACCGCGGTGCTGCCGTTGCTGCTGCTGCTGTTGTTGCTGCTGCTGCCGCCGGACACAGAGCGGTTGCCGCGGCCGTGGTGGCCGCTGCCGCCGTGGTGACCACCACCACCACCACCACTGTGACCACCGTGGCCGCCGCCGTCGAGAAGGCTGCCGCCCGGCGAGCTGGCGACGCCCTCGAGGTCGTCGCCGGGGCTCAGGTGGCCGCTACCGTCGTCGTCGTGGTACGCCACGGCGTAGGCGGCCTCGACGCGCTCGCGGCGGCTGGCGGCGCGGGAGACGCCCTGCAGGTTTTTGAGGCCGAGTTCCATGCACTGTAGGTGGAGTGTAAGCAGGAGGACGTGGGTGGCGAAGAGAAAAGGAGAAAAAAGGGGAGAACAAAAGGAGAAAAAAAAGAAAGGTAGTTACCTTCTGCTCGACGATTGCCCACTTCTCCCCTGTCCGCTGGGCCAGCGGCTGCCACATCTCGCGCCGCATGTTGATGTACTCGCGCGCAATGTGCTCCAACTTGCGCGTGTCAAAGTCGTCGGCGTTGCGGCGCTCCATCAGGCGCTCGTGCCGCTTGCGGCAGGCGTTGGGCGTCTTGCCCGGGAACTGCGTCTGGATCGTGGACCAGTTCTCGCCACGCGCCCGCGCCCGCAGCAGGGCGTCGTCGTCCTGGGGGCTCCACGCCCCCGACGACGTGCGCGGGTGCTGCACGGAGAAGCTGCTGCGTGTGCCACTGGTGGTGTTGGTGGTGCCGGCGGTGGTGCCGCCCGTGGTGTTGGTGGTGGTGCTGCTGCTGCCAGCGGCTGCGCCACGAACGGCGTGTGCGCCGTTGCTTCGGCGGCGGCTGCTGCTGCTGACGCTGCTGGCAACAAGCTCAATGGCAGGTCCAGACCCGGGGCCGGACGCGGGCCCGGGTCCTGCTCCAGCCGTGGCTACGACAGTCGTGGCACCGGACATGGTGAGGGGAGGGCCGACGGCAAAAGGGTCTTGGTAGACGGCCTGGCCGGCCATGGTCAGTACACCCGTGGGACCGGCACTCAGGGGGCCCGGTGAGGGAACGTCTTCCGGGATCTGGTCGTAGTAGCCATTGCCCGACAGGGAGGTGACCCGGCCGTGGTGGTAGTAAGGCAAGCCGTGTGGCGGGTTGGCAAGGGATGCGTACTGTGAGCTGCCGCTGGGAGTGCGGCTGAGTCTGGGCATGGTCGTAGTTGGAGGGCGCCACAAGAAAAAGCAAAGAAAAAAGCAAGGAAAAAAGCAAAGAAAAAGAAAATTTGAAGAGTGGACGTGATAACACAAGAAGAAAAAAAAACCTAGCAAAAACTCAACAGAAACGAGAAACCGATTTATATGCTGGTGTATGCTCTTTTATGCGCCGTCCATGAAGATTCCGAAACCATGCTAGAGACAAAGGGAAAAGAAAGGTACTCAAGAGAAGGAATGCCAAAATTAAACGCAAGGAAGAATGGCGATTATGATTAGGTGCAAGTGCGATGAGAACAATCCGCAAAGAATGGATGCCAACCGAATGATATGAGAGGAGAAAGGAACAAAAATGAAAATAAGATAGAAACGAGGGCAAAGAGAAAAGAAGAAAGACGAGAGACGGGAAACGGTTCGTATCAAACGAAAGACGAGATAAAACGTAAGGAAACCGAGAGAGGTAGGCTGACGATAGGAAACAAGAAGTAAAAGACCCCCAAAAAAGAGAGAAAGAGAAAGAAGACAAGGAAAGAAAAAAGAAAAAGAAAAAAGAAAAAAAGAAAAAAAAAACCGGAATGATGATAATTGCTATTGACTTGCTTCAAGAAAAAAAGAAAGAAAAGAAAGGAACAAAACGACAGACTTGACAGCTGGAGGAAAAACGGTTCTTTATAAAGAAAGTGTAACGAGTGGATGAGACGAGGATAAGATGAATGTCTCCAAAAATCTATATATATAAAGATGGGCGTTTAACGCAGCCGCTCGATGGCACACGCGATACGCAGAACAGAAAAAGAGGGGGGAACAAAAGAAAGAGAAGGTAGGACAGAAACCGCCGAGATGGTTGAAAGGACAAAGCAAAGAATAGACAAGAAAACGAGAGAGAAAAGAAAGAAAGACGACGATGTTCAAGGAGGCTGAGTTAAGCGACGAAAAGATGCAACCACTACCATACACGCAGAGACAGAGAGACAGACAGGAACGTGAGTAGGAGAAATCGAATGACGTCTGTCCGTGTGTGGAGAGACAGAGGGCGTATCGACGAGGATGATAGAAGTGTTGGTGGATACTCGACAAACAAGGAGATTGTGTGTGTGTGCATGCACGATGATTGCAGCATGCAAGCTTTCAGGTAGGATGGATGATCTGAAACGAGGAGGGCACAACAACAGAAAGGAAGGCAAGCTCGACTCATGAAACAGAGCTTGTGTATCCAAACGAGCGTATCGACGACCGACGGGCCTCTGATATTGGCTGGCCGGGTCCGTCAAGGGGAACCCGGGAAGGAAGAGGAGGAGGTGGAGGAAGGGTTGGGGGCGTTGGCGTCTCTTGTTGACGACCTCCGCTCTTCTCAAACATCCACAATGGGGATGTTTCGTCTGTAATTTTTCTTTGGGCGGCTAGGGCTGGTTTGAGATGGTGTCTCTTGTCAGATGGCTGGGGGGGGATGAAGATGGTAATGAATGTACAGCGTTAAGAGAAAAGGAAAAGGGGAAGACGATAAGGGGAAAACAAGAAGGAAAGGAAGAGACACGAGAACAGTTAAAATCGGGCGGCTAACTGTTTATGTATGGAAGATGATGATATGGATGGGATTGTGTTCAAGGAGGGAAGATAGATGTAAGAAAAAAAAAAGAAAAAAAGAAAGTGTCAAATCTACGAGACACGCTCACACGTCGAGGGCCATCGGAGCATGGCTGGCCGTACAAGGACATACGGATGCACAGACCTGTTTGGGGAAAACATAATGACGAACAAGGCCGGACGAAGAACAGGGAGGTTGACGTCTGGCGAAAGAAACCAAGGTTGGAATATTGGCATCTACACGATTGTCCCAGAGACGAAAAACATAAAAATAACCATGCTCAACCCATGAAGCAACGACCCTTGAGCCGATGGGCGGTAGTAGTTTAGGAGTTTCAAAGCGTGTAAGTCGTTTGGTAGTATGCTTGGGGGCGGGAGAGCGGGAAGAAAGTCGGGAAATAGATGTCAAAAATAGGATGAAGGTAGGGGGAGAAGTTAAAAAAAAAATAAGATAAAATAAAGTCAAGACACGGCACAGACAGCCTCATAGGACGGAGCGGCAGACGGCAAGACGACAAGACGACTGGCTGCGTATACGCCCGCGCGCGCCAATTTAGATTAAGAAGACAGAAAACGATGGGTGAGAAGAAGAAGAGAAAGAAAATTCAGAAAGTGTAACATGTATTACGTCGTGCGGATGTCGTGTGCGTCCACTGGCCAGGGACACGTACGTCGAACAAAGTACCATTGTATTCTCAGCAAAAGAAGGCTATAGAGAGTAGAGAAAACAAGAGAATAAAGAGAGGAAAAGAAAAAGAAGGGGGGATGAGAGCCAAGAATGCATATCCAAAGATGTCCAAGAATAGCACGCTCGTGGGTTTGCCTGTTCCTTTCCTTTCTACATAAACATTGGAGCCGGCGGCTGGTAAAACAAAATGCGTACCTGGAGGAGGTAGGGGGTAGGGGGGAGCGTGCAAGAAGAAAATCAAAAGAGGATAAAAAAATAAAAAGAGACGCAAAAAGGGCACAGTCTGCACAAGCCTGTCGAGATAGACGCCTGTCCTCCGCAGGGTGGGAATCTTATGAAACAAACGTGGGCCGAGACTAAAAAAAAAAGGGTTGGTCCATTCCGTCCATAAGACAGCGGTTATGTTGTGAGTAATAAATAGAAAAGGAGGAAAATAAAGAAGAAAAAGAAAAAAAAGAAACGAAGTCCGCAGTGCAAAATAAACGAGACAAGAACATCAAAAATACAGTGTGCCCTGAAAGACATCAAAAAAAAATAAATACAGACAAGCGAGAGGAGAACGGCAGACAAGCGCGCGGTTTGATGGAGTCGAACAACGAGAAAAAGAAAAATAAAGAGACGAAAAGAAGAAAACATCAAAACAAAACAAAAAGCCAATTTGCTTAATTCGGCAACCGCGTCGTCTCATTCGTCGACACGCTGTAAGTCGGTAATGTGGGTAAAATTGCTCGGTCTATGTGGGCTAATTTACCCCCTTTTGGCTAAGCTGTCGTTTTATTTGCCCGCTTTTCTTTTTTTTCTATTTATGGACGTACCGAATCACGTGTAAGACAGGGGATTGGTTCGCCGTCCAATGAGCGGGTCTTTTGTCCAGGAACGAACCATGGGACGAAGCGTCCAAGCAAAATAGGAGCAAAATAGACGCCCGCGATCTCGGCGTCTCGCCGTTCGACGAGGCGCTCGTGCTTTGGGGGTGAACGGACCAGTGGACTGCGCCCCTTCTCGGCTTTTGCTGTGGTTCTTCTTTTCCTTCTTTTTTTTGCTTTCCTTTTGTTTATTTCCCTTGACCCAGTCTCAGCATTCGTTCTCATCCAATGCGTTTGTCCTGCGTCATTTGTTTCAATGATTCAATGATCCAATGATCCCACTCGCTGGTCATTTTCCAGCCTTGTCGTTTTTTGTCGATCATTCCTTTGTTTCAGAGTATTGAGGTGGCTGTCTCTTCTGAAGAGGGCAGATCAAAACAAGCTAACATTGTTCACAGAGAAACGCCGAGGGTGCGCGGCGAACGACAAACCGTTCGGTCCCTCTCTTGTGGACAGCTTTTTCGGCTGCCACGTGCCAACCCTGTGTACGGGACCCGGCTGCCTTGCGGTTTCTGAAGAATCGGCCGTATGTCGTTGCCAAGTGGTCTGCCATATCGTGCCAGATTTGGTTGTGGTGACTTTGTGGTGACTTCGCGATCCCACGATAGGCCGCCATGCTGCGCAAGGCCGCTCTCTCTGGCTTCTTTCTATCAGGGGCCCCGTGTGGCCAGCGGCCCAATCGGCCCGCCAGATCGAACGCCATGAGTACGACAAAGCACGACAAGGCCCAAAAAGATTGGGAGAAGCTGGGGCCACTTGCAAATCCAGGAAGCCGGTACGGTTTGAAATATCGTCCAGCCTCGAACCTAAACGGCCCAGACCGGTCTCTTCCAAGGCCACATGGACGTCAACGCCGGGCCCTTCCTTGTGCGGCCTGGGTTGTGCTTTCTTAGGCCGGGAGAAGCAACGGAAGCGTGCTCCGGTTGCTGCAGCCAATGGTACGGAACGGTAAGCCGGCCGGCGAGTTCGTTTTTTACGACGTACAGTGATGTGGACGGGCGGGCAGCCGCATCATCACAAACGATCGTCCCGCGCATGCAGGGCCCCAATTACGTCTTCCGGCGCACGGGCAGATTCGATGTGCATTTTTGCGCCTGGTGCTTGTCTTTGTATATATCGTGCATGGAAGGCGAATGTGGCTTGCTTCTCCTTACGGTAGGTGGACGACAAAGTGTCCCGTCCTTGTTCTGACCCTCTTTTTGTCACCGTTTTGCTCCGGCAACGACAACGAACGAGCCCTGTCCGTTCTGCGCATCCCCACTGCATGTCCGGCTCGGGTTCTGTTCTGTTGACCTCTTTGTGGTAGCCTGAACTCAGTGCTTTTGTCTTCTCTCTGTCCCGTCTTTCGCGTCTGTCTTCTGTTCCTCCTTTCGTCGAAGCGAAAGCGACGGACCGTCGTAAACAGACATGCAACGGTACAAGGCAAGATGAAACGGAGGAAGAAAAGAAAAGAGGCAGGGTAGTAAAACATCGCTTACGGTGAGAGGACAAACAGGCACATTGCTGCCAATGATTTGTTTATGGTTCTGCTTGTGTTCTCATGGGCATAGCTGGGTGTTGCTGGGTTTGATATTCGTCTTATCTCCCTGATTTGTATGTTCGTTGATTCTGGAAAATCGAAGCCAAATAGTTCTCTTTACAAGCAAACAAGCAGCATTCTCTTTAAAAGCCCCTGAGCGTATGTTCTTGATCACGTCTTCCATATAACAAGGCCATCTCGCTGGGTCACCCTCCTTCTTCCCTTCTCTACCATTTTTCTTTTTTCAACCCCTTAATCTTTTTTATTTTCACGGCATCTCTCTGTCCTTGCGCACCGTCTGGCCAATGGGGCCTTTTCTTCGGCTACGGTCTTATTTTCTGCTTCTGTTGTCCCTATTTTTCTTTACAGGCTAAATAGCCAAGATCGATCTCGGTCTTCAAAAGTAGGCCCGTCGTGATATTCCGTCTTCCCTCGTCCGTTATCAGGACAACAAACGGTCAGTTTGTTCGACCCGTTTTTTTTTTCACCTCTGGTCGTCTCTGCTTGGTACGTCGTGCTCCCCTCTCGCCATATTGGTCGACGATCTGCATCCGCCACGGCATGCTGTGCCGCAATCCCGCCCTCGTTTCTGCAAGCCCACACACACCCCCATGTGGCTTTTCTCGTTGTAACCTCAAGGTAAAGAAAAAGGTAGCAAGCCGCTGCCGTTGACGTACGGGCGTTCTCGTCGTCGTCCACAACATGGGAATACCCCGGATTCGATCGCCAACTCTTTTTCTTCTTCTTCTTCCTTGCTTTTCTTATTTCCCCATCTTCCCACTTTTTACCTCCGGACTCCTCTTTTTTTGCTTCTCGGCGCTTGTTCGCCCCCCCTCTGTGGCCCCATTGCAACGTCAAGGCCAGACACGACTTCGGGAGTTCACCGTTTTGAGCAAAGCTCCCTGCCAGAAGCCCGCAACGCGACCTTGTCATACGTGGAAATTCTCGAGTGATCCACGGCGGAGCGGCCTTATGTCCCCGACTATCTCGCCGCGCCACCGCAACCGGTAGACAGGCCGGAGTTGTGGAGAAGAAGGGAAAGACAGAAGACTTTTGAAAAAAAAAGAGGAAGAAAAAAAAATCAAACACAAAAGAAAGGCATTTTTGGCGGTGCTCCGTAAAAGCTAGGGCTACGCCGTTCTTCTGCGTGCAATTTATCCTTTCAACGTCCCGCTGCTCTCTCGCTTGCCCGTAGGGTAATACAACGTACATCACTGATACGAGCTCCCTGGCCCCTGCCCATCGCCCGTCCTCTGGCCCGCGGCGATCTCCTTTTCTCGAAAGAGAACTGCAGGCCGACATACATGGACGTTTCTCCCCTACTATCGTAGGTACCGAGATATGCAAGACGCATACCTCACACAATCAAAAGATCTGCACCCCGCCCGTGTGGACCACGGTGTTAGGTAGAGCTTCTGGATGAGAAGAGGAGAAGAAAAAGAAGAAGAGAAGAAAAGACGGGATCCCCTCCTAGCAGAAACCAAGCAACCAGGAAGAGCTGAGTTGGGACAGCTCTTCGTTGGAACATAGCGGGACAAGTAATACGACGCCGGGCGCCACACTGCATGTTCCCCTGTGTTGCAGTCGGTGCTTCCACGGATGTTTACAACCATTCTCTTGGCCTCGACTGATGATGACAAGCTTTTCTCTCTCTGTGTGTGTCTGTGCTCCATACTCGGTATGTCACCAAGTGAGGGCCTTCAATAAAGAGAAAGAAAGAGAAAAGAAAGAAAAAAAGAGAATAAAAAATAGAATAAAAAAAGAATAAGATTTAAATATGTAAAATATATAAAACAGAATAAAATAAAATAGAGACAGAAATAAAAAGATCAATGCAAAATAGATACAAAAACTACAGAGAAACGTGGAAAGAAAACGGTCGGCCCGCCGTGGTGCAGACCCAACCCGTCCCCCTTTTTTTTCGGTTCTTTGTGCTTGATATATCGTTGACAGCTCATCTAATATATCTAATATAAACGGCGGAACCAGTGCACAAGCAGCGTTCACCCGGGACACGACGTCGATTATAGCCCTCCCGAGCCACGTTTAAAGAAGCTTTTCGGAGGGAAGAATAAACGGGTGAAGGCAGGGAAAAAAAAAGAAAAAGAAAAAAAAGGGGAAAAGAAAAGGGATATTTTCCCTATTTTCCTTTATTTTTTTATTTATTCTATTTTTTTAACCCCCCCCCCTTTTCTTTTTCTCTCCTCACTGCCCAATTCCCGTCTCCGTTCCCGTATGCGGCAGACCACCGTTGAACAAAACGGTTTCTACTCCGTACTCCGTACGACCTTTTCTCGCTGTATATTGTCATACCATTGGCACTGGTACCCTCGTCTCCTCCTCTTCCTCCCCCCCGTCCACCCACATCCTTTCCGCTCGCCCAGCAGCACGTCTGGGACGGCTTTATAATAAAGACTGCTTGTCTGGAAGAACGTTGTATTTTTTATGTTTTCTTTCCTTGTCTCTTCTCTCTCTCTCTCTCTTCTTGTTTTTTTTTCCCTTTGTTTTGTTCTCGTCGTCTGTCGATCCCTGTTCTGTGAAACGTTCGCCCGGTTTGTTTACGTTTTCTTTTTCTCTTATATACTTACTTTAATTTTCTTTCCCCCTTCCCCCCCTCACCCCCCTCTGCTTTTTTTTTCCTCTTCAACACAAACCGCCACCATGGTCGCCGGAGCCCAGGGCGCCGCCATCTACGATGCGGCCTTGACGCGCCGCCAGGCCCTCATGGGCGCCAGCGGCGCTCGCGCCCTGCTCAAGAATTTTCACGTCTTCAGCATCGCCGCCTTTGCCTGCATTGGCGGCGTCCTCTACGGGTACAACCAGGGCATGTTCTCGGGCGTTCTGGCCATGCCGGCGTTCCAAGTCCGTGAGTTCTTCCCGCCAAAGAAAAAACATCTCCCCCCCCCTTCCCTCTTATCTCAACAGACTGACACCGTCTAGATATGGGCGACTACGATCCCTTGGACCCCAATGCCGACCAGACCAAAAAGGGCTGGCTGACGTCCATTCTCGAGCTGGGCGCCTGGGTCGGCACGCTGCTCTCGGGTTTCCTCGCCGAGACCATCTCCCGCAAATACGGCATCCTCGTCGCCTGCTCCGTCTTCATGCTGGGCGTCGTCATCCAGGCCACCGCCATCAGCGCCGGCTACCAGGCCATTCTGGCCGGGCGGTTCATTACGTGAGTTTTTGTTGCCCGTTTGAGAGAAAAAAGAACTTACACACCCAACATCATGACATGGAAGACTAATAAAAAACAACAACAGTGGTATGGGCGTCGGCAGCTTGGCCATGATCGTCCCCATCTACAACTCCGAGGTCGCGCCGCCCGAGGTCCGCGGCGCCCTCGTCGCCCTGCAGCAGCTCGCCATCACGTTCGGGATCATGATCAGCTTCTGGATCGACTACGGCACCGAATACATCGGCGGCACCACCCTCGGCCACCAGACCGACGCCGCCTGGCTCACGCCCATCTGCCTGCAGCTCGCGCCCGCCCTCGTGCTCTTCTTCGGCATGATCTTCATGCCCTTCTCCCCGCGCTGGCTCGTCCACCACGACCGCGTCGACGAGGCCCGCCGCGTGCTCGCCAAGCTGCGCGGCCTGCCCGCCGACCACGAGCTCGTCGAGCTCGAGTTCCTCGAGATCCAGGCCCAGTCCCAGTTCGAGAAACGCACCGTCGCCGAGCACTTCCCCCACCTGCGCCGCCCGACCGCCTGGAACACCTTCAAGCTGCAGTTCGTCGCCGTCGGCTCGCTGTTCCGCTCGCGCAGCATGCGCCTGCGCGTCGCCATCGCCACCGTCACCATGTTCTTCCAGCAGTGGACGGGCATCAACGCCGTGCTGTACTACGCGCCCACGATCTTCCAGCAGCTCGGCCTCAGCGGCAACACGCTGTCGCTGCTGGCGACGGGCGTCGCCGGCATCGTCATGTTCATCGCCACGGTGCCCGCCGTGCTGTGGATCGACCGCCTCGGCCGCAAGCCCGTGCTGACCGTGGGCGCCATCGGCATGGCCACGTGCCACATCATCATCGCCGTCATCGTCGCCCGCGACCAGGACAAGTGGGAGACGCAGGCGGCCGCCGGCTGGGCGGCCGTGTGCATGGTGTGGCTGTTTGTCATCCACTTTGGCTACTCGTGGGGCCCCTGCGCCTGGATCATCGTGGCCGAGATCTGGCCGCTGTCGTCCCGCCCGTACGGCGTGTCGCTGGGCGCCTCGAGCAACTGGATGAACAACTTCATCGTCGGCCAGGTCACGCCCGACATGCTCAACCGCATCAGCTACGGCACGTACATTATTTTTGGCCTGCTGACCTACCTCGGTGCCGCCTTCATCTGGTTCTTTGTCCCGGAGACGAAGCGTCTGACACTCGAAGAGATGG
Organism: Fragosphaeria purpurea; assembly: GCA_002778095.1. Classification (NCBI taxonomy): domain Eukaryota; kingdom Fungi; phylum Ascomycota; class Sordariomycetes; order Ophiostomatales; family Ophiostomataceae; genus Fragosphaeria; species Fragosphaeria purpurea. Next base: position 4,862,349 of record PCDL01000021.1, read on the forward strand.
TATGTCTTGTTCCTCTTGGTTCCTTCTCAGTTTTTTTTGTTTTTTATTCCATCAGCATTGTTTTTTTCATTTCCAGCTGACACCCCTAGGACATCATCTTTGGCTCCGAAGGCACCTCGCAGGCCGACTTTGAGCGCATGGAGGAGATCAACCGCGAGCTGGGTCTCACGGCCATGCTGCAGCAGCAGCAGGACCGCGACCAGCCGGCGGCCGGGGCAGCCGGTGCGGAAAACGGTTCCGAGAAGGAGGAAGTGAAGAATGAACACTTTTCGTAGGGCTGTGTAAGACAAAGTGAAAAAAAGCAGACGCAAACCAGTGGAAAAACAAAAAAAAGGGGGAGGAAGCGGTGAGTCCAGAGTTTGGACTCCCAAGATGCGGACGGAGCTGAGAAAGCAGAATAAAGTATCAAGACCCGAAAGAGAAACAGTATTAGAAGCACGCAAAGGCAATGGCAAAGGCAGCGCTTCGGCAACGGTTCGACCGTTTTATTGTCTGTTATTCTTTATCTCTCAAGGTATAGCAAGAGAAAAGCCCATGTTGGTGAACAGCGAAATCAAAAACATCATTTTGAAGCAATGCACCAGTGAGGCGAACACCTTCTGAGACCTGCTTTCTCTATAAAGCATTTCTTGTAGCACTGCCAATGGTGTGAAAACAAAATCCATACCAAATCCAGAATCAAAATCAAAACCAAAAACAAAAAGGGGTATTAATGAGAGACAATCAAAAAAGACAAGCAGAATATGCAAACCAAAAGACATCAGAATAAATACCAGCCCCATTTCCCGTTCAGAGAATATCTTCCCCTTCGCTTTTCACACCAGCTTGCTTGTTGGCAGATATACGAGTGCAAATAGCGAACATATATGACGCCGTCCTTTGCTTTTTTCCTGCTTTTGCGCGTTTCCTGCCCCGCGGGGGCGTAAATGGTCTTTGCCGTGATATATAAACTCCATAGCTCCGCGAAAACAAGTCGTGAAACAAACGTCGAAAATGCCAAGCGTGTGCATCAATCACAGCATGTCGCTGTTGGGTTGACTCCTGCTTTGGTATGCGCTCGGAAACTTGAGGACCTGTGGCGATAGGGGCATTTTGTCCGCCCGTTGCTGCTGCTGCTGATGCTGCTGTGGCGGCGCCTGCGGTGACGACATGCTGCTGCCGCCGCCACCACCACCACCACCAACCGTTCCGGGCCAGCCGGCCCCGGCGGCGGCGCCGGCATTGGCCAGCCATACAGGCGCACCCAAACTCATAGAGTCGTTGTTCTTTTCGTCGCGCGACCGGCTGCCGGTCAGCCGCCGCATGCGCGACCGCGTACTGTGCGCCAGCGGCCGGATCATGTTCTCAAACACGCCGCCGCCGCCGCCAGTACCACCACCACCACTACCACTACCACCACCACCGCTCCCTCCACCACCACTCCCACCACTACCGCCGCTGCCACCGCTGCTACCAATGCCGCTGCTAAAGGACCCGCCGAAGCCGCCCATGCCACTGCTCCCGCCGCCGGCACCACCCGCATACACGCGCTCGTCTTCCACATCCGAGAACAGCGCATCCTCGTCGTCGGACGCAAAGTCGCGGAGATACGACGACGACGCGGCGACTGATGCCACAACCGTGGACGCATTCGACAGGGACGCCGGCGCCGACGGCGACGTGACGGACCGCGCGTGCAGCGCGGGGCGGGCTACCACACTGTGCAGCGATGAGGAAGACACCGAGGCCGGCGGCAGCGGTGTCACGTGGTTGCTCGTGGCAAACGAAAAGGCGCCTGGGTTCATGGCGTTGGTGGCACCGGGATTATTGCCGCTGCTGCCGCCGTTGGCACCATTGTCGATGGTGCCTGTTGTTGTTGTCGTTGTTGTTGCGGCTGGCCGGTCGGCAAACGCGTTTTGCAGCATGGCGTTGGGATTCGAAGCCTGGTGCAGCAGAGGCACAATCTCGTCGTACAACTGCGCGCCCGTCGCTACGACCACCCCACCGTGGCCGCCATGGCCGCCGCCCACGGCGTCCGGAAACGCCTCGGTAATGGTGAGTGTCGACGCCCGGGCCCGGGCCTGTTGGTCATCCAGCGGTGGCGTCGTCCCGCCTAGGTCGTCAAAGAAGAAGTCGTCGAGGCTGTCGAGCTTGCTGACCAGGTCGTCACCGCCGCCGCCGTTGCTGGCGGCACTCAACAGCACGTCGCCGCGCACCAGATCATCGGAAAGCATCGTGTCGGTGCGCTCCATGGCTGCCGGGTAGTATAGGTAGGGGAACTCCTCTGTATGGAACTCCACTTCGGGTGTCGGCGCCGGGGGTTCGGCGGCGGCGCCGTCTTCGGCGCTCTGGCAGCTGTAAAAGACAGCGTGAACGTTTGCCCGCGTGGCGTCTGTTTTCTTGGCCGGCATGGGGATGCCCCATCCGGATTCCTCGGGGATCCCAAACAAGCTCTGGGTCCGCTCGTACTCCTTGCGGATGGACTTGGACGTGGCGCGCGTCATGCTCATCCGAATATGGTGCTTGTCCATCGACGAGCCGGACATGGTCATGATGTTGTCAAGGACCTGCAGCGCCTCCATGCAGAACTCGGTCGGCAGCAGCCGCAGCAGCGGCGACAGCAGGTCGGAGCCGTGGCCGGCAATGTCGGGCTGGCGCATGTCAATCTGCGGGATAAAGACGCACAAGACGCGCATCGTCTTCAGCCGCACCCAAGACAGACTGTTGGTCAAATACCCCATCAGCAGCGTAATCATCTGGAAGTCTAGTCGCGGCAAAAAGTGTTCTTGGAACGCCGTGAACATTTGCATCGCAAAGTCGTCGCCGTCCTTGTCGTACGTAGACGACAGGTAGCCGTCCAGCACCATGGCTATCGCGCCGTGGCCCTGCGCGACAGCAAGCCCGAGCAATGTCTGCGTCGTCTGCACCATGTCGTCCGAGGGCCCGCCGCTTCGCTCCATTTCGTTCAAAAACCGCGGGAGGTTCGCCACGAGTGCCAGGAACAGGCGGTCGTGGTCCCCCACGAGAGCGTCGCTGGGCAGCCGCACAAGCTTGTCGAGCGTGTGGAGGGTCGCATCCAGGCAAACGGACGAGCGCAGGCCCTTGTAGAGCGAGGGCTGCAGCCCATCAAAGCCGCTGTCCCACTTAGCGGGTTGACCGTCCATGAATAGACGCCGTACGTTGGGTGACTGGAAGTCCAGCTTGTCGAGAAATTCATTCAGCATCTTCACGGCCTCGAGAAACTCGCGCTCGTTGATTGACTCTAGACACGCGCATGTCGTCCAGAACAGCTGGGGGAACGTCAGGAGCTTGTCTGCGTCCAATTTGGAAATGAGCGTTCTGAGCGTTGTCAGAATCTCCATAGAGAACGTCCGAATCTCGCTGTCTTCGTCCGCGATTGTGCTCGACAACCGTGCCAACATGTCTGCCAGCATGTATTGATCCAGTGAGGTGAGGACGCAGCGGAAGATCTGAAACGACCGGCACGCAAGATGGCGGACAGGGCAGGACGTCGCCCAGGTCAGCGACAGCCGGCCCCATTGGTCTTTGATACCCGGGAATGCAATCTCAAAGGCCTTGACAACCTCCGCCGTCAAGTGCTCCATACCCGGCGGTACCTTGCTGTCCTGGTCGTCTTCTTTGCCGTTGCTGTCTTCGTAGCCCCACACGACCGACTTGTCGTGCCGGCGAATGAGCTCGACAAAGCCCTCAATCGCCTTTACGCCGTCGGGCGTCTTGTCGTCAATGTTGGAAATGACAAGCTCATGAATGAGGTGCACGAGCATCTCGCGTGCCTGCTCCTGCACGAGAGGCGTATAGTGGTCCCACAAGACGGTGACGACCTGCAGCAAGACGGGGACGTTGTCCGCCGCCAGGTTGACGGGCGACACCATGAGGTCGACAAGCAAGATCAAAGACAGCTGGCCCAGCGAGAACCCGGCCTGCTTTGTGCCCACGGGCAGCGCGTCGTTGAGATCGGCACAGTAGGGAAACAAGTTGTTGGCCTCGGGCGGGGGCGGCATAGTTTCGCGTTTCTCGTTGGGCACCATGGCCTTGGGCGTGATTTGCATGAGAAGAAAATCCACCACCTGCTGGCCTGGCGAGCTGCTCGTGCTAGCCAGAAACACCACAATTTGCTTTGCGTACTCGACAAAGTTCTGCTCGCGCCGGTCGAGGCACAGAGCCATGATAAAGTCGAGAATCAGCCGTACATTGCCCGCGTGCGGTCCGGTGGCGAGGGCCTGCCACAAGGCCTGCACCTCGTTGTGCAGAGACCCGCTTGACTTGATAGTGATTTCGAGCAGGTTGGCAAGCAAGACGTACGACTCTGCGGTCGGTCCGCCGTTAGGGTCCACGTTCAACTCGATACACTGTATCCACGGAAGAATGACGGCGATCACGTTCCGCTGAGCAGCTTGCTGTAAATCCTTGAAGTGGTAGGTGAACTCGGAGAAGATGTGGAACGCGATTTCGGTATGCTGCTTGGACAGGCGCTCCGAGATCTTGTACTGCGCGAGCTTGTAGACGGCCTTCGTTTTGTCCGAGACGCTAATGTCAAAGTCCTGTATTTTTGAGCTACGGCCCCCGTTCTGCCGCTCCTCTAGGGCCCTCAGCAAGAGCATAGACTTGCATCGGATCTCGCTCTGCTCGTTGCCGAGCGTAAACAGACACAGCCCCAGCAGCCGCCAGAAAGGCGACGGGTAGTCTTGGTGGTTTAGAAGGACCTGGGTCACGACCTCAAAGTAGCACCCGAGAACGTACGACGAATCGGCCATGTAGCACCGGCCAATGCTGTGTTCGAGCAAAAACGGCAGGTCCTTGTTGTGGACGATGAGGTTGCTCAGCGCCTGGCGGCCAATCAGCCGCATTCGGTCGTTGCCCGACCGAAAGATGTCCTCGATCCAGGCAAACAACCGCCGCATGTCGAACTGAAGAGAGGCACCGCTCTCCGTGGTTACCACGATTGGTCCGCCGCAGAGCGCAGCCATGGCACTCAAGGCAGCCGTTCGTAGATGCCTCTTTTCGATCTCCATGGCGGCCGTCAACGTGCTGCGATCGCCGTCGGGGACCCTCGGTTGCGTGTCGATCACCGAGAGCCGGCCGTTCTCGTCGCGCCGGTAGAGCTGGTTTGGCTGAGAGGAAAACCCACACCAGTTTTCCATGAGCATAAAGGACGACTTTCGCGCCTCAAAGCTCATCCAGCGGGCGGGATTGTTGGACCGGATGATGCCCAAATACAGCTCTTCCATGAGACCGCAGTAGTGCCGCCTCAGCCTCTGAAAGTCAATGTCCAGCTGCACCTCGCCGTCCATCAAAAACACCTTGATGTCGTTGGCATATGTGACTAGATTGTCCAGGATCCAGTCGTCGTTGTAGATCTCCCGCAGTTTGAGAAAGTGCGCCGTAAGCCGGTAGACGTGGGTAATTTCAGTTCGCAAGAGGTCCATTTTTTTGTTCCGACGGGGGCTGCTGTTCGTACGCTGGTGGACACGCGCGCGTGCTTCGTCGTTGCACCGCGACACGTGGCCCTGCAGCTCCTCGAGCAAGGTACGGTAAATGTGTACATTGATGGAGCCCATGCCCGCAACAACAGCATCGCGAACGGACGTGGACGATACGGACAGCAAGGGATTGAGGTACTTGAAAAGGGTCCGCGCGGACACGATCCTATCGGCTGCAGAGACCTTTGAACTTTTCCGGCCATGCTGGTTGTCGCCGCCACCGCCGCCGCCGCCCGTCGGAACGCTTCCGGGGTCCTGCAACGTGGTGCAAGCGAAGACGAGGTAAAGCCGCCATTGCTCGACAAGAAGCTCGGGTTGGGCCGTGGGCGTCTGCGCCAAGAAGCGGGCGCTGCCGGGATCGGCGCCGTAGTACGGTCCGCGGGAGGGCTCGGAGATGATGGTAATGGCCTTGTACATCTGCAGAATGCGGTTGCAGACAAGGTCGCGGCCGATCGTGACCGCAAACATGCACTTCTCGTTGACGACGCGAATCAGGTTAGGGAAGACCTTGAACCAGAGCGTGGCGTCGTAGGACAAGTCGCTTGTACAAAGCTCGATCAGGGCGCCTTGGCTGCCGCTGTTCTTCAGGCCCCGTTGCAATCGGCTGCGCTCCGCCACCGTCAGGTACTCGTCGTTGAAATCCATGATCTGGGCGGATTCTTTTTCGAGGATGTCGATCACGCGGATGTTGTCCTGCTCGGCGGTCTGCGGCTTGCGGAGAGCCGAGTCGAACTCCACGATGAGCCGCAAAACCGTGATGGCAAAGTAACGTACCCGCCGCGACTGCGAGCACAAGAAGAACAAGCCGTGTGCTTCGACCTGGTCTACTTCAGCCCAAATGCTTGAGAGATCGAGCTTGATGGCACGCTTGTCAGCCGCGGCAGCGATGTTGCCCGTTGCCTCGACCGCATCGGCCGAGAACATGTCCTTCGTCTTGCGCTGAATTTCTTCGATCCAGATCTGAAGCAACTCGGCGTACAGCCGCAGCGTATTCTCGATATGATCGGCGCCGAGCATGCCGCCGTCCGACATGGTTGAATAGCGGTCGTCAAAGTTGAAAATAAACCGCGAAAACCCCATGGTGACTTGCTGCGCGTGGGATTGGCGCGCAATAGCCTTGAGCGACTGCGCTGAGGACTCGGCGATGTTGGACTGGATGTGCGCGGTACCTGTGCAGAGCAGATTGATAAGGGAGTTGAAGGGGATGTCGGGCGACAAGCACCGCGGAAGCGCCTGGACAGCGACATGAAGCAGCTCGTAAAAGGCTTGCTTCTGGTCCACCGGATTCGGATGCTCATCGCGCCGCGAGAAATTGAACGTGTCTGCGATGGGTGTCTTGGGCCCCGGGCTGTTGAACTTTTCGTCCAGAGCAGCCTGCCCACCAAAGGCGTTGTCGCAGATGATGGTGATCTTGCCCAGTATTTCGCAGAAACGGGCGTAGTAGTCGCGCACGGTGTCGGTGAGAGCAGACGTCGAGACAGACCGGGAGAGCTGCTCGCTGTGGTCACCGCCTTGAGCGTCACCCGTGTTGGTAGCGCCACTGTTGCTTCTAGACGCGGGGGGTGTCAACAGGCGACCGCTTCCCACGGCTGCGCCGCCTATGAGACCTCTTGTCGTCGGTGACCCAAGCGTGGACGACGCCGACGCACGCTCCGCTGACGACGGCGCCACCGAATAGCTGCGCGGGAATGGAGGGCGTCCTAGTGTCCCCCGCTCGAGGTCGGATATGACGGATAAAAATGCCCGAATACCAACCACAATTCTGTCCGGTTCGAGGTTCTCCACCTTCAGGTCCCGGTTGGTGGTGAACAACTCGGCATTGATAAGCGGGAAGATGATGGTTTTAAAGCAGAACTCGGGGTGCTTGAAACCGATGAAGCGAATGATTTGAATAAGCGGGTCGACGACCGCGGTGTCGGCGGCGATGATGGACCGCTTCGTGGTCGGAAGGATGAGCTTAAGAACCTCCTCCAGCTTCCGGATGGTGCCGGCCACGGTGTCCGTGGTACGGTATAGATACGTCCACACAAGCCGCGACAAGACCTGCAGACAAAGAGGCTTGGTAGCACGGTCTTTCAGCCGCGCCTGGAGCGGGTAGACGAGCTGCAGCCACTGGTTGCTGAAGCTGTCTGGGGGCGATGTGCAGAGCATGGTGGCTGTGAGCGGAAAGGCGACAGCCCAGTGGCGCGGCTTGACAAACATCTGCGCGAGTCGCGAACTGATGGTGCTCAGGACTTCGCCCCATTTGGGCCGCAAAAAGTCGCTGTTATTCGCCTCGGCCGCTACAGGCAGGAGCAGGAGGTCAAAGATCTGGCAAAGGGCTGACTTGACCCGCTGCCCGTGGCAGCGGCTGAAGAGCTTCCCCAGTGCAATCATGAAGTCACAGGACCGGTCCCACGCCTCCTGCGGCATCAATTTCAGACGCAGGTGCTTCATGCCGCCGAGCACGAGCTCCATCTTCTCTTCGCTGTCGCTGCGGTTGACCAGCACCGGGCTGCGGATGCTGATTTCCTGTAAAGAGCGCTCGAGGTCGTTGATGAAGCGGTCTGTGACCGTCGCGAAGCTGATCTCGCTCATGGCACCCAGCAACTGAGCAAAAAGGTTCCAGTTCGCCATGCGCAGTGGAGACATCAAGAGCTGCTCTGCCGCGGTCATCTTCAGCTGGCCAAAAATGATGGCTTCCAGCTTGTCTTCCATTTCCGGCGTGATAGACGCCAAGTTGCTCTGCGTGATAACCTCCAACAAGACGCGGCACAAGACGTAAATGGACACCGTCGATCGCCGCTCGGCCTGGGCCACAAATTCCTGCTTCACGGAGAGAGACGCAGCAGGTCCGGTCGCATTTCTATTGTTGTTGCTGCTGCTGCTGTCAGCAACACCAGCCATCGCCGAGTTTTGAAGCGGCTCCGTGTTACGGCGCTGCAGCGAGGCCGGGGCCAGCTGGGTTCGGGCTCGCTGCAGCGCCGCGCGCGCCTCGTTGGCCGCATCACTCTTGCTCTTCCGCCAGAGCATCATACTATCAATTAGCGGCTTCGGCTTCTGCTTTGCAATGTGGCCCAAAGCGGAAAGGTGCTGGTCAAAGGTGGCGTCAGCGCCGGGGCCACAGATCTGTTCCACGAAAGGTTCTGAGTCAATTGACGCAGCAATGCATTCGTTTAGTTTTTCCTCGGCGATAGCAATGAACTACGCAAAAGAAGGTTAGTTGGTTTGTTCAGCTTCTTGCAGAGAGTGCTTCGGGCGACATACGGAAGTGAAGAGCACATGGAGGGCATATTCGCCCACGGTTTTTTGCTCGTCTTTGTGGTGGCGGGAGTTGGAGGGTTGGTGAGCGTGATCCGGGCGGTGACGTTTGCCGCTGTGCACACGCTCCAGCTTTCTTTGTGTTTGAAGATACGGGGCATTTCCCGTGTTAACATTGTTGTTGTTGTTGTTATTGTTGTCGTTGTTGTGGCTGTTATTGGACTCGGCCACGGACGAGCTCCGCTCCGGTACCACCGGACCGGGACCGAGTCCAACCCCGCTGACCGAACCAGCCCCAGATCCGACCGCCGGCGCAGATGCAGTTGTCGATCCGGACATGGCGGCAGGCAGTGGGCGGGATGTTGCAGCGGCGGTGTTTGGCGTAGGTGAAAGGGCAGCAGCAGACGACGGACCCGGGTCGCTTCCTTCGAGACGCGAAAGCACGCCTTGCATATCGGGCCTCTCGGCAACGAGCGCAGCGCCTGCGGCAGCAATCATCTGTGGGCTCAGCGGGCTCGAGGATGAGCTAGCCAAGCTTCCGTTGCGCGAATGCTGTACGCCATGAACGATGGAGGTTTGGCGGTGGTGGCCGTAGGCAGCGGCTTTGGGGTCGACCGCGCGCTCGATGACGCTTCCGAGCACGGCACGGGATGCGGACGCGTGCAGCTGGAGATAGTTGCTGCCGGACGATGAAGCAGACGAGGGGGAGGTGACAGTAACGGATGTGGACCCCGCGGTGTCCTGTTGCGGCGGCTGCTGCTGAAGCTTTTCGGCGCTCGACTGGCGCGAGTGGGTGGCCACCCGTGATGGAGCCAGAGCGAGCCGCGGTGTCGGCGTCGTTGTCGTTGTCGTCGTCGTCGAGGAAAAGTCGACGGCGCTGGGCCGGAGCGTGTGGTTCCAGCGGTCTTCCTCGTCTTCTTCGTCTTCTTCGACCAGACGCGAGACGGGTCGCGCGGAGAATTTTAGCGGGTCAGGCGTGTGTTCCGGCAGCGTCTGGGACGGAGCTGTCATTGTGTCGGGGAAAAAGGGACCCCATCGGTTAGCAGTGCACATTAAGGTCAAAACAAATAAAACAGCAAAAAAAACAAAAAGAGAAAAAAAAACAGAAACAATTCCCGCCCACGGCAACATGCATCGCGGCGGCTCCCGCTTGTTCGGCAGCCCGTTCTGTATTTTTCTTCGCCGCGCCGCCCTCCTTCTTCCTCTGTTCTCTCCCCTCCCCCTTTTCCCTCGTTCATCCCCTTTCTTTCTCCTCGTGCTCATCGTCCTTCTCTCGCGTCGTTCCCGTCTCCTCATGTGCCCTCCCGCTCTGGGCGACGCGAGCCTCGTGTTACGGCGGAAGGCTGCCGAAAGAGAACTGCGGACCCGCGTCGTACCAACGAGACAGAGACACCGCCTTCGCCTCTTCTTCCCTCGAGAGGGTGACGTGCTACCGCAGCACAGGTGCTTCCACTTCGCTACTGCCAAAGCAGACAGCCAACATAACTTGGCCCTCCTCACTCTTCCTCGTTCCACCTCCCATGCTTTCCACCTCCCACCCTCTTCTCTTCTTCCTGTCGGTCGCACCGCGTTTCGAGGCCCACGACAGTACGCAAATGCTGAACGGGGTAAAGCAAAGAAAACAACGTCGACACTCACCCATAGTTCGACGGGCCTAGCCCCAATTCCCATGTTCCGATGCCGTCTCCGAGTCTCGCGCGTTCGTGTTCTGGCACCGGGTCTGCGTTCGTCTTGGCGTTGGTCGTATCGACGAATTGTCGTATCGTGCGTATGGGGTCTCCAGTGTCGTTTTGTTTCTCTTTTTTCCTCGTTTCCTGCGTTTCCCGCTTCCCACTTCAATAGTTTCGTGACAACTGATCACTTATATCAAAACGAAAAATGCCAAATCGAAGAAAAAGAAAAAGAAAAAGAAAAAAAAGCGCGTTCAGTGTTTGACCTCCGAACCAGATGGCTGTTGTGCAAAAAATAAGATACTGCTGCCAGGGGCAAAAAAAGGTACCATTGAAACGGAAGAAAAAAGGGCACTAGTTAGCGGCAGGCGGCCAGGCGGCCATTGACGCAAAATAAGCGCATGGCTGGCACCCCCCTTCCCCGGCCAGGCGGCGGTGTTCGTTCCTTTGTCGGGTTCGGCCGCGCTGTTGTTTCGTGTCGTTTGTCGTGTGGCTTTGTGTTGTGTTGTCAAACAAGCGAAAAGAAAAAAATGTGTCGTGATATCTTTGGGCAAGGCAATATGGGCTTTTTTTTGCTACGTTTCTTCCTTCCCAAACCGTTTTTTTACGAGCCTCCCTGTCTTCCTGCCTCTTTTGGCGTCATCACACGCGTTGACAACAACAAAAAACTGCAACAACGCAGAGATCCCCTACTTATGCAGGCACAACCGGCACCTTGGCCACCAATGAGCGGGCCAGGCGGGGCGGGGGGCAAGCCAACGAAAGCTGCCCTTGCTAGAACAAGAACTGCTGGAAACTGGCTAAATCGTCAGGGAGGGGAGCGGTGCAGCCCATCCAAAAGAGCCCAGCCAAAACGCAGCGGGACGGGCGTCTCATAAAGAGGAAAACGGAGGAAAGAGCAGCGCCAGCCTCGGATTGGCTGAAAGAAACGGCTCAAACCCACATTCTCTGGCCAATGACGGCTAAGCTCGTTTTTTTTTGCCTTGCACGATAGCGTTATCGTCGTCGCCTAATCAAAAGTTGCCAATAGTCGTGGACAAGAGAAAGGGGCATCGGCTGAGAGCGCACGAGGAGCTTTACTTTGAGAAAAATAAAATAAAATAAAATAAAAAAGAAAGAAAAATTCTATTCAGGTTTAACAGGACAACCCGTCGGTCGTGGTTGATGCATACAATTACGGCGGCTACGGCTACGCGCCGGTCGCCTGACCAGCGTTCGTCTCAACCGCCACAGGCTCTACGCATTGCATCTCTCCAATGAGCGAGCGAGAGCGAGAGAGAGAAAGAGACGATTTTGCAGCAGGTAGGATTGCTGGTGACGGTTTGAAGTGGTTCTTGTGACGAGAAGAAGTCACCAAAACGGATTGTTCAACCGTCGTAGGCCATTGGTGCCCGCGGTTGACGAGTCCGTTGATCCAGTCATATTGGCCAAACTGGGCGAAATATGCACCAGCCATGGCATTGGCATTAGTTGTTGTTCGTATTGCCAGAAAAGAAGTGGTACTTGACGGCGTAAAATGTATGTTAGGCAGCCACCTTTAAAAAAACGAAGCATTGCGATTTGCTGTTGCCAGTCGCTCTCAGTCGTCTTGATGACAGATCATCAGAATACCGGAGGGCTTTTGTCTTCAAAATGTTGGATACACTTCCGGAAGTCGTTAATGGTCTCTGAGAGTATATAAGTTGATTTTTTTGTTGATGTGAAGATAAACCTTTCGCTGTCGGCCTGTTGAGTTCGCTGTGGGCTGTTGCAGGCAGGCCATCACACAAATTGTTTGTTTTCGCCACAATTTTCCTGTCTTTTTTTAGGGTTACCGGCGCAAGCCTGTATGGTTTGTTGGCACAGGACACAAAAAGTGAGCACCGCTTGGTGTCTGTTTCGTGAAGGAAATTTGTCAACGCGATCGGTGTATGTAGAAAAAGAATTTTTGCCGCAGAAAGTGGCGATATAACCAAGAAAGGAATCTACACCCGCAGGTGTACAGAGCGTGGTTTTAAAAGCCCTTAGCGCGCCATCTGCGGTGAGATGTCAGACTTATTGATGAAAGCTGACGATGGGATCTCGTCCGACGACGTCTTACGTGTAACGCTTCCATTGAAGAGCCAGCGAGTAAACTCAGAGTTGGGCTCACGCCCGCCAGATCGACAGATATAAGCTTCTACAAACAACAGGGTCACGACACCGTTGTTTGCCATCCGATACTCCGCCTCCGTCCTTCGAGACTGTGGCATTACTTTCGTGCAAACGTGGGGAAGCCCGGTTCCAATTTTCCGGGGAAGAAGCGCGGCTCCTCTGGTACTTTGGCTCTTCTGGGTACTTGGAGGCACAAACATTATCGAATAAAGAAAGGTTAAGCTTACTGCATAGTGTTGCTTTTTCATGCTTGTGCGGTCTCTTTTGATCCGGACAATTCTTCCCTTGATTTCATGATTTGCTACGGCCTGACAGACGACAACGTGAGAATTGGTTCGAGATCCATGAGAGCTTCATTGGGTGAGGAAATCGGCCGCTTTCGAGCAGCCAACAAGCAGTACCAGCAGATAGGTATGTACTTCGTACTATTGAACGCCTACCCGCCATCGGGCGAGTTTTGCCGATCCTGGCATGGTTCCGTATAACCAACCATTACTGCGCTGCAAGTACAAGCGGAGCGCGGCATAGACAGCGTACAAACAGAAGTACCCTTTTTGCTTCATCACGCGCCAGTCGCTACGCTGTTGCAGCCCCCTCAACGGCGGTGCGTGAGACCCTTTCCCGGCTGGTCAGGGCCCAACAGACCCAAAAAATACAGGCACGGGCTCCGTATTACTGTCTAGAGAAGAAGTCGAAAAAGGCCATACAAAAGCATTCTCCGTCATACGTGATGACGCTGTGAGAGCCGCGGCACCGTGCCGCGGGGCCCAGACCAGACCGACCTGTCTTCGCCTTCTTTCCGTTTCGTCGCGCTTCTGCGCGTGGTTGTGTCGGTGCAAGTTGCAGGCCATCGGAAAAGTATATCTCCTTCCGGAAGCCCCGATCCAGTGGACCAACAGGGGCCGGGCGCGCTTTCCTTTGCCACGGCAGGTATTATTATTGCGACGTACGACAAAAAGGTAAGATACCGACTCACTCCAAACGCAATTGCCGCATGTGGAGACGCAATCTCGTACGACTAATACGCCGTAGCACGACTATTAGTACGCGAGTACGAGTACGAAAGTACATTCCGGTACCCCCAATTTTGGGTTGGATTCCGCTGCCGGCGAAACTTTTTGGTGGTCTTGGAATTTTCTTAGCGGGCGGCGGATTTTGCTTGTGGGTGTCCCCTTCCCGCATTGCCTCTCATCGGCCGTCGTTCGCCCCATCTATCAACTCCTCCCCCCCAACCGTTGTTGCCTTTTTTTTGCTTTAAGGTCTTCGCCGCGTTGGCTAATCTTCGCCGAATATTTGTCGTTTCAACGTCCTCTGTAATAACTCCGTATTTTGGCCTTTTTTGTCTTTTCCTTCTTTTCTTCTCTTTCTTGGTTCTTTGCGCCTTTTTCTTCCTCTTCCTCTTCATCCTCTTTCTCCTTCCGTCTTACCCCCACTTTTTCTCCTGCCGACTCCCCCCAACGACTCCGAACTGAGGAGTTCTGATCTTTTTGAGGCCAGCGTGTCGGCTTGTTGGTTTTTCTTCCCTTATCCTCTCCTTTTCTTGGGGGGTTTTTTTTTCTTTTTTTCTTGTCTTATATTTCTTTCCCAGTTCTTCCACCTTGTCGCACCGTGTTCTTCGGGCTGTTTGTCCTGTTTAGGCAGGCGGTGTAACAGACACAATCGGGCTCGGGCTACCAAAGTTCCGTTGAAAGGGGGATAAAGTAGGGAGCGGTCCGGCAGAAAGGCAGAAATTGCTGGAGGGCCAAAAAAAGGAGAGGGAAAAAAATCTAAGCGACAACAAGCGTCTCGTGCGACGATCGAAGTTCTGCAATTCGTTCGCCTCTTCCATTTCCCACGTTCTTGCGTTTTTCTTTTGAGCGGCAGGGCTTTCCACGTCTGTTCGTCATCTAAAACCGCGAATATGGCCGAACTCGATACTCTGGACGTGATCGTCCTCGCCGTCATTTTCCTCGGCACCTTGGCGTACTTCACAAAGGGAAAGTTCTGGGGTGTCGCGAAAGATCCCTATGCCGGCTCTTTCAACGCCAATGCCGCCAAGGCCGGCAAGACACGGAACATCGCGGAGATGCTCGAGGAGTCCGGCAAGAACTGCATCATCTTCTACGGCTCCCAGACCGGCACCGCCGAGGACTACGCTTCGCGTCTGGCCAAGGAGGGCAAGAGCCGTTTCGGGCTCGAGACCATGGTGGCCGACCTGGAGGATTTCGATTTCGACAGCCTCGACACCGTCCCCAGCGACAAGGTCGTCATGTTCATCCTGGCCACCTACGGCGAGGGCGAGCCGACCGACAACGCCGTCGAGTTTTACGAGTTCATCACGAGCGAAGACGCCACCTTTTCGCAGGCGGCCGAGGTGCCCCTAGGCAACCTCCACTACGTCGGCTTTGGCCTCGGCAACAACACGTACGAGCACTACAACTCCATGGTCCGCAACGTCGACAAGACGCTGCAGAAGCTCGGCGCGCACCGCATTGGCGACGCGGGCGAGGGCGACGACGGCGCCGGCACCATGGAGGAGGACTTTCTGGCGTGGAAGGACCCCATGTGGGCCGCCCTGGCCTCGCAAATGGGCCTCCAGGAGCGCGAGGCCGTCTACGAGCCCGTGTTCACCATCACGCCGCTCGAGGAGCTCACGGCCAGTTCGCCGGAGGTCTATCTGGGCGAGCCGAACAAGATGCACCTCGAGGGCGCCGCCAAGGGCCCCTTCAACGCCCACAACCCGTACATCGCGCCGATTGTCGAATCCCACGAGTTGTTTACCGTGCCGGACCGCAACTGCCTGCACGTGGAGTTCGACGTGAGCGGCTCGAACCTGACGTACCAGACCGGCGACCACATCGCCATCTGGCCGACGAACCCCGGCGTCGAGGTGGACAAGTTCCTGGACGTGCTGGGTCTCACCGACCAGCGCCACGAGGTCGTGCGCGTCAAGGCGCTCGACCCCACGGCCAAGGTGCCCTTCCCGACGCCCACCACGTACGACGCTATCGTGCGCTACCACATGGAGATCTGTGCGCCCGTCTCGCGGCAGTTCCTGGCCACGCTGGCCGCGTTCGCCCCCGACGAGGCGTCCAAGGCCGAAATGACCAAGCTGGGCGGCGACAAGGAGTACTTCCATTCCAAGGTCATGGCTCACCACCTCAACATTGCGCGCGTCCTGCACACTGTCGGCAAGGGCCAGCGGTGGGCCAACGTCCCCTTCTCGGCGTTCATCGAGGGCATCAACAAGCTGCAACCCCGCTACTACTCCATCTCCTCGTCGTCGCTCGTGCAACCCAAGAAGATCGCCATCACCGCCGTCGTCGAGTCGCAGCTCATTCCGGGCCGCGAGGACGCGTTCCGCGGCGTCACCACCAATTATCTTCTGGCCCTGAAGCAAAAACAGCACGGCGACCCAAACCCGGAACCCTACGGCCTGACGTACGAGATCATGGGCCCGCGCAACAAGTACGACGGCATCCACGTGCCCGTCCATGTGCGGCACTCCAACTTCAAGCTGCCGTCCGACCCCGCCAAGCCCATCATCCTGATCGGCCCGGGCACGGGCATTGCCCCCTTCCGCGCATTTGTGCAGGAGCGTGCGAAACAAGCCGCCGACGGCGAGAACGTCGGCCAGATATTGCTCTTTTTTGGATGCCGGCGGCAGAACGAGGATTTTCTTTACAAAGACGAATGGGCGGTAAGTTTTTTTTGTTTTTTTTTTAAACCCCCCCACCCTTTTGCCTGTATCTTTCCCTTATTATGACGGATTGCTAACAAGGCACAGGAGTACAAAAAGGTGCTTGGCAGCAAATTTGAGCTTGTCACGGCCTTTTCCCGCGATGGCCCGAAAAAGGTGTACGTCCAGCACCGCCTCCGGGAGCGCGCCGAGCAAGTCAGCAAGCTCTTGGAAGAACGGGCCTACATCTACGTGTGCGGCGACGCCGCCAACATGGCCCGCGAGGTGAACACGACCCTCGGCCAGATCCTGGCGAGCCAACGGGGCATTTCTGATGCAAAAGCGGAGGAGATTGTCAAAACGATGCGGGCGTCGAACCAGTACCAGGCAAGTTTTTTTTGGTTGTTGTTTTGTCAATGTATAAAGCGCTGCAAACAAATCCTAACACTCACGTAGGAGGACGTCTGGTCATGAGCGGCGGAAAGACGAAAAGCTCGGACGGAACATCGACCGGGCGACAGCCGGTTCATACGAGATCAGCCGCCGTCCTCGTGATTCCGCCCTGGGGTGGCATACAACTAACTAATATGTGCGTTTTTGGCTTGAAACTGGCATAGAGGAGTTATAGACGCGTTGTCCTTTTGTCTTTTTAACCAATATTTTATCTATTGTGTCTTCGCGTAAGGGAGCTTGCTTGGATATATGAATTCTCTTTTTGTCGGGGAGGCTACGTCGGCACAATGCACATTCACCACCAGTTTTTGTGCTTTTGCTTTTGCTGTCACGTTTTGTTCTTGAGATAACGTCATGTCATATACAAAGCGAAAGGAGATGATTGATCAGCAGATTTCTTATTTACATTCCTACCGTTTCTATTATGACTATGCTGGGATGTATTTTCCGTTTCGACAGAAGCACCAAGAAGCAACAGTCATCTCGTCCAAATCCTTCCACGTGCCCTCAAAAGCTCCTAGTGGGGCATCGTCCTCGCTAAGCTCTGCGGGGCCTCGGCGAGTATTGCCATCACCGCCTTTCGGAAGGGTTTACGCAAACGGGTAACAAATCCCGAACTTTTTTAGGGGCAAGCCAGGCACACTAACAAGCTTTTGTTTCGGGGGAGGCTTTTGTTTACTTTTCCCCTAGGGGTGAGGCCGTGGTCAAACATGTTCTACGGGCACGTTGACCCAGCTGGATTAGAGATCCGGACCTTTGTTTTGGACAACGATCGTGAATGTCAAAAGGACCGCGTTTCGTCGTCTTTCGCGAAGAAACAGCGGCCCTTACTCAATCAAGCAATCAAAAGCAAGTGCTTTGGTTCACGCATCTATTTGTCTTCGCCCGCTGCATGATTCCATCTCGATTTAAGGCCTCATTTGAACATGTCTGCTGCGTGATGCGTCTCTTCTACTAGCTATTCGCAGCGGTCAGGCACAAATGACCGGGGCAAATGCCCGCGGGATACGCGAAGCCAGCACGACAGAGATATAAAATCAAAGGAGCCACAAAAAAAGAGACGACAAGAGAGACGGTGCTGGCAAACCGGCGCTGCTTGGCCAGTCGCTCCTTGCGCACCTTGTCCGCCTCCAGCTTCTTCACGCGCAGCCGCTGGTCGTGCCCATGGCACGTGTTTTCCCAGCGTTGCTGGTGGCGCATTGTTTGGTGTTGCCAGTGACCACGTCCTTCAGCTGGGGTCACTTTTTTTCTTTGGCTCCTTCTTTCTGTCCTTCTTTTGGCCTTTCTTTAGGTTCTTGCCAGTGTCGTTGGCTTGTACCATCTTTGCGCGCACGGCTTCCATGGTCTTTCTTAAGGTGAATCTCACTACTTCCCCAATTGGACTTTCCCACGCTGCCAAAAGATGACATATTTAAAGAGACGAATTGTCTTTGTCCTTATCCAGATTTCAAAGGTAGTTACGTTCTTTTGGCTTCCGGTGCTCGCGAGGGAAGCGCGTCAGGCAAAAGGGAAAAAAAATGGAAGGAGAGAAACGCGGAATTGGATCGGGCAAGTGCGTCAGAGCTTTGAAGAACGGAAAAGGAATGAGTGAGAGAAGGCGCGTCTGCAAAGAGACGGCGAGAATGGAAGGAGGCCGAAACGAAAGAAAAAAAGAAAAACTGCGAGCGAGGAAGGAGGGTGACGAACGAGGAAAATCAAATTCTGCGCGGAAGGAACATGGACGAGTGTCCTTTCTTCCTTCTGCTCTCTGGACATTCACGCCAGAAGAGAAGGAGCGTGTGGTGCACGTCAACAAACGGAGCCACTTTTTGGAGCGCTCTTGCCTGGACGGTGCGTGTGTGCATCGCGACTTCCCTGCTTGCACGCCTCCTCCGTTCTCCTCGTTCGGTCGAGTCTGCTTTGCGGTTGCCTTTTTCGGGGTGGCCTTCCGTTGCTCGTTCGCCCGACGTCGCCATGCACCCAACGTGCCTGCTCCATATGGGCAGCACGCCGCTGGGCCCGATGGTCGTACCTTCCCCTTGGGTGTTTATTTTGACGAATCTTCTTTCTCGTCGCGGGTTGACGGTCGGATGTTTATTGTTGCGGAAACGTACTGTCGACCACGGGCTGTCGACCACACGTCATGACGACGTTGTGGTTTGCAGCCTTTTGTGTACATCGTGCGAATCGCAATGCCTCCGCACCAAATCCCAATGAGAATCGAGCCCACGACACGGTCTACCGACGAGTCGGTACGGTGGTTCCTGGTCAACCGATCTGGGGCGAACAGACGTCGCTGCCTCTGGGCACCGTGATTCGGCTGCCCTAGGGCGCTTCCTTCCTCCCCTTCCCCTGGGCACAGACAAGGAAGGCGTCCGCGGCCTCTCCCACGCGACTTCCGTTTCCGAGTCCAAGACGGACAGGCGAGCCACGCCGGCATCGCTCTCTCACTCCTGCCCAAAACGCTCGACGCAGGAGTCTCGACGCCTAAAAATCAGGCCATACGGACGAGAATAAACAAAACAGAATCAGGAAGGAAGCAACGAGGGTGGTCACAGTTTCCTGTCAGGGCAAGAGCTTTATTTATTATTTTTTTTTTTTTTTTCGTTTTGGCCCCTGAGTATTTGAGGCAATCGTGTACGCGCACAAGCGCGTACTTTGTTATGGAATTGTTTCCCCTCCGATTTCCCTCTCTTTCCTTCCTTCTTCCTTCTCATCTCTTCTTCTTTCTTCTCCCCTTTCCCTCTCTTTTCTCTCACGTTCTCTTACCTTACTCTTTTCTTTACCTTTCCTTCTAAACAGCATTTTTTTCCTTTTCAGCATTGACATTGCAAAGTGGTGGACGTGCTCGTCCTGCCGCTCTGCTCCTTCCCTTTTGTTTACACCCGCGGCATCTATCAACAAACCAGCATCGCTTTTAGCATCGTTCTTACCATCGCCAAGCATATCTTCCTTCCCTTGATCATCTCTCACGCCTTCCCTTGTAGTAAAAGCCGAGACGGCGAGTTCTTCTTTCCCGTTTGTATTGTGTCTTGGATCTCACCTTCTCTGTCTCTCATTGCAGCTTCCCCGACAGCATTCGATAGCAGCGCGACCATGACGAAAGAGGTATTTCTCGTCCAGATTTGTGTTTTTGACCTTTCTTCTCTCTTCTTCTCTTTTCTCCTTCTCTCTCTTTCTCTTTTCTTCTCCCCTTTCTTTTCTTCTTCTTCTTTTTCGTCAACTTTTCTACCGTCCCGGTTCGTTAGAGCATCAACACCATACTTCTCGCGCCCCTTCATCCATCTTCCCATTTCTCGTCACATCGACACGTTTACCTTTCTGTTTTCCTTTCCGATTACCGTTGCAGCTTTTTTCTTTTTTCAGTCTATCCTCTTCACGCGTCAATCTCGTTTTCCCGCATCGTGTATCTTGACCCCCCCTTTTCTCCAAGTTTTTCTCGACCCTCTACGTTTTTCTCTTTTCTTCGCACCGGTGCTTTGTTTTGACGGAACGTTCTCGATACTAAAACATTTCAACACGTTCTGCGAGAGACAGACATACATTGCCTTTGAGACTCAATATCAGGTTATCGAGTCCTGCAGAAGAAGTAAGTCACATGCGGATTTTTTCTAGCTTTCCGTTGCTGCTGTTCGCATTCCGATCGTTCGGGCTTCTGGGACTTCTCTCCACGCTTTTGTTTTGTGCTTTCGGCTTTTGCTAGAGAGTTCTCCTTACGACGCCAGAAAAAACTTTCCTGTCTCGCCTTTTGTATGAACTATGACTCTGCTTTAGTCGATTTGTCTTCAGATTGTTATCTTTTGCTCCAAAAAGAAGAGCAAAAACTTTTGACTTCTCCAATTTGTTCATTTTATTTTTTTACCTGCCATATTATTTTATTCATGTTCTATTGTTATTGTTCAAGACGCGTGATTTTCTCTTGAGATAATGATGTCTTGACAGGCCGAATCGTGACGACTACAATTTCTCGAAATCTCTCGCTTTGTTGTTTTGTTTTTTATTTGTGACCTAACGAAGCTAACCGCGTGTTACCACTTCCAGGTCTTTTTGAGGCGGAGTTCTTCAAATCTAAAGTTATGGACGCCAACAACCAGAACCGCCGTGGCGGTGTGCCTCCCAATTACATCAACGGCCACGTTGCTCCGCCCGGTGTTGGGCCTTACCCTCAGCAAGCCGCTCCAGTTGGAGCGGCCATGCAGATGCAAGACGACGGTCTCGGGGCCATGATCAATCAGTTTGGTAACATCAGCCTTCCTACGGGTAATTTGGCTCCAGCTGGGCCGGCAATTCACAACCTACCGCCGGGCGCTTTTGTGAACGGCCCTGATGGTAGCATTGTTTTTGCCACCCCTTATGCTGGTTCGCTTCACCCTGTTCTGGCAGAGCACGCGTACAATGCCGCTGCATACCCCTTTCCCTATTCTACAAACGGGTATGCGGCTGCGTATGGCCCAAACACGATGATGCCGTTCACGCCCGGCCGCCCTGTTGCATTTGGCGAACGTCTTCCACGTGACGTCCCTGGCCTAGAAAACCGGCGGAGCTCGTACTCAACGTCCGCCACGGAATCGGCACCGGCCACTCCATTTTTTGGAAGTGCCGCTGATCGCCGCAGCGGCGGTACTCGCGTGGCTTCACTGGAACGGTCTTCCTATACCACTCCATCCCCCCGCGAGGCGGCAACATACATGGCCAATGGCCCACATCAGAAGCCCGTGGCCCCAGACCCAGAGATTGAACGCCTTTTGATGCAAGAACCCCCCATTCCTAAGGCGGTTCCCGCGGTCTGGACAGAGCATGTGAAGCAGCTCGAACAGTGCCTTGAAAACCGCATCCAGGGCAACCGCAATGTCTACATTCGCGGTCTTCATCCGACGACGGACGACGCGCTTTTACTTCAGTATGCGGAGCGCTTTGGCGAGGTCGAGCAATCGAAAGCCATCATTGATACAGCGACCGGCGCCTGCAAAGGGTATGTATTTTTTGTTACTTTGCACGTTTTCTCTGTTCTCTTATGTGTGCTCTTCTTGGGGGTTTTTTCTTGCTGACGATGCCACAGGTTTGGATTTGCCAAATTTAAAGATGTCAAAAATTCAGAGAAGTGCATTCGCGGCTTCTATCGTCTTGGTTACGAAGTTGGTTTTGCTCGTGTAAGTGCCTGCGCGCTTTGTGCTGCAGCTTGTCATCTAAAGCATGTTCTAACGTTTCTGTATTTTAGGAAAGTTTTAATGCTCGCCTCAAAGCTGAGGGTGACGAAGACTCAAGCAACCTTTACATCTCGAACCTGCCAAAGGATATTAATGAAAGCGTATGTCGTAAAATTGAATTGCATCATCGGCTGTTTCCATTTGGCACACGCTTACTTTGATTAGATGTTGAACCACATCTTTGAGCCTTTTGAGGTTATCTCGAGCAAGATTTTGCGCGACTCTATGGGCAACAGCCGCGGCGTTGGCTTTGCGAGGTAAGCAAACTGCTACCCTTTAGTTGCAACCCAGCTCTGTTGGCAATTTGCTGACGTTGGCTCGACCCAGATTTGAAACTCGCGAAATCTGCGAGCGGATCATTGAGAACTTCAACGGCATGGCCGTTGGGCCGGACCATTATGCCATGCAAGTCCGTTACGCAGATACGCCGGCGCAAAAAGAACTGAAGCGCATCACTGCAGAACGCCGCCAGTACCGCACCAATGAGTACAATATTGGTGCCTATGGAACGCACGCTGTCGGTATCAACCCTTCCATCTACGCTCCGGCTTCGTGGAATCGCCGCTCTGGGGGAAATGGCGGCTACAGGTAAATTTGACCACGTCCCTGTTACTACTGTATAAATTGAATGGAATTTGTAGATACTAACAATGTTTTCTTGTTCTAGCCATACCTCAGGTCGCCCTTCGTCTCATTTCATAGTTGCTGGAAATCGGGTCCATCTTACCCAGGGCGGTAGTGTGACCAAGAGCGAGGAGTACGACATCCTCTCGCGACGCGTTTCCAACACGTTTCCGAGCTCATACTAACGATAAATAGGAAGAAGAATGGCAATGAGGCGGACTTGCACTCGTCAGATGACGGTTCAGCCGATGAGGGCGCGACTATCGTTGACCGTTCCGTCGCTGCCGAAGGAAAGTCGTCTAAGTCGCCAGTCCCCAACAAGAGCGACGCCTAATTATGATTTGATGTTTTGTTCTCGACGCACTTTTTTCAACAGACAGCAAGCCAGTTTCAACAACAGCTTTATCGCATCGCGTCGAGATTTTTGTGTGCGACTGATTTGATTTTATTCTTCCAGGGCGTTGAACGCGTTTTTTTTTCAAGCCTGCGGACTTTTCAACCAAGTCTCGAAGACGGATTCTCGGTTCTTTTCACACTTTCAATGATTTTATTAAAGGTATGACGCCCATTTTCATTAAGGAGGGATAAAAAAGTCATCGTGTGCGGTATTTTCCATTGTTATTAAGACAAGACAAAGACTGTCTGCATGGTTATCCCATTTGTTGTGTTTTTATGTCTCCTTTGCAAAAAACCAGAGACGTGGGCCGGTTTGTTACGAACAGTCTGTTGTTGTCCTTACTATGGGGAGAGGCTGGTGGAAATAGGGACATGTTTGTTGAAAATGAAGGCAAGCCTTTTTTGCTCGCTATAATAATTAAAATCTTTTGCGATTCAAACCTTTGCCCCTTCTATGTTCCAATGCTAAGTTCCGCACGTGACATCTGTTGTACTATGCCTTGGACGCCATCCGCTACTACTATAGATTCATCTTCGACAGAAGGGGGCCGTCCTTTTTCTGCCTCAGCCTCTTCCAGGCTATATTCTTCTTTTCCTTCGTTGTCACCGTCTCCTTCTGCATCGTCGTCGACGTCGTCGTCATCGTCATCGTCATCGTCAAAGTCCTCTGGAGGAGCTGCGGCCTGTTCGAGAATGGCAGCCTCGAGATCTTTGGACATCTTTTTCGTAAAGCCAGACGCTTCAACCGCAACATCAATGCGTTTTGCACCGTTGCGGCCAACAAGGGCCTTGGCGTCTTTGTAAAACGGACCCGGTTGCGTGCCGACAAAGTGGAATCGCCGCTCGAAGAACCGCTTGACGCAGGCGACGTCGCGGTCAAAGTACATTTCGGCATTTTTGTGGTCCATGGACACCATCTGGGGGAAGTCGATGAGAATTGGAACCAGCCTTATATTCGCATCTGCCTGCAGTTCGTCTGAATCGGTTGCTTCGGCCGCATTTGACGCCTTTTCCGCTGCTTTCTCAGCCTGGCCGTTTTGCTCTACATCGTCCGCCACCCTCTTCTGTTCTTGGATGAGAATGTTGAACTCGTTGAAGTCGCCGTGAATCAACCCGTGGCGGGCCAGGCGGAGAATGAGCTCAATCAGTTCGGCGTACAAGCTCGCCGGGTCCGGCACGGCCGCAACCTGCCGCAGCGGCAGCGCATTGTCGACGAAGGACATGACGATCGTGTGCCGCGACTGGGCATACGGTTCCGGTACGGGAAAACCTTCCTCCCGCAGCGCCGTCAGAAACGCATACTCCTTTGTCGCCGACAGCCGCGACAGGTACATCCACGAACCCGTCGCCCGCCGGTTCTTGAGGTAGTCGCGGTTCGTCTTGACGGACCGGAACGAGATGCGGCCCAGCCGGTGGATCTTGAGAATGCGCTGCCGCCCCGCCGGGTCCGCCACCATGACAATGTCGCTCTCCTTGCCGACGCCGACCCGGTGGCCGACACTGTACACAATGTCACGCTGTGCATGCGCGTGCATTGCCAGGTAGTCAAGGCCGCCGTAGGTGAGCCGGTAGCCGTCGTATTTGGCCTCCTTGATCCGGCCAATGAGACCGGCCTTGGCCAGCGTCGCGATGCTCCTGTGCACGCCGCTGCTGCCGCCGCGCAGCCGGGCGATCTTGTCGATCATAGCTGTCGGCACGATCTCGTGGTTTTTGCTTCCCTGCTCCACCTATTAAGAAAAGGCGAGTTAGTAAACAGTCGCAACCAGGAAAAGCATAAATCAGGCCAAGAAAAAAAAAAAAAACTTGCCGCGGTGAGGACTCGCCAGTCCTCCGACGTGAGGTACCGCAAGCTCTTCGTATCCAACTTCATGTTGGCTGTCAACGGGAGGTGTCTATCGTATGTTGGAAAGAATTGGGGAAAGCACGAGAAATGTGATTTAATACCGCTAGATCTCGGAAATCCTCGTGTTATGCAGCCCAACTACAGTACGGATGACTTCAGAAGGTGTCTGGACGCTCTCAGAATATATTTCTTATCGTATAAGGTGGGATATGCGATAAGAACCAAGTTCGAAAAATAGACGGAACTTTATATCTCCGAGAGCATGGGCGGCCAGCACCTTCTCTCTTCCTCGTGTGGCGGTTATTGTGTGGCTTGCTCATGAACACCCCACTTTTATACAAAACCTATGTTTTTGTTGCTAAGCTGCAGGCTAGGCGGCAGAGCCTCGCGTAATGTGCTGGGACAGCAGCACCGAAGCTAGCGAGATTCAGTTCGCATTTGCCCAAAGCTTCTTTCGCTTTCCGCCGCCAGACCCCGTTCCTCGACAACGTCGCCGCTTTCTCCCCCCCATCGACATCAAGAAAATACACCGCAAAGGATTCAGCCTCACAGTTTCCTTCGAATTTACGCTTGTCTTCACTTCTTGTTGTTTGTGCTTTCTTTCAAAGTAGACGAGACACGCAATCACGCTCCAGCTCAACAAAGAAGCAAACAAAAGAAGCAAGAAAAACGACGAACCCGCCCAGCCACCGTGCCGGCCTAATTCTTCATCTCTGCAGCCGCCTCTTTATTGGCGCATTGTTTTGTTTATTTCCGATTAGAACCTACCGTCACGATGGCGCAAGACAATGAGGTGCCTAAATCCGCTGCCGACAAGGGCAAGGCGAAGGCCGTCGATGGAAAGAGTCGCGACGCAAAGGACAAGGATGGCAAGCCTGTCGCCAACGGGAAGAAGAATGAGCAGCCAGAAGGTAGGTTCTCGCTTGTATTTTTATTTTTATTTTTATTTTTATTGTTTTTGTCAAGACTGCGCGTTGCGAAACGAACCAGCTGGGCTCACCATACCATGCAGCCGAGGAACTCAGCGAAGAAGACCAGCAGCTGAAGAGCGAGCTTGACATGCTTGTGGAAAGATTGACGGTACGTACAGAATCCGCCTGAAGATGATGATATTCCTAAGAGCATGAAAAGACCGTGAATTTCAGTTGGGGGGCTGACGCTGGGAACTGCGCACATACGACAGGAATCCGATGCGACACTCTATAAGCCAGCGTTGGAAGCCATGAAAAACTTCATAAAGACGTCGACTTCGTCGATGACGGCGGTGCCGAAACCACTCAAATTTCTTCGCCCGCACTACGAAACCATGACCAAGCTCTACGACGCGTGGCCGGCAGGCGATGACAAGACCCATCTGGCGGACGTGCTCTCCGTCATCGGCATGACCTACTCGGACGAGGACCGGCAAGACACGCTCAAGTACCGGCTGCTCGCCCCGACGCAGGACATCGGCTCGTGGGGCCACGAGTACGTGCGCCACTTGGCGCTGGAGATCGGCGAGGTGTACGGCAAGCGGATAACAGCAGAGGAACCCACGACGGATCTTGTCGACCTGGCGCTCCTCTTGGTGCCGTTGTTTTTGAAGAGCAACGCCGAGGCGGACGCGGTGGATTTAATGAGCGAGCTGGAAATCATCGAGATGCTGCCGCAGTACGTGGACGAAGACACCTACGCCCGCGTCTGCCTCTACATGGTATCCATGGTCAACCTCTTGACGTACCCCGACAACGAGCAGTTTCTGCGCGTGGCCCACGACATCTACAAGGCGTACGCCCAATACACGCAGGCCATGGTGCTCGCCATCCGCCTCAACGACATGGAGATGATCAAAACGGACATGGACGAGGCCGAGGACCCGGCGCTCAAGAAGCAGCTGGCCTTTTTGGTCACACGCCAGCGGATCTGGCTGGAGACGTCCGACAGCGACGACATGGACCTGAACGAGAGCCTGTGCAACATCCGCCTCTCGGAGCACTTCAAGCTGCTGGGCAAGGAGCTCAACATCCTCGACCCCAAGACCACCGAAGACATTTACAAGAGCCACCTGGAGAGCAACCGCGTTTCGAGCATGACCAACATCGACTCGGCCCGCCACAACCTGGCGGCGGCGTTTGTCAACGCCTTTGTGAACGCGGGCTTTGGCAAGGACAACATGATGCTCGTGGAGCACGACAAGGAGAGCTGGGTGTGGAAGACCAAGGACGAGGGCATGCTGTCGACCGTGGCGTCGCTCGGCACCCTCATGCTGTGGGACATTGAGAACGGGCTGGAAAAGATCGACAAGTACACCTACGTTGAGGAGGAGCAGATCCAGGCCGGCGCGATGCTGGCGATCGGCATCATGAGCTCGGGCGTGCGGCTGGACTCGGAGCCGGCGTTTGCGCTGCTGGCCGACCCGGAAAAGCTCGAGCACAAGAACCCGCTCGTGCGCACGGCCTCGATCATGGGCCTGGGCCTGGCCTACGCCGGCTCCAATAAGGAGGAACTGCTGGACCGGCTCCTGCCGATGATCAACGACGCGTCGCTGGACATGCAGACGTCCGCCATGGCCGCGCTGGCGTGCGGCCTCGTGTTTGTCGGCTCGTCGCACGCGGACGTGAGCGAGGCGATTGTGACGACGCTGCTGGACGACGACCGCAAGCGGCAGCTGACCGACAAGTGGACGCGGTTCCTGGCGCTGGGCCTGGGCCTGCTCTTCTTTGGCCGCCAGGAGGAGGTCGACGTGATCCTCGAGACGCTCAAGGCCGTCGACCACCCTGTCGCCAAGCCGACGGCGGTGCTGGCGGCCATGTGCGCCTGGGCGGGCACGGGCGCAGTGCTCAAGATCCAGGAGCTGCTGCACATGTGCAACGAGCACGTCGAGGAGGCGGACGAGAAAAAGGGCGACGAGCTGCTGCAATCGTACGCGGTGCTGGGCATCGGCCTGATCGCCATGGGCGAGGAGGTGGGCCAGGAGATGGTGCTGCGCCATTTCGGGCACCTGATGCACTACGGCGAGCCCAACATCCGGCGCGCCGTGCCGCTGGCCATGGGCCTCGTCAGCCCCAGCAACCCGCAGATGAAGGTGTACGACACGCTGTCGCGCTACTCGCACGACAACGACAACGACGTGGCCATCAACGCCATCTTCGCCATGGGCCTGCTGGGCGCGGGCACGAACAACGCGCGCCTCGCGCAGCTGTTGCGCCAGCTCGCCAGCTACTACCACCGCGACCAGGAGTCGCTGTTCATGGTGCGCATCGCCCAGGGCCTGCTGCACATGGGCAAGGGCACGCTGTCCCTGAGCCCCTTCCACACCGACCGCCAGATCCTGTCGCGCGTCTCGGCAGCGGGCCTGCTCGCCGTGCTCGTGGCCATGCTCGACGCCAAGCAGTTCATCACGGCGCAGTCGCACTACCTGCTGTACTTTTTGGTCACGGCCATGCACCCGCGCTTCCTCGTCACGCTCGACCAGGACCTCAAGCCGCTGACGGTCAACGTGCGCGTCGGCCAGGCCGTCGACGTGGTCGGCCAGGCGGGTCGGCCCAAGACGATCACGGGCTGGCAGACGCAGAGCACGCCCGTCCTCTTGGCGTACGGCGAGCGGGCCGAGCTCGAGGACGAGGAGTACATTAGCTTGAGCAGCACCCTCGAGGGCCTAGTCATTCTAAAAAAGGTGTGTTTTCTTTTCCCTTTCCAACCCACCCACGACGTCTCTTTTTTTAGACAAGATTGTATTTTTTCTCTCCATTGTTGCTAACATTTCCCCCCTTCCGTGCAGAACCCCGATTGGGACAACGAAAAGTAATTAAAGGGCGGGCAAATAGAGTCACACGAAGAAAGGCAGGGGCGGTATTCATATTTTTGTACCTGACTTGGACTGGTTATTCGTTTACAAAACAAATAGAAAGTGTAAAAAAAGAGAAATTACCAAGCATCCGAGACAACCGGCAGAAGGCAGCAGCAGCAGAAGTCGCCTTTCCCCTTGGTAACGGGGAAACAGGTGAAAAGGGGGCGAAACGGGCTTTTAGCATGACGATGATGGGGTGTCGACCCCATGCATACTTCCTTCTCCTGTTCCCCTTTTAACAGAGTTTTGTATATTACAAGAGAGACTTGTGCGTTGTATTCAAATATTATTATTTTTTTCTTCTAAGTCGATTGTAAATATCAACATCAGAGGTGGTTTTTTGTTTCCTGGTTCACCTCGGATTGTATACCAGCAGGAGCTCGCCGTCCCCAAAAGGCCTGAGAGTTGTCGTAGGAGTCGAAGCTCAACAACGCTCAAATACGCGGTATAGGCCCTTTAGGTTGGCCACCTCGACCACGCCCGCCTGCATCAGCGATGTCGTCCCGATAAGCTGCGCCTTAAACGCCGGGAACAAGACGTGTTCCACAGCGTACTCTACGTGTGCCCGCCGGCTTTGGTCGTCGTCCGTTCTCGCGGTGCCTTTGTGCCCCTCGCCGCTATCGACAGCGTCGCCAGCGTCGTCGTCACCGTCGCCGTGGCCCTCAGCCGCCGGCGACAACTGCTCGGGCACGTAGAACCGCGCCAGCTCACGCAAAAACGTCGCAAAGCACGCCTTCTCCTCGTGCCAACGCACGCGCGGGCCCAGCCGCAGCAAGAACTGCGGCAGTTTCGCCAGCGGCGGCGTGTAGCCCTTGAGCAGCAGGGGCAGGCTGAGCAGCTCGCCGGTCGGCGTCACCTCGAGCGAGAAGTACTCCTGTAGCATCTGCCGGCGCTCCACTAGCTGGGCGGCCACGGCTGTGACGATCTCGTCCTCGTTTGCGCCTGTGTCTGCGCCTGCGCCTGCGTCTGTACCTGCGTGTGTGTCTGCGTCTGCGTCTGTCCCTGCCTCACGCAGCCCCGTCAGCAGGAGCGCCCGCAGGTCCAGCGGCGGGCTGAAGCGCAGGGCGCCAAAGTTGCCGAAATCGCTCAGCCCCAGCTGGTAGAACAGCTCGTAACAGGCGCGCCCATAGTCGACCAGGTACAGGCGGACATCACTCTGGATGGCCGCGAGGCGGCGGCGCGCGTCGACGATGCCGACGAAGCTGAGGGATTTGAGTAGCTTGGTGGCCTCGCCGTCGGCGTCGGCAACGACGTCTTCCTTGAGCTCACGCACGCTCTTGAGCCAGTTCACGGTGGGCTCACGGTCGACAACTTCGTAGGTCACGGCAGATTCTGGCAGACGATACCGACCGCGGTTGCTTTTGTTGTTGTCGTCGTCCTCGTCATCCATCGCGCTGGCACCGCCAGACACCGTTGGTCCTGCCTCTGCAGAATCCGACCCAAGTGGAGAATGCGGCTGTGAGACCCCCGACGGTGCGGGCGCAAACATGCTGGTAATTTTGCGCAGGTTGGTGTCGGTCCGGACGAGGTTGTTTTCGTAGGGCCGCAGCGGCGTTTTCCGTGCGGCTGCGGCGGCGGCGGCCGCGGCAGAAGCCGGCGTTCGTGGCTGGGAACCGCCGGCGTCCCTTGTTGTCGACAAGAGGGTCTGCGTCGCAAACGTGCGGCTGGTGTCGACCTCTGCCAGCTTGGCGCGGATGTGCTCGCACACGGCGCGCGTGACCTCGTCTTCGTTCAAAAAGTTCACCTCCCGCTTCGTGGGGTGCACGTTGACGTCGACCCGCTGCGGGTCGATGGCGAGGCTCAGGTACACAAACGGGTGGCCGTTCTTGGGCAAGAAGGCGGCGTACGTCTCGTCGAGCGCCTTGCGGATGTTGGTGGACTCGACGCACCGGTTGTTGATAAAGAGCAGCAGCGTCGTCCGCTTGAGGCTGTAGTTGGCCGTGGTGGCCCAGCCGCGCGCGGCGAAGCCCCAGCGGCGGTCCTCGGTCGCAAACGCGAGCAGCTCGTGGGCGACGGCGCCGCCGTAGACGTGGCGGATGCGGTCGACGGTGCTCGCGGCGGCGGGGACGGCGATGCTGGCGGACGCCTCACCGTGCTTTTTGCAGGCGAACGCGACGCCGCTGCAGTGGACGGCGTAGCGCCCGAGCATGTCGACGATCTTGTTGTACTCGTCGGACGTGGAGCGGAACGCGCGGCGGCGCGTGGGCGCGTTGTAGAACAGGTCCTCGACGGTGATCTGCGTGCCCGGGCGGCCGGCGACGCGCTTGGGCGCGGCGTCCTGGCCGGGCTTGCTGGGGGCCAGCTGGCCGGCCTCGTAGCAGGCGCGCCAGGCCGAATCCGCGTCCCGCGTCCGCGTGGTAACGGTCAAGTGGGCGATGTGGCTGATGCTGGCCAGGGCTTCGCCGCGGAAGCCGTACGTCGCGATGGCCTCGAGGTCCTCGAACCGCTGCAGCTTGGACGTGGTGAAGCGGTCGCACAGGATGGGCAAGTCATCTTTCTGTCAAGCTTGTCAGTATTTCCCGCCACAATTTCGATATATGTCTGTTCGCCGCCGAATTTCACGTGAGAAAGGGGGCGGACCAATCCCAATCCCCCCAATACCACCAGCCCTTACCTCAATGCCACAGCCGTTGTCGGTGATCTGCAACAGCTTCAGCCCGCCGTCTTTGACGAGCACTTCCAGTATGGTGGACCCGGCGTCGACCGCGTTCTCGACGAGCTCTTTGAGCGCGTGGACGGGCGCGATGATGATCTCGCCCGCCGCGATCTTGTTGACCACGTTGGGATCCAGCGCCTGGTTGGGGGGGGGAAGGGTGTTAGCACACAAAGTTCTCGAGAACCTACGGACCGACGTTACCAAGAGAAGAACCAACCTGAATGCGGCGCGGGCGGGGAGGCTCGCTGGCGGGTCCGTCGTCGTCTGCTTTCCGCTTGGTGCCCCGTTGCGGCTCCGTCTCCGTGTCGACGTCCATCGCGCCTCTGGGACAGCGCTTCGACGCACCTGTTGCGCCGTTTCGTCTGGCCTGAACAACTGTCTACTTGTTCACACAACCTTCATACAGCTTGCAAAATGCACGAGACGGCGCAGCCAGTGCCCTCATGAGATCATTTCTCGTTTCTTTTGTTTATCTCCAGCAGATGTGGTGATCTTAACAGGCACTCACACTGGCTGGCGGACCTGGCGTAGATTAGGCTGACTATGAAGCGGGAAAAATAATGTTGCGTCGTAGATCTTCAGGATAGCACCGTTAAGTAGGACAAGAAACGAGCGTTCAGATATACCGACTCTGGGAGTTATAAATAAGGCTTTGGGGTTGCGAACCTGAATGGCGGCATGTGATATAGAGTGTGGTTAGCGGCCGTCGCGCTTTCCGCCACCATGGGATGCGCTAAAACGCGACGCCCAGTGAGGTTCGCAGCACGACCCTGGTTTACAAGTGATTAGTAATGATCCACATCCCAGCGAATTAGCAACATCACCTCTCTGTAACCTTGCCACCTACATATACGATGCAAAAGCTGTTGCGGTTGTAGAAAAGCGCGCAACGTGTTGTGATATATTTGACGAGCGACGTTATCCTTGTTTGTTACTTTTCCATACGGCCTGCCCGCATCATCACTCCGTTTACATAAACAAATTGATAGCCTTCACGAAAAGGGCAGAAAAGAGGCGACGATCTTTTATAATATCTCTCTCATTTGAGCGCGAAGTGCCCTTTTTGCACTTTTTGCAGCTGTTCTTTACATGCTGTGCTCTGCCCAGTAGCATGTAATATAACGTACATAGTTGTCCGAATACACCGTGCAGATAGTCCCCAGGAAACTGAAAACACCCTGACAAGTATCACAGATAGCCCGTATATATGTTGTTTATGGTGTGCATAGTAGACGAACTTGAACTGGTCCATGAAGGCTTTCCTCTATCCTTGGTTTGCTGCTGCTTTCGGCTGTATCTCGGTACTAAGGCCGCCGGTACCCAACACCCGGAGGCAGGGGCGGCATACCGCGGCCGTCGTTGAACGGGAATGGCACCTCGTCCGGGAGGGGACCCTGGTACCCCATACCGGGTGGCGGCATAAACGCCGGCGGGCCCGGCGGGCCGTTGAAAAAACCGGGTGGTGGCGGCGGCGGAGGAGGCATGTTGCGCGGCGGGC
Source organism: Fragosphaeria purpurea (assembly GCA_002778095.1). NCBI lineage: Eukaryota > Fungi > Ascomycota > Sordariomycetes > Ophiostomatales > Ophiostomataceae > Fragosphaeria > Fragosphaeria purpurea. The sequence goes on from PCDL01000021.1 coordinate 4,895,015, forward strand.
CCGCGGGGATGGCGTCCGGCGGGAACGGCCCAGACGGCGAAAAGTTGGGCGGGAACATGTTGGCCATGTTCGGCAGCGGCATGTTGGGCAGGTTGGGCAGGTTGGGCATGCTTGGCATGTTTGGCATGTTTGGCATCCCCATCATGTTCAGCGGCAGGTTGTGCAGGTTGGGCATGCTGCCCATGTTGGGGGGCATGTTCAGGTTCGGCATGTTTGGAGGCATGTTGGGGGGCATATTCGGCATGGTTGGCATGCCCCGGCCCTGCAGGTTGCTTGGATGGTTGACGCCCAACCCGGGCGGAGGCGGGATCATCGGCTGCTGCGGTCCTTGCTGGGTCGCCTGTTGCTGCGGCGGCAACCGGCCGCCCGGGCCGCCGTTGGAGTTGCCGTTCCCATTGCTGTTGCCGTTGCCTTGCTGCTGCTGCTGCTGCAAGTAAGGTGGCGGGGGGCCGTGCAATGTGTGTTCCAAGCCCGGGGGTGGCGGACGCTGCAAGATCTGGGTTGGCTGTGGGAGGGGCCGGTTCTCGGCTTCCTGCCGGCGGTACTGCTCTTCCAGGTACAGGCCCGGTGGGCCAGGAGGCGGACGCATCGTCTGCCGTGGTGGGCCCATCCGCTCTCTTCCCCGGGCGTATTCGGCGGCCATTTCAGCTTCGTTATCGGACACGGGCGGAATGTTGACCTGCTTCTGAGGCTGCGGCATCCGCATCAGCAGCTCGTCGGGTCTCCGCGCTTCGGGGCCGTTGCGGCCTTGCATCAGTTTCATGAGAAACTCTGTCTGCGGGTTGCCCACCGTGTGTGGGCCCGAGCCACCAGTTTTCATCGCAGGACCGGGCCCCATGAGGGGCGCGTTGTTTTCTTGACCAGCAGCGCTCGCTTGCTGGCGCTGCACGAGGAGCTCCTGGATCATCTGTTCCGGCCGGACGGACGATGGTGGCGACTGGCTCGAGGTCATGCCTTGCGAACGCTGTGCCAGCACCTCGTTCAACATCTGTTGGGAGAGCATAGCGCGCGCACTGCCCGCCCGCTGGCGGTAATCTTCCTTGCGGTCCATGCCCGGTTGCGGCGGCGGCTGCGGCTGCGGCTGCAGCTGGGCCTGTGGTTGCGACTGCGGGAACGGAGCATCCGGCGACATCAGGCCGCCAGTCGGGCGTTCGTCTTGCGGTGTGGAATGGACAGCAGACCCGGGCGACATCTGAAAGCCGCCCGTACTCGGCGGTGTTCCGTTGCTGGGGCCGGGCCGGCCAATGCCCATGCCAGTCGCAACCGGGGATGTGGTTGAGCCGGCGCCAGCAGCGCTCTGCAAGGTCTGTCGTTGAAGTTTTTGAAGAAGGGCCTGGAAGGCCTCCTTTTCGGCCGCATCCGGCGGTGCAAGCGCTCCTCCAGAAACACCGCCACCGCTACCGCCACCGCCACCCCCACCGCCGCTCGTAGGGGATTGGGGAGAGGCGCCGGACAATGCGGACGCAGGTTCGGTCTGCCGTTTTGTGTCCTCTTGGGACGAAAAAAAAGAGGTGAACCGCGAGGATTTTCCGGGTTTGGCTTTTATTGCCTCCTTTTTGACTGCATCCGCCGCAACCTCGGCGCTGCTGTCATCTGCCTTGGCCACTTTTGCAAACTGCTCGAAGAAGCGATCGGGGCCCGGGCTGATGGCGAGAGACGCAGCGGGCTCGGCTTTTTGCGATTTACTATTGTTGTTGCTTTCGTCCTCTAACGTCGTTGCGTTGGTCGATGGTTGCGCGGTGGGTTTTGCTGCTGCGGCGGCGCCGCCACCGCGCCCCTTCATCGCCTCCATGAACCGGCGCAAGTCTTCCTCCGTATGGCCGGTTGACTTCTCCTCCGCAGCGCCGACGTCCACGTCCATCCACTCTGGGTCGCGCTCCATGCGCTGTGGCTGCTGCTGGAAATAGTCGCGGTCTTTGTCCCAACGGCGGTCGAAGCCGTTGTTTGCGCGGTCGTTGTTTCGGTCCCGGAAACTGTCGGTGTACTGGTAGTTCGGATCTCTCTCGCGCCAGTTTTTGTTCCGGTCAATGCGCTCTCGCTGCACCGCACGGTCTCGGTCGTTTCGGTCAGGGTGGGCGGGTCGCTCGGACCGTTCGTCGTTTGCGGCGCTGTTGTTGCCGTCTTTGAACCAAGGTCCCCGGTTGGGCAGACCGTTGCGGCGGGTGCCGTCGTTGTTGTTGTTATTATTGTCGTCGCCGCCATCACGGTCAAACGTGCGGCGAGGACGATCCCGTCCGTTGGCGTCGTTCTCATCTCGGTCTCTGAGCTTGCGGTCGTCACGGCCGTACCGGTCACCACCACCACCGCTGCTTGCACCACCACCATGGCCACCACCACTGCCGCCGCCGCCCATGCGGCCGTGGAAACGCTCTGCGCCCTCGTGGCCAAAACTCTTGCGGGGTTTCACAGTGCTCCAACCGTCGCTGTCTTGGTCGGCGTCGCCACGGCGTCGGAACGTGGGGTTGCGCGGATCGCGTGCGCGGTCCGCAGTGCTGCCGCCGCCGCCACTGTTGTTGTTGGTGTTGTTGCTATAGTTACCAAGGCCGGAATAGCCCGCCGCATCGGCCTGGTCACTCCGGGTACGAAGAGCCAGCCGCTCACGGGGGTCCTGGTCGTGGAACGTCTTTTCGGCATCTCCGCCGAGCTTGATTCCTGCGCTCCGCAGCGACGATGCCGAGGTGAAGCTCATCTTAGGAGGGCCTAGTACTATGTCTTCGGAGTCTTTGGGGGGGAGGGGAAAAGCCTGTTAGCAAGGTCGACGTGCGCGGAAGAAACAAAATGCGAGCTGGAAGGAAAACCGCCATACTCGAGCCAGTCCGCGTGCTGTGTCGGTCGCCGATGGACCGGCGATTTGTGGAATCGAGAGTAAAAGGGGCATCGGTGGTTTTGGATCGCTCCGTGTTCGGCCGGACCTGTAGAGGGCGGTTGCTATCTGGGGGCGGTCTATAGCCGAAGCGCAAAGAGGTTAGTTAGATCCAACGGGCTAGTGACAAAATCGAACACAAGCAAACAACAAAACGTACCCCATCCATTGTTCGGTGGGTGGCAGGTTCGGTGGTTTGACGCATAGCGGCGATTGGCGAAGGAGGAGCAGAGCTTCTGCTGTATATCGAGAAGCCATGATTACGGCGAGACGCGGCTCAACATTCGGTTGGCACTTCGCGAAGGAAAAAGATGAAAGAGCTGAGAGGTGAAGCCAAGCGAGAAGAGACGAGAGACGTTTCGAAAAGACGGAGGGGGAGAAAAGGGGGGAAGAGAGAGACAAGAGAAAAAAGGACGAAGGCGGCTGAGGTTGGACGAGGAGGACAAAGCGAGGTCAGAGAGCTCGAGAGAGGCAGGCTGCGTAGGTGGAGCGAACAGGGATCGAGTAAGAGTCCGCGAGACAGTCGACGGAAGGGAGAGAGAAAGAGGTTAAGGAGTCGAAGAAGAAGTGTTGAAAGGAAGAAAGGAGGAGAAGAAGAAAAGGAAAATTAAAAAGGAAAAAGAAAAAAAGAGAAAAAAAAATCGAAAATATGGTCGCAGGGACTTCTTCTTTCGGGCGCGAAAGCGGTCGATTGAGCGTCCAAGAAATAAGAAACAAAGGACTTCGCGATTCGTATTCTCGAAATTGTTTTCGGACGGTGGGTAGATGGAGAGGCGCAAACGAAAGACGAAAAAATGAGGTTTTCTTGGTGTTCTTTATTTTCGTTTCTTTTGGCTGGGACACAACTTTGCTTTTGGATGAAAAAGGAAACTGGGCCTAACTGAACTTAATGGGAAAAGGGCGGAGAGGAGTACGTTTTGGGCCCATGTTGTCGGGGAAGGAGCGACAGGCCAAACGATGTCGCTGCTAGTGGGTGGCCATGGCGGGACCGCCGTAGGCAAAAATTGGCCTGGTCCCGTGCTGTAAGGGCTGAAAGGCACTTTCTTAGGTAACGTGTTAGTCATCACTTTGACCTCAATACACGACAGCATGTCGCTAAACAGTTACTACTACAGTTACTACACAATATGCCTTGAATCTCATGTACAAACGCCTGCTTTTTGCCTTGCCTCTATGTCCCCGACCCCAGACCCCAGATTGTGAATGCTCTCCTGAACGCCGTGCATGCTCCAGTTGTCCACCCGCTCTTGGTCGCACGTGCTCCAGAGCCTTTGCAGCAGAGCCCGGACAACGCGTGCCTCGTCGTCCTCGTTGTCGTCTTGTCGTTCGTTTTCGTCCGCGCCCTCGCTTCGTGAGCCATTGTGTCCGTTTGTGTTGCGCTGTGCGCCGCTGTGATTGCGGGGCCGCGGCGTGGCGGCCGTCCTGGTCCGCGTCCCCGTCGTCCGCGCGACGAGCCAGCTGACCACGCCGCTCCGCGTGATGAGGGTGGTGCTGCCCCCGTCGATGGACGTGGCGCGGGCGAGGATACGCAGCACCTGCCGCCGGAGCGGTGCCCGCATGTAGGGGTTGGACGCCACCGACAGCAGCGTCTCAAACAGCCGCCGCGTGCGGAAGACGCCCACGTCGGCGGGCGTGCGGAGGCTGTCCAGCAGGTAGGCCAGCAGCCAATGTATCTCGCTGTAGTACGTGTCGTCCTCGGTGGGCCCGTCGTGCACAATGTCGTGGACGAGGGGAAATGCGTGCGCGTGCGTGCGCCAGACGGGGCCCGCGGTGAGAAACGCGTTGACCTTGGCGTAGAGGGCGTGCAGCGGGTTGCGCAGCACGTCGAGGGCGTGGCAGGCAAAGGCGGCGAGGTGGCTGGGCAGCGGCGCATGGGCCGTGGCCGCATCGGTCATCCAGGCCTTGGCGGTCGCGACCAGCTCCGACAGCAGCAGCCACACCTGGTCCTTCTCGTCGTAGGTCGACGCCTCGCGGATCTTGGCCGCCAGGCGCACCAGGTTGACCAAGGCTTGCCGGCGGACGCTGTCGTCGTCCGAGACGAGCAGCATGATCAGCGCCGCCGCGTGGCCCTCTTCCACCAGCTCGTCCGCGGGCTTGTTGGCCCACTTGGACAGGATGGCCGTGTCCAGCGCCGGAACCGGTGGAACGTCGAGCAGCGCCTCCAGGGTGCTTGTGTCCTGAAACTCGGCCGTGGACGACTCTTCGGCCGTTTCGTCGTCGGCCGTCTTGTCGACCCGTGCATCAACATCATCCTCGTCAACGCCGTTAATTTCTTTTGCTCTTGTCGACCCTAACGTAGGTTGTCTTTTGTGGGCGCCACGTGCTTGTTGTTGCTTCGCCAATCCCTTGGCCAGTTTTGCCGTAGCTTTGGACTTGCTGGGAAAGGCAACGAGCACCTTGTCTACAATAGGTTGTAAAGCTGCCTTGCTTCCCGTGCACGACGTGAGGTAACGCAGAAGAAACGAGCCTAGCTTGTCGAGCGCGTCGTCGCTCGCATTCTCTGTCGCAAAGTGCAGCTGCTCGGCCATGGCCATGGTGATCGGGTCCACAGCCTGTGTATCCACGGCCGTGGTGTCGTCGTCGTCGAATCCGACCGCGACGCCTTGCAGCATCTCAATGTATTTGATGGGCGCATTCGCGCAGCGCACGATGCAGTTGTCCACAAATGCCCACACCGGGTCGGACAGCAACGAGGCGGACGACGCCTTTGCGCCAGGTTCCGTCGCCAGGCTGCCAAACAGCGCCGCGAGCCCGGCCGTGCGGCGTACCGCCGACGCGGGGCCCGGTAGCACGAGCTGTTGTTCCTGTGCCACGAAATCCAGCACGTTGGCAATCTCGTCCAGCGCGAGGTCTGCCTTGGCCTCGGTGTACACCTTGAGCAGCGCCGTAAACGGCGACGCGGCCAGCCCCTTGGCCTTGGAAAACCATTGCATGCCCGGAGAGTAGCCCGCAATGGCCAGCAGGTGTTCCAGCTCCATCAACTTCAGCGCCTTGTCTTGGGACGACGATGACGATGACGACAACCCGTCGTGCTCCTCCACCTGCCGCATGACGGCAAACAGCGACGACGACACGTCGAATTTGGACAGCAGCGCCATCTGCGGCACCACCTCGTAGTACAGGCGCAGGACGCGGCTGCTCGCTTCGCGGAAGAGCAGGTCGTCCGCGCCGCACGCCCGGTACGCATTGATGACGTCCCGCATGAGCGGACACCGCCGGCAGAACTCGTCGACGACCCGCCGCGCCGATGCACGCCACAGCGTCTCGCGCGGGTACGAGCGCGCGGCCTCGTCGTGCATGTGCAGTGCGCGGCGCAGCTTCGCCATCGACAGCGCAAGCAGGCGCATGGCGAAAAAGGGCACCAGCTTGGACTTGTGCGCCAGGCACCGCGTCATGATTTTTTGTGTCAGGGGCAACGGCACGATGTTGTCTACGACGACCGAGGTCGGCGGCGGGATGCGCGCGTACGTCCCTTTGCTGCCCCGGCCGAAATAGGGCGGCAGGTCCACGACCTCGATGGTGTTGAAGAGCAGCGCGGCGAACCCGACCCAAGTGGCGGAGATCTTGGGCTCGAACGTAAAGTTCTTCTTGTTGATGTAGTACCACGCGACCAGCTCGGGCGCCGCGCGGAAAATCGCCAGCAGCAGCTCGCTTTGGCGCGTGCTCGACCACGGCCGCAGGCAGGGGACAAAGTCGGCCAGGACGAAGTTGAACACGGGAATCTTGTCGGTGAACTTGTCGACCCACACGATGCGGTCCAGCCCCACGTCCGTTTGTGCATCGTCGTCATCGTCGTCGTCCGGCTCTGTCGTTGCCGCCAGCGGCGCAGTGTCGGGCTCCACGCCCTGCGGATAGCAGCCGTTCTGCGGGCGCAGGACACCGACGGTGGGCGACGTGCACACGTCCAGCAGAAACTGGTGGGCAGCATCCGACACGGGCAGTTTGTGACTGCTGCTGCCACTGCCTGTTGTCGTCGTCGCCGCCGCCGCCGCACCTTCGTGTGCATAGGAATACAGGCCGGCAATGCGCGTGAGCGTCCCGGCGTTGAGCAGCTTCGACCGCGCCGACCGCGGCAGCTTCTTGTCTTTGAGCACGTGGTTGCGCACCGTGTCCAGGATGTCATGCACCAGGTAGGGCGGGTCGTCGCGGACGGTGCGGAACAGCGCCTGCACCAGCTCGCGCTGGGCGAGCAACTCCGCCTTGGCCTCCGGGTGCAGGAACGTGAGCGACGCCAGGACGAAGCGCACGGCGTTGGTGCGCGCCGACGTCCGCTTGCCGTCCTCGACGCCGTCGCCCAGAAACCGGATGCTCATGTTGCGCGCCAGCGAGCGGTAGGTGAAGTTGCGGGCGCGGAAGACGGCCTTGGCCACGGCGCCGCCGTCAAAGCTGACGACCTCGCGCAGCAGGCGCAGCGTGGGCGAGATGACAAACTCCTTGCCCTTGTCCGCGGACAGGTTGCGGGCGAGCAGCTCGAGCGGGCGCCGCCGCAGCAGCGTGCGGCAGAGGCCGAGGCCGACGGGCGCGAGCGGGAGCACGTGTGAGAGGTACTTGAGCAGCAGCGCGAGCACGACGGGCACGGCCGACATGAGGTTGTCGCTGTTGAGCTTGGCGGCGAGGTCCCACGTGTCCATAACGTCGGGCAGGTACACGGGATCGGCCTCGCCATCGTCGTCACCGTCACCGTCACCATCGTCGTCGCGGTCTTTCCGCGGCTTAGTCGCCTCGAGGTAGTTTTGGAGGAGCTCGGCGTCTTGGGTTGTGTGGGTCTCGGGGTCGTTCAGCCGGTCCAAGAGCAGCTTGAAGGATTGCAGACCTGTTCACAATCGTCAGGACAAGATCGCCAAGGCAGAGCTGGGCGAGAAAAAAAAAAGAAAAGAAAAAAAGAACCCACCGTGACGAGCCCGTTCCACGTCTTGGTCGAAGGCCAGAAGCTGCATCAGCTGTCTTGCCGAGTGGATTTCCTCCGATGTGGGCGCTTCGTGCACAATGCGCGGCCTCTTTCGAGGGCCCTCCCCGTCTGGAGCATGCCGCTTTGCCATTGCCGCTCAATCTTCGTGTTCGAGTGGCGTCCGTTCTCGAGAAAGGGGAACGAGAAGAGACGAAAGGGCCGTCGATGCTTTTGATAAAGGCGGTGTCGCAAAATTTTGGCGGCGATAACAGAAAACAGCAGGAACGTTGCTTCACCGCCCGGCCCGAATTGCCTGCCGAATTCTTCACCGCCCCACTCAAAAATGAAAAAAAGCTATCTAATCAGCAAGTTTGCTGCATCACATCCAATTTCTGCTTCTGTTTTTTGCCCTATTCCAGCTCACGAGTAGTCTCTCCGCAGCACATTGGCCATGGATATTCTCAAGGTTTTGTCGAGAGGCACAAAGCAGGCAAAAGTCAATCTCCCCACCAACACCACGTTACCGTCAGCCGGCGCCAGCGTGACGCCTCAATTATACCACGACTCGATCGCGCAGTCAAGCAGAAATGCGAATCGGAAGCGTAAACGGGCCACGAGCGGGCTGTCTGACGCTGGCGGTGGTGAGAGGGATGGCACAGACAGCGAACACGACGACGCACAGAGCGAGGCGAGCGACCTGAGCGAGCTCGACTTTTTCGGCGAGCGGACCAAAACGACGGAACAACCCACGTCGGCGCGGCAGGCGAAAAAGGCCAAGGCCCGCGAGGAGAAGAGCAAAAACAAGCGAGAATGGGACGATGCTGTGGTCTTGTTGGACGAAGACGAGTGCCGCCGGATATTGCGGTCGCACCGGCTCAAATTTACGTTGTTGACGGATAAGAAGGCGGCGGCAGCGGCGGCGGCAGCCGAGGCGGAAAAGAGGAAGAAGAAGGCAAAGAAATCAAAAAAGGACAGTAGAAAGAGTGCAAAAGAGGCGGAAGCGGCTGCTGCGGCAGCTGCCAAGGCGGCTAAAGACGACAGCAAACGGCAGCTGTACCCGCAGCCGCTGACGGCGTTTTCGCAGCTGCGACACATCTACCGCCTGTCGCCGCGGCTCGCCGACAACCTCGAGCGGCTGCTGTACCGCATCCCGACTGAGGTGCAGATGGGCAGCCTGCCGCTGCTGTTGGATCCGGCGCTAGCCCTGCGCAAGACGACGGTGCCGCCCTTGTCAGGCAGCGTGGGCACCCGTGTGCACGCGGACCATGACGACGACGACGGCCTGGACTTTATGGCGGTGGCCCCCACGGGCAGCGGCAAGACGCTGAGTTTTCTTGTGCCGGCGATCAACGGCATCCTCAAGCGACGCGCCGAAGCAAAGGAGGTCGCGCAGGATGACCACACCAACAGCAGCAGCAGCACCCGGCCAAAGCACGACCACGTGCTCGACACCATTGTCGTAGCGCCGACGCGCGAGCTAGCGCATCAAATTGCCAACGAGGGCAAGAAGCTGGCTGCGGGGACAGGCGTACGCGTGGTGGCCATGCGCAAGGGCATGCGCGTGCCGGTGGCGTCGGCGGACGGCAAGGAGGAGGAGGAGGAGGAGGAGGAGGCCGAAGAAAGCGATAACGAGACGGATGAGCACAGCACCGACGAGGAAGACAAGGAAGACGGCGCGAGCGATGGCGAGGACGCCGAAGACAGCGACAGCGGCGAAGATGACGAAGGAAAGATCCTGGGAAAACTTCCAACCAAAACGAAGAAAAAAGCGGCTGCTGCCGCTACGGTTACCCACGCCGACGTTTTGGTGACCACGCCGCTGCTATTGCTCAACACGTTGACCCGGCGGCGGACCGCCAACAAGACCCTCCCGACCGTCCGCACGCTGGTCCTCGACGAGGCCGACGTGCTGCTCGACCCGCTCTTCCGCGACCAGACGCTCGGTCTCTGGGCCGCCTGCACGCATCCGCGGCTGCATGCCTCGTTTTGGTCGGCCACCATGGCGTCGAACGTGGAGGCGCTGGTGGCCGAACAGCTGCTCTCCGCGCGGCATGCGGAGCCGCGCCAGCCGGACCATGCAGCCGTGCTGCCGACCCGCCACCCGCGCCTGCTGGTCCGCCTCGTTGTCGGCCTCAAGGACACCGCCGTGCCCAACGTCACGCACCGCCTCGTCTACACGGCCACCGAGCGCGGCAAGCTCTTGGCCATGCGGCAGCTGCTGCACCCGGCGACCAGCACGTCGGTCGTCGGTGCTGGTGCCGGGTCGGGCGGCACCAACACCGGCACCGGCACCGGCACCGAGACTGGCAGCCTGCGGCCCCCCTTTCTGGTTTTCACCCAGACCGCCGCGCGCGCCACGGCACTGCACGACGAGCTGCGCTACGACATCCCCGCAGCGGCCGGCGGCGCCGCCCGCCTCGGCGTGCTGCACGCGGCGCTGTCGGATGCGGCGCGCGCCGCCGTGGTGCGGCGGTTCCGCGCGGGCGAGGTGTGGGTGCTGATCACGACGGACGTGCTGGCGCGGGGCGTCGACTTCGCGGGCGTCAACGGCGTAGTGCACTACGATGTGCCCGGGTCGGCGGCGGCGTACGTGCACCGGGCCGGGCGGACGGGGCGGGCGGGACGGGCGGGCGGCTTGTCGGTGACGCTGTACACGAAGGAGGACGTGCCGTTTGTGAAGAGCGTGGCCAACGTGATTGCCGCGAGCGAGCGGCAGGCGGGGACGGCGGCGGGCCGGGTAGGGGAAAGCGGCGCCGGCGGTGGTCTCCCGCAGTGGCTGCTCGACGCGCTGCCTGACGTGGCGAAGCGGGACAAGAAGCGGCTCAAGACGCATGGGTTGCTGTCGCGGCGGAGCGGTGACGCCGGCGGCAGCGGTAGCGGCTCGGGTGCCACGCACGCAGCGCGGATCACGTCCAAGAGCGCATGGGAGCGGCGGAAAGAGCACAACCTGCGAGAAGCGATTGCGAGCAGCAAGCAACGGAAGAAGCAGCAGCAGCAGAAAGGAAGAGCGGCCGAGGACGAGGAATGGGGCGGCCTCGAGTAGGAAAGTCAATTTGACGGAAGTAGGCAAAAAAAGAAATAAATGTTGCACATACATGGCATTGCCACAAGATTGATGTTGATAATGTTTGGTACTTGCTGCCTGCCTCTTCCTATCTACAGGCCCGTAGCGTTTTTTTCCCTTGCCCATCCCCTGTGCGCGAGGCATTGGTTTTACCACTCCGCCACCTCGCCCGGCTTGGGCTTCTGCATCCGCACCACCTTGTCGCAGTTGAGCAGGCACAGCGGGTCGAACGCCGCTTTGATCTATTGAAGGGGGTTGTCAGCCTAAAAAGAAATCAAACAACTGGCAAGATGCTTTCCGAAGAAAGAAAGAAAGAAAGAAAGAACGCACCTTGCGCATCGCCGCCACCGTCTCCTCGCCCAGCTCGTGCGGCAGGTAGTCTCGCTTCACCAACCCCACGCCGTGCTCCCCGGTCACCGTGCCCTCCAGCGCAATCGCCCGCTTCACCATGCGGTGCACAAACTCCTCGGCCGCCGGCCGCTGCGCCGGGTGGTCGTACAGCACAATCGTGTGGAAGTTGCCGTCGCCGACGTGGCCCACAATGGTGCCCGCGAGCCCGGCGGCGGCCAGGTCGGCCTGCGCCGCCTCGATGGCCTCGGGCAGCCGGCTGATGGGCACGGCCACGTCGCCCGTCCAGACGCGCTGGCCCGGCCGCCGCAGGGCCAGCGCGCTCCACAGGGCCTCCTTGCGGGCGCTCCAGAGCTCGGCCTGCTCGGCGGGCGAGCGCGCAAAGTCGAAGCCGGTGAGCTGCTGCGTGGCGGCGGCGGCCGCGCGCACGGCGTCGACCTGCTCGCGCACGGCGCGCGGCGAGCTGCCGGCGAACTTGAAGAAGAGCGTGGGCGCCTCGGCCCAGGTGCGGCTCGTGGCGCCGGCCGTGTTGAGGCAGGCCATCTGGGCGGCGTCGAGCAGCTCGAGCGCGGCGACGGGCACGCCCGTGCCGACGACCTGGCTGGCGCAGGCGGCGGCGGCGCGCAGCGAGCCGAAGCTGGCGACGGCCACGGACGTCTCCGGCGGGCGCACGGCCAGCTTGAGCGTGGCCTCGGTCACGAGGCCCAGGGTGCCCTCGGAGCCGACGAGCAGCCGCGTGAGGTCGTAGCCGGCGGCGCTCTTGCGCGGCCGCTGGCGCGTGCGCACGACGGTGCCGTCGGCCAGCACGACGGTCAGCGCCAGCACCCAGTCGCGCATCGTGCCGTAGCGGTAGGCGTTGGTGCCGCTGCAGCCGGTGCCGATCATGCCGCCGATCTGGGCGCCCGGACCGGGGTCGGGCGGGAAGAAGAGACCCAGCTCGGCCAGCGTCTCGTTGAGCGCCTCCCAGCCCAGGCCCGGCTGCACGACGACGTCGAGGTCGTCGCGGTGCACGGCCACGATGCGGTCCATGCGGCGGGAAAAGTCCAGCACGACGCCGCCGCGGGTGGGCGCAAAGTTGCCCTCGAGCGAGGTGCCGCCGCTGTAGCCCGTGACGGGGATGCGGCGGGTGTGGCAGACGTGCATGATGCGGGACACGTCGTCGGTGCTGCCCGGGTAGAGGACGCAAAAGGGCATCTTGGGGTGGACGGGCCCGTCGCGGTCGGCGGCCAGGTCGTCGTCCTGGTGCGAGGACCAGTCCGAGACGGCGTGGCCGCGGATGTCGTCCGGGTTGGTGCTGACGTTGTCCTCGCCAACGATGGCGACAAAGTCGGCCCAGGCGGCCTCGAGCTCGGCGCGGCTCGTGTGGTGGCGCGGCGGGCGCGTGGCGGCGAGCGGCAAGGTCGACGCCGGGTCCGGGTCGCGGGGCGTCTTGGTGCCCAGGAAGTAGCAGGCAACGCCGACAAAGAGGAGCATAAAGGTGGTGGCCGCGTTGCGCGTGCCGGCGGAGGTCTGGCGGGTCTGGGCCAGTTTGGCGCGCTCGGCCTGTTCGCGGGCCATGCGGGCGTTGATGCTCTCGAGCATCTGGCCGCGGAAGCTGCGGCCGTCGTTTCCGGGGCCGCGGCCGGCGGGATTGGGTGCCTGTGGAGAGCTTGACGACGGTGGCGGTGGTTGTGTCGGCGGCTTGGTCGCGAACGAGCGGGTGGCTGTCGTGGTCGTGGTCGTGGTCGTGCTACGGGCGGCCCTCGCTAGCAGGCGCCGCGCGGGCAGCACACGGACGGCATCGTCAGAGGAACACGATGCCCGTGAGGCCGACAGGACGCGCGGCATGCGCCGGCCAACATGGTGCAGCATGGTCTCGGAGCCGGTTGTCGAAAGAGACACCGGAAGGGGGGAGGTCGATTGCCTTGTCAAATCGTCACAATTTGTCGACGGGTTGGGGCTGGATCCTTCGTTTATTGTTGCTTCATTGCGTCGACTGCGAAATGAAAGGCAGTAATGCCCAGAAGAAATCCCGCAATGGTGAGGCGTTGCTCGTTCAAAGGTTGAGCGGAGCACGGAGACAAGAGACAAAATGGGACGTTTGGAAGTCGGTTTGGCGATGGAGGGAAAAATCGGCGGCTTGAGACGGCTGTGAGGGAGGCCCCGCCCCACCTTGGGAATACAGGGCCTGCCCGCCCACAAAGCGTTATCGGCCTTTGGGTGTGGGCGAATTGGCAGCCGGCCGCGCGCAGAGCGCTAGCTGCTAGGTAGGGGAAAACATGGTACAATTTACTGGACAAATGACGGAATGCAGCCGAGAATAGCGAAAACGATTTCCAAAGCATGTTGTGTGAAAAGAAGAAGCAAACTAACAAAACTATAAACGGGAACATACAATCTCTCCGTGGTAAAAAGCGTGACAAAAAATAAGAGAAAAATTCAGGGAATAGATGGCAATTTAGTGGTCGTCATTTGGCAACAAAAAAAATAAAAGAATAAAAAAAATCAGCATCAAGTCTTTCCCTCTCTCCCTGCCCACCCAGCCAACATGTCCTGTTTCCAGGAAACCTGGCCATCCTCTGCCCATCACCAGAAGGGGCTGTCGGTTACCCCCACGAACTCGCGTCGTCGGCCGATGGGTAGTAGAATGCCGCCAGGCCGATGATGACGTACGTTGCGCACAGCAACGCGCCCTCGAGGTAGTTGCTGCGGCCGTCAAGCACCAGGAAGTTGACGATGAACGCCGACACGAACAGGCACACCGTCTCGAATAGCGTAAAGTACAGCGTCATGTCGCGGCCGATGATCCAGCCCAGGATGACCACGAGCGGCGTCATGAAGAGCGCAATCTGGATCGAGCTGCCCACGGCGACGCCAATGGCCAGGTCCATCTTGTTCTTCATGGCGACCATGACGGCGGTCACGTGTTCGGCGGCGTTGCCCACAATGGGCAGGATGATGAGGCCGATAAAGACCTCGCCGACGGAGCTGGTCGCGACGAGGCCCTTGATCGAGCCGACCATGAACTCGGCGCACGCGGCGACCAAGCCGGTCGTGATCAGCAGCGTGAGCACGGCCGCACGACGCGAGAGCGCCAGGTACTCTCCATGGGCCGTGTGTTTCATAGCCACAACCGTGAGACCGTTGGTATCCGCACCGTTGGTCATGCCACCACTACTACTACCACCACCGATACCACCAATGCCACCGGCGACGCCATTGGCTACCGTGGCGGTGGGAATGTGTGACGGCAGCATGGCGCCAGGAGGGCGGAGCTGATATTGGCGGTTCAAGCGATCTGGGAGCGAGTTCGTGCGGTGGATGCCGTAGCGAACGCGCGGGATCGGCCCGGCCATAGCAGCAGCCGGAGGCGCAACGCCGCCTAGGACCGGCTGCGTAAACACAGTGGGTGCTAGGCTCTTGGCTACGGGGCGGAGCGACATGGCACGCAGATTAAAGGCACGCCGCGCGGACGCCAAGTCGGCGGCGGCGGCGCCGGTGCTGGCAGCCATGGGATTACCCGACTCGTCCACGTGCACAGCTTCGTGCGTGGCGGGGTCAGAAAAGGCAAAGTCCACACGGCGCGTCGTTTCCACAGGATCAGCGGCAGCCAGAACAGGCACGGCAATGCGTTTTCCGCCCATGCCCGCGGTGGTGAGGAACGCAGCAGCAGCAGCAGAAGCAGTAGGAACAGTTTTGGCAGCGTTGGTTGAGTCCTCAAGCTGGGACCGCCCACTGGCATGTTCCAAGATCACATCGGCCGCCGCCGCCGCATCGTGGTCCGGGCGAGTCAACCGCTTTTTGTTTTTGCGGTCTCGGCGGCGTGCGCGCTTGGATTGGCGGTACGTTTGAGGACGCGATACGGCCACGTCTTCCTCGTCAATGGCCTCTTCGCTCATGTCTGTGGACGCAAAGCGCGAGACAAAGGCCGGGCGCGACGACGACAACGACGACTCTTCCGACACAAAATCATCGGCGGCGGTGGTGGTGGTAGCGGTGTTGGCTGCAACCGCTGCGGGGGCGGCGGTCACCGTGCTAAACGAAGGCGTACGCGTCGGCGCGGCAAACAGCGTGTCGGCCGTGTCCAGAGAGGCCACGCTCGATTTGCGGCGGCGGCCTCGACGGATGACGCGGCGCATGCGCTTGCGCATGGTGTCGCGTGAGTGGCCTGAGCTGTCCGAGTCGGACGACGAGGACGAGCTGTCGTCAGAGCTCGAGGAGTCGAGCCACGCGGCAGCCGGACCGGGCGTCGCCTCTTCGTCGATGATGTGCTGGGGGGTGGATTCGTACATGTAGGCATGGGACTTGAGCTGGAAGAGGAGGTAAATGCCATACACGAGAAGGAGGACCTAGGACAAGGGCACGAAAGTCAGCAACATCATGATCGCCTCGGTGAAAAGACGGCCGTCATTTGCTGTCAGACCACGTACCACGCTCGTTCCCCGGCTGATCTTGAGCGACTCGGCGTCTGCTTTCTTTCTGTCGTTAAATGAGGCATGGAAGGCAGTCTACGGACGTTAGTTGGGACAAACAGAATAAAAAGGGTGAGATTCGCCAGCAAGAGGGGGGGGGCTTCATACAGGAAGAACGAGGCTGATGACGCTCAGACTGAGCAAGCAGGCGCTCATCTGCGTAACGGTGCTGTTGTAGATCTATACCACGAAATATCAGCATACGGGCCACAACAAGGCACAAACAAAAAAAAGAATAAAAGAGGACAGGCAGTGCGTGAACCTACCTGCTCGCGGAAGCGAAGGCCGCCAAGAAGCAAGCCCATGCCCAAAATCAACAAAAGATTGGCCAAAATGGAACCCAGAAGCGAGGCCTGCACGATACGGATTTGATTCTACTCTTGTCGTCAGCAGGTGAGTGGGCTAGCGGGCAAGCATCACAATCAAAAGGGATATGCCTACCTTGACCAAAGCAATACTAATGCAATCGGATCACGGCCGTGCGACAGGTTAGTTGGGAAATAGAAGCGGATGCGGGCATGCAAAGAAAGGAAAAAAAGCGTCCTGCATAAGCAGACGCAATAGAAGAAGTGAAGACCAAGCTAAATAGAGAACCGAAGAAAAGAAAGAAAGAAAAGAGAAAAAAGAAAAACATCACGACTGCAGAGGCGCTTGATGAGAGGGTAGCACTCAGCCAACAACAGCCTTGTGCAACATACATACTAGTCAGGCACAGTTAGTACTTTTCTCTCTTTTCTCTCTTAAACAACGGCACGCCAGAAAAGAAGAAAAAAAACCCACAAAATGATCAGCTCGACCGCGTTGCCAAAGGTAATGTTGAGCAGGGCGCCGATGCTGTCGCCCATGCGGTGGGCCACGGTCTCGGTGGCGAACCCGAGGAGCCCGGCCAGGGGCACAATGGCGACGGCGTTGAGGGCGAACACGACGGACGGCGGCACGGTGCCAGCGGGGGCAGCGCCAACGGCGATGCCGGCGGGCACAAAGACGAGGAAGACGTTGAGCCAGCTGTGGAGCAGGACGGCGCGGGTCGTGGCGAAGAAGGCGACGGCCAGGGCCAGCGCCGGGTGCCGTGGGGGGCCGTCGTTGTCGGCATCTGCCACCTTTTCCTCGGTGTGGCCCTCGGCTGTGTCCACAGTGATGCCGCGGTTGATACTAGTCATGCTGCCGCCGCCGCCGTTGGCCGACGTAGGCTTCACGGGAATGTTGTAATCCGGGAGAGGGGAAGAGAACGGCACGGGCGATGCAACAGGCGGCAACACGACAACGCCGTTGTTGTCGTTGTTGTCGTTGCTACCGCTTCCGCTTCCACTGCCGCTGCCGCCGTCACCCTCTACGACAGCCCGCGACCGTGCATCCGGTACCGATGCAGCGGATGCCGGCGCGGGAGACACGGTAATTGGCGAGCCGCCGGCGGTCGTGTCGCCGGTATTGTTGGCACGGCCGGCGTTGTCGCCGCGGCCGACAGTAGTGTCCGTGGTTGTTTCAGTGTTGCTGCTGGTTCTACCGCCGCTGCCGGGAAAGTACCCGTGACCGGCACCGCCGGACGGCACACACGGACGGCCGCCATCGTCGTACTCCGGAGAAGTAGCCTGTCCGGGGAAATCGGCGTTCTCGGGTGTTCCGTTCTTCGTCTGTTGCTGCTGCTGCTGCTGCTGCTTCTGTTTCTGCTGCTGGTAATCGTCACTTAGGGACGCGGGCGCCGGGGCTCGGCGCGACGGGCTACGGGGGACAGAAAGGGGGCCTCCATCCGCTTGCGTGGGGGACAAGCGTGTGCGATCAGTGTGGGGCGGGTCCGGAGCAGGTGTCTTCATCGAAATAGGGGGGGACAGAGCAGGCAGGGGTTGGTTGGAAATAAAGGAGAAAAGGAAGAAAAGAAGAAGAAAAGAAGAAAAAGAGAAGAAAAGAAAGAGAAGAGGAAAGGGGAGAAAGAAAACGGAAAGGGAGAAGAAAAGAGGGGGGGACGAAGGACAAGTGAAGAAGGAACGAGGCATGGGACAGTGCTTGGCAGCAGCCAACCACCGTTCGTACCTTCCCGAGGAAAGGGGGGCCGTGCTACAGCTTGGCTGCAGGCTGCAGGCAGTGCGACTGAGCACAAAGCCCCAGCCCATGGAAGTCATATGAAGTACATGAGATACTGGTAAAGCGCTTTTGCTTCGTAATGGCGTACGTACCAGTAATACACCGAATGAGGTAAGAACAAAGGGCACGTGGGACGAGGCTAGGAGGCGATCAACGGCCAAAATACACTGGAGACAGCATTCGTCATCGGTTGGTTTTAGGGTCTTTTTTGCCTGCGTTGGGAGGTCAGCTCGAGATAAGCACGAAGAAAAGCCACAAGCTGGTAGCACGTTTGGTAGCACGTTTGGCAGCCCAGCATTTGTACACCCACGCTGTTGTTGTCCTCGCGGTGTGCCTGCAGCCAAGCTATTAGAGCGGGACATTCATTACCACCTCCCCGTCTGCAAAGGCCAACGCAAACTGGTTCAGCAAACCCGTCGATCGCCCCGGCTGGTTTCGCCGTGCTGGATTGGCTTTCTTCTGCTTGGGGAACGGATTCTTTTGGGTTGAATGCGTTCCTGAGCAGAGAAAAGAGGCCCGTGTCTATTCGTATATCTACCACGTTGAGCCACGTTTCTTTCTGTCTTTTTTTCCGTCATTTTTGCTGTGGCCAGCAAAAAAACCAAGGTCGTGTGATCCCGCCCCTTTTTCTGCCAAGCTTCTGCATCGCCCCGATATGTATGAAGCAGCAGCCAAGTGCGAAGAGAGGGGGTTCCAACGAGTCGAGAAAGATATGTTAGTAAAAAGCAGAATACGGGAGAGGACGGTATCACAAGGAAGACGTTGCCGGATCCCCGGGTCGGTCGGCATCGACAAAACCCCCCCGTTTTGTTTTCCCAGTTTCCTATACGGGTTTAGAACTACTTCCAGGCTGTTTCTTATCTTGGGAACGAGAAAAGACCTCTTTCGTTGCTGCGCATCTGGTTCCCTTTTTTTGTCGATCTTTTTCTACTCGGGACAGCAGCCAATGTGTGTGCTCCGCTGCCAAACAAAAACACACACAAAACGGCCGTGTTGTAGTTGTAACCGACGATCTCGGGGGGAGGGAGGGACGGCCACTTTGTGAAAGACTGTTCGTCCATCGCGGAGGTGCCTGCGGTACACAACAGCAGCAAACCGGAAGCACGACGTCAATACGGAGAAAAGAACCCCTCCCCCCCGGAAAAAATTGCAATACCAACCGGGGTCTCTTTTGTATTCGTTGTGCCTCCTCCTTTCCTCTACTCCCTCTCTCCCTTACGTCCATAGACGCGAGCATATGTATTCGCCTTTGGCCAGGCCGTCTTGTAGATTGTAATTTTATCATTTGTTGTTCGCCTACTACGTAGGAGAGAAATACTGACGAGACAAAATGGTCCGGAAAATGTGTGGTATAATATTGTGAGCGAGAGAAGAAAAAAAAAAGAAAAAAGGCCGCCGGATGCGCAAGACGCCTTGGGCAAAATCTGTCCATGTCCATAAAGCTTATTCTGTACATAAATGTTTTTTTGCGATCTCTCCTTATTCCATCATATTAAGGGCTATGTGTGATAGAAACGGTGCGCTAGATGTATGTTGTTGTGGCAAAACAGGGTGTAACAAAAGGAGGTGCTGATAAAAAGGAGGGAATCGAAGAAGAAAAAGAAAATGGCGTGAAAATCTGTTAACATGGTCGCAGAGATGCAAGCCGCGTCGAAGAGATATAAAACAAATGAAGAGAGTAAGAGGGGAGGGGAAAAACAGGGAGCTGGCGATTTGTTCAAGAGGACCAACAGCTCCATCGGGCAAAAAGGCAACGTCTCGTCTACTGGTTCAATCTTCGCCACCGCGGGCCTTGGAACGCCGCCGGAAAAAGTCCATCACACGCCGGGCCGCACCACTACTGCCGCTCCGGTCGTGGTGCTTAGCAAACTCGTCCGTGTCGTATGCGTCCACCATGCGCTTGTTCTTCTGCAGCACCACGCGGCCACCGCGGCTGTTGTTCGCCCGCCGCAGGTCTTGGGCTTGCATTCCGTCCGCGTCCGCGTCCGCCTGGTAAGGCGCCGACCGCGGCGGAGGATTGCGCTGAACATTGTCCGTCACTTCCTGCAGAGCGGACGGCCGTTGCCGCTCAAAGTTGCCGCCCGAGGCGTACCGGTGGTGTTGCGTAGGCCGCTGATGTTGCTGTTGTTGCTGCTGTTGTTGTTGGTTCGGTTGGTACTGTGGCTGCTGCTGCTGCTGTTGAGTCTGCTGCGGAGGCGCTTGCTGCGGTGAACCATAGCCCGCATTCGCCGTCCCCACCGCGTTGGATTGCTGGCTGTTATCTGTCAGGTACGTGTACATGCCGTCATAGCCAGGCTCCATGCCCTCGTCAACCTGCCTTCCGTTGCTAGGCTGGCCGTCCGCTGGTGGCTCCTGGATAGGAAGATCGAGCTGCGATTCGGGCCCGGTATCGTAGTCGCGGTGGATGCCAATGGATTTCAGTGAGAAGGAACCGGGAAGAAGAGAAAACCGCCGGTTGTGCTGCTTTTCCTGGGACGTCTGGGAACCCTCAATGCTGCCGGACCGTTTCTTACCCAGGCCAAGGGAAAAGGACCGTCTCGATTGGCGCGCTGTAGAGTCCATAGACGTCCGCGGCTCGTCCCCACCGACAATGTTCTGGATGGTCGCACTGTTGGCCATGCTGACGGGCGGGTACCGACGCGACGGCTTTTCTGCGGCAACCGATTGCCGCTGCTGCTGCTGGTCAGGCTTCTTGCGGTTCTTACCGCCAAAGATTGACCCGCTGCGGCCAAGAAGCTTGTCGGTGATCTCGCCAAGGGTGTTGGACCGTCGGTGGCCCTTGCCGTCTCCTCCGCCGTGGCCCAATCCGTTGCCAACACTGCCGCCCTCACCACCGGAAAACCCAGACACTTCCGCAAACTTGGACGGCACGCTGATGCTGGGACGCCCAAACGTAGACGAAGCGTCCTGCGCAGCGGAGTTTGACATGGCGTAGCTGTTGTGGCCGCCGTTGCCCGAAGGTTGCTGTATTCTGCCGTGCGCATTGGTGCCTGCCACAGTCGGGGGCACCGGTTGGCCAAACGAAGCACGGTTGGGAGTTGCGTGCGATCCCGTCGACGCCATGGAGCCCCCTGTGATGGGTCGGCCCCCAGGCATGGACGCCATGTACGCAGCTTCGGACACGACGCGGCCGTCGCGGCCAACCCGTGCGGGTCCGGCACCGGTCGAAGCAGCCGTAACAGCGGCAGCCGTGCCGGTCGTCCTGTGGGCGCTTGGGGGCCGCCGGGATTCGCGCTGCGGTTTCATGTATGCATCCTTGGATACGGGCGGGTCGCGCGGGAGAGGTTTATCGGTTGGGGACGCGAGGGAGCTGGCCATGACGGCAACAGGGCCCTGGCTGATCGGACGCGCGCGTGTCCTGCCAGCGGCGGTCGGCAGGCTTGCCTGGCCCGGTGAATTTGCTTGCACCTCGCCGCGCTGGGTGCGCGACGTGGGGGCCACATACTCGACTTGGACCGTTCTGCGCTTGTTGTCTTTCTGCTGCTTGAGCACGGCAGCCTCGCCGTCGGAGTCGATGTTGCCTGCCTTGCTGCTCAGCCCGCCAACGGTGGGCGACACCATCGCCTTCTTCGAGGCTTCGCGCACGGACGCACTACGTGCGAGCAGCGAGCCGTCTGGATCTTCCGCCGCGGCAGATAGGTTCTGAATGTCCGCCGAACTCGTGGTGCTGCTCGTGATGAATTCGATAACGTTCGCGTACTCGCTCAGCCAACTGTGCCGGGCGACCTCGAATAAATCGGCGCGTTGTCGCGGGTTTGGCACCAAAATTCGTCGCAGCAGATCCCGGGCATGGGGTGTGACGTATTCGGGGAACGTGAGCGGCGTGTTGACAATGTACTTGTAGAGCAAATTGATGTTGTCGCCTTCGGGGTTTTTCGGGTCGTCGTCGAAGGGCAGATAGCCTGCGAGCATAGCATACTACGGCATTCACGTTAGTATCATCACATAAAAATGCGGTTGGAACACGGAACAGAGAACGGCGGGCATGCGGAAGGTGCGGAGACTTACTAGGATAACACCGCAGCTCCAGACATCGACCTTGCGACCCGTGTAGAGTGAATCGCTGACAACAAGCTCAGGCGCGGCATAGCAAGGGCTGCCGCAACTTGTTTGCATCAGGTCCGCCTTGCGCATACCGTTAGCCTTGACGCGGTCAAAGCCCATACGCTTGACCCAGTCGCGGTCGGCCAAGTTGATCTCCTCGTCTTCCGTGAGCTCCTCCGTTGGGTCAAAGGTATTGGCGAAGCCGAAGTCGGTGATAATAATGTTGCGATTCCGGTCGAGTAGCAGATTCTCGAGCTTGAGGTCGCGGTGCACGATACCCTTCTTGTGCAAATAGCCAACGCCAGAGATCAGCTGGGCAAACAGCCGGCGAGCGGCGTTGTCTTTGAGGTAGCGGTGGTTGAGAATGTAGTCAAAGAGCTCGCCGCCGGATGCATACTCCAGCACGATGCCGTAGTGGTGTTCCGACTCCTCCATCTTATGCAGCTGCACAATGTTGGGGTGGTTCAGCTGGCGCAAAATGTTGACTTCGCGCATAATTTTAGCCATTCGCGTTGGGTTGTTGCCAAGCGCGTCTTTCTTGATAAGTTTGATCGCGACCTAGAATGGGTAAGAATTGCGAGCATGATTAAAGATATTTTGAAAAAAAAGAAAAAAAAAAAAAACAGAAAAAAGAAGAACTTACTTGAACACCTCCTTCTTGCTTCCAGCCGAGCTTGACCTTGCCAAACTCGCCCTCACCGATGGTGTTGCCCAGGATGTAGTCGCCAAACTTGATTTGTTTCTCGCGTTTGGAGTGGTCGTGCCGGCTTCGGCCACCTCGGCGGCCATCGTCTGCATGTTCCGCAGCGCTGCTGATGGGAACAATGGGCGGCGGAGCGGCGTCTTGGTCCTCGTCATCGTCGTCAACTCGGTGTCCTTGGTGGGCCATCGCCAACCGGGCTCTCTCGCGCTCGACGTCTACTTCGTCCCGAGATACCACCATGGTACTCAGGATTTCGCTATTTTCCCGCACCGGCCCATGAGATGATTGGGCCGCGGAACCAGGGTGTGTCCGTATTGGCACCGCACTTCCCGCTGCCACGGCCGTCCTTGCGCTACCGCTCGCTGCACGTTGGGCATTCTCTTGTTGCTGCGGCTGTTTTCGGCGTGACGAGCCTCCTTCACGAGAGCTAGCACCAGTCGTGCCTGATGGTCCGCGCGATTCCCGGTGCTGTCTGGCTGGGTCGGAACCAGCAACGGCAGCGGATCTGCGTGAACTCGAGCTCGAGGACAAGGCTGTGGGCATGGTGGTCTGTTGTTGCTGCTGCTGCTGCGATAGTTGCTCGTAGCGGTTTGAGGAAGTGCGTGGAGGCGCCACAGGGGGCTCGTGGTGATGGCGCCGTCGGCGTTCAGACGAGGCAGAGGGACTAGGCTGGTTGAACTCGGAAATCGAAGCGGCGGCGGAGGTGGGCGGCGGAACCGCCGGGGAAGAAAAAGCCGCCCGTGAGCTCATGGGTGAGTTGGTCTGCGACATGTGAGCGGAGGAGTTGTTGTTGATGTAGTTGGTCGTATTGAGATTTCCGCTGCTCTGTCCACCGGCACTGCTCTTTCGGGACGGCCGGGAAGACGAGGTCGAGGACGCTGTGGCAGTCTGCTGCGGCTGGCTGGCATGGTAGCCTTCGCGGGTCGGTGAGGAGTGCGAAGACGTGTAATGTCGGGTGGGTGGCGGCAATCCGGTGGGTGTTTGCAGGGCAGCAGAAGACATCGTCCACGCAGTCCCGCGTGTTGCCGAAAAAGCCGCAAGCGGAAGCGGAAGCGGAAGCAGAGCTCGTCAGGATGAACTGAGCAGAAAAACGAGAATTAAGCCACACTTGTCAGATCAGTTCAGTTCTGCGTCGTTTTGCGTGTGGTCGCCTGTTCCCAATGGGTTTTGTCCGTTCGTTTCGTGACGTGTCGAGGTGGTCTAGAGGGACCAAAAAAAAACAAAGCCGCAGCCGAGACGCGGCAGAGTGGACAGGGAGGGAAAAAAAAGGGGGGAAGGGTAAAAAAGATATCCAGCGGATTCGAAGGGTAAGACTGGATGAGACAACCCAAACTGGAAGGCGAGGGAAAAGAAAAGACGAGGGCAAAGAAAAGAGAGGGCAAGGAAAAGACGAAAAAAAATAAAAAAATAAAAAAAGCAAAGCCAACTGGTCAACGACACAGGGTTTTGGGCTGATGTGTCAATCAGATGATGATTGGGCCGTCGTCGCAAGCTCTGGGATCCCTTGGACCGTATGCAGCAAAGCAGAAGCACAATTTTGCAAACAAAAAGAAAAAGGGGGCAGCAGCAGATCGAGGACGACGACAGAATAAGCTTAGAAGAGCAAGAAATACGCAAATCGGCCAGCCAGCACAAGGCGAGAAAGAAGAACGACGCCGATTGTTCTGCCCGTCGCAGGTCGACAACAGGGAGACGTTGTCAACAACAAACAAAGGAAGAGCAGGCCGGGGTTCGTATCATTGTCGCGCGCCGCGAATGGTCGGGAGGCGTTTCTCTTCCCGTCACTGTGGCTGTCACTTTTTCGTCGTCTCGTTTTTCCGGCCTTAATCGCCTCTCTCGACTTTTTTAGGATTTGAAGATGTGATTTCTTGTCGCCAAAAAGCAAACGTCGCGTGTTGGACGGGAAGACAATGTTGTCGGAGACGGACAAGAAGAATGGCTGGCGGCGATCTCCCTGTCTCTGCGGCGGTTGTGGTCCCCCCTTGCTTTCCAAGGCCGTTGAGCGAAATGCGCGCAAAATAGCAGCCTGTGATGGGCAACGGGGCAATGCAGTCTGTTGTGGTTTGCGGGATCGATGCGGCATCAACGCATAGGCGGCAGAATGGCGGGTAGCAAGGTACGTAGGGGGAAAGGGAGGAAAGGGGGTTTAGACGGTGGACGGGTAGAGAGGGAGGTGAGAGGGAAGCGAGAGAGCGAGAGGCAGAAAGGGAGGGCGAGAACGGGTATACACAACAAGAGAACAGCGCCGGAGACAGAGGACGCGACAACGCTAACACGCCCTATAGTAATGTCTATAGCGTCCGCCGGCTGTTTATGCGAGGCTGGACAGCAAAAACAAAACACAGCTGTGGGCGGTGGTCAATGCTCGGTTTGGCGCGTTCTGCACGCTTTTTGGTGTTGTTTGTCCACTCCAAATTCAGGGGAAAAGGGGGGCCACACTTCGCTCGACCGCGGACTGCATTTGGGGCGTTGCTGATGATCTCGGGTTGGTTGTGTTTTTTGGTCAGTGCACGTGCATGATTATTAGCTTGCTTGTCTTGTTGTAAAAGCCAGTCGACGGACGGAGAACGAGCTGCTTGGGCGTTTTGTTTGTTCCGTCTTGACACGATGACGGGCCAAAAAGGCCGTGCTTTTTTTTGGCTGCGCTGCGCCGTCGCGTCCAATTTGGTGGACAATGCGGGTGGAGACAACGAGTACGAGGGACGAAGTATGAGGAAAAAGCTCCGTGGCGGCAGGGAAGCCGATCAAAACGAGGGCGCGGACAGCGGCAACGTTGCAAAAAATAAATAGAGGCAAAAAAAAAAAAATGAAGACCGCCAAAATGGATCACGAATGCAGAAACGGGAAAAGGGAAGGGATGCTGTCAGTTTTCTCTTTTGTTGTCAAAGTATTTAGTACCGTCGAGGAAAGAGCGAGGGACCGTCAAATGTCGCTTCCGTGCCTCGCAGCGCAGCCGCGATCCAACGCGACGTACGGAGTACAATGTACATACAACGGGCAACAGCGGACCTCTCTCCCTTGGCAAGGCCCCCCGTTGAAAAAGACACCAGCAAAAGGCGGTAAAGATCTGAACCTGCAATTTTGAAATTGGCCCTCCGTAATCTCTCCTCGTGGGGCAGGCGCGGAAACACACCAACGAACAAGGACAGTTAGTTCGCTCGTAGACCCCTGCGCCAGAAACGAACCAGGAGGAAGGAGCAGCAGAGCTTCGGGAGCAAGTACTGTCTACGTTACAATGCTGGCAGGAGCACGAAAATCAAGAGGAACCATCGGCAGCCCAGAAGTATGAGTACATCCAACGAAAAAGGACAACAACGCGCTGTGCGCTACTTAGTACTTCGACACAAAACAACGGAAAGAGCGTCCAGCTACGACGTATAGCTCGGCGTTTCCGAGGGCATAATGCGAAGGTGTATGAGTTTACGAGGGCGAGCGGGCGCGCAGACGGGCCAGGAGCGCGGAAATGGAAAAAGGATGGCGTACGCCTATTGCGTACTTTCGTACTTTGGTATAGGCATATAATACAGAACAGCCACGGCGATGCTATGGACGGCGAGCCTGAAACAGAACATGTGGCGGTCGACTTTCTTGTTTTCGGCCTTCATTTGTTGTTTTAAAAGAGGAAATCATAGATTCCCAGCAAATTTGATAATGCGGCCATCATTGGTGCGTCCCAAATGGCCAGGCCAAAAGCTTGGACTTATATTTTCGTATATCGCGCCACAACAGAGCAAAGAGCTATGTCTGTGAACTTCAAGTTCCTGCCGTACAAGTAAGCAAGTACAGCGAGCCATCCAACGCTGCAGAGGATGGGCCGAACGGACCTGCAGGCCGGCACTGCAGTCGCTGCAGACACGGCAGGCTGCAGGGGCGGCAGGGCCACGATCCAGGAACAAGACACCAAGTCTAGGGGACACGAAGAACAGACAAGACTAGAAACCACTGCAGCGCCACGGCGTCACGGGCATACAGAGTACTATAGTACGACACGCCGGCGAGAGCACCATGGCGGTTTGCTTTGAGGACGCGCTTTGCAAGTTCTTGAATTTTTCTAGTTCATATAGCCACTCATCCACCGTCGCCCGTTCGTTTCATCGCCTGGGAACAGGCGGGTGACGGCATGCTTTTTTTCCTACTCTGTTTAACGCATAAGGACGGAAACGAGGCCACACGTCCCAGTGTTTGCGCCAATGGTTGCGAACGAATAAAAGCCTGTTGCATCCTGCAACAACAAACAAACAAAAACCAAGACGCGCCGTGCCGCCGGGAACAAACCAAGTGAACGTGGCCTCTCTGCATTCGTTTTGGCCGCGCGGACGCGCAGCCGTGGTTTTTGGTTTTTGTTGTCATTTCTCTTTTCTCTTGGCGACCGTGACGTCTGATGGGGGAAAAAGAAGCCTGGCTCATCGTACCAATCTCTGCAGTCCCTTGACAAACCTGTGAAGAGTCGATTTACGCGTCGACAACGATGGCGAGCCAATGTGATTACTGTCCTACATCATGCAGTCCCCTGCTTGATCGTTCTTGGACGCGTCGTGCGCGTGGTTTTTGCCCATTGCCATGGAACACCGTGGACGGCAGGTGTGTGTGTGTGTAGTGCAGGAAAAGAAACAGCAGGCAAGTTCCAGGTCGTAGGCGCAAGTATCGATGCCGAGTCGCAGTCTGTGTTGCGGACCACCGTCCTACGGTGTGTACAGATCGTGCTTACGGCGTGATGCGGCTGGGTTTTACCCCTGTTTAATTTGGACGGCATTGCTATGAAGTACGACCTGGGTAGTTCCGTTTCAGCTACAGGCGGCGGGCAGCCAGCGATTGGTTTCCAGAGCTTTGATGGCCTGTATAATCCATTGTATTACTTCGTACAACAAGAAACGAGGAAACCACATAGATTTTTTGCGTGAAAACACGTACAATTTCCATCCGAGTTCTCGTGTCCTAATCGGTGGCCGGCCGCGACGACGTCGGCGGCTTTCCTGCAGCCCCGGGTCTCGCGGAGCTCGGTTCCGCGCGTCCGCCCGCGCATGCTGCAGACCAAATGCCGCCGCCCCGTGCAGAGAGGTGTTTTCCTGTGCAGGCATTGCTCTCCTGTGCCTGGTGCTGAACGCCAGCCAGAGTGTGCAGCGCCGTGCTTCCTCCTCTTAAAGGAATTAGCAGGAGCAAATTGAGAAGTTTTTTGTTTCTCCAAATTACCAACAGAGACTGATTGTACAGTATTATCATGACGTATGTGTATATATATGCAAAGATTGGTCTGGCCGCCAACCATCGACCGCCGGCGCCCACCATCCCCCCCCCCTTGTAACCTACAGTTTCAGCGTGATCCCGCGCACCTCGAGCGTCACCGCCAGCGCCGTGAGCACGCCCCCGTACGCCAGCAGCAGGCCCAGCGCCGCCGCGGGCCTCACGTCCAGCGTCGGCACCGTCAGGTTGACCAGGCCCGTGAGCAGGTTGGCGACCAGGAAGAGGAACAGCCCGTTGCGGTTGTACGCCCGCAGCACCGTGCTCGTCGCCGCGTCGTGGGCCGCGTCGTCTGCCTCCGCGTCGGCGTCCGGCGAACGCCCCACGACCAGCCGGTCCACCAGCGCAAACAGCGTCAACTGCTGCGTGTTGAATGCCAGCACCCACAGCACATACGGCAGGTTCGCCAGCCGGCGCGACTCCGTCAACCCCAGGCCGTACGGCGCCACCGCCGTCGACGCCGCGTGCAGGCCGGTCCACGCGAGCGCCCACAGCGGGAGCCGGTTGGCGGCCACCCACCGCCACAGTGACGCACTGCTGGGGCGGCGACGGCCGCCGTCACCGCCGTCGTCGTCACCACCACTACCACCACCACCCGCCGGCAACAGGTACAGCCCCGTGTCTTGCCCCGCGAGGAAAATGGCCAGGTAGCCCACAAAGCTGGCGAGCCCCTCGCGGTTCTTCGACAGCAGGTCCACCCGCGGCGCCGTCAGCACGTACGCCAGGAGCGGCGTCGCTGCCAGCGCCACCTGATACAGCCCCGCGAGCAGCAGCGCCAGCACGGCGGGCGAGCCGGCCGGCACGACGCGCAGCACCGCCTGCGCGACAGCCACGCAGGGGGGCAGCAGGCCCAGCGTAAAGAAAAAATTCCAGTGCACGCCGTACTCGGTGACGTGCTCGGCGTAGTCGAGGCCCTTGACGCTGAGCAGGCGCACGACGCCGAGGGCGAACAGAGGCAGCGCGTGGCGCAGCGACGCCGCGAGGCGGCGGCCCAAGGACGGGCGACGAACACGCGTCTGGCCGCGGGCGCGGTCGGCCCGTTCTTTCAGGACCGGCCGCGCGGCCACGACGCCGGCCGAGAACACAAACGAGCCGACGCCCATGTCCATGAGCGAGGTGCCCCACGTCTCGACCTTGGCGAAGCGGCGCGGAAAGATGCGGAAGTCGACAGCAAGGATGGCAAGGCACGTAACAACCATCATGCAGCCGCGGTACGTCGTCAGAAACGGTTTCTTCGGGAGGGTCAGTGGTGGTGGTGGTGGTGGTGGTGGTGTCTTTGGTATCGGCTGAGGAGATGTGGCCGACCCGGGCGAGGGCGATGAGGTCGAAGAAGAGAACGCATGCGCTTTCGGCTTGGGCTTGCGCGCCACACGGCGGCGGCGCGGCAGCGCAACGACAAAGAGGGCGGAGGCGAGCAGGAGGCCATTGAGAAGAAGGGGCTGGTTGGCGTAGAGGGTGATGGCCAACAGGATGGCGGCGACGTTGAGGAGGAAGTCGACGACAAAGGCGAGGGGGGTGTAGGGGCGGAAGAACGACTGCCGGCGCTGGAGGACGGACCACGTAAGAACGGCGACCTAAGCAGGGGACGAACAAAGTCAGCTTCAGCTTTGACAGACAGAAAAACAACAGCAACAACGACGACAACAAAAGAACGCCAGATGATGCCTACCGGCGCAACAACGGTCACGAGAACGACCTCGCTTGTCGATCCCCCAGACAGGTTGGACACAAAGTCTTCTTTGAGCTTCTTGTAGTGGTTGGCAGCGGTCGCGGCGGCAGCGGCAGGCGAGTCAGCCATGATGTCTGTGTCTTTCTCCTGGTCAGACCGCCACAGCCGACGACGCCGGTTCTTCTAGGTTCGTTTCGTGCGAAATGGGGAGCCGACCCGGACAAAGGAAAAAAAGGACACGAATCACAGAAAGCCAAGCTTTGCCCAAACAAACACAAGCGGGCGGCTTTCTTAGTCGCTCGTCTCCATATTTCCCGTCGGAGGAAGAAAGAAAGCGGGCGAAAAAGAAACGAAAGAAAAAAAAAAGGGAAGAAAAAGAAAAGAAAAAGGAAAGAAAAAAAAAGAAAAGGGTTCGTTGGCTTTCTCAGCCACGGAGAGGCAATGCCACAAAGAAACGAAGGCGGTGGATGAGAAGAAAGCTGCATCAAAGAGCAAAAGAGGCAAACAACACCGAAAAGAAAGAAAAGAAAGCACAAAAAGTGCAGAAACGTTCACGTCAACGACAAAGCAGAACAAGAGAGTGTCCAACATAAAATCGTAACCGTAGAGAGGCAGAAGAAGCTCGCGTTCCTTCCGCCAATGCCGTCTCCACAAAAAAGTTGCATCTCGTCCGAATGCGGTCATCACGTGCAGCTTACCGAGAAGCAAGCCCGGCAACAGGACCGCCGCAATGCAGTTCTTCTCGTTTCGCCTTTTGTTTGCCTTTTGCAAGCTAGATAGACGGACTCCATCTTTTGACGGTCCCACGCTTCGCTTTCTTATTTCGTCCCAATTTTTGCAAATTTCTTTCTTGTTCGTTTTCGTCAAGCTAACGCACCCAACGACCAGGTCCAACCTTGTAACAGCGGGGCCGATCTCGTCACTAACAAGATGGAGTGAGCAAGAAACAGACGGAGAACAGGACAAAGAGAGGATGCCAGACAAGAACTTCGTTGATGGTGAGACGTGCATCGACGTTGGGGGGAGGGACAAGTTTGTACGTCGTAGTGTTGATGCAAGACAAAAAAACACGAAGATATCGTAGACAAACAGAAACAGGAAGGAGGATGTGTCAGTAACCGCTACGTCCAGCATTCCTTCCTTTTTTTGGCTCTTTCAAATCAACCTCCTCTCTTCTCTTCTGTCTTTTTCTTTTTCTTTTTTTTCTTCCCTTTTCTCCTTTCTTTCTTTTTCCCTTCTCCCAACAACCGCCAAATCACACCCACTTCGTGCAACACGCTGCTCACTTTTTTTTCTTTGTCGTTGTCGACGCCGTTGGAGGGTCCGGCACTTGCGTGTTCCCCCCCATGGACCCGGGCGGCGGCTCGTCTTTGTTCTCTCGTCTTGCGTTTTCATGGGACTATTGATGCAGCGCCGTTCGCGTACAAAGGAATGTGTGATGGGGGCTGCAGGATGAATCGAAATTGAGTTTTTTTTTCCTTTTTTCCCCTTTTTTTTCTGTTCCTCTTTCATTCTTCTGTGTGTTGCATGCGCGTCTCTTTCTTTGTCGTTGTGGGAAAAGGGGGTGTGTTGTTGCTGTTGTGTATTAGTCCAGCCAAAACCTTGGTTCCTTTTTTTCGTTCTTTTCCTTGATTTTTTCCTTTCTTATTTTTTGCGTGCCCTTCTTGTCCTTGTCTCCTTTTTCTCTCTGTCTCTCCACTCGTTCTTTTGCTCGCTTGGTTCTGTTTTTCTTTCTTCTGTTCTGTTGTTGATTTTTTTGTTCTTTCTTCCTTTTCCCAACGAATCTCAGAAACGAGGGCGCCGTCTCCCTTTGGACAGGCAGAAACGAAAGGGGTGAGCGTGTAAATGCATCCTTAAAGACGACACGAAAGAAGCATGCTTTTGGGAGTCTTCCGTCTTCGTCCTGCTCTTTTATTCTTTTCACTATTCCTTGCATCGTCTTCCCGTCAGTCGATATCTCGAGCTCATTGTGCTTGATTTTATTCGTATTCTTTTTTTGAGTTGCATACGACGTACACGAGCATCGAGGGAAGCAAAGAAAAAGAAGAGAAGAGGACGCATTCTATTTGTCTCGCCTCACATCTTGCGTGGCTTGAGCGCCTTTGCTTCTTTGCCAAGTTTGCATGAGTTCAGTTCTTTTATCTTGAAAATAAAGCACCGCTTCCGTGCCTTCTCTCCATGGCCACGGCTTCAAAGCGCTCGTCTTCGTCTTCGTCTCTTGCCGACATGGCAACCGTCTTGCCGCCGCCGCCGCCCACGCCCGTGACGGCCGAGTCAAGCGGCCCGCTGGCACTCACACCGCCACCGTCGACTCCGGCGTTTTCGTCGGAGTTGACCTCGAGCATCAACCGCTTCTCCATGGCCAGCCCGGTTGCCGAACGCAACAGCGTTGTCGACGACAACAACAACAACAGCAACAGCAACAATGGCGCTGCACCGTCCGCGGGGTCGCCAGCGCACAACACAGAATCCTTCTTTGCCCAAAACCGCGCCATCCTCCTCTCTGGTCTGCCCCGATCACCCAAGGACACGCCGTCTCCAGGTGGCGGCGGCGGAAGCAGCAGCAGCAGTGGCGGTGGTGGTGGTGCCGCCGAGCAGCACGCCAAGACGGTAAAGCCGCCCGCACCGCCCGGCCGCCGCCTGACGCCGCTGGTCACGCTGCACAACGCACCGGGCTACACGCATCTGGCACCACCGCCGTCCGCGAACAGCCCGCTGATGTCACCGCGGGCCATCTCCCCGTGCGTGTACGTGAAAGCCACGGGACCCTGGCGGAAGGGGGGCCGCAGCAGCAGCCCCGAATTGTTGAGCGCCAAGGCCGAGCGAGGGCGCGGCGACGACGGCGGCGAGAAAGACGACGGCGACGACAGCGACAGTGGCCACGGCCGCGGCGCCGCTAAGAAAGCCACGGCCACGGTCACGGCCACCACGGCCACCACGGCCACTACGGCCAAACTCACGCCGCCGCCCGAGGGCCGCCTCTATGTCACGGCCCTGGTGCGGCCCGCGGGCCCCGGCCGCGAATCGTTTGCCATTGAGCGCGAGTTTGACTTGCAGGCGCTCCTAAAGGCCGTCCCGCAGCCAGACCACCGGTCGCCGTCTACGGTCCACATCCTGCCGTCGCCCGTTGTGCGTTCGCCGCTGACGCAGCTGCCGTACTTGAACGCCGCGGCGGCGTCTGCGGCCACCAACACCAACACCGGCACCGCCTCGCCAACAAGAACAGAAACAAAAGCCAGTCGCAAGCGCGCGGCACCCGATGCGTCGCTCGAGTCGGCGCCGAGCCCGCACCCGTCTCGCCGCCAGCAGAGCCGCCAGCACAGCCGGCAATCGAGCCAAAAGGACCTGCCGTCGCCCGACCAGTACCTGGGCAGCAGCGGCATTCCCATTCCCATCCGTGCGTCTATCTCTCTACCACTTTTGATCTTTTGTTTTTTTTTTTTGTTGCTTTACTTATTTTTTGATGCGTATATTCTCATCCTCTGCCCACTGCTGACAATATAGGCCCACATCCTGCGCTCGGTGGCCTCCCCGGCCTCGCGGCGGTCATCTTGTCGGGCCACATCCACGCCGGCGATGTGATTGAGCTGCCGCTGCCGCACCCAGAGGCCTGGACACAGACGGTGTCGTACGTGTACAAGAACCATGGCGACCTGACGGACGCTATCAGAGAGAACATTGCGTATCTCGGGGGCAAGCTGGATGGGTGAAGGACCGTTTTTAGCTGGCAATCTACGTTGCTGCGTTCACTGCTCTCTTTCTTTTTACTTTTCTTCTTCTTCTTCTTCTTCTACTACTACTACTTCTTGTTTTATTATCTGTTGTCTTTACTAGCCGATGGCTTAATGATGCTTATTACGACTTTCTTTTGTTTCTTTTACTCTGATGGTTTGTTCACCTCTTTTTCAAACAAAATACGAATCTTATGCATCCTTGCATGCGGTGAACTTCGTTTTCCCTCGCATCTTTCTCGGCAAGTCTCGTGCTTCGTCAATGCCAGCTTGACACTTCTCCCTTTGATGATTCCTTTTCTTTGCCCAACACACGGATCCCGTCCATGACGCGGCCGTTCTGTATCGACCGTCTGTATCGTCCGTCTGTTTTGTCCACCCACCACACCCGTTCGTCGTGCCATCCATCCATCTCATACGCATCGTGTCCTCTTGGTTGTTTTTTTCTTTGTTCGCTTGTTCGTGTTCTTTGTCTCGCAAACCTGGACTTGTCAGACCAACAGCCCGATGTTTTTGGTGTTGGTGTGTAGGAAAAGCGAGCGGGGAGGGAGGAGGGGGAGGGAAAATGCGAGCCCGCGACTGGTAAAAACGCCGTTTCCGGCAAAGCCAAAGGCAAAAAGAAAATTATCCCCCGTTTTCTTGGTGTGGGCAAAATAATCCATCGTCAACAAAGACGGGAGGCCAACTACCCGCTTAGAAAACACGTGAGGTCGCGTTTGCGAGAGATTCCGTTTTCTCCTTTTCCGGCAACTGCAGCTCCCGTTGATACGTCATCGCACCTTCCATACAGAGTCCGTTAAAAAGGACTTTGTACGGTAACTGTTCGTCGAGCCAAGGGAAAACGTTCCTCTTACAAACGGACATAAGCAATTTGGCTAAAGGGTGAGATATATTGAATTTCTGTATCAATAGGAACCTTCCAAGAAAACAGCCTCGCTTGCAAACAAAAAAAGTTTAAAATAAAGCAAAATACAAGCAAAAATAAGATGGATAGCAATAAAACAACGACCCTTTATGTAACGTTCAAGAGGCAGACGAATTCGATACTCGAATTTATAAACTATAATAACAGCAATGGCCAAGATTGAACACGAACTGGAGTTCATGAAAAGCTCACGCGGAAACGCTGTCGTGTTGTGGAGCAAATCCGTCATGGAGAAACTGAGGCTATATAGGAAAGAGAAATAACAGGAGTACGCTTTGAGGATAGCAAAAAACAGCTTGTGTGGTCCGTAATGACAACCCGCGGCTCGAGTCGTCTCACACTCGCCGCATCTACATGGGTTCGGTCGGCGGCTTTGCTGCACCCGTCTCACAAATCGACACCTGTCCGTCCGGACGCCGCTACCTATACAGCACCACTCGCTGTGGCGCCAGCGGCGGCGGCTGCCGCGTGGGTGCCGTGCACCGCCTCCACGTGGCGCACCATGTTGAGCCGCCGCGTAAAGGGCTCGGCCGCGCGCACGCAGCCCGCTTGCGGGCAGAACCATGGTTTGCTCGTGCCGTCCCTGGTCCTGACAGCGGGTTTGCCGGTTTTGTCGGCGGCAGCGGCAGCGGCAGCGGCAGCGGCGGCGGCGGTCGGCATCGGGCCTTGGGCGTCCGCGCGCTCGTCGCTGCTCACGTTCCTGCTCGTCGATGCGCTCGCGAATCTGGCTCGCGGCGTCGTTGGCTGCTTCCGCGCGCCGTCGTCGCTGTGCATCGTTTGCAGGTGCCGCCGCAGATTGGCCCGCCGCGTGAACGGCTCGGCGGCCCGTGGGCAGCCCGCCTGCGTGCAAAACCACTGCTTGCTTGTGCTGGCGTCCATTTGGCTGGCGGCGTTGACGGTAGCGATGGCGCTGGCGGCGTTGACGGTAGCGATGGCGCTGGCGTCTGCGTCGACCGCTGCGCTCATCGCATCGCCGCTCGCAGGCGCCCTGGTGTCCCCGGTCTGCGACGCCTTGGGCTGCTTGCGGACGGCGTGGCCGTGCATGACTGCTAAGTGCCGCAGCAGGTTCATCCGCCGCGTGAACGGCTCGGCGGCCCGCGGGCAGCCCTCGTGTGGGCAGCACCAGCCGTGCAGTGTGCGGACGCCGGTCGCAAAGGCTGCTCCTGCCGCCCCAGCGGAGGCGGTCGGATGCCCCGCAACCGCTGCGTTGGGTGAATCCGAGGCAGGACGGATGCTTGCGCGGCGGGCCAGGTCGGCCGCACGCCCGGACGGCGACCGCGACCACGCCGGTCGTGGTGGCGGCGGATACGGCCAGAGCCGTTTCCGTCGCGGGCCTGGTGTTGTTTGTGTGGTACGGGCAGTGTTGCCGTCTTCACCGTCTCCAGCGTCTCCAGCCTCTTCATTGCCTCCATGTCCCTCCATTCCGTCGTGCTGTCGGCGCGCCCGCGCGGCCCGCAGCCGCCGCGCTTTGAGCACGCTTCGGCGTGCGTGCGTGGCTGATGGGCCATTTCTGTCCGTGTCGGATGCGTCCGGCTCGCTCTCCGTCGGGATCGTGTACCGACGAGCGTCCAGCCGCGGCCCGTACACGTTGCGTGTATACGCAGGCACGGACCGTCGCGTGGTTCCGTTTCCGTTCGCGTGCGTGCCCGAGCCCACCGGCAGCGTATCCAGCGCCATGCCCTGGTTGAAGAGGTCGGCGCACCGCTGGGCCGTGCGGGCGAGCACCGGTCCATCAAATCCGGCCAGCGCCGCCGCGCCCAGCACGTCGCTCCAGTCGCGCAGGCGCCAGCCCGCAAAGGGGTCACGGTAGCGTATGCGTTTGGGGCGTGTAGACGACGACGGTGGCGGCAGCGGTTCGTCGTCCGCGTCCGGCGAGTGGATGGTGCCCTTGCCCGCAACTGCGGCGCGGGACCGGTGCGTAAGGCGCGCGATGCGTATTTGGTACGCCTCGTCGGACTCGCCGGGCAGGCGGGGGCGTTCCTTTGGCGGGCGGCCCACGCGGTTGGGGGTTGTGGGCGGCTGCGATTCCGAGCCGGCTGGCTTGCGCACCGTTTGCGGCGTGCTGCTCTTCGGTGTGCGCTCTTTGGACTTCGCAGCACGTCTTCGTGCGGGCGTCGTCAACTCTCCGTCCAGGACGACCGCCGACGTCGGCCCAGGCCGCCAGTGTGGCGGCCGGATCCACCTGTGGATCGCACCCGGGCGCGGCAGCGGGTCAGATTTTTTTGTGTTGTCGCTGTCGTAGCCACCATAGTCGTCCCCACTGCTGCTGCTGCCGCCGCCGCCGTCGTCGTCATCAGACGCACCGGCTGCGGTGGCGACCCGAACGTGGTGCAGGACGGTCAGCGTGCGGTCGAGCTGCGTGAGCAGGTGGCGGACCGTGGGACGCAACAGCGCGGCCGAACGATCGTCGTCGGCCGACACAACGGGTCGCATGGCCCGGTCGGAGGCGGCCGTGGCGGCAGCGTCCGCTTCGTCCCTGTTCCTGTTCGTTTCGTCGTCGAACGGAACACTGGCAGGACCGGCGACCCCACCGTATGGCCGGTTCACGGCTTCCCTCGAAGACGACAGCGTGCTTTGCATAGATGCTTTTTGCTTACCCTGTCCCTTCCCCTTCTCGTTCCGTTTCGCTTGTTTCCCCGTACCTTTCTCGTCACCCACCGCGGGCTTGCGTTTTGTAAATTCCTTCCGCTGCCGGAACCGCTCTTTCGCCAGCCGTAGGATTGTCGCCGTCAGCAGCTCCTCCAGCGGCCGGCTCGGCTTGTCCTCGTTTGGTGGGTTCGCGGCGCAGTACATTTCGGAACCAACGCCGTCGTCCGCCTCTACAAACCCGTACTGGCCGACTTGCGGCGCGTCGCAAACACGCAGCGGCCACGCCGTCCAGTGCGGGTGCGGCGCCCAGGGCCGGCCCGGCTCGCGGCTGGACTCGTCGTCGCTCGACGAAAGGCCGGGCTCCCGTTTGACGATAGACTGTTTGTTAGTTTCTTTTTGTCTTTCGTGAACGTGAATACAAAAATAGGACTCGTACGGGAACGTTGTCTGCCCGGGGCACCCGCCGCCGCGGCGTATGCGGCACCAACGCGGCCTGCTGTTTCAGCGCAAACACGTTGTATAAATGCGCGGCCAGGTCGCGGTCGCGCGCCTTGTGCAGCGCCGCCATGACGAGGCGATCGCTCTCGGTGAGCGCGCGCCAGGCGGTCGCCGTGCCTCGCCAGCGGTTGGGCCGTCGCTGGCGAAGCTCGGCCGAGTCGCGGGAGGCGATGCTGGCCGTGTCTGGGTCGGACCAGTCGTTTTCTGGTCTTCTCAGGGTCGTGTCCGGCGACGACGAGAGGGTGGCAACGCTCGAAAACACGGGACGGGCCCCCGTCTGGTAGCTGATGAGCGCGGACACGGACGCGGACGCCGATGGCGATGGCGATGGCGATGCCAACGGAGACAAAGACGGCGCCGCCAGTCTCGGCGTGCTGCCGCGCCAGAACCGATCTGTGGTTCCCCGGTCGCCGGCATCGCCCGGTTTCCTTCTTTTCTTAACCGGAATCATCGTGTAGCTTCATGGGGCGCGCCTGGCTGCTTTGTGTCCATGCGTTGCGAATTGTTGTGTTGCTTTGTAGTTGAGTGTTGGTGGTATTTTTTAAGTGGGGCAAGGTTCAGCCTACTCTCCATAGACAAACATCAACAAAAACACACTCACACGCCCACTAGCTACGTTATTCTTTTATGAGAAAACCTACAAGTTATTCAGAGCACGACTCGTTCTCTGATTACAATTTTTTTTTCTACTTCTCAGTTATTCACTTCTCACTTTGTGTATACGTTTTTTTTTATGAATTCCATCCGTATTTTTCATGCCAAACGATGACGCCGTTTTATTGCCCAAATATATAAACACAAGAATACCCCCCCTTCTACTTTTTATGGTTTTCATCTCTTTCTCCTTTTTGTCTTCAACTCCTCCTCTGTCCTCACGCCTTGCCCGCTTTCCCCTTGGCCTTGCGCTCGATCTTCCGCCGCTTCGCCCGCAGCTTCTCGTCCTCGGCGCTGCGCTTGGTGTTGGTGTACACCATTTGCTCGTACAGCCGCCGCTTCTTCTTGGGCAGCAGACCCTTGGCCCGCTCCAGCTCCTCGGCCTCCCGCTTCGCCGCCTTGGCCAGCGCTTTGCGGGCGTCCGCCTTCGCCTTGGCCCGCGGGTCCACAGGGGTGTGGCGCACCGGCTGGCCCGTCAGCTCGGCCTCCAGCTCGCGCTGGCGCTGGCGAGCCGCCGACACCGTCTCCTCATCGTCCTCCTCGTCCTCCTCGTTGTCGTCGTCATTGTCGGCCTCAGGCGCCTCGTCGGCCTTATCCGACAGCCCACTGAATGTTATATCCGCGTCGACGTCTTCATCTTCGTCGTCCTCCGAGCCAGCAACGTCCATGCCGCCGTTCTCGTCCTCCGAATCTTCGTCTTCATCCTCGCTTGACACCGTATTCTTCGCAATCTTTGCCTTGGCAGCCAATGCAGCTTTACCGTTGACCTTCCCATTGGCCTTCTCTGCCGTAGTCTCTTCCTCCTCCTCCTCCTCCTCTTCGTCTTCCTCGTCCTCGTCGTCGTCATCATCTGAAGCTAGCGCCTCGGCCTCGGTCTGCTGCTGCTCCAGCGGCAACGACGGGTCGTACTGGCCCTGCACACTCTTGACAAACGGACTCAGATGCGGGGGCAGCTGCGCGCCAGGCGCGTACAGGTCGGGCCGCTGCAGCTCCTCCGCGTTGATGCTGTCCCATACCCACTGCGGCTGCACGTAAATGCGGCCGGGCACCATACGCCGGTTCGCGGCCACCTTGAGGGCGGCCGCGTCGTTGCCGCCCTCGTCGCCGTCCTCGTCCACCTTCACCTGCACGGGCGGGCGGTCGACGATCTGGTGCGTGATGGCCGGGTCCAGCTCGTTCGTGGTGTAGGCGCCCTCGCCGAGCACCGCGTCCCAACCGACGCGCTTGCAGCCGAACGCGCGCAGGATAAACTCGAGCGCGGCACGCGGCGTCTCGCGCGACAGGTAGACGGTGCACTTGGCGAAGAGGGCCTGTGGGTTGCTCGTGCTGTAGGACGGCTGGGGCAGGATGTCGCCGCCGGGGCCGGCCGGCTCAAACTTGTCAATGGCGTCGTTCTCCGCAGTGGCGGTCTGTTGCTCCTGCTGTTGCTGGTCCTCATCATTCGCATTCACGGCGGCTTCCGACGCGTTTGGGACCACCGCCTCCGCGCCAACCTCCTCTTGCTTGAGCTCCTTGACCAGCTTGTTGACCTCGGCCTGCAGCGCGGGGTCCGGACCGTGCCCATCGGCTAGTTGTTTCTGCTGCGCCGCCTCCAACTCGGCCGCGGTGCCCTGCGGCGTCGCCGCGGCAGCGCCCTCGAGCGTGAACGCGGCCAGCTCGGCCGCGCCGTCGTCCTTGGCCGCGTCAAACCGGGGCGGGTATTTCAAGCCAACGGACGTGTACAGACGGAAATTGACAAAGCCCAGCAGCGTCAGGTAGAACTCGACAAAGGTGCCGAGGATGCGAAAGTCAATGTCGCCGACGACGCGCTGGTTGAACTTGTAGGGCACGAGCCACAGCACGTCCTCGCCCTGGATGGTGGCCTGGTAGTAGATGCCCTTGATGGACAAGAAGGACTTGCGCAGGCTGTGCGAGACAATGAGGTAGTGCTGGAACTCGAGGCAGAGGCGCTCGCAGCGGGCGACCATCTTGGCGGGCACGGCGGCGGTGGCGGGCAGGTTGGCGAACAAGAAGAGCATGGATAGGCCGTCGTCGAGGTCGCGGAGGGCGTCGACAAAGGTCGGGTAGCGCTCGCGGACGACGTGGTCGAGCGTGTAGCGGGGGCGGCCGGTGGCCGTGGGCCGGGCGGCGGCGCGCTCAAAGCGCTGGGCGTCGGTCACGTCGCCGCGGCCGAGGGCGCGGGCGATCTTCTTCTCGAGCACCTTTTGCTCGCGGAACTTCTGCACGAGCGGCTCGTGCAGCAGGAACTGGATGTCCTTGGCGTAGTAAAAGGTCGTCGACGCCGTCGACGAGCGCGAGGCCTTCTTCCGGCTGCGCGGCTCCCGCGGGTAGATGCCCTTCCAAATGCAGAGTTTGCGGAAGTCCGGCAAGCTCAGCTGCAGCTTGCGCACGGCCTGGGTGCGCGTGATGTAGTTTTTGGCCGCGCCGGCCTCGCCCTTCTTCTTTGGCCGCGCCATTGTGAGTGTAGTTGGCGAATAATGACCTAGACAAATGCAAGAAATATGGTGATAGTCGTCGTAATGGAGGGAGGGAGAGAGAGGGAAGAATCGTTTCTCACGGTGGGGCGGTGAACTTTTTTTTCCTGCCATATTAGCTTTCCCCGGCAGAAAAAAAGCCTGGCGAAGAACGTTTGGAGAGCTCGCTTCACCGCCTTCAGACCCACCAAGCTTCAGCCACGTTAGCCTAGCCACATATGCTCCCTTCCTTTCCACGAACAGCTTTTTGGGGGCCGGCTGCTGGCCAATGGCCTCCTGGCGCGTTGCCTGAACACCTGCAACGTTCAGCATCCACGTCTTCGCCACCCTCCTTCTTCCTTCTCATTCTACGGCCATGCGACCTGCTGGGCGATGAATGGCGGACGCACCATGACCGTGAGGACAACGGCGGGCCTCTATGTGGCCGCGGCCGCCGTCCGGCTTGCCCTCTGCACTCTTTTCCCGGGCCTGCCGGACCTCCTGACCGGACGCGTCGAGATCTCGACGCCGGTGACCAGTTTCAAGCGCTGTATGTTGGCATCCATCGTCTCCCGTAACTGTAGCTGCTAACCCCCAAACCAGTACAAGAAGGCTTGTTCCTGTACAACCACAATGTGTCGCCCTACGACGGCGGCGTCTACCACCAGGCACCACTCCTGTTGCCGCTGTTCTCGCTCTTGCCGAGCGCACCGATCTTTACCTACCTTCTTTACATTGTAGTGGACCTGCTGAGCGCCGACGCGCTCTACCGGATTGCCGAGTCGGGCGAGGCCGGGGCGTCGGCCCGGTTCACGTCGCCGCGGCGGGCAAAGCGGTGGAGCGGTTTCGTCGTGGCAGCTGTGTAGGTTTCTTCCCCCGGCGTCCGTTTTACAGACGTTCAAGCTACTGACTCGTCGTTGTCTGCAGCTACTTGTTCAACCCTTTCACAATCGCTACGTGCCTCGGCCGGTCCACAACCGTCTTCACCACCTGCGCCGTGCTCCACGCCATCGCCAAGGCCATTGCCGGCGCGCCCCTCGGCGCCATGGTTGCCCTCTCGTTTGCCGCCTACCTGTCGATGTACCCGTTACTCCTGCTGCCGCCCCTCCTCCTGTTGGCCTTTGACCGGCGGCGGCCAAAACCATTGCCGTCCGGATCCGTGGCCACGGCTACAGCCTCCTCCGGCCTCCGCTTCGCCGTCACCCACGTGCTCGTCGTCGCCGGCTGCCTGCTCGCGCTCGGCGGCATGTCCTACGGCCTCACCAGCGGCAGCGACGGTGGAGGCGGCGACGGCACCGCCGCGGCGGCGGCGTCCTCGTCGTGGACGCTCTTCTTGCGCTCCACGTACGGCGTGCAGCTGACGCTGTCGGACCTGACGCCCAACGTCGGCTTGTGGTGGTACTTTTTCATCGAAATGTTCGACTCGTTCCGCGCCTTTTTCGTGGCCGTCTTTTGGCTGCACCTCGCGAGCTACGTGGGCGGGCTCACGCTGCGGCTGCGGACGCAGCCGCTCGTCGTGCTCGCGCTGCTGACGGGCATCTTTGCCATCTTCAAGCCGTACCCGAGCGTGGGCGACACGGCGCTGTTCCTGGCGCTCGTGCCGCTGTTTAGGCACGTGTTCCCGCTGATGCGGTACACGTTCGTGGTGGCGGCGACGATCATGTACGCGACGTGCCTGGGCCCGGCGTTTTACCACCTGTGGATCTACGCGGGCAGCGGCAACGCCAACTTTTTCTACGCCATCACGTTGGTGTGGAGCCTGGGCCAGAGCCTGCTGGTGTCGGACCTGACGTTTGCGGTGCTGCGGGACGAGTGGGAGGTGGAGCGGCCGGAGATGGTGGGCAAAGAGATCCGGCAGATTTGAAAAGAGACTTGTTTTGTTCTGGTCGCTAGAAAAA
Source organism: Fragosphaeria purpurea (assembly GCA_002778095.1). NCBI lineage: Eukaryota > Fungi > Ascomycota > Sordariomycetes > Ophiostomatales > Ophiostomataceae > Fragosphaeria > Fragosphaeria purpurea. The sequence continues at coordinate 4,937,110 of PCDL01000021.1, forward strand.
ATCTACATGTGCTGTTGTACCAACATGTATGTACATATAACGGGATTCTACTGTTGGATGGTTTTTGGTTTTGTCATTTTTATCTGTTTCGTATTTTTTAGACCCACGGCAGTTGTGATGCGATAAAGAGTGTAGATGTCTATCGAATTCATTTCGCGTCCTTTTTTGCCCCGCATATGTCCCTTCTTTATTTTTGTTTGGGAAACGCCACCATAACGCCTACAATGCAAGATAAAACCAGGTAACAGGGTGCTATGCCTCGTCCTTTATAAGGCACTCAAACTCAACACTGCGCCGGCCACCCCCAGCTCCAGAAGCGACCGCGGCACCCGCTTGTACACCACCACCGGCGCGCCGAACGGCGGCAGCCGCCGGTAGCCCACGAGCAGACCGGCTGCCAGGGCCGTCCCCATCAGAACACCTGCCAAGGTGACGAGGCGCTGGCGCCGCGAAGTGTTGTAGGCGTGGCCCCCATCATCGTCTGCGCAGACCTGCCGCCACAACCAGGAGAGACACACGCCCCCGGGACCGGGCACGCTGTGGACAAGATTGTACAAAGTCCGCAGCCACACCGGGCGAGATGGCTGCGCAACGAGGGTGAGGGTGTGGGAGGAGGAAGGGGAAGAGGCAGGTGGTAACGGTGACGTGGTGAAAACGGAAAACGGCGATGTGAACGCAAATAACGGCGCCTTTTGTTTCCAGGGCAGACCCGCCTCATCGCCAGCGCCGCCAAGGCACGCCGCCCGCACGTCGGCGACAAATACGACCAGGCCGGGCGCGTGCCGGTGCAGGGCGCAGCGCAGAAACGGCCGCGGCACGTCGGGCACGGCCATGAGGGCGAGGTAACCAAAGGCGAGGCAGTCAAGGGCGGAGGGGCGGAGGGAAGATGGACGGCGGCCGGTGCTGTTGTCGCCCTGGTGGTGATGGTGGTCGTCGTCTTTGTCGTCCTTGTCCGGCCGCAAAAACAACCGCTTGGTGCCCTTGCGTGCGGCCAGCACCGTGAGGCAGGCCCGCGCGGCGGCGTCGAGGCGGATCTGCGCCTTGGCTTCGGGGGTGAGTGCAGCGCCCGTACCAGTGGTGGTCGTGGTGCCGCGGATGCTGCGGAGACGGTCGGGGAAGGCGTGCAGCGCGTGGGACCACGCGGAAGACGTTGGTGCCGCCGCCGTCGCCGCCGTCGCCTCGGCGTCGGTGTCCAAACTCGACAGCCCCAAATGGGCGGCCCGGGCGGCGTGGGCAGCACGCACGGCTGGGGGCTCGAGCCAAGTCAGCGGAAACGGCAGGAGGCGGCTGTAGGCCGGGCGGGTGGTGGCGGCCCAGTTGGCGGAGGAGACGTAGAGAGAGAGGGAGACGAGGGGGCCGGCTTCGGCGCGCAAGAAGGCGGCGTAGGCGGTGGTGTCGGCGGCGGCGGCGGCAGAGCCGTCTAATTCCGCATCCAGATCGGTAAACGGCGATTGCGTCTCGGCGGCGCGGGTCCGGAGGTAGGTCACGATGGGGTCGAACCCGGCAGCGACCCAACGGCCGGTGTGTGCGTCGCGTAGAGCGGGGAGGGTGTCTTGCTAGGGAGTTAGCAGGGCCTGAATAAAACCCAGACAACGACAGCACAAGAACTCAAAAGGTTTCCACGCACCGGGAACCGCAGATGGACTCGTGGCCACCAGGGACCAGGCGGCCCTCTCGGGCGCGGCCCGGGCCAGGTAGGCGACGGTCGCTAGGCACTCCGGGTCGATCGAGGGCAGGCCAAAGGCCGGGCCCCAGACGTGGAGTTCGAGCGCCATTGGATTTGGGGGGTGCGGAAAACAGGGGGGCGTTGTATGGGGCAGCTTGCTGTCGTGGTCGTCGTCGCGGTTCTTGTCGTTGGTGGTGGAGGGGGGTGGCGGCGTGCCTTCAAAAAATCCTTATCGCCACGTGCGTGCGATAAGAACGTTGGCGGGCGGCGAGGCAAAGACAAGCAGCCCACACCAACGGCAGCATGGTGTGGCCGGTGCCGAGCCGTAGCTTCCGACACCTGGAGTATCGAAGAGCTACGAAGGTGGCAGGCGAACGGACGTATTCTGGCATTATAGGAACGCAGGCTTTCGTGTTTTCCCATCTCCTTTTTGCTTGTTCCACGCCCGTCCGGAACATCTCTCTGTCAGAACGGTGGACCTGACAGAGATGTGATACGGTGCAGATCTCAAAGTACAAGTTAACGACTCCTTCCGATATGCCTCGTGCAGCATCGGATTTGCCGCCAAATTGCAATGGTCGTAAAGGGCTGACTGACGTCGTGAGTCAGAGGGCATCGATGTGTACAGAACGGCTTCATCGCCGTCAGCCGCCGGGCCAAGACCATTTCGCCCAGAAAGGGTCCAACGGGGGTGATTTTACACATGGGGACAGAAAAACGACTATGTTGCCAGTAAAAGCAGCATGTAACGTATTTCTTGGCGTGTGCGGCGTGTGCTTGGCTGGCCAAAGTGCGGACCAGGCTGCAGGACCATGGCGGCGGCGTCTGCTCTCGGCGTCGAGGCTGTGCCTGTATTCTTGACCCAACGTCCAGCATTTTTCTTTTTTTTTTTTCGTAGGGAGTCGCGTTCGTAACTGCACGCCACGTCCGGCAAATCCTACGGAGGAGTTAAGGATTACATACATACACCCACCCCCGTCGCAGCCCGCAAACGTGCTGGTTTCCGCCAAGGCTCGGGGGGCGTCTCTTGCCCGACGAGCAAATCACGGTGCCAGCACACGTCGCCAGCACTTCGCCGTAAGGAATTGTCAAGATATGCCTCGGCTCTTGAACAAATGGTCCGCTTGTTCTATACCAAGTTCAACTACACCACTCTCTCTTACCATTCGGAATGCTCGCACAGAATGACGTTGCGCCATAGCGGAGCATTACATACAGGGGGCCCAAATCACAGCCGACGCTCCCGAGAACGGGAACGCAGATAGTCGTGCGTGCATGCATCCGCACGGGAAGGACGTCGCAACGTATTACTCCCGTACATCTTGAATCTTTGCTGACGGCCAGACCGGGCGTAATACGTCCTACATCGATGTACGCGTACAACGTATTTATTTTTGTGGGGGCGGGCAGGACATGGCGCAAAAAAGCCTGGTGAACATCGATCGAAGCGCACGGCGACGAGCACAACTCGGTTACAACTGGACGAGACGGTGGGCATGCGGTGGGCATGCGGTGGCATTTCACGCAGTAGCGGCCCGTGGTGCATATTTTGTAGCGTGACCACGTTTTTTTCCGGGGCGAAACAAAACACGCCATCGTCCGCTGCATTGGTGTGTCTGCTAGAAGATAGAAGAACACGCCGTTCTGGTTTGCTTTGGCGCGGCGTGATTGCCAACAGTTGAGGGTGTGGAAGAAGATAAGAGACGAGAGGACGAAACGGTGGTACGACCGAGTTCCTACTATGAAGTATGTGCGGAGTAGTCAAAACGTGGATGTTTCGGGTTGACGGTGGCCCATTCTTATCACAGACGGTTGCGAGTCGGCTTGCCCCACGACGACAGAAAAGACAAGGAAACGCATCTGTTTCGTCGCTTTGCCATGCGATGTGATCAAGCTAAAAATAAGGGGGAAAAGAAGGTGGACAACACGGAAAAGAAACGCCGATCGTGTATCCGTTGACTCGATGGGCCGGGCGCCGACAATGACGACATGGACTTTTTATTTCTGTTGGAGCTTTGTCTGCCTTCCACATGAAGTGGTCCTACGAGCCAAGGAAAATGAGTTGGGGGGGGGAAGGGAAGTGTATTAATTGTTTTTTAGGCCAGTCCTCCACCATCAAAAGGCACTCCCTTACTTGTATATAAAGCAAGGGGGAAAAGAGGGGAGGACGGGCGTGAAAGTGCCTTACCCCATATCCGCGGACTGGTCGTCGAAGGAGGTGGACAGCGGAGGCACACCACACCCACTGGCACGGTGATCGGAGGCGGATGGATTAAACGGGGTTGGCCTTTTTTTCTTGACGCAAAGAATGTTATCAAAAGGCCGGAAGAGGCATGAAAACGTGCAAGCGAGGGGACATCAGATTGATGGATGAGTTGGGAGGGGGAAAGGATAAAGGGGGGGGGGACTTAGATGGGGGGAGAGTTCATGAAATGGGTTTTTCATGCTTGGTAATGTAGGTCCCATCATGCGTGCGCCTGCTTCCATTTTGTTACCGCACTTCTATTTCTAGGTTGTGCGTCAGGGCATAGTAGAAGTAATATTTGAAAGGTCCTGGCTTACGTATTCTGTTCCAGTAGTCGTGGCTGGGGAAGTGTATATAAAAGTATGAAGTAAAAATAGTAATTGATAAAATATAAAAAGACCACGGACTTGCCAAGGGTCAAACCAGCAAATAAACCATGAGACAAGAAAGGAGGGTCAAAGGCCAGCCCCCTGGTCCTCGAGAAGGGGGCATAAGTATCACGGAGGTGCAGCGGAGTATTACCAAGAAGATCACGAGCTGATCTCCTATGAAATTTGGACGGTGATCTCCTGCAACAAAAGACGGACACGAAAAAGAGAAAAAGGGGGTGATGGTAAGGCTGTTCAATTTTTGACACGTCAACATGGTCAAGAATGGGGAGGCCAATGACGCTACTTGTTGGCATGACCTCTGTACGTACATACATGCGTATGCACAACGTCGTATGCACGGCTGCGTTGGCAATTGGCAAATGAACATCGGATCAGCGCGGCCAAGAAGGAGGCCAAGTGAGAGGTGGCCTGTTGGTGAGATGGTTGTATTTCCTCCGTATGATTCTACATAACGTTGTCGGGTCCCTAGAGAAGACGACGATCAGGCAGAAGCGGCGAGACCATGTTTTCAATTTCACAGTCTCTTGTGTGAGACTCTGAACTCGCAGGCAGCCGCCTGCTCTCGAAATGACAACCGACTGAAGGTTGGTAATAATAAGTGGCCCCCTTTTTTCAGCCAGCATCCTGTGTCGGGACTCGAAATGAGATAAACCAAAAAAGGACCAAAAGGTCCAAGAAAAGATAGGTCAGGTCTTGTCAAAAAGAGCCGACAAAACCAAAATAATGCTGCCCCCACGACATTTCGTTGTTCAAGCACGGATCACCCAAATAGAGAAAAAAGCGACGATCAATTTAATCGGAAACATGCTCGACGTCCCCATCCTCTCGTTTTGGGTCGCCCTTTTCGGGTCCTTTTTCTTATTTCTTATTTCTTTGTTTCTCTTGTACGGATGTCTCGTTTGGGTCATCAGTCCAATAAAGGCATTTCCCGTAAATTGCCAGATGGCAGATTCCAAGTTATTCTTGGGATGAAAGGAGAATAATGGAAATAGATCATGGAGCAATGAACGAGTCAATAAAGCATTGCAATAAAATGTCTTTGTTCTGGCGCCGTGTTTCCCGTTGCTCCGTAAATCCATGCTCTAGTTGTACACATCTTGCGTGGTGCAAAGAACGATGACTATTTGATCCTAAATAGCCAGGGAATAAAAATACCATATGAAAATTGACCAGGGAAAACAACCAAAAAACAAGAAAACCCATAAAATCAATTTGCAACCCCGTTTCGAAAGTGCACTCCATTTGTCATCGTTTGCGTCCCACCGCGACATCCCATGCTCTTCGTTACCATAACAAAAAAATAAAATAAAATAATAGAAACCAACGAAGATGTTTCTGCGGTTTGTAAAATGACGAAAATCAATAATAATAAAAAGGGGTATGGGGGGCAAAGGCCGTGATTAAACGAAAGTATGGTTGATAATAGTACAGGGTTCGTCTAGAGGAACAAGGGAAAAAAAGGAGAAATTGTAAAAGTGTAGTAAAATATGTTGCTGGTAGTCGAAGGAGAAAAAAAAATGCAGAACATCGAAAACGAAACGGCGAATGGAATCCCCTGTTGAGCCCGGCTCGTGAGGGAATAGAAGAATGGACCCGGGCGTGAGCGGAGCAGTCTTCGGGAGCGAGTTCTTTTCCTTGATGAGAAGGGTGACAGCAGTGTTCTGGAATGAGAATGATTGCGATGTTGGCAGTCCGAGAGACGCGTCGTCTTGTCTTTTTTCCGTCCACTGCCGCCGTTCAAAAGGCTGTCCTTCATTCTGATGACGATGCGACGGCACAGATTTGCCAGTCGAGGGTCGTATGCTGCCATGCCGGGTGTTCGACGTTCTGTGTTTCTGTGTCCCTCAAGGCAAAGAGGGTGCCGAGGCCCTTGCGGCTCGTCGATGATTGGAAATGTGATTGTGCTCGTCTTCTTATTCGAGCGGATGCTTTGGCCTCCAGGAGACCGTTAGCCGCGCTTCGGCAGCGGCGGCAGCGGACGACTTGGCGGCGGGCCGGGGCAGGGCGGCAGTTGGGATGGGCGCTGGGCCACGGCCGAGAATTGTGTTGACGCCATTGCTGATGTGGATGTGGATGTCGTTGTGGTTGTTGTTGAGAAGTGTGAGTCGAGTTGACTGTTGGCGATGAGGCTGTAGAGTCCCAAGACAAGAGTGTGGTTCACTGTTATTGTATGGTTGTCCGTGTTGTGAGGAAGTGAGATAGATGGCGACAAACTTTTGTCTGTTTTCTGGAACGATGGGAGAAAGAAGAAAAAAATAAGACGAAGAAGAAGCCGGCGGAGGGAGAAAAGGGAGGCAGGCTGAGGAGACTTATATGGACGATCTGGTCAGGGAACGAGAAGGAAGAGAGGATTGCGAGAGAACCGGGCAGGAGCGAAATGACACGCCCCCTGGGGGGGCGTGGGCGCCAAAAACACGAACGATCGGCCGTTTCGAGATGATGGGACGGGAGTTGATTAGTAGGCGCCTTTTTGCCCAGCTTTACAAGGACGTTGTTCTGTAATGTATGAAGTACTTTGTACTCCCGTAGTCCCTACCTAGCGAAGTCGTGTGAACAAGTTTTTTTGCGCTTGACAGGGGCCGTTGCCGAACAAGGGGGCAGGTGGTGTGGGAGGGTCGCGGACGACGGGTGGTACTTAGTAGTGGTACGGATGGGAGGGCGTTCACCGCACTTTTGTCCATTAACGGAGCCCCGTTCGTTCCGTTTCGTGCTGCAAAGAAACGGTGAACTTGGCAGTTGTAAGAAGTGTTTCGTACTCCGTAGGATTAATTACGATGCGCCCAAACTAGGCAACCACGATGGTCTCCGTTTGGGCTGCCCATGGAAGAACGGAAACCATGATCGTTCTCTTCCTTCTTTTTTCTTCTTTCTTTGCAGGCCCCCCCACCCCTTTCTTTCCCTTTCTGGCTTCCCGCGCCTTCCCGCTTGGCCTCGTGGCCGCCTTTTGTGGCCGCAGCCCTGGGCCGCGGAAAGACACACAAATTCGTAAGCAACAACGGCATGCCGTCAGAGACACGCACTCACACGCAAAAGCGAAAGACCTATATCGCGATGCGGGTTTGCTGGTGTCATTGTGTGCTGTCAGCCGGGCATCGGTCCTTTTTTGTCCATTTTTAAGCTTCACCGCTGCGGCCGGGTCTGAACAGGGCCCGTTTTGCGGGTGAAGAAAAAATAAATCCTTGAAAAGAATAATTCCTTTTCTCCGGTTTTTGTTCGTCCTTTGTTTTTTTTTGTTTTTTTTTTTGGTCTCTTTTTTCCTCAACAATTTGTGCTCCATACTTCGTACTCCCCTACTTTTGCATGTTCAATTAAACACGGACCACTGCGAAATGAGACGGACAGGGGCCAAAAACGACGGCGCGGTGGCTCTGGGGCAATTTCCGCCGCATGTTCGCTTGGGCGGTAAGGCGTAATAATAGCTTTGTAACTCGTATCTGTGGCTGGAAATTTGCTGGTCAGGATGCCTACGAGTACGTAGTACATACGCAGCAGGCACGAACACCCGCTGAGTAGGCGTAAAAAGACGCCCAAGGCAAAGTGCCAAAAGGGGGCTCCTGAGCGTCAGATAGCAGGACGCATCTACTTTGAATTGACAGGATCCACGGGATATTCCGTACGAAAACAAGGAGATTATTACAGTATCATCAATACTCATTGCCTTGCTGAAAGATGACACGTCTCTGTCACCGGGATATCTGGCTTTTTGATTTTTTTCCCTCGCCGTTTTTTGTTTTCCGAGGGCCCTTCTTTGCGGCTTCTAGTGTGGAAGAACGGCCGGATGTGGAGACGGACTCCATAATCAGCATTTTCTTTTTCCTTTTTTTTTTCTTTCTTTCCCTTCTGTCACTTTGTTTTCGTCATTTTCGTCGGCCAACAAAACTCCTTTCCCGTGCCAACCGCACACGGCCGGCTTGTTTGTTCCCTTTGCCAAAACGGCTTGCCGTGTCTGCGTTAATCCTCTGATAAGAGGACTGATTGATCATGCCATCACGTACGTTCAAATACGGCTTGCCGTTTGACTGTTGACAGTTGTCAGCGGCGGCGGCGGGTCGGCGTTCAGGAGGTCAGGAGTTCGCCTGCCTACGATGCAATTTACGGTGTGCGGTCCCAAGACGGTGGGCGGACAATACGGGAGCAGGCAGTAGCGCGGGTGGGCCAAATGAAATGACGGTAAATGCGAGCTAGCGCCGAACCGGGGAAAGCCCTGAAGAAAAGAAGAAATCACATTAAAAAAGAAGGAAAAAAAAAAAAAAAGAAAACAAAAAAGGAGCCACTTCGTTGCCCACAAAAGTAACAAAAACCCCCAAAAAGACAATGTTGATGAATACGAGTGTTTTTTTCCTGTTTTTTGTGATCACAGCATCACATCATCGGGCAGCAGGGGTTGACTTCCGGAGGACATCACTTGTATACGTCATACGAGAGGTATTATTATCTGAACAGAGTGATAACACGCCGTAGGTACGTGGCCTCGTTTCGTTGTTTTTTCCGCTGTTTGCGCGCATGCCGTCCCCCAACAGACAGCCCACCCCACGGAGCGCCGTTTCTTTTTCCCTTTTTCGTCGACGTTATGGCCGACCCGGACGTGCACCCGAAAGCCGAAACACTGCGCAAGAGGCCGGAAGAAGACAAGAAGAGATAACCACTTACTTCGTAGTTTGTTCCGTGGCGCTGTCTTTTGTCAAAATGAAAAAGGGCCGACGAAAACCAATAGTCGGGAATTCGTGCAGAAAATCACGAAAACCACGCCCATGGGACGAGGCTGTGTTGCGAAAGGATTATACGAAGTATGGCAGCCACTCGGACGCGTGCGTTTTGTCACCCATGGCAGGAGAAAGCATGCCTCCGTGAAAGACGGAGGACGGAAAACGATGTACAAAATACGGAGCAGAAGCACTTTTAGGCGTAGTATCTCCCTCTCCATATGCAGGCTCCTGACAGCAAAAACGGTGACCTCAAAGCCTGCACGCTGCAATCATCCCGATGCAAGGCTAGACGACGACGCTAGCCATGTGGGCACAACGCACAGAAACCCAGCGTCAAGTCGGGCCGCGGCGTGTTGGGGACGAACGAAAGTTCTTCTCCTCCTCGGCGGCGCCGTCCTGTCGTCGCGTGGGATGCCCGAACGGAGACCGTTGTTTTATACGGAGTATACAAAGTGGGAATAGTACTGCGTATTTACACCATCATCTCACGTCGTCGTAAGGTTGACGGGGAAATCTATCGTCCCGCGAGTTGTGACGTATTCCTCCGTCCTCGTACTTCGTAATACTCCGTACCGGAGCCGGCGACCACAGAAAAGAAGGTGTCAACCCTACCGCCGATGTAACGCTACGAGCCTATTTTTGTGCCAGGCGCGAGAAAAAGAAGGGAGAAAGACGAAACGAAAAGCAAAAAAGAAAAGGGCGCTACCGACACAAGTGCGATTAAAAGTGTGCTGGCTCTGCTTCACCGTCATTCCTTTTTGCTTGCACATGACTCATATTTGCATACAATACTCCGCAAGTTATGCCAAAGTACCTAGTCGTAGTCACAGAATACGGAGTAAGCATACTCGGAACGTTCAAATACGGAGCAGGATCATCGTGGGATTCCTTGGGGCCCTTGGCGGAAAGAAAACGCTGCGCACGTTTTTCTTCTCGTATGGTGTTTCCTCCCGGTCCCGGGCAAAGGGGACCTTGGCGTGCTGTATGGCGATAGGGGATTTCTATCAGAAGCTATCATACGACGCATGGACGAAACTCGAGGGAGTCCTGGGCTTGTCCATTATCTGATGGTCAGAGAACGGAACAGGAACAAGGCTCGGCGGCCTGGGCAGGCCTTAGCCGGAATGGCCACATGACTATTTTTGGTTACCATTTACATATACTATCAGTGTTAGTTCTCCCAACGGGTTGAGCCTTGCGGTGCAGTGCGACGCTTTCAGAGAGCATGCAGTCTGTGTGTGTTGACGTACGGCATACTTGCGTCAAAAAACGGTCGGCCTTCGGCTGTCGGCCGTCGGCTGCATCGTACTCGTACGTCGGTCATATTAATATGCGTGCTTCCTTCATAAGGCGTGCAGGGGCTGTGCAGGGCCTGCAGTGAGTGTGCAGCGTGCAGTGTGCAGTTGTGGTGCCTTGCCTTGCAGGCCGCTTTTATATGAACAGTATTTGAGTTTTCTCCCCCCGTGTTTTATTTTCGGAGGCGGGAGCAATACAGGCGTTCCCCCAACTGCGGCTTTGCGGCGTCTGACATGGTTGTTCGTGCTTACATCGTAATTTAATCTCTCTCCTGTTGAATAGTAATATCTTTTTCTCCTCCCGACGCTGACAGAGTCCTGCGTAAGAACGCGGCCAATTGCTGCATGGGGCTCTGGGTTTCGCTTGCGTTTACCCGTCTCACAACAGACCTTTAAAAACAGGCACCGATGCGGCGCAAAGACCGGCTCGGAATAAAAAAGCAAGACGACCAACAAACGAAAGAGCGCAGACAGCACAATCAGTTGGGCCGCGGCCAGGTCCTGCGGTGTGTGTTGGCAATCCTCGCGGAAGATGCAAAAGAAAGATCATATTGTTTGTTTATTTAGAATACGGGGCAGTCATCGTATCAAACGCAAATTTGTAGCACTTTGGCTGCTGTGTGCCGTCGTATTACTGATAAGAATAGTAGAGTTGCAAGACGAGGCTGACGATGGACGGCTCTGGGGTTCTGAGGGGGAGGATGCAATACGAAGTACGACTGAGTAGGTTGTTCGGTGACGTCCAAAAGGAGAAAACGGCCGAACCTTGGCGCCTACGACTATGACTAGCTCTGTCAGCCGAGGCGTACGGCGTATGCACAGCACAGAATACCAAAATGCAGAAACGGTAGCGGTTGAACAGCGACACAACCGTCTCCGTTTTGCTAACGGTCCGTTTCTGGCGCCAACCCATTTGCCAAGCAGGAACTGGGCGCACGGCCGTGCTTTCCATCTGATTTCGTATTCCCAAGAAAAACTCAGCCTCAGTCGGTCGTACCTGGCAGCGCAAAACACACGGACCTCGCCGTTGCAAGAAGAGGGGGCCTCAACGACGACGCAAGGGGTGGGCAGCGATATGTGCTGGAACCCGCCCCCCAAACGCCGCCACCTTATTGGCGCCCAAACGAAAAAAGAGAAGCGCCCACGCCCGTGACGCTCGTTTTGAACGAGGTACGAAACAACCGTACTTGCGTACAGCGTCGCAATCAAGGCGCCTGGTCGATCTTCTTCTTGCTTGTTCTGGGAACGGAGCGAAATATGCTTCGTTTGGGCGGGCTTCGAAAGGGGGGCGTGACGCAAACGAAAGCATTTCCGAATACGAAGCCGAGGAGGTAATTTCTCCTTTTTTGGGGTTTTTGCACCGCAGCTGAGCAAAATTGGGTATTTACGACGTAATGCTGGCAAGCTAAGAGCGCCGAGGCATGGGTTGTCTTGGCGGAGATCTGCAATGTACGGAGTACGGAGTGACATCACGAGCACAACCATGAAACGGAAGCGTTGGCGCGGTCGACGTGTGCGTCTATCGTCGTATATCCAAGATCGCCATCCAGCGCAACGGCTGTTTTTCGGGCGCGACCGCTTCTCTGCTTGCGCGACTAGCTGAAGCCTGCCGTCGGTGTGCATGCCGTACTGCGTTATAACGCAGTAGCTATTCTGTGCATCTCATCTGTCGATGGGGTTTGTGCGTCATGCCGGTGGCCGGCGGCCGGTGGTCGGTGGCAGGCGGACCGAAAGGACCTAACCGACCGCAGATCGTAACCCGCTCACCGCTCTGCTGGAGACAGAACGGAGACTGACGGGCAAGAAGACAAAAGCTTTTCTTGAAGTATAGACACAATCGAACCGACAACCGAGAACTGGAAACACAGATGGACACGTATCTCGTACACACTTCAAGATGGTTGACCGCAGACCGCAGACCGCAGACCGCAGACCGCAGACCACAGAAGCAGACCGCAAGACCCGGTTCAGACGTCATCCTCGTCTACGTTGCATTGCTGCCGGTCTCGGTCGCCCGTATGCTCGGTATTACAAGTACGATGCACACTCTGTATGCACAACTCCGCACATCGTAACAACTTGCGGTCAGGCCCAGGGTTGTTTGCTGCCCTCCGCCGTTTCAACGTCGGCTGCTGGGACCGAAGGGCCTGTGTATGCCAGCAGCATAAGGCTTTTGTGGCGGGACGGCTTCAGTTCCGTCACATACGACGAGAAGAAAAGAAGTCCAAGAACTGTCGTCAGCTTGTATCGGTGATGTCTGTAGCCGGCACGACGTCTGCAAGTACGGCAGATTTGTCGGTATTAGTTTGATAGGTTTTTCTTGGTTTTTTTTAGTTGTTTTTTTCACGAGCTTCCAGGGAAAATTTCCCATGAGACAAACGGTCCAAGAAAGAGGAAAGAAAAAAAAAGCCCAACGGACCGTCACAGTGGGTCTACCTTCAGCTTGTAATTACAACCAGACGTCTCCCTTGGTACGGAGTATGAGACGTATTTTGAGCACACAAGATGAATTTTTCAGGCCGGAAGAAAGAATCATAGAGACACTTCAACGAGTGCCAAGAGAAACGGACTGTGAACCAATCGAAGCGCCGGTGAAAAAAAAATACAATCGGACGGCCCGATCGCGCTTTTCTTTTCCTTCTTTTCTAACTTGAAGTTTTTTTTTCTTTTTTTTCTTTTTTCCCCATCACAGACGGGCGCCCCGGATGACGGCGGCGCTTGGTTCGAAACCAGGAACAAGGGGCTAAAACAAAATGAGACGAAAACGAAAGAGCCAAAAAAAAAGAAAACGGCCAAGCAAAAGAAAAAAAAAATCAAAAAATTAAACTGACCCACCAAGCCCCCAGTTTTCCCACGTGGGCTGCAAGGGGTCGTGTTCTCCTGGGAATGCTGTTCGGCTTTGGGAGGATGCGACGTAATATTTTCTCAAAGGAGAAAAGCAAAAAAAGAAAAAAAAAGGTGTGATGTGATTGCAGATGCCCCCCTGACCGCCTCAGGGCTGGGCGGCAGTCAAAAATCAAGGAAAGACTAGGCTATTTCTTTTCTTCTTTCTTGCCCTTCTCATGGGTTTTGTCTCTTGATTTCCCAACGGCCTGGCTGCCCCCTTTTCTCTTCCTTGGTTTCTTACCGCCATTTGTTGTCTTCTCTCCTGATTGCATTGGATCCTTGGACTAACCATTACGTCGTATTCGTCCCCTTCCTGGCGTCCGAGGCCCACGTGTGACCTACTCGTACTGTTGTGACGGCCTGCCAATCGTCCATGGATTTTTTGCTGGGACAACAACAGTGGCAAAACGCAGAGGTTTGTGACCAAAAGACGCTCGTGAAAAATGCAACAATAGAAAAGTTCTTACTCCTATTTGTTCCGCCTGCTCCGGGTTTCTCAAAGTGGGACGACGCCATTATTGCGGCGGTGAAACAGATGCCAGTACGGAGATTGCCGCTTCTGGTCATCATCCATTTAGGGAGAGATTTTTGCGTCCAGTGGCAAAAGCTGGTTTTTTTTTGTTTTTTCCTTTCGTGGCTTACGGCCTGGGGCGGCCGCTGTGAAACAAAACCACGGCGTTGTGTGGTCTCGTAACCTGTCACGAGCATGTGTATCTGATACATGAGGCTATCGTATGTTGACACTCGCCCTGGCAGCTCGTATCTCGGCAACGGTCTCCGCCTTTTTGCCTTTTTCTGTTCTCCTGGTTTTTGTTGGTGACACGCTTTTGCCACCCCCTGAGTCCCGTGTCGCCTTTTCTCTCTTCTGTTCCTGCAGTAGCGTGTTGAGTCCTCTTTTCCCTTGCATGGAATCACTGCAGCACCTGTGGAGACTTGGGTTATGTCACATTACGGACACTGTTCTTACTCTGTAATTTATTGTCTTTTTCCCCCTGATTTCTGAGACGGAACAACCCTGCATCTTTTGTTCCGTCGACCTTCCATTGCCCCTTCCATCTCGCTTCTAGAAGACTGGGAAAAGTGCCGAAAGCGCGAAAACATGAACGCACGAAAGCACGGTGGCACTGGCCGATGGACTGTTGACAAGTGAAATACATAAAATGTGATCACTTTTTCTGCATGTGACGGAGACCTTGGCCCGACTTATTGGAAAATCATCGAAAAATGTCACCAAACGCGTCGGCACCCGATGCACGTTCGTTTAATGTATTGTACGAAAGAAGTATTACTCCCCCAAGACGCAGCGCGTTGTGTAAAATACGCTGTACTCGTACGAGTAAAAAAAAAGAGGCCGCCAAATAAAAGGCGTCCCGATTTGGTTTTGATTTGCGTACATATTCAGCTCTCCTGCAAAATTCCTAAGGGTTTTTCTGCGGGCGGCGCCACACGCCACCGTTATCATACGATAGTCGTACACGGGCTCCTTTTGACACGCCCGGCCGTCAGACTTGTAAATTCCAGTCTTCCGTACACACTTTCCGGGAGACCGGACCGGGTGAAGCGGGCGAGAGCCAAAAAAAAAGTGTCGTGCGTGATTCGTAAACCTGGCGAATGAGAGTAGCCCACGCGAATCAGGAGCCGTGCGCTGCGTTCTATCACCGGCACGTGTTTGGTTGTCGTTGCGGCGCGCAATCCGCACGCAAAAGTTGTAGGAGAGGCTTCAAAAGCCGAAACGATGCGCTGTCCGTATCGCTCACGGCACGTCCATGTCCGTCGCCTCTGCCGGCATCTGCGTCGACGCAATCCAATTTTCCATCGACGCCAGGCCGGCCGGTTTCGAGACCGCCGGCGTCGCCGCGGCGCGGCCACCCGTATGGGCGCCTCCCGCGGTGGTAGACGGTGTGCTGCCCGACGGCGGCGACGCCAGCATCGACGGGATCGTCGACCGGCCGGTGCGCGGCGGCCCCCGCTGCTTGACCACGAGGCAGAGCACGCGGCCGTAAATCGCGAACCCTTCGTAGACGACGTCCATGGCCAGCTTCTTTTTCTTGTCGCCCCCGACGCCGCCCCCGTCGGGACGCAGCCGCTTCGCCGGCGGACCGTTGCCGTTGCCATTGCCGCCGTCCTCGTCCTCGTCCTCGTTCTCGTCCCCGCTGTGGTTGCTGCTGGCAAACAACGAATCATTGTCATCGTTGTCCTCCTCCCCCCCATGCTCCTCCTCCCCCTCGTCGTCGTCCACCTGCTGCACTGCGTCAGACCGCCGGCGCTTCGACCGACGCCGGGCGCCGGCATCACTGCTCTCGTTCCCGCCGGCCGTTTCCGCGCGGATGTCGGGAATGTCTCGCAACGCAAAGGACGCCGTGTCGTCGCCGTCGTCGGTCTCTTCGCGGAGCAGGTTCGGCGGTGCCGGGTCCGACACGCGGGTGGCGTCCGTCTCGCCGTCCGTGATTCCGATCGACGCAGACGCCAAAACGATGTCGTTCTCGTCGCTGTCAAGGGCGGGCGGCACGTCCGGCCCGAGCTCGACGCGGAGACCGTTGGCCGCGCCACCACCACCACCATCGTCGACGTCGACGGGCGCATCGCGCGACGCGCCCGTCAGCTTGTGCGAGTTGGACACGAGCCGCGTCTGCGTCTTGTCGCGCGCTTGCCGATGCTTGTAGAGGAGCGAGTGGCGCGTGTCGGTCTCGGTCAGGAAGAGGGCGACCTCGAAGTCGTCTGCACCCGTCGATTAGCGAACCAGCACGTCCTTTTCCCAATTCGTTACTGTTATTTTATTTGCGTACCCTCCACCAGCACATCCCGGATGGCACCCTTTTTCTTGGTGCCCTTCTTCCGCGCGCGCTCGCGCTCTTCGCGCAGCTTCGGCAGCACGAGCGGGCGCACGCTCTCGATCACGCGCGGCAGCACCGGGTCGCGCGGCCGCAGCAGCCACGACTGCGCGAGCGCCGGGTTGTCGAGGTATATGCGGCACTCGAGCACCGAATACTTGGTGATGCGCAGGTAACGACGAATGGGGGCCATTGGGGAACGTGGTGTACAACGACGTCAACCTTTGGATCAGGGCGGTTTTTGCTGTGGTAGGGACAAGCTACAAAAAGCTATGACGATGCTGTAGCCTTGTATCGTAGGCCGTCTAGCGCACCAGGCAGGCGGACCCCCCACCTACTCAAATGACTAAGCCATCCAGGCACACGAAAAGCTCCAATATTCCACGAGCCTCGCTTGAAGCATCGTCCGACTCATCACTGCAGTATAAACAGCCCTGTCTACGCAACGCACCCGTTGCTTTTGCACAACCCGCGGATCCAATTGGACTCTGTGTCTGGAGCTGCGCAGAGTATGCGTCTGTCGGGACCATGTCCAAGTCATGGGCATCGACGCTGAAGCTGCCCAAATCTGCCTTCCCGTGAGAATTTCTTTTTTCTTTTTCCTTTTTTTTCCTTTTTTTTTTTTCTTTTGCTTCACTCACCACACTCGTATGTCACCAGCTTCTAACTTCTTGAGCGCTTTATTCCAGACCTCGACCTCTGCCCGAGCTCCGTCCTCTCTATCTTCAGCGCGCCACCGACGACTTTTACAAGTGGCAGGAGGCCCACCGGCCCGCGCACGAGCGGTTTGTCCTCCACGATGGCCCGCCGTACGCCAACGGTCGCCTGCACGTCGGTCACGCCCTCAACAAGATTCTCAAGGACATGACCCTCCGTGTCAAGGTCCAGCAGGGCCGCCGTGTGCACTACGTACCCGGCTGGGACTGCCACGGCCTGCCGATCGAGATCAAGGCGTTGGCGGCGGTCGCCGCGACGACGGCCGACACGGCCTCCGCCGTGAACGACCACGATAGCCGGAAGGACAAGAACAACAGCAGAAGAAGCGGTGGCAGCAGCAGTGACACACCGCCGCCTCTCCCCTCCTTCCCTCCCCTGACCATCCGCCGGGCCGCCCGCGATCTGGCGGCGCGCACCGTCCTTGAGCAGATGCAGGCCTTCCGCTGCTTCGGCGTCATGGCCGACTGGGCCGCCCGCTGGACCACCATGGACCCGGCCTACGAGATCCGCCAGCTGCGCCTCTTCCAGCAGCTGGTGCGTGCGGGCCTTATCGACCGCCGGTACCGACCCGTCTACTGGTCGCCGTCGTCGCGCACCGCGCTCGCCGAAGCCGAGCTCGAGTACCGCGACGACCACCGCTCGCGGGCTGCCTTTGTCAAGCTGCCGTTGGTGGACACAGCCACACAAACAGCACCAGCAGCGAGCGAGAAGCTGGCCGGCTACTTTGACGGCCCCGTGCCGCCTCTGTTTGCTGTTATTTGGACGACCACGCCCTGGACGCTGCCCGCCAACGAAGCCGTGGCTGTGCACCGCGACCTGGCGTACGCTGTCGTAGAGCATAACGGCGCGCACCTTCTCGTGGCCGAGGCCTGCCTCGATACGTTTGCGCTTGTCTGCTGCGCGTCGGCGGTGGCCGGCGCTACGGATACAGGAGGCGCAACGGGTGGATCGGGTGCAGGAGAAGCCGCGGTAGCGTCCACCACCGCCTCCCTCAACATTGTGGCCCGCGGGCTGCGCGGCGCGGACCTCGTCGGCCTTCGCTACACGAACCCGCTGCGCGGCCGCCACGCGGCGCCGCAACCCATTGTGCATGCCGACTTTGTCAGCCCTGACACGGGCTCGGGATTGGTGCACGTGGCACCCGGCCACGGGTTCGAGGACTACGAGCTGGGCGTAGCGTTGGGCCTGCCCGTCCCCGCGCCCGTGGACGGCGCCGGCTGCTTCACGGCCGACGCCTACCCGGACGCGCCCGGCCGCCTGGCGGGCCTGCCCGTGCAGGGTGCGGGCCAAGCCGCCGTGCTTGCGCTGCTGGGCGACGCCGTGCTGGCCACGCACGCGTACCGGCACAAGTACCCCTACGACTGGCGCACGAAGCAGCCCGTGGTCGTCCGCGCCACGGCGCAGTGGTTTGCCGACGTCGCGGCCATCAAGGAACCCGCCGTGGCCAGCCTCGACGCCGTCCGGTTCGTGCCCGCCACGGGCCGCAGCCGGCTCGAGAGTTTTGTGCGGGGCCGCAGCGAGTGGTGCATCTCGCGGCAGCGCGCGTGGGGCGTACCCATCCCCGCGCTGGTGGGCAGCGACGGCCGCGTCGTGCTGACCGACGCGACGGTCGCGCACATTGTCGACGTGATGGCCGGGCGCGGCACCGACGCGTGGTGGGCCGACGCCGTGGACGAGCCGGCGTGGATTCCGCCCACGCTGCAGCAGGCGCACCCGGGCGTGACGTTCCACCGCGGCACGGACACGATGGACGTGTGGTTCGACAGCGGCAGCAGCTGGACGCAGATGCCGGGCGGCGGCGCGGCCCAGGCGGACGTGTACCTGGAGGGCACAGACCAGCACCGCGGGTGGTTCCAGTCGAGCTTGTTGACGCGGGTGGCGGCGTTGCGTGGGGCAGCCGCACCTCCTGCCGCAAACGAGATCCACGCCTCGTCGACTGCGTTGGCGCCGTTCAAGACGCTCGTCACCCATGGCTTTTTGCTGGACGGCAAGGGCCGCAAAATGTCCAAATCGCTGGGCAACGTCGTGACGCCCGAGGCGGTCATGGACGGCACGCTGCTGCCGCCGTTGAAACCGAAGAAAGGGAGGAAAAAAAAGGCAGAACAAAACACGGAGAACGGTGTCACGACCGCCACCGCCACCGCCACCGCCGCCGCCACCACCCCGGCGGTCGCGTACGACGCCCTCGGCCCCGATGCCCTGCGGCTGTGGGTGGCCGGCAGCGACTACCGGGGTGATGTGGTGATCAGCGAGACGGTGCTGCAGGCCACGCACACGGCGCTCATCAAGTACCGGGTCATTCTGAAGATGCTGCTGGGTTCGCTCGACAACACA
This sequence comes from Fragosphaeria purpurea, assembly GCA_002778095.1. Lineage (NCBI taxonomy): Eukaryota > Fungi > Ascomycota > Sordariomycetes > Ophiostomatales > Ophiostomataceae > Fragosphaeria > Fragosphaeria purpurea. The sequence continues at coordinate 4,956,182 of PCDL01000021.1, forward strand.
GCAGGAGCACCGACGCCGCTTACCAAGCTCGATCACATCGCCCTGCTGCAGCTGCAAGACGCGCTGCACGCCGTGGGCCTCGCGTACGACCGCTTCGAGTTTTACAAGGGCGTGGCCGTGCTCAACCGCTGGCTCGCCGTCGACGTGTCCGCGTTTTACCTCGAGGCCGCCAAGGACGGGCTGTACTGCGCCGACGGCGGCGGCGTACTCGCGCCGCTGTTTGTGGGCCTGTTGCGCATGCTGGCGCCGGTGACGCCGTTGCTCGTCGAGGAGGCGTGGGACCACGCGCCATCGTGGTTGAAAGAGTATGATTTTTTTTGCCCCCTCTATTTCTTTCTCTGTTCTCCAAGACAAAGCATTTGAATACGCCGTGCTGACCCCAGCAGTTCTACTGAACACCCTTTGCGGCAGTTGTACGCGGCACCTCTTGTCGGAGCAGACCAGCCTCTAGAGCCGGATGCCGAACGGTCCGTGCGGCAGGCCATTCCGGTCGTCTACGCGGCCCACGCGGCCGTCAAGGCGGCTCTTGAACGGGCGCGCAACGACAAGGTGCTGGGCTCGTCGCTGCAATGCACAGTGGTACTGCAGATGGCGGAAGCGCCCCAACACTCCGAAGCAGCCGAAGCAGCCGCTGTGACGACCGTCTTGGAGGACTACGCCGACGAGCTCGCCACCATGTTTGTGGTGTCGTCTGTGGCGCTCCACGCGCCCGTGCCCGACGAGGGCGCCGTGGCCTGGCGGTACAGCGAGACGTTTGAGGTCGCGGGGGCTACCGGCACGGCCTGGGTGCTGCCGCCGCAGCAGGCCAAGTGTCCGCGGTGCTGGCGCTACGTGGCGGATGAGGAAGGCCATCTGTGTGGGCGCTGCGCCGATGTGATGGCGACGCAGCAAGGGGCATAGATAAAAAAAAGTGAAGCACATATGATTGTACGATTGTTGTTATGAACGAAAACATCTAGAGAAGAAGAATCATAGAGAAGACAAAAAAAAATCAAAGAAAAGATACCCCTCCAATTTGCTAACCGTTGGAACGCCGGATCTAAGTTGATACGTGTGTTGTGACATCAACTCCCCAAGGACAGACCCGCATCACGCCTCAATGTCCTTGTAGGCCCACTGGGCCGGATCCAGCCGCACTTCAAAGCTCACGGCGTTGAACGTCCCAATGGCCAGGCTCAGGTCGTGGAACCCTTCCAGCCCCGTCACGGGACGGTCCTGCGCGGCGTCGATCTCTTCGTGCAGGTCCCAGCGGCCGTCGAGGGCGCCGTTGCGCGTAAACAGCACTTCCACCGCGATGCCGGTGCCCGACGCCGCGCCCGGGTCCGCCGTGAACCGCATCCCCAGTCCGTACGTCTCGCCCCGTCGAAACGGTTTCGTGAACGTCTTGCCGCCCCACAGGTCGTTGACGTACCGGTGCCCGTCGTCGCCGTGCACGCCCAGGCTGCCGCGGTGCCACCCGGGCAGCCGGAACGCCGGATACGGCAGGGCCGCAAACCCCAACGCCAGGCTGACCTCGTCGCCCGCCCGGCCCTCGGGGCGGACGTACACTTCGTAGTAGGCGGTAAAGCTGCGACTACCGCTCTTCTCACCGTCGCTGCCGCCCAACGGACTGTGCAACGCCACCGCGTACAGCGGCGGGTAGCTCAGCAGGCAGGTGTCCGGGCTGTGGCGGTCCGTGTTGCGCACGGTCCACAGGCCAGGACGCACCCACTTCAGCGCACCGGCCTTGTACCCGGGCGGGGCCAGGACGTTGATGTTGTGGGTGGCCAGGGCCTGTCGGGCGCTCGGGTCGTGCTGCAGCGCCAGAGGCTCGGCGCTCAGCGGATGGGCAGCGCACCAGGCTTCGCCGGCCTCAGCCTGCTCCTCGGTTGCGTTGTTGGCGGGCGAGCGGTCCCAGCCGGAGAACAGGTCGGGCGGCGGGGGCAACAGGGCGGTGTCGGGCACGGCGGACTGCCAGTCGTGTGCACTAGGCGGCGGCCCCGGCGGCGGGGCCGTGTAGTCGTCGTTGTTGGTTTGTGCCTGTCTGTGGCCGGGAGGTGGACCGGCCGGGGGGGCGTAGTCGGTGCCAGCCCGCGACGACGACGGCGGTGGCCCAGCAGGTGGGGCGTAGTCGGTGGCAGTGCTGTTGCCGTTGTTAGGAGCCCGCAATGATGACGGCGGCGGTCCGGCCGGGGGCGCATAGTCAATGGAAATGGCGTTGCTGCTGTTGTTGTTGTTGCCGGGAGCCCGCGAAGAGGAGGGCGGCGGTCCCGGCGGCGGCGCGTATTCTTCCGCTTGCGGTCGTCCGGCGACGGGGTTGACTTTCTTGTCGGTGCTGTTTCTCACCGACACGGGACGGGGCGGCAGATCGCCAGAATCGCGCCCATCCTTGGAATTGAAGCACATGTTGGGCAGTGGATGTGGAAGTGTTTGCAATGGTGATGATGAATGTAGAGGGAGAGATGGTTGTCAAGGGAGGTGAGTTTGGTTGTAAGGGGGCACCGGCGGTGTTAAGTAGGAAGGAACGCCAAGAACGAACAGGGAGGGAAGGAGCGTTCAGCGAACGTTCCGAGCCTTTTTATTTTGTAATCTCGTCATTGACGGGGAGTGACAATATTAGAGGTCACCAGACAAGAGAAGGCAGCCGGAAGCAGAGCCACCAAGAAACCATTTCTCTTTCAGTTTGCCCTTGCGCACGCCAAGCAATAGACCAAAGCACAGCCCCGATGCGTTTGCAAACGCTTGTGCATACGCTTCCGGGCAACACAAAGCGACGAAAGCCGTTTTGGGGTACTGTAGGGTTGCGCATTCCGCACTGTGCACCACAAAGAAGCAGTTACGCAGTGTGTCGTTCCTTCCATCTTTCTTGCATCTTGCTCCCGTCTGGTCTTCCTGTTTATATTCACCGTACCTGCCTATTTTCATTCTCCTATAGCTCTTGAAAGAAAGATCACGTGAAGTATGCAGAGTGAAATCAAGCGGAACAGCATCGTGACAAGCCGCTCAGTCGTAGAACTGTTGTACCCTTACTTATTGGCAATTCTCTGTCTTGAAGACGGTTTTGGAGCACCGGCGGAGGTTCGTCTGCCCTACTGTATAACAGCAGGCCAATGTGTCTATATCACGGTTGCCCGCCTTCAGCTCGTGGGCGTTCGTTTTATGTGCATAGTTATACATACAGTGTGTATATTGTCATAGACACTGTACTCGCGGCAGTGCTCTCACCTCACGGCGGCCTCCGTATCGCTCACATATTAACCTTTTCTAATTGTGTCAAATTGTATCATACATGGGCTCGATAAAATTGGCGAAACCTCCTTAAGCCTGTTAAATCTCCCGAAAAGCAACGCCTTTGCTTCACCGCCTACTGGTCTGCCTCCGCTGCCGCCGCCGCCGCCGCCTTTGCCTCCTCCTTGGCCAGGCCGATGACGTCCACCCACATGTCCGGCCGCCGCCGCCCGCCCGCGTAGACCTCGTGCAAATACCTCTCCACATCGGCGGCCCAGGCCAGCAGCAGCTCCTCCGAGCCCCACTCGCCCGTCGCCATGGCCCCCAGCGGCACGACGCCCTCGCCCTGCACGGGGTCCGCGTAGCCCATGGGCGCCGACAGCGACGGGCAACCCGTCGTGTTAGCCAACCACGTGTGGCGCATGCACTCCAGCGACTTGTTGCCGTCGAGCATGCCGTAGGCTTCGTCGCCCGGCGTCACGGGCCAGCCGACGCAGGGCGTCGTCGGCGTGACGATGACGAGGTCGCGGTCCGCGTACTGCGTGCGGAACACGTGCGCCAGGTGCCGCATGAGCACGGTGCGCAGCTGCCCGCTCGCGATGTAATCGACGGCGGACGCGTTCTGCCCGACGCTCAGCATGATGCGGTTCTGGTGGTTGAGCAGGGCGGACCAGCCGTGGTGGTCCGGCGCCGTGCGCGCCCGCGCCTGTACGATGCCCTCGTTCATGGCGGTGATGGCGTGCGCCGCCTGGCCCTCGAACAAGTACGGCAGCGGCAGGTCGACGACGTCGTAGCCGAGCGTGTCGCGGAAGTAGGCCAGCAGCCGGTCGAGGTGGTCGCGCACGACGGGGTCGGCGCGCGCGACCCACGCGCGGGGCACGCCAATGGTGCGTCTCTTTCCCGTGGTCTGGTGTCCCTTGTCGTTCTCGTTCTTCGTCGTGCGTCCCGCGTCGGTGGTCGACGAGGGTGGACGCGACACGGCAAAGCGGCCCTGCACCGCGTCGGTCGGGTCGGGCTGGGCCATGGTGCGGTAGGTGGCGGTCAGGTCGGCGACGGTAGCGGCCATGGGCCCGATCACGCCCATGCTGTTGTCGGCCACCACGGTGCGGTCATGGGTGGGGTGGAGGCCAAAGACGCTGTTGAAGGCGGGCGGGATGCGCAGGCTGCCACCGGCATCGGTGCCGATAGCCAGCGGCACAAGGCCGGCGCCGAGCGCCGAACCGGCGCCGGACGACGAGCCGCCAGGGTAGTAGGCCTTGTTGAACCAGTTGATGGGCGTACCGGTGCGAGGCTATTCTTGTTAGTTGAGCGCCTGAAAAAGAGTGCAGGGTTAAGAAGGGGGGGGGAGGGGGGGCGGCCCAAAAGCGGCCCCATCAGCCTACATTGCATCCCGTCGTGTCCATGCCCACTTCGTGCATGTTGTTCTGTGCCACCAGCAGCGCGCCCGCGTCGAGCAGCTTCTGCACGGGCCAGGACGTCGCCGTGCCGGGTGTCCGCAGGTACGGGTAGCGCGCCCCAAAGGCGGCGTCGCCGGGCCGCGTGTCCATGCCGTGCGTGCGCACGTAGCCGGCGACCTCAATGTCGGCCTTGACGGAAAAAGGCACGCCGTCCAGCAGGCCGCGGGGGCGCCCTGCCGCCCAGCGGGCCGCCGACGCGGCGGCGGCGGCGCGCAGGTCGTCGACGCGCGTCGTGTTGAACGCGTTCTCGTAGGGCGAGCCCTGGCCGCGCTGAACGAGCGGCAGCAACGCGGCGACGACGTCGAGCGGCGTAGCGGCGCCCGACTTGTAGAGGGCGTGGTAGTCGGCGGCGGAGTAGTAGCGGGCATCCGGGTGGGCCGTGTGGCGCGGCTCGAGGATGTCGGGCCCAAAGGGCACGATGCCGGCGGCCGTAACCTCGTCCGTCGCGTCCGGTGGAGCAATGGGGATGACACGGGGCTTTTTGGGCAGGGAAGAACAACGGTCAGAACGAAGGGCGTGCACAAAAACGGATAGAGAGAAGGAAAAAAAAGATGCATACCCTCAAAGTAGGCACTTCATGGTCGAGCCAGGGCAGGTCCTTGACCTTACCAAAGCCGGTGTTGCGCCAGAAAAACCGGTTCACGAAGCCCAGATTTGTCACTCTATGTTGGACGAATGGTCAATGAGGAAACGCAAAGCATACGCGCGCGTACACACACACAATAGAAGTTCGTCCACCAAAATGACTTACAGCGCTGATAGAGTCACGAGCGACAGCCCGCGCACGACCGGGTTCTTGTCTTCCCGCCACGTGTATTCCAGGTTTTCCGCCTCCTTGGGCGAGGGATAGCCGATGAACGGAAGGGAAGCCATGATTGCACTCGCTGTTGGTATGCGAAAATCTGCTCCGATGAGAGCAGAAAAGGTGGCCCCTGGGACGTAGTAAGATATATATATGTACTCCCGTAATGGCCCTACGCGAACGTTGTCATTGTATGAAACTGCCGTAGATAGCGCAAGGCTACCCCTAATGCGCCTGTATTGCTTATTGCTTACATTGCTTACATCTTTGATAAAATTGGGTCTTGGCACCAATCAAAGACCCGGTCATACTCGGTCAGACTTGCGTACGCCAGGCGGCGAATGCAATCAAATCTAAAATATTACTGAATACTACTACGGTGAATGGCCATATACCGACGAAGAAGACGTCTCCAGCAGACTGGCACACGATGACCTTCCACGCGCTAAGCAATCTGTCAACGGGCCGTTAGTCGTACTTTTTGCGTAGTCTTTTTTCTCGGGCATCAAAAGGGGAAAGGTGGACCCTGAAGTGAGAAGAGCACGCGCCAACGCGAGCAAATGCGTGTATATGATTGCTGGCGGTAAAGACATCTATGCCGTACGGCACAAGAAGAAGAAAATGGCTTCAAACAGTAGATCAAAACCAAAATACCCCAGCCCCAACGCCAGCCAAACCGAACCCGATTTCCAGCCGGAATCCATCAAAATAAATAACGAAAAACAAAACAAAACAAAACAAAACAAAACAAAAACGCCATCCTGTCTTGTGTTCCTGTATTGGGGTCTGTGTTGCCTTCGGGAAAGGGCTGTTGAACCGCATTCCATGAGCCCGCCGAGATGCATCCGTCATAATATGGTCGTTTCGTCGTCATCAAAAAAGCAAGAGAAAGGGATAACCCCTAGGAAAGAAGAATCGGTTTGTAGTAGATATCGTGCATGGATGAAAGAAGGGCAGGCAAGCCTGCGAGAAGAACGGTGCCTTTTGCCGACCAACTGGGAACGGCATCGTCTTGGTGTTGGTAACGTAGGGAAGTAGACCACGCGCCCGTCGTTCTTTGCAGCAGTCTCAAGTGCCACCCAGGAGGTCGACGTTATTTGCGGCCCAAGCGGAAAAGACGCGTGCGGAGCCACAAAACGAAACCGGTCCAGTAACCCTGCGTTTTCCGCTTGGCGGAGTTGTTGCGGCGTGCGTTCTTGAAGGCGACGTTGTCTACGCTGGGCCCAAAACTCGGCATGGTACCGCCGGCCATGTTGTCGTACTTGCTGCTTTTAAAAGCCAGTGGCTTTTCCGTGATATCGGGCGGCTGGCGCCGGAACCGTCCGCTGTCGCGGCCCTTTTCGAGATCGCCTCCAGCAGCGCTGCCGCTCCCAAACGTTGGCGTCGTCTTGCGCGAGAGGGACGGCCGCATCGTGTCGCTTCCGGCGCCGCTGTCCTTGCGGAGCTGCGCAGCAGCCTGCCGCTCCATTTCTTTGGCTTCTCGGTTGTCGCGGCGCTCGCGCTTTCGAAGCATTTCACGCTCGTGCTTCTCTGCCTTGGCGCGTTCCCGCTCTTCAAACTTGCGCCGGGCCTCGCGTATTTGCTCGGCGCGCGCTCCCGCATCGAGTTCAGAGCGAGAGCGGAGGCGGGGGAAACCCACGCCGTCGAACGAGCTGCGCAGCGGCGACAATGTCGCATGCGAACCGCTGTCGCCACCCCCAATCACGGGCGATGCGCTTGCTCCGCCAAGATGCGGCGAAGGCAAAAAAGACGACGAAGCTGACGGGCCTGCAAACACCGGGGAATCGAACGTGGCACCACCGGCGGACGCATCGAGACGAAGATCCGACTGCGACAGACTCGAAGAGAGGCTGCTGCTGCCCAGACCACGCCGAGCAGAGGGGCCACCCGGCATCGAGCGAGCCGTGTTCAGACGCAGGGGCGGAGCGGCGTTGATGTCGCTGAAAGACGCGGCGCGTTGGGCCACATGCGAGGAGGGGTGCCGGAAGCTGGACTGCGAGAGCGATGCGGTGTGACTGTGGTGGTACCGCGCCGTGGGCAACGAGCCAACGGGGTAGTCGTCGTCGTCCTCGTTTTCTGTGATGGTGGGCGAGTAGTCGCGGATGCTGCTGGTGGCTGTGTGGTTGTTACCAAAGGTGTTGTGGTTGGGGTTGTCGATGGAAGCCACCGTATTGGCGGACGCTAGTAGTGGCGGAGTCTGCGTCCTTGGCGTCTGGTGAAACGGGTGCACAAAGGCACCCGGTGGCCGCGTACCCCCGCCGCTGGCGGTGGTGGCCACAGATATGTGTGAATTGCCGCTGGGAGACCGGCCGTGCTGGAAACGGGTCTTGATGGGGAAAGCCGTGCTGTCGGTCAAGGCGAAGCTCACGTCCCGCGCGGAGCGACCAGCGCCAGCCGACTCGTAGAGAGGGTTGTTCCAGCCCCCCAACACCGGAACCTGCTGTTCTTCCCACGGCCGGTCCAGGTCCAACGAGTTCTTCTCCGAGTTCGATCGTTTCTTCAATATTGGTTTAACCATCTTGCCCTTTGCTTTTGTGAGTTTGTTGTGCGGGGCGGTCAAGTCCATTGGTCGGAAACAAAAGATCAAGAACAACCAAACAAGCAAACCAATGGCAAGAGGGGGGAGACGACGGCCACAGAGGATTCAGTAAACGGGGGCAAGATGCCTACTGACGCACGCGTCGCTTGCAAAACTTGGATCAAGTCTGCCGCACGTACGTGGCTGATCAGCGCAACACTGCCGGGCGGCAGCTTGCTCGCAGGCAACGAAAGGGGGGAGAAGAGGAGGGGAGGAGAGAGTATCAGCACAAGCCGGCAGACATGGGTCGAAGACTCGAGGATCTTGCAACAATGCCGGAAGTCGCGAGAGCGGAGACGGAACGGAAGAAGAAGTTTATCGAGAGCCGCGACAAGCCGGCGGTTGCAGGGTCGTCAAAGTCGGCGAGGCAAGGCGTGCGTTGCGTTGAAGGCGTCGGGATCGGGACCCTCGGAACACAGGGCAAACGAGGAGGAGCACGTAATGCACACACAAAACGGGGGACGTTGTTGGTTCTCGATCTTTGGGGGAATGTCTCTGGTCCTGTTGGTCTGGTGTCGTCGTCTCCCACAGCCAAGAAAGGACCGGCCGTTTCTTTGCTCTCTCTCTCTGAGACGTCTTATGTTTTGTTTTGTTTTGTGCGGGTGCCGATCAATGGGGGCCAGCGAGCGTCAAAAAAGCCAATGATAGCAATAAAATAAAGTGAAAAACGGCGATCCTCGATTCTGGATAGAGGCCGTTCCGGCGGATGTCGTAGTGTATATGCAGAGCGAAGATCACAGGGCGGAAAAGGAAACAGGCTGTCGGTTCGGTGAAGAGGTGAGCATTTCCCCCAGTGCGCAAACCGACGAAAAAGGCTGCGAGGAAGAAGGGAAACGACGGCGAGGGTATGACAGGATGGTGTGATGGAAAAAAGACGAAAATATAAAGAAATAGGAAAAGAGAGAAAAGGAATAGAGCCAAAAGCAGGTGACAAGAGTACGGGGCAGAATGGTGGGAGAAAAGGGAAAGCACGAAAGGAACGTAACAAAGAAGGAACGAGGCTTACGGACGGTTCACAAAGTGCTGCGACTTGGCGGTCATCGAAGTGGTGCGCTTGGCTGTTTTTGGCGGTAAAGTACTCCCGTAAATAGGGGCGGTGGTTACGTGCAGTGAAGGCGTTCCCGGGGGAATGGGCTGCGTATATTGCGGGTTTACTACTGTACGTACGCGGGCTTTTATCACTACTAAGTATTACGCAGTGCACTGACAAGGGCAACGACGAACTGTGAACAAACGAGCCGAGACCAACGGGGAAGGTGGGGCGGCGGTGGTCGAGAAGGACACCCAAACCGCTTCTCTTTTTTTGGAGATTCTTCGCTGACCGAGACAACCCCGCCAGCCAATAACAGGCGCTAATCGCCCTAGTGCAGCCTCTTCGCCTTCAGCCTGCGTCCCGACGGATCCGTGGATGATTGGCAGAAAGCGGGAGGCGAGAGGGGCCATCTCATTTTGCTTGTTTCATTTTGCTTGTGATGTTGCCGGTCTTTTGTTTCTTTTTCTCCCGCCAGTGTGCCTCTCAGTAATACCGTAGTAGCAGTTGAAGGACTTGTATATTTTCTTTTGTTTAAAACGGCAAGAGCACGCAGCGGGAATGAAAAACAAAAGGAAGGTGCTGGGCGGGAAGCTTGAACGTCTGACGAGCCATGTCGCCGGGCTGGAAACAGAAGGTGCCCCTCCTTCCCTATCTCGCCCACACACCTTCTCTCCACTCTCATACGTCGTAAAATGCTCTCATAACATGCGTGGTCAAGGAAAGAGGCGGGGGAGACGGACGAGAGCAGGTCCGACTATCGACCTTAGTGCGGTGTGATGGCTTGATAGCAAGGTCTGGTCGTGGCCAGCCAGACCTGGTCCTTGCATGGCGGAGGGGACGGCCTGGGTCACCTTTTTGGCAACCCATGTGGGCTTCGTGGTTCATTCCTCCACCGCCACCCGGTTAACCGGCGCACGTTTGCAAGATAAGATTGTATATAGGTGCTATGTACGGAGTACACAAAATGCTGTCTGGGTCGTTCTTTCCATTTTACGCCAGTTTTTGGTTCTTTCCTCTCGAAACGAGTCACTTTGATTCTTTTGAGGGTCTTCCTTTTCAAAAAGAAAAAAAAGAAGAGAAGAAAATCCACAAAAACCCCTGCGTTTTGAGTGAAAGAAAATTCAATAGACCACTAAGCCAGCCAACAAAGAGAAAGGAACAAAATGGCGCAAAAATCACAAGCCAAAACACGGCGGCGGGTCGGCGATGATGTGCAGCCCGCTTTCCCCGCCATTCCAAACCTTTCGTTGGTTGTTTCCCCTTTGGGTGTCCGCAACAGGCTCTTACCCTTGACCAACAAACAGCCGCAAGCGCCTATTGGCCCAACAATGCGTCGCTTTCCCGTTTTTCTTTGTTTTTGTCTGTCCACTCTTGATATTTTTTTACTTGGTTAATCTGTTCTTCACGGAAGGAGCGGACCACGGACAGTAGCAGCCAGTGTTAGTGTGATGCAGATAACATTCCGTTCCTTCCGTGCTCTCGCATCTCTTCAGGAAAGCTGTTCCAACCGGGCAGGTGCGATGAGGCCGAACGAGGGCCAGAAGGGAAGGAAAAACCGGAAAACGAAAAGTGGAAAACGTGAGCACTTTGCGGACGCTTTGTCAGCTGGCCATACAAGGAGGTGTTTACAGAAAAGGTGTCCATCCCGGCTGTGCCGCCCACGCCTCCACGAGACAAGATTTGGTGGTGACAAACACAGGCCGCCAGGCGCGATGGAAAGATGCTCATATGTCGTGAACTGAAAAGCCTATATATAGAGTACATACAGCAAAAGGAACGATATCTCTTTCTATCAGCGAAGGCCAGGCGTTGTTTCATTTGGAACCTCATCCTGGTAATCTTATTTTCAAGCTACGTGGTCTCTCAGTTTGGGCTGTTTCAAAGGCACCAGAGGCCGCGAAAGCTTAACGGGCACCCGTTTGTCATTTATATATCCAGGCCGCTTTAATTTCGGATCCCGTCGACCAACTGTTCGTTGGGTGTTTGGTTTATATTGCACATTTTGGTCCGTAGATAGATACATCGGGAAAGGAGCCAAGCTAGACTTTAGGCATACTAGGAATGAAGGGAAAAGGCGATATCTAATAAAAGGAGGCTAAGGCAAGAAAAGATATAGTCCCACGGACCCGCCTATTGAGCAGTTCCAAGAGCCGAAGGACGAGCAAGAGACGGTGAGGACTTGTTGAGGTTGATAGTTATACCTTGCCAAGACATTAGCTGTAGTTTCGAAGCAGGCCGGTGGTTGAATCAAGGGACGGGCCGGGTGGCTTGCGTACCATGGCCATCTCTTCCTTCAAGGACGTGCTATGTATGTTCTTTGTGACTAGAAAACTCGGTGTGGCCACGTGCGGGAGAAGAAGAGCCGAGCGCTGAGACTTAAGACTCGATTTTTTTTTCGTAACAGCTTTATACTGATTCCAGGTGACCTGCTCTTTTTAGGCTCTGGTCAGTTTGCTAGACACTTCAGCACTCGATGAACTTAGCAAAGGTGAGCAGGCACGGCATGGATGAGAAACTTTGAAGGACCGCCCTTATAATATATGATTTCTTGCGAAGGCAGCTCTGTCAAGAAACGGCCCTATAAATTAGGCGAGGCAAAGGCGACAGAATTTTTGATTTTTGAGCCAAGACTGCTTCACGTCGGTCGGCCATGCCATCTACAATATTGTGTGTGATACCATAATTATGAAGCCGTGGGCCGTCATTTTCAGTAGTTTGCAGAAAGCCGTGGAAAAAAACTGGCTTTCTGGAATTGTAAACATGAAAGATACATTGGACATATATCGGCAAGCTGCCTGCCTTGGTAACCTAATTGTAAAAAAAAAAAAAAAAAAAAAAAAAAAAAAGCCGAAAAATGATAATAATACTATGAAATAAATAAACAAACCATCGAAAGAATGAAATGCTCAAAGGCTCGGAAAACAGTGCGTGTGGGTAAATTTGCACGTCGGAGTCTACACTGGCTTCCGGACCGCGGCCGGATGAGCTCCCGGAGGCCGGCCGAACTGACCCAATTTCGGCCGCCGTAACAGGATAAAGTTTTTTATTCTTCTTTCGGCTTTGCATTTTGCAGCACTACGCGAAGAAGTTGATACAATGCCTTCATTTTTATGCGGTGATGGGATGTATTAAGCCGGGCCAGTCTACAACAATCAAGTTCATCGTCAAGTAAGATTTGCGAACATGGGAGATACAACGTTCCGTTGCGTTTTCTTTAAACCATATAAAATACGGCTTTAAACTTCCTCAAAGTGGAAACTAGAATGTTTTTTCCTTGGTTTAATTATCGATTTGACCAAATTATCTAGGTGGTCAGCGTTCATGTTACAATTTTTACGTTTTTTTTTAAAAAAACTTTTTACTGTGTTATATTTGCTTCAAAAACTTTTATCAAAATCTAGATTTAATTGGTTATGTATCTTTACCGGCCAGTATGCTTAGTATATTCAAAAACAGGAATGTTGCATTTGTATTGGACTAGATATTTATATTGCGAACATCTTTCACATGAGAAATCTATAGTCACACGCCTAGGGAACGGCCAACGCAATCAAAGAAGGAAGCATATGAATCTTCCTTTAGTTTTGTAGCCCTACCATTTCTGTCGGTTCACCTTGAGATCACTTCGCCTGAGCTTCGTGTGAACATTGTTGTGATAATGGAAACCTTTGTGTCTTAACCCAAACTGTTCATGGGTTCCCGCTATTTATAAAAATATTAATCTCGCAGGCTCCTCGATATCTTTTTCTTGTACTACCACTCATCTTAAAATTTGTTTCTTCAATCCAGAACTCGGTTTTTATTGTAAAACATTCATCTTGCGGTAAGTCGAGTGACGACTCAGATCGCCAATGGGCTAAGTAAGATGGAAGTACGACGTGCAGCTACGCAACATCGAAATACACCCACGGTTATTCTAAAAACTTACGTATAAACGATGTGATTCCTACATGTGGATAAGAAACCCTTCTTATTGGTAACCGGGCAAAAAAAACAATAGATAACTGATGTCTGCTGCCATAAGAGAGCGTCACCATATGCTGGTGATATTTTGTCTTGAAGCGAAAAAATTGAAAGTAAACAAAAGGGGCAACAAAAACAAACAAAATCCAAAGCCAGGTAGTTGTCAGTTGACCGCATAGTAGTAAACTGCCTTTGCTACTTGAATTCGCCTTCTTTCACAATTTATGATTTATGCTCCTTATTCGTGTTCCAATCTGCAAATTTTATTTGATGGTGTCTTTGCTATTGCACATCGACTAGTCTGTTGCCTCGCATATGTACGTCGCTGCACCAACATGGCAACGCACGATGTGCGGTGAACAATCCATGTCAGAAAAAAAAGCCCAAGTCATCTCTGACCGAAGTCCGGTGTTGGCTCATCTTGTGTCTGTTGGCGACGAGCCGTTGTAGACCGACTGCGGAGCATCTGCATGGACAGGCCCCGGCTCACCGCGCGTGTTTATTTCTCATCGAAATAATGCATATCTCGTTTCATGGTTTCTGTCATTCGTTTTCTAGTCATTTCCTTCGACAATATTTTTTTTGGCCTTTTCGTTTTTATTTTTTTTTTGTCTCTCCTTGGTTTTCGATCATATATTTCATTTCATTTGTCTTTTTTTCTACGGTCATCAAGATACGAAGTATTTTCCCGCCTCTTTTGTTCACATTCTCCACGTTTCACCCATGCAGGACAAAGCAGGCATCCACCCAGTTCGACGGGACGCGGCCCTTGGATGGAGCAAGTCTGGGACATGTTCGTCCCAAACAACGCATCGTGCGCTGCCGCTCGATTCTGGAACGCACATCATTTCTAGTTTCACCGCTCCGGCTTGCCTTTCCGACCTCCCCGCGAGCACAGTCATTTCGACCCGCACACTCTTTTCGTTTCTCGTTTCTCGTTTCTCGTTTTGTTGTTTATTTTTCCTTTTATTTTTTGGGGGACTTGCGTACGCGAATGATACCGGGAAGTGCTTGGCCGCAGGTTCGTGGGACGTTGAAACAGGGTCTCGCTCACGGCATAAGATGTATCCCGCGTCCACAAAAACAAAAACAAAAACAAAAAAAAAGAAAAACCACTGTTTTCGGGAACAATATTATGGCCACACCCGTACGTCAAACAAAACAATGCTCGAGCGACAAGACCGGTTTTATTAACGGATGACAACTACCGAACTGACGTTGGAAGCAACGTCCCCAAATGCGTTGCAGATGTGGACACATGATTCATCCCATTCTCTCCCTAGTGGTCTGTTCTTCTTTCACCACAGAAAAACAAACTCCACAACTCATCACCATGAGCTGATGAAATGCTTGTTCAGCCCGTTCTTTTCGGATACAGTCCATGCGCCGGCGTACAGATTTTTTTCTCCCCAACCAAACGTTGCTATGCCACTCCCACAAACGGCAAGCAAAATCAATGCTCATAGCATTGCTCAACTGTTCGGGAAGCCTTGCGTGGGGGGCAGTTTTCCTTCTTTCTTCGTTTCTTTCTTTCCTTTGATTTTGTGCGGCTCGGACACAAAAACAGACCGTGTGGTTGACCTGCATGGATGAGCATCTTCCATTTATTTTTTTGATCGTCGGCGTGCAATGGAGGCACCTTGAAACCGCAATAAAATAACAGGTGGTACACCTTCCAACAGCCGGAAGAGAGAATGAGACGACTCTCTTCCTGCATTCTGCATGAAGCGTCTACGCGTATTGTTTCTGTTTTCGTCAGCCGAGTCCTCGTATAGTGCTGAAAATCGGCAAACCAAAAGAATAAAGTTGCTACATCCAACACAAAGATAGGGCCATGTGAGGTTAAGAGTTTTTCTCCTCCCCATTTTTCTTTGCCTTTCATTTTCAGTCAGGAAAGCAAGCTAGCCAGCGAGTGACAAGACGCGGTAATCACTTCTCACAATTTCACAACGCAACCGGAAAGCGGACAAAGCGGACGGCAAGACTGAGCTCTACGCTCCCAACAGCAGCGTGTGCTCACGCTCGGTGCTCAGCTGCCGCTCTCACCTTGGCCGTCGCCAACTGCCACAAATAAAAAACGGTAGGGCAAAAAAAAAAAAGGTCTGCCGTTTAGAAAAACCTATCAAACACATTCATGTTCGTGGTGTGAGATGTTGGTCCCGAGAGAAGAGAAGAATCCCGGGAAACAGAAAATGATGCCAAAAAAAAACGAGAAAGAGAGCGTTGTCTTCTCGTCCGACGCACGCAACTCGTACCCAGTCCGTACGAATCCATCAATCATCACTTCAACATAGAACTCGACGCACACACACCCCAAAAACTCTGGCCGACCAAAGAAGTTCACATTAATACTCTGTGGTTCGTGATGGTGTGCTGGCGCGCGCGTGTGTGTGTGGTCCCCTGCGTTGCGGTAGGGTTGCAGTTGCGGCAGGGAGAGCCGCGGGCTGCCAAGAAGTTGATACGGACCTCGTCGCAAAGTCAGAGCGTAGAGGGCTGTTGGACATGGTCAACACCATATATGAAGCATATTCAGAAAATAAATGTATTAATATGGAAAGGCTTGTCTATTAAGCGTGAAATCGAGCCTCTTTCAAAAAACCAGCCCCTTTTCCCTTCCCATACAGACTGATGGGGTTTACTCAGCCGGTTCGTTCCCGAACGAGCAGTCGCGGCCGAGGGTGGTAGTAGATATGCAACGACAAAGGAAGGTGCAAATCAAGGAATTGTCCTGGCCTTGCTTAGCTCGAATGTACGTCCGTAGAGCTGGCAAAACCTGGGAAGGAGCGAACGTAGACAAGGCAGGCACGCAACGTTGCTCAAGACCAACGAGAAAGAACAAAAAGAAATGAACTTAGGAAAGAGCCAGCGGATTGCACGTGTCCTCGTAAAGCTCCCTGGTTTTTCTGAGCTCTCTTTTTTGGTCTCCCCTAAAACGAGGCAACATCGTCTCTTTTTTCTTCCCACTTTTACGGACAAAGTAAATAACGCACATCATCGACAATCGGGAACGGCTGCGGTCGAGGAAACAGTCAGTCGCCGGCCGGCGATGTACAAGAAAGATACATCTCTTCTGTTGTAAGTTGTAGTCAACGTTTTCGTCTTCTTTTCTTTTCCTTTCTTTCTTTCTTTCTTTCTGTCTGCCTGTCTGACCTATTTTTGTCTCGAGCGGTTGCAGTCAAACCCAAAAAAAGACCAGATTTAATTTCTTTTCCTCGCCGTTCCGTTCCGGGCAGCCAACCCTTCTCTTCCTTTCGTTTGTTGGTCTGTGCCAAAAGGGGTCTCCCCTCCTTGCCTGCTCCTTGTCGACGGAGCATGCCGCACGGAGCAGACTGGGGCTCGCGGCGGCGTCTAACGAGCGACGGCGGGCTTTGCGAGATTCACCACAATTTCGCCTGGATGCAGAGCGCGGCCTTGACCAAACCTTTCCTGGCCGGCTGCAGATTTCCATTGTGAAGAGAAAGAAGACCCTTGCCTTTCCGGATGCTGCCTCGAGGATTTGTTTTTTTTTCTTCCTTTTTCTCGGATGTTCGATCCAATGCATGCGGGTGCTTATGCTGTGTTTCGCATTCATCCCGAGCGCAAGAGCTAAACGGACGCAGATGCTGCAGGGTGCCCGGCTGGCGTTGCAGCAGGCCGCGTTCCGCCAGGAACCACAGCATGACGAGCAGAAGAGGAGACGAGAAAGGGAAGAAAGAGGAAGAAGAAAAAGAACAAAAGGAAAGAAAAACAATAATGCTCCAGCAAATGAACGCTGGCGAATGTGACAATCATTCAAGACGAAACTAGCACGGCAAGACAATTCAGCCACTTTCTCTTCGTTGCAACACCTCTCCTCTCTCTCGGACGGTTTCGCACACCTTTTTGCACAGAAAACCCACATAAATCACTCGTTGCAGTTTTGACCTGTCATTTCCTGGCGGGCAAATGCCATTCTATTGGGCCATGAAGCCATCACCGGCCGCCACTATGATGCATTGTCTTGTCTTGCTCTATTTTGACGGATAACGACCAACGGACGTTGATCTGCGAACGGCAATCATGCAGTGCAAATTACACGGTTACTAAAAGTACGACGTACAAAAAAAAACAAAACAAAAAAATCACGGAGCAATATCGGTACGACGGAATAAGAGCTTGATTACGGAGTACATGCAACAAAAAGGTAACTACTTGTCGAGCACAAGCCGGTAGGTACCTTGCATCGTGTCTTGTCCCCTCCCCTGTAGCCAGACTTGGCTTTGCACTGCAGAAAGGAAAACGGCCGGAGACGGGTGGTAAGCTAAGATGAGAGCGAATTTCGGAGCGTTTACTCTAGACGAGAAATTCTAGCAATAAATAGCTAGCAAATTCTCTCCAGTGCCTGTGGCAACGTTATTATATGCTACAATACAGAGCCCGTGCAGCCAGTCTTTTGTTCGGCCACAACACAAGAACGAAGTTGTACGGAAAAGAAGGCTTAAAACGACTAAAAGAGCCTGCTATGTAAGAGGACCTGACGCCAACAGAGTTAAGACACCGCTGGCAGAAAAACGAAAACAGAAGAACAAGCCTTAAAAGGCTGTACGAAGTATCACCGCGGGCCACTGGATGGGAAAGCCAAGCCCCTCTGCTTCAACCCTCGTCC
The DNA here is from genome assembly GCA_002778095.1 of Fragosphaeria purpurea. NCBI lineage: Eukaryota > Fungi > Ascomycota > Sordariomycetes > Ophiostomatales > Ophiostomataceae > Fragosphaeria > Fragosphaeria purpurea. The sequence goes on from PCDL01000021.1 coordinate 4,973,846, forward strand.
CTGCAACTTCCGGTTCGACTGGCACTAAAGAAATACGGAGCACGGAGAAGACGGCGTGTCGATGCTCAGCCTGCGGCCGTGCGGGGACCCTGGCCAGCATCTGGCCAGACCCTGGAAACTCCTCTACGTGTTACTCCGTATACGTGGGTCCTTCCGAAATTTTCTCCTCATGCAGAAAGATGTCGCAAGATATGAATTAGGAAGGACGTCCACACAACAGACGAACATCCTCTGGACGACTCTCAAGAGTTTCATTCCTTGGAGAGCGCCAGTAGCACTTTGCTGCCAAGTGTGCCGGCTCCCACACTTGTTTCTAAGCTAGTAACTGGACTTGCCCTGAGAGGATGCAGCGAGTACAAGCATACAATTCCAAGTTCTTATTTCGGAGACAGCAAGCACATACGGAGGAGGCGGCCGGCTTGTGTGGCACGGAAATCACTCACCATCCGCCGTGACAAGCTTGTCTTGCCGTCCCTTGCCTCGACCCGTTGCGGAACCTTTCAAGGAGAACGTGAGTTTTTCCCCCCCTCACGCATGCGTTGTATTGACATTACATGCGCATCCGCACTCGGCCGGTTTTGTATTTGGCACTGTACGGAGAAGTTCCATGAGCTACCACGGCCTACTTCTATACAATACTCGTCGACGGAGTATTACATGTCAATGGCTTTCTGCTCGACTTTCCAAGCTGCTCTGTTGTACTCGACCGGGAATGCGCCATGGCAGACACAATCCCCGCCCTCTCTCCACTTGCTTGCGTTGGACGGGCTGCTAGTCTGACGATGACAACGACGGCAGCATGAAGCATGCGACTTCGCGGTAATCCAACATGCCCGGTCTGGTGGCTCGCATGATGTCTGTCTCCTTCACCTTGAACTAGGAGCGTGTACGTGCATACCTAGGGCATGACTACGAAGTACAGCAGGTGGGGGGGACGCAGAATTCCGGAGCAAGCACGCAACGACTTATCTGTGCTTTTGCCGTTGTTGATCCGCAACAGCTGTGGATCTTCAACAGAGTAATAATACACAGTGTTGAAACAGCCTGTCTATGCCATGCGGCCGACGTCTTTTCCTGCTTAGCTCGCCCATTTTGGACAATCTCAGCTTCCTTTTTGCCCGTCCCCCCCCCCCCCCCCCACCCCCTCTCCCCCTTTTCTTTGTCGTCTTCCTTGTCTTTTTTTGTTTGGCTTGCGTTGTATCCTGCTCTGTCTTTCTGTTTCGATCACTTCATTCTCACTGAAGTGTACTTCTCCTCCTTCTTGATTTGTTCAACGACCGGTTTCTCGTCGGTAGAGACACGGCCAAAACATAGGACGTTGCCCCAATGAGCCGATGGAGAAGTGTGGCTATAGCTCCCTTGTTTTTGGCCTTTCCAGAACCTGCCACCTACCCTTCCCGCTGCTGTTTGCTGTTTGCTGTTCGCTGCTCGCTCCTTGCTGCTTCCTTGTCTTTTCTCTCGGTTCTTTCCGCTCGGCTCATTTATTATTACAACACCTTTCGATTGACCGCTAAGAACAAAACGAAACGGGCACTCGGCAACACGTTCATGGTCCATATTCGATTTATTGTCTCTCCGTCTCCATTTTTGTACCGCAAATATCCCTGTTCGTTGTTCGGGAAGGCGAAAACCCAAAAAAAATGGAGGGTCCCATATCAACAAAAGGTGCGGAGGAGGCGGGCGGGTGGGCGCTAGGGCCCGAGGGTATGTATTACTCCGCACAAAGACGGCCCCTCGAAAGCAAAGGACGAGGTACGAAGTACTATGATACGCGACCACAAACGCAAGAGAACCTTCAGCAAACCCCCGAGCCAGCATAGGAACGGTGCTCAATGGATGAGCAACAACAGAGGAGGGAGGCAGTAAGCTGGATGCCCGCTAGTTGGTGTGGGCGAAGGAAGGAAAATAACACCCACTGCTGTCTTAGCCTCGTCCGGCCATATGCACTTCTTTCCACGTTTTGGCCAACCAGACCCGTCAGATCGCCCGTTGCGATTGATTGCGTTATATCTTTTTATACGCACACCTCTCGGAACTAGGTTTGCTTTTTGGGGGGGAAGGGGAGAGCCTTGTTCATTCCGAATTGGGCAGACAAGACAAGCTCCAACACCATCTCATTTGGATGCTGGAAAGCATCCACGAAAATACGGAGTATCTCCCATACGCGTACGAAATGGAGTTGAACGCACAGCAGCAAACGAGACCCCACAATATGTGTTGCGAGTAATACAGCGTCCTCCACCTCGAACGAGGACACTCCGGCTCCCCTCAACATGACTTTTCGCCTCCTCACTTATTTCAAGACTTTGCAGAAGCAGACAACAAACCGGTTGCTTCTTTGCCATTGCTCTCCTCGTCTCCGCTGTGGCCGGGAAATTCGCGGTTTTTCTACAACGAAGAAAACAAAAGTTGGCCTCTGGCAAAAGTTGTACCGGGACGAAGTACGGATCCGCATGCGGCATTCTCTTGTGGAAAGCATACGATGACATCTAGCAAAGGGCAAAAACAAGAAAAATCCAAACGAAGTTTGTATGTACATGCAGGCATACGAGTATCACCTTGTCGACACGCCCACTGCTTGTAGAAGTGGCTCAACCGAGCTTGGCCTCTTTTCTAGGATGCAAGTGCTAAATGCATAGCTTATTCCTGAAAAAGCTACTCCCAGACAAATCCGCCCACTGCTGCAGACGGTATTCCGTACCGCTATGTACATCACATCAACAACAGGGCTTTGTACCTTTTGCGTACACACGCAACGATTTCCGTCCCTCGTTCTGTTCACACCCCCCCTTCATTTCCTCCCCCCCATCTTTTTGTTTTCTTTTCTACGTTTCTTCACACACTTATCGACGAGGTTGAGCTTGCTCGTACCTGTCACTATGGAGTATTACTGCACACCTTTATTTGAATAATAGAAAAGAAACTATATGGCTTAAGGAAAAAGCAGAAATAAAAAGCAGAAATAAAAAGCAGCAGCAAGCCTGTGCCTTCTTGTCTCTACCTTATATGGAATATATAAGATCTCACTTTTTTCTGTCTCGTTGAGGCCAATTTTCTTTTCTTCTGGTGTCTCTTACTATTTTTTTTCTTTTGGACTTTGATTTTCTCTCATCTTTCCTTTCCGTTTCTTTTTTTTCCTATTGGGAAGCCACTTGGTTATATTTACTGGCATCTGCATTTTTGTTGTTCACTTTGGATTTCATGCCCCGTTGTTATTTCTGTATAATACAACGCATCACGACATATTACACTTTCGTTGCCTCTCTCCCTTTCCTCTCGTTTTGTTCGTCTGAACATCTTTCGTTGCAGAAGTTTCAAAGCGAACCGTAATTTCGCCTTGTTTTGCCTGTTCCACCTTGTCGTTGCAGGATTGCCTTTGAAAAGTTTTGTTTACATTTTCCACTTGCTCTCCTGACTGTCAAATCCTCTTGTCATCTATTTTATTTTGCTATTATTTTCTGCCCTCACGCCATCTTTTTTTCTTATTTTTTTATCCGGCACTTTTTGTCGTGCCACTATAGGCCCCGTCAGTCAGGCCTGACTGGCAATTTCTGGTTGTTGCATTTGTTAGGACGAGCGGGAAACACAGTCTCTCTGAGGCCCGGCGGGATCACGACTGCCGAGAAGCCTTTTGCTGCAGCGTTTTCCTAGTTCGCTGCATCGACTCCTGCGCCGCCTCTGAACAGGGGTAGCAAGAAGATGCTGTCAAGCTTCCAGCAGAGAGAAGGGATCATTTAATACGTTTGACGTTCCGGACCAAACCATGTCAGTTGCCAATTTCGCGAGGGCCCATACCATTCCAACAGGTTCAATCAATTTGGGCTTTTTGAACTCAACGTCGTTTTGGGTTTCATTTTTTTGGATAATATGGTGAGTTTTCAGCACTACCTTCACTTATGACTTGTTGCACCTGGAAAGGTTTTTTGGGGTCTCTCAACCCCCCCCCCCCTCCCTTTTTATATTTTGTTTTTTTTCTGTTTTCCGTCATTTGAAAACAAAAGGCTAACTCTTTGTACACGACAGGATCCACCGGTACCTTCGTCTGATTGTTCACTGCTTGAGCCATTGGCTGTACAAATCCAAGCCAATTCCGGAAAAGCCCTCGTTTGGGCCCCAGGACGTCACAGTTGTCATCCCCACCATTCACCATGTGTTTGAGGAGCTTCGCCCGTCCTTGCAGAGCATTATCGCGTGCGAGCCGTTCGAGCTCATTTTGGTTACGACCGCAAGCAAGTCCCTCGCTCTGGAGAAACTGGCCGACTCGCTTCGCGCATCCGGGTACCACAGCATCCGCGTGCTGTCCACGAACGTGGCCAACAAACGCTTGCAGGTGTGCCAGGCCCTGCCAGAGATCCGGACCAAGATCACCGTGTTGGCCGACGACGACGTGTTCTGGCCCAAGACGCTGATCCCCTGGATTCTCGCGCCGTTCGAGGACGCCGGAATCGGTGGTGTCGGCACCTGCCAGCGCGTGCAGCGCGTCCGCACGGGGCCCTGGTCCGCACGCATTTTCAACTGGCTGGGCGCGGCCTACATCGAGCGCCGCAACTTTGAAATCTCGGCCACGCACAACATCGACGGCGGCACGTCCTGCATGTCCGGCCGCACGGGCGCGTACCGGTCCGAGATCCTCCAGAGCCACGAGTTTTTGGAAGGGTTCCAGACGGAGCACTGGGGCAAGTACATCCTCAACGCGGACGACGACAACTTTGTGACGCGCTGGCTCGTCAGCCACCAACTGAAAACGTGGGTGCAGTACGAGCGGGCGTGCGAGGTCGAAACGACGCTGGAGAACAGCAGCAAGTTTCTGTACCAGTGCTCCCGGTGGGCCCGCAGCAACTGGCGAAGCAACTGGACGAGCCTCGTACGCGAGAGATACGTTTGGACGTGAGTATCGCCTTCATTCATGTTGGAAATCGGGCTTTTCCTCCCCCCCTCGTCTCCCACGCCTAGCACTACGATTTGCTAACGATACTCCCTTTTTTTTTACGTGGCAGGCAACAACCGTGGTCGACGTACGCACTGCACATTGCGACGTTCACGTCTCTCGCGATTCTCGTGGACCCCTTGCTTCTCTATTCTTGTTGGCGGGCTACGCAAGACTGGGCGCCCGTGACCAGACAGTACGCCTTTTGGGCGCAGTTTGTGTTCATGTTTGGCTTCACGAAAGTGGTCAAACTCATGGGCCTCTTTCTTCGCAACCCGAGTGACATCAAGTTTCTTCCCGTGTCCATTGTTTTCGGCTACTTCCATGGCCTCATCAAGCTCTACGCCTTGTTCACCCTAAGAATGGTTCGTTTGCTCCCCCCTCCCCGCCTTCCACTCCCTTGGTTCTTCCTCTGTGCCGCATTGGCTCAAAGTAGAGAGAAAGAGAGAGATTAGACCTGCTAACTTTGCTCAGACCTCGTGGGGGAGTCGCGAAGACGCCGATACAAACGACAACATGCGCTTGGCACCGCGCCCCACGTCCAGCCCGATTCTCAAGACGCCGTCGCTGTCCGGGTTCCGCTTGCCGCAGTATGCGTCTACTCATTCGCTGTCCAGTCTGTGGCTGAGTGGGAAAACAGCGCAAAAACAGTCGCGTCCTTGGCGCGACGTGTCCGAAAAGACGGCTCTCTTGGAGGCTTCCTCCCACTGAGATGAGGGGTTGGAAAGGCAAAAAACCCACAAGGAAAACAAGGGTTTCCCGCCCAAAACGACATATCACGACTAATGACAAAACACGCACCACACACAACCACATCTTCTTTAATGATCACTCCCACGCAACCACATTCGGCATGATTCTTACACTTCTTATAGACACCCCATCTCCTAATCTGCTTTGAGAAGGTGTACATATAGGGCGCGAAAATCGCGGCGCTACAATGTACACGTACTACTTAGATGATGCATTTTCCTATTCTATTACGCAGTGGCGTGTGTGGCGCCAGGGTGCGCAAAGGAAAGGGTTTGGGTCACACAACACACGGGTAGGATAGCTTCCAAAAGGAAAAGGGGAAAATCTTCCGGTCATGGGAAGGGGAAGGGGAGGGGGGATAGGGGGTAAGGAAGGAAAAGGGACGGACGGGAGGAGGGAGGGGGTGGGTATCAAAGGAAAGGAGGACTCTTAAAAGTTATTTTGTTTTTTTGCCAGGCGAAACGCGCTGCACTGGCTCGTGTTTTTTGTTTCTTCTCGTTGACTTTTATAAAGAAAAGCCATAGCCGATTAATTTGATTGTGAAGCATGTCTGGTTTGATATATTGTCGATACCCAATGAGAGGCGTGACGTAGCGTGCAGTGACTTGAGTGTGTCATTTTTTTTAAGTCAGGAAACCGGCATGTAAAGCGTTTTTCTCTGTGGGTTGTAGACCAATTTTACGGGATCATTCGCGAAGGACGAGACAGAAAAATAATAAAAATAAAACAAATAATGATAATAATGATAAACAACCCGGGATGCAGGTAATCAAAAGTCCATCTCGCCGTTCTTCGTATTCATACATCTCCTTTTTGTGTGCAAATCACGGCGAAGGAAAACCAACTAAAATTGATTAATGGAGGGAGAGACGAAAGTGAAAATTATGTGCCCTACAGGATGATAGCAGAAGAAGAGTAAGATTGCTGGCGAGGCTCTGTCGGCGGCACCTCATAGGCTACTTGGACCTCAGCATGGTCCCTTCCCACATCAGCCTGGCTGTTACCGAAGTGTGCATTGCAGAAATGTGGTTGTCTACGTTATATTCCTGTTAAAGACAAGAAAGAAAAGAAAAATACCAAATTGTTGAATAATAAATAAAACAAAACCAAAAAATGATAGAAAGTTAAAAGCCTATGTGAGCAATATGCTTCCCTCGGCCCATGATCTTTTTCTCTTCCCTAGAATGATTTCTCGGCCGTTATTTGATTTTACTTCAATGGTTCATCTGGGTGAGTTTGCCGCCACAGCCTCCGGGTTGATTTTGCCATTCATCTCTTCTTTCGCTTTGCGCTGCCGCCTGGATCGTGGACGTTGGTTCTCCTCCGTCTCTTTTACATCCTTGTTCCTTGTTATGTGTTGTCAAGCACCAAAAACTTCCCCTCTGCAATGTCAAGGCTCATATCTTCTTTTGATGTCTGTCCGGCTCCGGTTGTTTCTACTGCATACGTCGTAGTATGTATGCTTACCTCCTAAATGAGAAAGCTACCGCCGGTGGCGTTCGTTGCGTTATCCGTCGCCCCGTAGTTTGCCTTATTTTGTGTATTTACCCTACATTCTATCCCTCGTACAAGACTGTGTGTGTAGTTTTTCTACTGGCGTCTGCCGTGTTCTGCAACGGCCAACAACCAACGCTGCACCACCTGTTGCGTCTGTTTTGCCGCTTTTGGGGGGGAAGGGGGGGGAAGCTTTGCTGCAGCCGGCCGCTTTCAGCATTCGCAGTGCGTTAGTGTGGGCCTTGTAATAGTTAACTGTAGAAATAGAACTACGAACAATCAAATGTCCTATGAAGTACACACACACACACAAAATTTATTACGTCGCAATAGGTCCAGAAACGAGATTTACGATCCTCAACAAGAGCTCGAGAACGCTATGCCGTATAGAATCATTCGTAATCCCGTTGCTCCATACTTTGTTCCAAACGACAACGTGATTACTCCGTATCCGTACGGAGTACGGCTATGCTTAGTTCGTAAGTCAGTGCGCAGAAGATGCCGCCAATGTACGGCTTACGTGCAGTTGTGGTCGCGGGTGCATCGCCCGAGCGAACGCGGTGGTGATCAAGTACGATGTATGTATTCCGTGCTCCGTACCCTGGTAGCGTTGTCCTCGACCCCCAATCCACATATATTTTGTGGTAATCGTTCTCCCCCTGGCATGTGTGGGTTCCCTCCCTCGTCTCCGACGTGGTGGCCGTGTGTCGTCTTACTTTGTCAGAGAAAGAGAGCATGTGTAAGAGCACAAAGGGTGCGAGATGCCGTTTAAGGTCGGGCCCTATTCCTTGCTGGATGGTGGATAGCCTTTAAATGCCGCTGTGCGGAAACGGAACAATATCTGACGTAGCTTTAGCAATAAGTGTCGGCGACGGCGGTCTTGAGAGCACGCAAAAAGCAACAAAAAAAATCACTCTCGTTCATCCAAAGATCCGAGCTCCGGTTTTGTCTATACATGCATCTTGTATACGACGTACGAACGGCTCCGAGCATGGAACATACGAGGCGAGTAACATGTGCGAGCGAGCCAATGCGATGGCGATGCAGGTGCTTGTTTGCTGCCTTTCTGTCATTATTACACAGTACAATTCACCTGTCGTCTGCGGAGGCGCAATGAACTGCTTCTATGGGGCCCCATCGACCAACGCTACTGCAAGCCAAGAGAACGGCCTGGCCAAGCTCCGTTGCGTGCGCCGTCAATTAACCCATTTGGTACCCGCAGGCCAACCGGAGAAGACAAGAGAGGGGAGGAAAAGAGGCGTTTTGTTGAAGAAATGAAGCAATTGGTGAATTGGAGGAGGCAAAGCAAAAAAGGGAAAGGGGGGGGGGGTTTGTTTGCGGGGCGGACTATGCAAGATTCAAGCTATCGTAGGCTTTTATATCGTACGAAATACGTCGCAGCAATTTGCATACGATGTCCTTATGTACTAGACAAATAAAAACAGGCACACTTTTGCATGCTGCCCACCCCTGCAACGCAAACGAAGCATGATGTAGGTCGTACCTTGATTTGGGCACATGAAGGTGAAATCCCTCGAGCTTGAAAAGGAAGGGAGGGCGGAAAGGAAAAACAGGATCAGCAGAAAATTCGGGAAAAGAAAACAGATGGGGAGGGGGGAAGGGAAGGGGTAGGGGAGAAGGGGGGGGCCGCAGAAAATGAGGAGCTCGTGGACGGATGCCTTCGGGTAGCCACATGAAGAACGGGTCAGCATACCAGCAACGTTCCTCCACTTTGTTCTTTTGCTGGTGCTAGTTCGGCTGTTGTCGTCTTTTCGACAATTCGTATGAGCAGGTGGTATTTTTCTTTTCTGAAGGAAGAAACGTACAGACTGATTTTATTCTAAGCGAGACAACGCTGGCTGGCAGTCTTAGACATGCATGCCTATCGTCTCTGTCTTCTTCCTTTTTTGTCTTTTTATGACTAGAGAGACACGGGAACAGCGCGGAAAGCATGACGTGTTTGTCAAATATCATATTTTAAGGACGTGACTTTGCATGCAAAAAAAAGCCTCTGTCGAGGCAACAATAAACTGGTTGAGCAGTAAAAAAATAATGGGCTCCTTTATTAGTTTTTTTTTTACCTCCTCACAAAATATACGGAGTTCCTAATCGTAGTCGTAGCAACTCTACGGAGTACATATTTTAGAGCATTTGTTTTCTCTACATTTTGTTTCTTCACAACTGGGACTCGCAACAAGGATAACGCGGCTGTATGTCGTCAGATCTGGACGCAGAGCCGCGCAAGACGATGAGAGCCGCTGCGCCAAGCAGGGGGCTGCCACTCTATTTTTCTGTGTTATTCTGTACAGCTACGAAGTACTCGTGCTGTAAGCATATTTCAATGGAAGGCACGGATAATTATGACACACATCATAGTCCCCGTACGGGAGTAATACAGTAAATAATACATGTTGTACGACGATCCAAGCCGAAGGGGTGGAGCTGCATATGTTCTGGCCAGCCAGGCTTCGACGACACGATGTAATACGACCTACGAAGTACGAAGTACTCATCCGTCGGCACGGACTCGAGGTAGATAGCCCTGTTTCGTATACGACTGTAGTCCCTGTTGTGCCCCAGGTTGATGGCCCCTGGCGGCATTTATACGGCATAGTTGTACTTACTGCGGTTCCAGCGTGGTCTGAGTGCGTACAGAGTAGTATGTATAATCGATACTGTAAATTCTGGACGCTGCCAAGGTGGGCTACCTGATCAGGATCGACGACGGGCGAGCTGTAAATAGATTAATTCAAAAGAACGATTCTTAAGGGGGGGGCGTGTGGTTGCATCTTCGTGAGATACATTGCTGGAAAGCAAAACACATGCTCGCGACTTTGTTCTCGAGTATACACGGCGTATTCTTTCTAGCCTGCCATACTTCCTTTTTTACTTCTTCTTCCCGAAGAAAAGATTCAGCGAGCAAAAATCAACTGCTTTGCTCGTTACGCACTATGCATATCCGCATCGCTACGGGTTAAGCGATACGTCTTTGGTCGTATGTTCAAACCCCAAACAGAAAACGAGCATCATAAAAAGAGGGTTGGGGCCATCCGCTTCTAGCCTGCAGCAAAAAGCTAAATAAGGCATCAGGAGAGGGTGTGGGTATATGTGTCTGTCTGTGTGGGTGGGTAAACACGGCTGGGCCAAATGAAGGTGCAAAAAAAAAGACGAAAAATAGAAAAATAGAAAAAATCAAACAAAAAACAAAACCCACAACAAACCCACAACGATGATGCTCTCCTGCAAATCTGCTGCAACGATGACGGACAGTAGCTCGACATGCAGAAGAGCAGGTTTAACGTCCTCCACAATGCCCTCACTAGTGTTTCTTGCCTTGCTTTTTCACTCATTCCCTGCGTCGTACTTTTGTAATCACAGTGCTCTGTTGTATCTGCTCGATGCAGCACCGTACTTAGTAGGCGGATAATAAGGGGAGAGGGGAAGGTTCGGAAGACACGCTGGACAAACGGTACCCACCATCCTCAACAAGGCACACAGACACGGGCAAATTCAAACAAAGTGCATTCATCGTCTCTCTTGGCCGGAGCGTAAGCAATACTGACCAATTAGTCAATTGAGTCATATTGGTCCTCAAAAAGAGACCCCCAAAAATGCAGACGACAAGTGACAAAATACTAGAAATAAAAAGACAACAAAAAGGACAACAAAATGTGAGCAAAAAGAAGGACCTTTTCGTATCTAGTTTGATTTATTATTATTATTATTTTTTGCATCCCAACCTCCACGTCCAACTCTTCCATCACATCAGCCTTCTCACGCAATTGGACCGGCAGACAGTAGGATAAGAAAGCAGGTCGCTTTTCCCAAGACCTACAGAGAGCAAGAAAAGAGGATTGTCAACCCCACGGCCCACGACCACAAGAGCCCGCCGTGGCGGAAAAAAGGAGACTAATCTGCAACAGAGAGAAAGGGGAAAGGGGTAATACGTGAGCACGCGTCTTTTTCTTGCTCGTCTTTGTGAGCTTGCTATTCTAAAACATGACATGCAGTCTGACAGAAACGATTACTCGTGCCGGCACGTATGCCTCATATTGTCTTTTGTTTTCCTTGTTTTGTTTAGCTTTCCGTTGTTTTTTTTGAGATATAAAAAACCCCAAAAAAGAAAAATAGAGAAATTTACACTGTGTGTCAAACAACAAACAGTCCGTTATGCCTCGTGACTTGTAGTCTATCTGTTTATTTGCGCTTCGGGAAGTATTGTTATGCTTTTGTACGGAACAACCTCCCGCTCCCCTTTTTTATCCCCCATGCATATTGTGGGTAGTTGATATGTAACCTTCCGCTGCGGAATCGGGTTGACAACGCACAGCAGAAAAGCGGTTCTGGGACGAACTGCTTGTTTTTTTGATTTTTGAATTTTTGGTTTTTTTACGTGCATTTTTGGCCGTTCATAGTGGCTCGTTTAGTTTCCGAAGCGAGAATCACTACAAGAATCCAAGCCGAAGCCGCAACATGCTGCACCCATCCCGTTATCACACCCATTATGTTTTCTTTGCTGTTTCTACGGTTCACCCTCTCCTCGTACATATGTGCGTACGAACCGCACCTGTTGCTGTTGCATGTTCTAGAATGCAGGGCGTGGAACGCAGCAATATCCTCTGCAAAAGAGAAATGACGCACGGGAAGGTTGCAGCAAAGCTACTTACGTCGTATATACGGCACCGAAATACGCGTACGGAGCATTGCGGTTGAGTACATACGCATCCATGCTGGTGCATACCTGTCTCCACTCCCATGCCCCAATTCATCTTTCTTTAAAAAAAAAGGCGTGTGCATAAGCCAAAGCATAACCTGCCTCTGGATTTGTCTCTGCTTGACCTTCGAAAAGAGGTACAAGCAGAATACAACACCAAGGTACGTGCTCTAAACCGGGAGCCGGAAGGGGGGGGGATGGAGGGCGTAGAGGGGAAAATGGCAACAAACCAGGGCCACTGCTTGTTTTCCCGTCCTGCAGGCATGATTGCGTGCAGAATCTAGGGCGATGCATGCAAGAGGAAGAAAGAGGTGGAGTGGGAGAAAGGGGAAGGAGGAGGAGAGGTACGTGGCATGGTAGGGGCACAACTGGGAGCAGAATCCGAGCAAACATTCTGGTTCTGTTCCCCTTCCGTGCGCTCTCCCGCATCCCCCCCCCATTTTTCACTTCTTTCTCCCTTCCCGGAAGCATCCCCCGGGACGGAATTGCCGTTTGGTAGCTGAACCTGTATGCAACTTCACGTTCATCCGTGGCTGCAGCAAGGAACCAAGAAGGCAAACGCGGCAGTTTCAGACATAGGGGGGGAAGACGAGGTTGGGCAGGGTAAGCCTCGACCAAAAACACGCATTGTTGTGTAGTTTTTGCAATCTTTGATTTTTTTCTTATCTAATTTATTGCGTGGGTAATAGTTACACGGGGGTTTTTCATTATTATTTAATTATTATTTAATTATTATTTTTGCAGTGTTTGCAGGTAAAACCTCTTTACACGTCCTCTCTATCATCTGTCTCACACAGTGCCGTTACTGCCGCGACCGGGCCGCAGTCGCCGCCGCCGTCTCCGGATCTCGGCGGACGCTTTGCTTTCTGGGTGACACAAAGGAGAAAAACATATGGTGGTCAGAGCCAGGCCGTCATGCACCGTCCCTGGAGCCTTTGAGGTGCTTCCTCTTTGAGCCCCCCCCCCATTTTGTTTCCTACTACTTTGAAATTCGGAACCCTTGTAGCCCCGGTTTTGCATTTGGCCACCAGTTCACTATCCTGGTTCTCTGGAGCGTAACGTAGTTGGGTTCTTGGGGGAGCAAGTAGGAGAGGAAACCGTTACCCCGGTTCAATCCCCTCTACCGCATTGGCCCTTCATTCGTCCGTAATCACGCCTCCCCGTCTGCCCCGAGGGCCTGCAGCACCTCCCGCACCAGCACAAAGCTGCCCGTCGCCAGAACACGACACGGCCGCGCTGAGCTGGCGGCGTCGGCCGCCCTCGACCGTATCGTCCGCACGGCACTTGGCATGTCGTCCCACACGCTGGCGGCCGTGTGCGGGCTGACGCGCGCCAGCGTTTCCAGCGCCGCAGCGCGTTCAGCCGTGGCCGTTGGCGGGAACACGAAAAAGGCTTCGTCGAAGACGACGTTATCTGCGCCATTTTTTTTGTTGCCCGCACCTGCTACCACGGCGCGCACATGCTCGGCGACACTGCGGTCACGCAGGGTAAACAGCAGGATCCGCTGGGGCGGCAAGGATGACGACGATGGAGACGCCGTAGCAGCCAGGTCCTGGTCTCCGTATCCGTCGTCCTCCTCGTCCGCGGCAAAAAACTGTCCTACGGCGTAGAGGCTGTCAGCGGTGTGGGCCCCGTCGATGAGCCAGTGCGCGCCGCCGCTGCTGGGCGCGTCGCAGACGCGTTCGCAGCGGCCACGCAGCGTCGCCCGGGCCAACGCCGCGTAGAATCGCGGTGGGATGGTCGCGGGATCGACGAGCGCGTTGGCACCATTGGAATCGGCCCCGCCGAGTACCCGCAGGTGATGTCGCGCCGCCGCCGCGGCAAGCGCCATGTTGCTTTTTTGAAAGGCACCGGGCAGCGCCGCGCCGGGCACGCCGGCCCAGCGCGCCACGGCGTCGGGCGGAATCTCGTACAGGGCACTGGCCTGCAGTTCGCGGGCGCGCGCACGCAGGACCGCCAGCGCTGCGGCCCGCTCGGTGGGACCCTCGGCATCGGCGTTGCCGGTATTGCCGTCCGCCTCTGCCTCCTTCTCCCCCAGCGTAAATGCCGCCACTCCCGGCCGAAAAATGCCTGCCTTGTGCCAGGCAATGGCCGGCAGCGTGCGGCCCAGCATGGCGACGTGGTCGATGCCGAGGCGCGTGACCACGCTCGTGGTCACGGCCGCCGGCGGCAGCACGTTGGTCGCGTCGTAGGCGCCGCCGATGCCGCACTCGACGACGGCCGAGCGCACGCCTTCGCGCACAAACACGTGTAGGGCGAGCAGCGTCAGGAACCGAAAGTAAAAGGGCTTGGTGTGGGCACCCGTCGGGTGGGGGTCGGCCCGGTCGGCGGCGGCGGCGGCCTCGCTCAGGCGGGCCCACAGCTCAAAGGTGTACTGCGCAAACAGCGCGCGGGAGAGGGGCCGGCCGTCGAGCCAGATACGCTCGCGCACAGAGACGACGTGCGGCGAGAGGTAGGTGCCGACGCGGCCGATATGGACAGGCGACCCGGCTGTGGCTGCTGCGTCTGCTGCGTCCTGCAGGATGGCGGTCACGAACGCACTGACGGACCCTTTTCCCTTGGTGCCGGCAATGTGCACGCACCGGAGTGCCGCTAGATCGCGCGCCGGGTCCGGGTAGCCGGCCCGGGCCAGCCAGGCGCGCATCTCCGGCAAAGCCTGGGCGTTGAGGTCCGCAGCGCCACCGCCGCCAGGCTGTGGCACCTCAAAGAGGGACGTGACGTCGCGGTTGGTCGGCAGAAGCGACAAGAGATAGAGGGCGTTGTCGTAGGTGCGCGGCAGCGTGGCAAAGTCAAAGGGCGGCGGTGCTGCTGACGATGCCGGCGCCGCTGGGGCGTCCGGGCCGCCGCCGACACCGGCCGCGAGAGAGGACATGGCCGCAGAAAACGACTGCGTTGTGAACGAGACTGCACAATGGGGCGAATGCGAGAGAAGGTTGTTGCAAGCAGGGGGATGCCGTGTAGCGGCTGTTTTTGCCGTGACGGAAGCGATGCGCCCTTCTCGCGTGGATCGTGTGGCCGTTGATTTCAAGGTCGAGGCGAGGCGGCGGACAGTGACGACCCGTGACATTAGGCCGGGGCGCGTGTAGACATAAGTAAAAGGGAGAAAACAGAAAAAAAAGACGAGTTTGTGCTTGCACAGGCCTTCCTTGTTTTTATAAGAACCACATCGTCGTCGTTGTCTTCTTTGTATGTGACGCAATTTTTATGAATGGGCAGAGAGCAAAGAGGCAAGGCTACCAGGCGCTAATGTTGTTAACAGAAGGGGGGATTAAGACGGCATTCACCGCCCTGAGCCTCGCGCGGTCTACAGTAGGAACACTCAGCACCTGATGGCGCTGGCAGACCTGCTTATTAGTGGGCAAAAAAAAAAAAAAAAAAAAAAAAACGGCGTCGACCTGTTGGTAAAGCTGCAATGCAATCAATGCTCGAACAAACAATAGTCACGGCTACTTTGAGAGGGTAATTGGAACGACTATATCGGCGGGTGCGATGTTTTTTATACTCCAGAACTCGAGAGAAAATAAATAAAAAGGGAAAGCAAGGGAACGAGCAAAAAAGCACGACAGACAAGACGAGGAGAGATATTGGCCGAGACCAGCAGTATGACTACTACTACGAGACTATGCCGACTGGGGCACGTACGACCTCGTTCTATGTTCGGACTATGTATATTCAAACTGTCTTGCCACCGAGGGTATCACAGCAACGCAACGACGCAAAAGGATTGAGCCGGCGCGGGCCAGAACGCAGAGTATAAACCCAACCGTCTCCTCAGTCTATGTACCGTAGAAATAATGAGAACAACACCACGCGTACAAGAGCATCTACACACACACACCTGTTGACGCCGTAATCAAAACCTTCCATGGCCCACCCAAAAAGTCAAATGAACGACGAGAAGAAAGAAAAAGAAAAAAGAAAATGAGGTACTCTGGTCGTGCCAGACACATCCGAAGCCCTCAATTCAGCCGTGGACTGCGCCGCCGCGATAGGCTGTTCCCAAACGCAGCTGGCGGCACGTTCTCGCGGCCTTCAAACGCCAGCATCGCGGCGCCGCGATGGGCCTTGGCCTGCTTCTGCGGTGGCGGCGGCTGTTGTTGTTGTTGTTGCTGTCGCGTGCCGCGCCGGAACGGCTGCAGCGTGTGGTCGGTATTGTCGTTGTTGGTGTTCTCATCGTCGTTGGAAAGGCTCTCGTTGCTTACTGCCTCCTTCGTCGTCGCAGCAGACGGGGCAAACAGGGTCGAGGCCGTTGTCAGGTTGGGATTGACTTCACGTAGGCTCATACTTAGCGGGGCAACTGCACCAGCACCAGCGCCTCCGTGGGCCCCTGCCGACAATGACAGCCGTCGTGGTGGTGGCGACGACGCGGCTTGCCGTGGAGACCGGTCTGCGTCGTTAAAAATGACCGGCACTGTGGCATCGATGGTGGTTGCGGTGGTTGTGGCTGCCCTGCTTGGCGTAGACAACGAATCATCGAGTGCATCCACGCCGTCGATGACGTCGTCCGCGTCGGCGTCTGCATCCTCTCGTTGGTTCGCGCTGCCGTTTTGCCGTCCTTGCGCCAAGAGCACGTGGTGCGGCGCGGTCCGCGGCAGCTCCAGCGGATACCGGTACTGCACTTTTTCCGGCGTGTCACCCGTGGGCACGTACTCGCGCAGCGTGGTGTTTGCCACGCAGGCGCGCAGATCGCTGAGCGGCTGCCGCAGCGTCTCGTCGACGGGCGCCAGGCTGGTGCGCAGTGCGTCGACGTCCGCTTCGGCGTCGCCCGCCACGGTCTCGACGCGGCCGCACGTCGCCCGTGCATGGCGGCCGAGGTCCAAAAAGGCCGTCGTCACCGCCTCGGCCATCTCGGTCACGGACGCACCCTGCTGCGCGAGGTGGTCGGTGCTGTGTGACGCTGCCCGCGTCACAAGGCTGTCGAGGTCCTGCATTTGTACGCCGAGATCGCCCATCTGCTCATCCACAACGCGCACCGTTTCAGCGTGCACTGATTTGGTTGTAGTCTGGATTGATGTGCTGTGTTTGTTTGCGGCCTACAGAGACGGTTCGTTAGCCAGGTTGAGAAAGACGAAGAAAAGAGAAAAAAAGACGAAAAAAAAACAAAAGACAACAACGTCACGCACCGACCGGTCGTCGTCGAGCCGCGTTATTAGGTCGTGCCGTGCACGGCTCAGATCCTCAGCAAATTTGTCGTCACGCTCGTTCCACGCGTCCATGCCCTCGGCGTAGATGTCGAGACTGCCCTCGAGCGATGCGTTGGTTTGTACCAAGCGCTCGCGCAGAACGTCCGTCTTGGCCGCCCACCGCGCCTCTTGGTCGGTCGCCTGTGCATTGATGAGGTCGCCAATCTGCGCGAGCAGGCGTTGCCGGTCTTCGGCCGCCTGTCGTCGCTCTTCGTCGACCGTCTTCTGCATCTCTGCGGCCATGCGGCTATTTGCCTCCACGGCTGCCTGGCTCGCGCTCTCGACTTGCCGCCGTAGGCACTCGGCTTCGCTTCGTTGCGAGGTCGTGTGCTCCAGCACGTCAGCCATGACGTTTACGCAATCATCGCGCAATGTCGTGTAGGATGCGTCCAGCTATGATGTGTTGTTTGTTAGTCGGCCATCGTCACTCATGGATCCATAGTACTGACGAAGTTTGCTAAAAAAAAAAAAAAAAAACTCACCTGCTCGTGAAACGTGCCCAGCTCGCTCAACACGTCCTCGGCAATCCGCTCGGCGGCCGACGCAATGGCTCGCAAGCTCTCGCCGACGCGCTCTTGAATATGCTGCCGGACACCGCGGATCTCTGCGAGCACGGTACTTAGGTCGTCTGCGGACGCGCTCTGCTGGTTAAGGAGAGCACCCTTTGCCGCGTCAAAGGCAGCCAGGTTGTCGTCGAGCAGCGCCTGCGTGGCCGACAGGCTCTGCTGCTCGGCCGCGACAAAGGCCTGCATGCGCTGCGCAATGTTGGCCACGTGGCGGTCTTGGGACGTGCGCAGGTCGTGGATGCGCGCCTCAACGAGCCGCGTCACCTCCGCGACGTGGGCCTGCGCGCCCGCCCACGTGTTGCGGTTCACACCCTGCAGGTCGGATTTGCGTCGGTTCTTGGCGCGGAGGCCGTCGATGTCGCCGACGGTCCGGTGCAGCGTGGCCAGCAGCTCACCGCCGAGCGTCGCCAGCGTCTGCTCGGTGGCCTGGTGCGCGCGGCGGACGTGGTGTTCCTCGGCGAGCGACGTGCGCGTGGCCGCGAGCACGCGCTCCGTCTCGTCGAGCACGGACCGCGTCGTGTCCAGCTGGCCCTTGGTGCCCTCGTGCTCCTTCTTGAGCCCCATGAAATTGGACGTGAGGTCCAGCAGCTCCTGGAGTTTGTTGCGCAGGTTGCGCTCCATCGTCTCAATCCGGGCGGCCTGCTCCTCGGCCAGGATGCGCCGCGACTCGCTCTGCACCGTCATCTCTTCGTACGCGTCGTTGGCCAGGTACACGCCGTTACGCTGACGCGTCACGATGAGCTCGCTCTTGAGCTTTTCAATCTCGGCGGTGAACTCGCGCAGCAACGTCTTCTTGTTCAGCAGCTGGTTGACCTGCGGCTTGTTGCGGATGTTCTTGGCGCGGAAGGCGTAGTCGAGCGTCGAGATGGTCTCTTCGAGGTTGCTCTTGGCCGTCGAGATGGTGGCGATGATGCACGTCTTGGTGCGGCCGCCCAGCGAGTCCTGCAGCAGCCGTGTCAGCTTGGACTCGCGGTACGGCACGTGGGCGGTGCGGTCGACGAGGGCGTTGATGACGCGGCCGAGCGTGAGCAGGCTCTTGTTGATGAGCCCGGCCTCGGCGGCGCGCTTGTTCTCGGCGCCCGAGCGCTGGATGTTCTCGCTGCCGGCCAGATCGACGAGGTTGAGCTTGCCGGTGCTGACGAAGTCCTCGCCGTTTTCGGTCACGTGCTTTGTCTGCACGGTGATGGTGAAGACGGTGTGGCTGCGGCTGCTGAGATCGTTGCACTTGGTCGCGGCAACCTGGCGGCGGAGGCTGCCTTCTTGCAGGCGCTTGATGCCCTCGGCGGCCGACGAAATGTGGCGCTCCTCCATGCCCTGAACCACGGTGGTAGCGTGGCCGCGGCGGGAGTTGTCGTCGTAGATTTTGAGTTTGTTGCTGTTGCTGTTGCTGTTGCTGCTGTTGTTGTTCCCGCCAGCCGTATCACCGTCCGCGGAGAGGAGGTCGCGCAGCTCTTCGTTGTACAGCTCGATGAAGGAACAGCGCACGATGCTATCGGACTCGTCCAGCTCGAGCTTGTTGAACAGCGACTGGAGCACGCGCGGGATAATTCCCGCGGCGTCAGTCAGCAGCCCGAGGGCTTCGCTCATGTCGCCCGACATGGTGTACGTCTTGCCGGTGCCGGTCTGGCCGTACGCAAAAATGGTACAGTTGAAGCCGGAGAGCATCTAATACCGGTCAGAACAATAACCAAAAAAAAAAAAAACAAAAAAAAAACCAGCCAGCAAAGCGAAATGCAACGACATCACCCCAAAGCAACGCACCTCGTCCAAGATCGGCTTGACCACATCGTCAAAGAGCATGCTCTGGTCCGCGGCCGGCGAAAAGACGCGGTCAAAGTTGTACGTCTTG
The DNA here is from genome assembly GCA_002778095.1 of Fragosphaeria purpurea. Lineage (NCBI taxonomy): Eukaryota > Fungi > Ascomycota > Sordariomycetes > Ophiostomatales > Ophiostomataceae > Fragosphaeria > Fragosphaeria purpurea. The sequence goes on from PCDL01000021.1 coordinate 4,993,332, forward strand.
TTGCTCAGCGCATTGGGCCCCATCAGCAGCTCGACCGTCTTGCCCTTGGCACCGTCGGTGTTGACGACCACGGCGCTGTTTTCGCGCACCTCGCGCTCGTTGCGGCCGCGGCACCGCACGACGACGTTGATGTTGGTCTCCTCGCCGCCAACGACGGCGCCGTCGCCCTCGTAGTCCCGCTCTTTGCGTTTCGTGCCGGCGGTGGCCGTGGCCGTCGTCGCGACGGAGAGGAGCGAGTCGGCAGGGGAGATGGCCCCGGGACGGCCGAAGCGGGTAGCTGATGTAGCAGCAGTAGCAGCAGCAGCAGCGGTGGAAGAGGACGTCGCAGACGAAAAAGAGGAAGCTAAGGGGTGATGCTGTTGTCGGATGGTCGACGCGCGTTTTGTGGTTGTGCGCAGGCCGGGTCGTGAGGGTGCCGCGGAGCCGGCGCGCAGACTCGACAGCATGGTGGATGCATTGGTCGCCCTCCGCGAGGGCTGTTCCCGTGGGGGAACCATGTGAGGAAGAGAGAAAGGAGACAGCAAGGGATGGTCAAAGGATTCGTCGTGTGATGAAGCGAGGATCGTGGTCGATTTGAACGAAATTGACGCGACAAACAAGACAAAACGCTCTTTGATGTCCAATGTTGAAGTCAGAAATAATCACGGGTGTGCACTTTTGGTGTAGTTACTGTATTGTCGTGCAAGGTCACGTCGTCGTGGAATGCAAGGACCAGCGTGCAAGGGCGTGTTGACATTCTGGGCGGCATCGAAAACCACCAAAAGACGCGGGACAAGCGCCGTCGGCTGTTGGTCAACAAGGGTCTCAAAATTGTGTGGAACGACCATGTTGACCGGGCAACATCAAAAGTCTGCTTACTAACAATTTGGGAACAGAGCGCTAGCACGGTGACCCCTGCAGATGACGTCCTGCGCCTGCCCCGCGGACAGCATCACGGGGAGCCGCCGGAGAGTGACTCCTGACCACATCGTTGTTATACCACGTTGTCGACAGAGCCTTGTCACATCGTAACAGATTTTCCTTTCTACAACAGTGTTTACACGATTCACGCTTCGTTCTAGCAGCCAGTACACAGTCGAATTCACACAGAAGCTTGGGAGTTCTACGCGGGTAGCCTTTGCGTTGATGGATCCTTGACGGCGATCTTCTGTCATTCATTCTTTTTTGGGTTCCGCGATCGTTCTCTTTCCCTCTCGCCAATTTCTGGGTTCTCTCGGTGTTCTCTAGCTTTGTCCCTTGCTCTCCGCGATTTGTCACTTGAGAAATAATGTCATCTACCCTTTTCACGGCACAACTTCACCCAGGGCGGGCCCTTGGGTTTCTCGGTAAACATCATCGCCCAAGGGTCGTCTTGTCTGCTGGTTTTTCGGGAGGTTACAGTCTGCTAATACGATTTCCGTGCAGTCCTCGGTGCCTCTCTGCACGACGTTCTTACCCGGCTCAAGGCCGAGCCGCAGCGGTTTCCAAAGCTCGACCTGGCCTACTCGCCCAAGGCGCCCGTCCACGACCCCGTCATCGTGACGCTGCCGGCCAACGGCCTCCGCCTCCGCTTCGACGGCCCCGAGCAGCGGCTGCGGCTGATCGAGGTCTTGGACTTTACCAAGAACCATATTTTTTTCAAGGAACAGAATAAGGATCGGGACCTTGTCAAACGAGGCGATGGGAGCGGGAGCGGGAGCGGGAGCGGGGGACCGACGTTCCGGCACATCTACGGGCGGTTCCTAGGGCCGACCTACGACGGCGAGTTTATTGCCGGCGGCGGCGACGCTGTAACAGGTATGGGCACCTACGTTCTGTCCTATCCGGGCGTCGCTTTCACCTTCCCCATGGCTGCCGCCGCATACACGCCGGGCAAGGACGTCGTGGCCCTGCTGTCGACGCCCGGCCAGCCGCCCGCCGACTCCATGGCCGTCTTTAGCGGTGACTCGTGGGCGCAGGCGCGCGCCGGGCTGTGGACTGAGGCGCTGCCGCCCGTCAAGTCGTTTGCGCCGCTCGCCAAGGGCGCCGGCAAGGACGTGCCGCCGGACGAGGTAGCGCTCGTGCGGCTGCACGGTGGCGGCACCGTGCAGCTTATGCGGCGGCGTTCGGCCGCCGGAGCGGCAGGGGCGGTACTGACGGGGGCGAATCCGCAAGCCGCCTCGTCCTCATCGGCGGCGACGCAGCCAACTACGGCATCATCTGCACCGTCATCGGCCTCGTTCTGGCTGGCCCTCGGCGAGACGACACCACAAGAGCTGGTCGCCGAGCTGGGCCCGCCCGACGCCATCTACCGCAAGAGCGACCAGCGCATGTACATCCACAAGATCCGTACGGCGAGCAACAGCCGGGCACGACCTGCAGACTTTTTTGGTGGTGGCGGCGGCAGCGGCAGCGGCGGCGGTGGCGTGGACACATTGCACAACCACCACCGCGACGACTTGCTGACGGACACCGATCAATCCTCACTCCCAACGGCCTCGGAAGCGGAGGAAGATGACGGCGGCGGAGACGACGACGACGACGACAATGACGAGGACGCGGCCATTGAAGACGAGCTGCTGACAGGCAACGTGTCGAAGGAGTGCTTCTTCAATTACTTTTATCAAGGGTTTGACGTGTTGGTGTCCACACCCACCGCGCCATCACCACCACCACCGCCGCCGCCATTCTCGTCTCAAGGACAAAAAAATGGCGATGGTGACGCCGTCCCTGAGCGTGTGCCCCTCCGGACCGCCGCGCCAGACCGTCTCGTGGCGACCAAGATTGTGCTTCACGGCAACGTGCCGGGGTCGTACCCGTTCAACCGACACCGGCGCTGCCGCTGGGAGTTGGCGTACCCTGTGGGGACAGTGGGCGACGATCCGGCTGCTGCTGCCGCGCCGGAATCAATCAATGCTGAAACAGCCTTCCCGCAGATCGAGGCGTACCTGCAGCGCGTGTGGTGGCCCGCGCAGTATGCGTCTAGCGACGCGGCGCCAGATGCGGCACCCCGGCCGCGGCAACGCGGCATGGTGCTCAACCGCGGGTGGGGTGACAGCCCCGGCAGCAGCATCGAGCTGCTGGGCGGGTGGGAGGAGGGACAGCGAGAGATGGGGACCGGGGGTAGCGGTGGTGGCGGCGGCGGCGGCGGCGGGGACGGCACGCTGCGTAACGGCCAGGGCGCTGAGGACGCGACGACAACGCTCTACGGGTTCCCGGGCTTGGTGTTTGAGGTTCTGCGGAACGGCTTCGTGAGTGCAGTGACGGTGTTTTAGGCTTGGGGCGAGGTCAGACTGCGGCGTCGTTTTGAATATGCAACCGGAGGACGGACAGGCGTTTGGAGTCAAATTTGCATTTGATATGGTCTATTTTTTTTAGCAGCGTAAGGCCATTTGCCTATGTATACCAGCATTGCATCGTCGGGTTTCCCATTACAGTCACCAAATTTGTTTTTTTTCTACAATTTTTTTCTACAATTTCCATCCACGAATTTAGCCTGCTCTCATTCTGCTCTCGTTCTTCGGTTTTTTTTTTCTTTTTTCTTTTTTCTTCTTTTGTAGTTAATTATATATATCTCCATTTTTCGATGTTTTTTTTTTTTTTTTCCTCAATTTCTTCAGTTTGCCCTTTTCCTATTCGTAGCCCAAATCTTGATATGATTGTTAAATATGTAGATTCTCGTCATGCGCGTCTCCTCCATCGTCTTCACATGCAAATGGTTTCATGAGTTACCGCGTATATGCAATGCGACCTCCGTACTGCGCACGCCGTAATAGTTTGCCTGTTCTGATACGTCGAGGTTTCGTAGCGCTCCTCCTCTCGGAACCAGCGCCCAATCCCCCGTGTTTCTCGCGGCATAAGGTTCTCACGGCCCCTAAAGAGTCTAGACGGCCGCTAGGCTTTCATGGGTCTGACGGGGTCTGTTTAGTGCCTATTTGTGTCTCAGGCTACCCCCCCGACGCCGGACCTATACACTCGCACGGCCTATCCGCACTGTTCTTGCCTCGTGCCTCACACCATAACGCGTGGGACTGCCGCACTAGCTTTCCCACCCCCTAGCACCCACCGCTAACAGCGCTCCGAATAGGCGGTCGATCGCCTGCCAGGGATTTCCCGATCATCAGAGCTTTCCTGTCCCTTTTTTTCCTTTTCCTGCTTTTCGACCACAACACACCACCGTCATCGCTTCGTCCGCACGGGAGCCCGCAAATGAAACTTTAGATGAAGGCACATCGGCCAGCACACATGGGAGCCTGAATTTTCCTGACACTCGACCTGTCCCGCCCGTCTTTTGTTACATACATTTTTGTGGCTTGCGTCATCGTCAATTTTTCTCTTCTTTTTTTTCTCTTTCTTGCTTTCTACGTCTCTTCTCGCCTTTGACCTTTCTGATTCTCTATTCTGCTCTACGACTCGCTCTGCAGCATGGTCTTGGATTTTGTCCCAACTCGCTAACCGTCTGCCGGCTCCAACCGCTCGGCCATGTGTCGACATCGCCGTTTCAGCCCCTTTCCGTGACCATCGTCCTCGACGTCCATCAACGCCTTCTGCAATATACACCTCGTCTGACGTACATGGCGGACGGCCTCCACGAGGCCGGCAGTCCACTGCCACAGCCCACGATGCCGCGGTCGTCGATGGACCCCCCACCCGGTGCCAGCTCCGGCGCCGGCTCCGCCACCGGCAGCACCTCCGACGGCGGCGCAGCCTCTCCGAAACCATCCACCATCGCCGTGTCCGACGACCTCGAGACCGTCGCAGCAACACCGACACTTCCATCCATACCTTCGTCCGACCGGCTACCACCCTTACCTCCACGACCCACCGACACAGCCCAACTCCAACTCCCGACCTCGTCCTCACGCCGCGCGCACAACACCTCGACCGGAGCTGCCCGCTCTGGAAGCCACCGCACGAACGCCCACGGGCCCCACAGCCACAGACACAACCGGGTAAGCGGCTCGTTTTTGTTGACTGATGCCCTGGACGGTGCTGGCGCCGGAGCCGGAGCAGAGGCTCGTGCTAGTGTGGGATTCGAGCACGAGCCGAGCAGTGGTGGCCGAAAGGCTTACCCCCGATCCAGCGGTCGGCGCGAACACTCGGATGCGCACAAAGACAGAAATCGAAATGGAGGTGTGGGCCGCGCCGGCAGCAACAGCAGCAGCAGCACCTGGGTGCCTCCGGTCTCGGGAAACGGCAGCGCCGTTGAATCCCGAAAACACAACCTGACGACCGCCGAAACAGCAGCAGCAGCAGGCGGACGCGCAGGGGCGCCCGACGGCAGCACGATCAGCCAGTCGACCCTGGACCTTGACTCGGCCCAGATCGTCAACATGGCGCTCAACCTGAGCGAGTCACGGCGTCTGGCCGCCCGGCGGACCGTTTCGCCGCAGCTCCCGCCCCGTCTGGCGCCCCTGCCAGACAGCACCGTCGGCGGCAGCCTGCGACAGCAACTCCAACAGCAGCGCCGTCTAGCACGCAACATGTCACCCCGGCCCGAGCGAGCAAGCAGCCGGACCCTTGCGATGTCGTCGTCGTCTAGTCCGCAACCTCCCCGTGTCAGCAGCAGCGGTACCAATAACAACGGCAACGGCAACGGCAGCCCGCTGCAGCCGGCGTTCGAACCGCTTCCGGACGGTATAGGCGCCGGCGCGACTCCGGCCTATCGCTACCACTTCTCGCAGTCCACGCTTGCGCGCGCACAAAAGGCGAAGGACCACCTCGAGCTGCTTGCCCAGTATCGACGTCTCCTCGACCTCCTTCCCCCGTTGGTGCCACCCCCGTCGACATCGGCGGCGGCGGCGGCGGCGGGAGGCCCGTCCCGCAGCCGCGCCACGAGCTTTGGCTCGCCGCCGGTGTCGTCGGCCAACTCGGTCTTTGGCCAACCGTTAGCGTCCGCCGTCGGCAGCAACGATGCCAGCGAGTTTCCGACACAGCAGCAGCAGCAGCCGCAGCGTCTTGGCCGCGCGTACGACCCGCTGCAGTACATCCGGAACCGCAAGGTTCGCGCGCGCGAGCGCAAGACGATCGACGGCCACACGCAGGGGTTCGGCGACGTTTGCAAGACCACCGCGTGGGTTGATGAAGTGGCCAAGCACGTAGCCGCCAGTGGCGGCGGGTGGCGCACGCCGGGCGCGCCGTTACTTCCACCCTTTACCAGCGCGGACGAGGCGACGGCGGCGCTGCAGAGCTCGCCGCCGCCACCATCGTCCTTAGCAGCCTCTTGGGCGGCCGGCGCTGGCGCCTTGACCAAGCCCAAGCGGCCTCGCGTGGACTGGGTGCTCGATCCGGCCGACATGCTGGCCGACGTGTACTGGCTGGAGCAGGACGACAACAAGCGACTCGTGGAAGACCGCCACTGGCAACGCGTGTTCCCGCAGGACGGGGGTCCCTATCGCCCCCTGTCGCGGCGCAGCGGTGATGACGGCATTGACACAAGTACGAGCGCCTTCGTTGTGTCCAGCCCATACCACGGCGACCATCTTGAGCCACCCGCGCAGTTTGCGCCTTATGCGGCGGAAGGCGATTTGAATTTAACGCCTGCGGCGGCCAAGGCGCCGTATCTCCGCGCCTCGAGGTCGTATTCGCCCGACGAGCAGGACCGTGGCGGTGGTGGTGGTAGTGGTAGTGGTGGCGGCAGCGCGACACGCCGCAGGGCGCGGCAGAAGCTGCACGAACTAAAAGGATTCCACCATCGCCACGGCAACTCCTTACACGGCCCGGATCCACGTCGATTACGCCGTGGTTCGTTCTCGGACACGTCCGACTCCGAGAATGACCGGCGGCGGCGGTCAAACCGCCTGCAGGCCGATGCGGGAACGGCTGCGGTTGCCAGGGCCCGCTTGGCGCGCGAGGGGCGCGAACAGGACACCACTTCCATAGCGCCGCAGCAATCACATGCAAACGGGTTCGCGGCCGAGGCCGCCCCGGGATCCACCACCATGGCGGGGCCTGCAGTATTGCCCGCGGACGTGACGACGAAATCGAGCCGCGCCAGCCTCGAAGTACCGCCGACGGGACGGCGTCTGTCCGTGGACTATGATTCCTCGCAGCCAACGTCGCCCGAACTGCGACCCGTGTGGCACGAAGGCGGTGGCGTCGGAGCTGGTGGAATTGGTTTTGTGCCTGCGCTCGGTGGTGACTTGTCGCCACCGCCGAGCCGCGCTGCCTCGCCGCCAAGGCCTCACCGGTTCGGCAAGGTCAAGAGCATGTTCCGGGACCACAGCCGGGAACGGCCCTACAACAGCAACAGCAACACCGCTGATGTGCGTATTGGTGGCGTGGAGGTTTTCGACGACGCCAACCGGGATGACGACCACGACGCCACGGCGCAGGTACCGCGCCTCGCCGCCCAACCCCCGTCCCACAACGACACGACGGGCGACGCACTCTCGGCGCCCCTGTCGGCGGTCACCACTGTTACCACGACAGGGACGAGCGATGCCCAGCAGCAGAACACACCTGTGAGTAGCGGAAGCAACCGCAATGACGGCAAGGCTGGGTCGTCCACGATCCGCCCGGCTGTTGTTGCGGGCGCGTTTGACCCCACCCGGTCGCACGGTGGCAGCACCAGTCTGAGCCACGTGGTTAGCGTGCGGCAGCAGCAGAGCCGGACGCACCGCCGCGGCGAAGACGGTGGCGGCGGTTCGGCTTCGGGTTTCCGTGCTTTCTTCAAGGGCAGCAGCGGTGGCGGCGGCGGCGGCGGTGGCGGTGGAGGTGGCAGCAGCAGCGGTGGAGGCAGCCTGCGCATCGACAACATGCTGCGCAGTGGCGTATCCAAGGTCAGCGACATGTTCTGGCGGCGCGATCCGGTTGACGGCGCCGCGTCCGCCGACGCCCAGGGGGCCCAAATGCTCTCCAGCGACGAGGACGAGGACGAGGCCGACGCCACCGTGTCGCGCGGGCGGTCGCGCAGCTCGACGATGCCGTCCCGCTCGTCGCCGCCCTCGGTCCGTCTCGGGCGGCAAGACCAGGAGCCGCCGCCTCCTTTTTTCAACAACAAGCCGGGGGCAGAAAAGCACTACCTCGACGTTATGCCAACGTTTGGCCGGATGGATCCGCAACAGCAACGGCAACAGCTCTCCGTTGACCCCGTCTCACGTCCCCCAAGCCGCCAATCCGCCCGCTTTGCGCGCCTCAAGCCACCCCGGATTGACGTGCGCGAGCCCTCCCCGTCCAGCGACGCGTTGGCCCCGCCGGCATCCGATGCCTCCGACAGCGACGCACCGTCGCGTCGGAGCAGCCGCGTTGGTGCCCTGCCGTCTTCCGTAGCGGGCAGCACGGCCGGTGGCGATGGCAATGCGCTGCAGCTCCGGCCCTCGAACAGCACAAACGCTTCGGCCCCGGACGACCAGCCGCGCTGGTCGGTCTCGCCACGGCCATCGTCCGCGGCGGCGCGAATGTCCCAGCGGGGGCCCTCCCGCCGCGAGCTCGCGCGCCTACGTGCCTCGCTGCTCAGCTCCGCCGTGCTTGCCCACGAGTTGGCGCGGCACGCTCACGAGCCGAGGGTTTGGGCGAACGAACCCACGACGCGGCCCCGTTTGCGACAGACGTGGGGCTCGGTCAGTAGCAAAGACGTAGGAGACAAAAACAAGCAAGACCGCGACGACGACGACGACGATGTGGAGGACGTGGAAAGAAGCGAAGATGCGTCTGTATTGACGTGGTCGGACGTCGTGGCCTACGCGCCCGACCCCGAGCCCACGGATTTGGCCCGTCGGCCCGTCGCGCCCGTCGCGCTGTACCCGCTAGCGGTGCAGGTCCTGGCCGGCGCCATTGAGCGGTCCGGGCAGGCGTGGCAGGCGTCGGCTACGACGTTCGCGGAGACAACAGCGCCTCAGCTGCGGCAGTCCTTGGAAGGATTACGGGAACGGCTGGCGGGGGAGCTATCCGGGCAGGCGCGGCAGGCGGCAGACGAGGCGGACGAGGTGAGTCGGGACCTGGTGGCGGTACAACGACTGCAGGTGAAGCGAGTGGACGACCAGATCTCAAGGATGCTGCGGCGGCGGCGGCGGCGGTTCCGGTGGATACGGCGAGCCGGGTGGCTGACGGTGGAGTGGGCGCTGGTGGGGTTGATGTGGTATGTGTGGTCGGTGGTGATGTTGTTGCGGGTGGTGATCGGTGTGGGCCGGGGTGTGTACGCCGGGGTGCGGTGGCTGCTGTGGTTGTAGGGGTGGTGGCGGGATGTGCCGCTGATGGCAGTTTTTGCTTTTTCTCTTTCGTTCTTTGCCTCTTCCGTTCCTTTTTCCTTTTTCCTTTTTCTCCCTTTTCTCATCTTTCTATTCCTTCTTTTCCTCTACACACACGCATAGCATGGACACGGCATGAGCACCGGGCACGGCGTTATTTCTTTTTTCCTTTTTTATTTTTAGGTCAGCGGAGGCGGATGTTGTTGCACTGTTGGGAAGCGTAAGGAAAACTGATGAGTTTGCTGTTTGTTGATTGGATTGCTTTCTTTTTTCTCTCGTTGCTCTTTGTTCCCGGATGATACCCAAAGATCACGACATTTCATAGTATGCTACTTGTAATAATAAATACACACTACTTACGAAAAACACGTATTAAAATTAACATCGGGTTTAATTCCACGTCGAAGTAGATTTTAAATATCGTTTATATTCTTGTGATTTTTTTTTTTTTCATTATCTTTTTTATACTTGAATTGGTGCAAATAGCAATTCTTTTACTACAGCTTATCCTTCCCGGCACCCTCCGTCTCCTTGATCCGGAAGACGTACTTGAGACCGTGGGCCTTGCCTTCGCTCAGCTTCGTCAGCGCGGTCTCGACGCCCCCCAGGCCGCCCGGCACTACCTCAAGCGGGTGGCCCTTGAGCTTGCCCTGCTGCAGCGCCCGGCCCATGTAGCGGCTGAACACAAACCCAAAGTCCTTGAGGTCCTGGTGCACCCGGCCCACGCCCGTGCGCGTCTCGGTGAGCGGCGTCGTGATGCGCGGGTCCTCTTTCCGGGGCAGCACGAGCGTGATTTTCCCGTTGGGCTGCAGCGCCTGGCTGGCAATGTACGTGCTGCTGTGCTCGCTGATGGCGTCGAAGGCGTGGTGCACCTTCAGGTCGCCGACGGCCTTTTTCAGCGCGGCCACCGCCGCCTCGTCGCCGCCGCGGTAGTCGACGACGGTGTCGCCCTTGCTGCGGTCAATCCGCGACTCGACGAGCGCGCTCGACTGGCCGGCCACGGCAATGATGGGGTGGATGTTGCTCAGGGCGGCGAACTGCAGGGCAAAGTCACCGACGGCCGAGGACGCGCCGTAGACGATGAGCGGCGTGGACGGCGGAGCCTGGTCCGCGGCGGGCGACGGGACCGCCCACGGCGCGGGGAGGCCGAGGTCCACGTAGAGGCCGACGGCGGCGGTCAGCGCGGCGAGCGGCAGCGTCGAGGCCTCCTCGAAGCTGGTCGTCGGGAGGATGTGGAACGTGGTGGCCTGCCACGCGATGGCGTACTCGGCGTAGCTGCCGCCCGGGGTGCGCATCTCGTGGAAGGCGGCGACGCGGTCGCCCGGCTTGAACTCGGTGACGTTGGCGCCGACTTTCGCGACGACGCCGGCAATGTCGTCACCCTGGTTTGCGCTGCCGCCCACCCACACTGGAATCTTCCAGTCCTTGGGGTTGGAGCCGGACACGACCACCTGGATCAAGACCTGGTCATCGTTCGGCTGGGGGATGGGCGAGTCGACGATCTCGACCTTGGGGCCTGCAGGGGAGTGGGTTAGCAATGATCGTCAATCAAATCTGTCAAGGAAGCTGTTTCCGTCGTCAAGCAACCGAAACAATTGCTTCTGTAATTCACCTTTTGAAACAATGGCTTCCTTCATCGTGACAATTCTGGCGATGCGTGTAGATGTTCTAGATCTGCTGGACAAGCACAATTGAAGAACTAAATTGAAAGAAGATGAAACGAAATAAAAACAAAAACAGAACTGTCCTTTAAATAACCGGGAGGGCCAGCAAAACAGACCAGCCGTGTCGACCGACGATGAACAATGCATTCCATGTCGGTGTTTATAAGCCGCTTTTCAATCTCGGGCGATCATGCCCACGCAGTGTACATTGTGGCCACAGCGAGCACGCAATCCCCTCCATCGTCCGACTTCCTCGTGCGGGGGAGATGCACATTGCCGTGCGGTCGTTCGACGACTGCCGATGCTTTTTGATGCGGTCTTGTTTGTGGCTATAGTATTCCGTCTAACCGAAAAAGCTGCTTTCTGGAGGGTGGATGGAGCCGTTGAGGTTCTTGTCGAGCTCTGCTAACGTCATTACAAAGCATTAACCGTAAACCCCTAAGTCCGTCCAGGGCCATTGAACGAGGAATCAGTCCACAGAGTCGGATTTTTGGCAGAAAACGGTTCTCTAATCCGTCATGAATTGCGTAGCTTGCGGCGACTTCTTCGTTCTGTGTGGCTGATTCAATGGGCCCGTTGAACGCATGGGAGACGTCAGCGGATGTTTTTTAGGAAACGTCTGATACTGGACGGAGATATTTGATTTTCTTGCTCCGTTGTATTGTCTTTATTAACGTCATCTTCGTTGTTCTTCTTCTTTCTGTGGGCTGGCGTTCAGAACCAATTTCTAATCACAATCGGGGCTCGGGACCGCAACGAAGACATATCCGTTGCCACCGTCAACACGGGCGCCGGCACTCTCGTGCAATCACTTCCATATCTTACCAATCTTCTCTCTCCCTCCGTCTCTCTCTCTCTCTCCCAGCGCGTTGTCTTGTGCCTCCTACAACCTCACAGCTTCGGCGTTGCCAACGCCTTGGTGACCTCCTCCGCTCCGCGCAGACCAGCCCGCAGCGCGCCCTCCATGTAGCCCTTCCACTCGTACGCCGTCTCCGTGCCGGCAAAGTGCACTTTGCCGTGGGCCGCCCGCAGCGCGTGCTCGTACTGCGTCATCAGCCCCGGCGGCGCTGCCGGGCATGGACACCCCTGCGCCCACTGGTCCTTGGCCCACTCGTGCTCCACGAAGCCGACCGGCTCCGGCACGGTGGCGTCCTTGGGGATGCTCGCGCCGAAAAGCGTCTTGATGTGGTCGGTGACGATCTGGAACCGCTCCGCGGGCGTCTTGGTCGACAGCGCGCGGCCCGTGTCCCCAGCCACGAAGCAGGTCAGCGAGTACTGGCCGGCTTCGTCGCTGCTCGAGTCGCGCGACACGGCCACGGGGCCCGTGAAGGACTGCACCATGCCGCAGAGGCCATACTGGCGCCACCACGGCGACGCGTACCGCAGGATCACCTTGTTGATGTAGCCGAGCTTGTTCTGTTGGGCGAGCTGGGTTTTCGCGGCCGGCAGCGGCGGCGAGAACGCGATTTCCTTGTACAGCGGCGTGGGCACGGACACGATGACGCGCTTGCACACAAAGTCGCCGCGGGCGGAGACGACGTGGACGAGGCCGTCGGCGCCCTGCGTCACCGACCGGACCGGCGACGAGAGGAGAAGGGAGCCGTCCTTCAGCAGGTCGGCGAGGCCCAGGGACAGGCTTTGGGTACCTATTGCACGCGTCTTGTCAGAACCAGTACGACTTTTCGTCAACCTAATGTTGCCTTTTCCTTCGTCCTCCGTCTCTTTTACGTACCCCGGACAAAGCGTAGAAACTGGCCACCGTGCTTGAGGTCGGACCGCATTTGCAACAGCCCGCCGCCGCTCTTGCAGTAGTTGAGGAAGTACAGCGCGCTCAGGTCGCGCGGCTCCATGCCAAGCATGGCCTTGGTCCACACGGCGGCCGACGCGAGGGCCGTGGGCCCGCCACCCTCGGACTGGATCCACTGCTCCAGCGTCATGTGGTCGAGGCGGGCGCCCGTCCGCACGGGGTCGCGAATGTCGAGTGTGAGGCACGTCTCTTCGGTCTTGTCCCGGATGGCCACCATGTCGGCCGTCCCGTTTGCCGAAAGTTTCTGCGGTGCGTTAGTAGGTGTGCAGACAACGAAAGCGGTAGGAGACAAAAAGGAGGCCAAAAAAAAAAAAAAACGGAAAGGCCCGCAGGACGAACACACCTCTGGTACGCTTCCGTACGGAAACTGGGACACCTCCGCGTTGATGTCCTGCTGCACCACGTTGCCAGTCGTGTTCTGCACGACCAGCTTCAGACTCAGCGCCTGCGCCAGCGCGAACACCTCCGACTGGTTTGTGTCGTTGATCCAGGCGGCGCCGCGGTCCACAAACTTCCCGTCGCCGTGGTCGTCGACGGACCACGTCTTGCCGCCGACGCGGTCGCGCGCCTCGACGACGGCACAGGTGTAGCCAGCCTTTTGCACTTCGTACGCGGCTTTCAGGCCGCTCAGACCGGCGCCCACGACGACGACGTCGACGGTCTGCAGCGGCTGCTGCGGGATGGCGATGTACGCCTCGACCTCGAACTTGAATGCGGGCTTGGCCAGCGCGGGCACCGTCACGAGCGTGGTGGCCGGGCGGTGGCCCTGCAAGAAGTCGACGAGCGGCTGGAAGTGCAGGCGGCGGTTGGGGTCGAAGTCGACAATGTAGTACACGAGCTTGACGACGTCCTTGACGGTGGCGCCCGTGGCCTCCAAGCAGCGCTGGAGGTTGGCAAAGGCCAGCCGGATCTGGTCGGTGACGTCGGCGGGCACCACGCCGTTCTCGTCGGCGCCGACCTGGCCGGCCGTCATGACGACCCGGGACGGGCCGAGGACGCTGGCCGCATGGGAAAAGGTCGGGCGGCTCTCAAACAGCCGGTACGGGTCGGTGGTGACGACGGTGGGCTTCATGTTGGATGGATAGTATCTCTCTCTCGCTCTGTTTTTTCCCGGTCTTCTCGGATAGTTTGAAAGTTCCCGTACTCCGTCCTTTCTCTTGTTCCTTCACGTTGTTTGCTACTCCTGCCTTTCGGAGGCTTTTATGGTCCATGGCTTACATGTTTTTTATTATTTCTTTTTACGTTGCGAGGTCGGATTTCCTTTGCTCATCAAAATTCAAACGTGCGTGCTTCGTGTAGCAACGCTTCCTCTTCTCTCCACAAAATCTGGTGACCGAGTGCCGCCATGCGGACGCGGAAGCCAGAGGATGTCGCATTGCGCGGTGTTCATCCATCCATCGGCGGGACCTGTCTACAACGGAACTTGGTTTTCGGAACTCGATAAGTGAACCTCCGCTGAGTTCCGAAATCAGGCCGCGCCTAAGCAATCACTAATCCCCTCTAGCGTCCCTTGCTTGTTTTGCCCCCTGTTCGATAGGCCTACCAGTGTGCAGTATTATGTACAATTAACACCGCATGCGGGGAAAGCTGGTCAGCCGGTTGGGGCCGGCCTTACACGTCCGCTGACGGTACGCCGGCACCATATTCACAGTTGGTGTCATGAAAAAGATAAACAGATAGGCTCTTTTATCTCTTTGTTTGTGGTCGTATTACTCCGCACTTTTCGACTTATCGCCCAGTGCGGTGGCGGCCAATCGCAGGCGCAATCTTACACCAGAACGATCCACCCCGTTTTGCCTCCGGACGACCTCCGCTTGCGCTTGTCTTCTCCGCCTGATTGGGTCTAACGAGACAAGCGGAGTCCTAAGAAGGAAGGAGGCGAACGATACTGTTCGCGGGGTGCGGACGCCCTGGGGGACGTAGATAACAGAAGGGGACCATGAAAGGCGCGCAAATGAGATGACCCCCTTTCTCAGATGAAAAAAAAAGGAATACTCCATAGTTTTACGCATCTCGGGATACGTGCCGGAGATTGTGACGTGCAAACCGCCTTGAATCGCACCAAAAAAGAAAAGGAGATCCAAGTACACATGGAATCCAAGGCCGATATGCAAAAGCCCCCCTCGCGCCGCCTGCAGATGCATTCTTGTGACACCTGCCGGCGAAGAAAGGTGCGCTGCAGTTCCGTTGACGAGCAGCCGTGCACTGCCTGCGTCAAGGCCGGCACCGAGTGTAGGTGAGTGGGACGGACTGCTCCGCTTCTGTGTTGTGTGCGTAGCTCTCGGACCGTGCACATGGTTAACGGGGAGGGCATTTTTAGGTTCACCGTTGGCTGGCGACGACAGCGGCGCGCACAACGCAACGGGCCGGGTGTTGTGCCTTTGGCGCACCAGGGGAACGACGCAGGAAGACGGCAACAGTCGCGCCGACTGGGAGACGACGATGTGTCGACGACGCTGAGCGGCAGCCCATCGGCAGCCGCCACGACCGGTGCGCCGACGTACGCCTACTCGGCGTCGTCGGCCGCGGCAGCGGCAGCGGCAGCTCGGGACGACGATGCCGCGGCCAGCGACCCACCCGAGTCCGAGGTGGCCCTGTCCATCAACCTGGCCGAGAACGGCTTGCTGCGCTTCTTCCGCGACGGCCTGTCGTCGACGTCGTGGGGCGTGTTCGACGACCCGGACCGCATCCGCGTCCTCTACGTCGGCACGCACACGTCCAACATGACGCACCTCATTAAGCTCAACCGGCCCCAGCCGCAGTACATCGTGTACCAGTACCCGCAAATCCGGCCGCCCAGTTCGTGGGAGGCCGGCATGGAGCACCTTCCGGACTCGCCGTCGTTCTCCCCGTCGGCATCCTCGTCGTCGTCGTCGGCGGCGCACCATGGCAGCAGAAGAAGCGGCCGCGGCGGCAGCAGCGGAAGCAGCACCACGACCACCACCACCGCCGCGGCGGCCGCCAGCATCAAACAAGACATCAACTCGTTCCCCGAGAAGGAGATTCGGGACGACTTCATCGACGCGTACTTTGAGAAGGTCAACCCCTATTTCCCCGTGATCGATGAGTACGATTTCCGCAAGCGCTACGCCGAGTCCCAGCCGCCGCTGGTGCTGCTGCACGCCATCCTGCTCGTGGGCGCGCACGTCTCGTCGCACGCCAAGGCCCGGCAGGCCCGGCACATCGTCAAGGCCGTCCTCTTCCGCCGCGCCAAGACCGTCTTCGACATGCGCCACGAGCACGACCGCCTGCACCTCGTGCAGGCCGCCATGCTGTTCACGTGGCACCTGCAGAACGGCGACACCGCCAGCGCCAACAGCTTCTACTGGCTCGGCGTCGCCTGCCGCATCGCCTTCGGCATCGGCCTGCACCGCGATCTGCTGCGCGACCCCCCCAACTTGGACCGCATGCCCATGCACGACCGCCGCCATTGGAAGCGCGTCTGGTGGACGCTGTTCCAGCTCGAGGTCCTGTCGGCGCTCGAGCACGGACGGCCGCCCGCCATCCGCCGCGAAGACTTTGACCACGATCCGATGACCCCGGAAGATTTTCGCGAGGGGTCGGGCGCGCTGAACCCCAAAGTGCACAGCGTTTTCTGTACGAAGAATGCCGAACTGTGCCAGATCGCGCTCGAAGTCATCAACCTGGCCGCGCCCAGCGCGTCGCTGCTCAATCTCGACCTGCGCATGGGCGCCCTGAACGCGCAGCTCATCACCTGGATGCTGAACCTGCCGTCGTCGTCTGCCGCTAGTACTGCCGCCAGCGGCGACCTGTTCGGCGATGTGCTCCTGCGTCTGCATTACCACACCGTCGTGATCCACCTGTACCGGCTCGTCGCCGACCATCAGGGGGTTCCTACAACGCTCCTCGACGCGGCCAACGGCGGCGGCGGCGGCGGCGGTGGTGGCGGCGGTGGCGGCGGCATTGGTCAAGGCGGCGGCAGCGGCGAAGAGGAAGCCCGGCGCATCGGCAGCAGCGCCAGCGCCGACATCGTCGCGGGCTTCGAGGCCCTGCACGGCCGCAGCCTGCTCGCGCAATGCCCGTTTACGGCGGTGACCGCGCTCACGGCCGCGGGCGTCCAGATTGCCAAGGACGTCCAGGACGCGTTGGGCAGCGCACAGACCATGCTCGCCGTAAACGGCCTGTGTCTCCTGGACCGGGCGTGTGCTGTGGCCGAGCACCTGTCGGTGTTTTGGCCCAACGCGGGCGGCGTGCGCAACGTGCTGCGGAGCCTCTTCGACCAGTTTACGGGCGCGCTCAACGGGATCCAGCAGGGCGAGAGGAGCGTTGAGTCGCTGGTCAACGACGATTTTGGGGGCGTCGACTGGACGGAGATTTTGGGGCTGACGTGGCCCGCGAACCAGGCCTATGATCCAGACCAGATCTGGGACACATCCATACTCGGTCTCGACTGAAGTAGACAAATTAATGAATATATATGTGTCTATAAATTTTTATACACGTGTCTGGTATACGTGCAATGTGATTCTACGCAGGTCCTTATGTTAAGCATACAGATTGGCATGTCCTAGCGGTTGCACGCCGCGTCAACGACCTCGGTCACGGCAATCAGTTCTTCGTCTTTGAACGGGGGCTTTACAATCTGCACGCAGACCGGCTGGTTCTTCCACAGCTCGGGGTCATCTGGGTATTCGAGTGTTAGTACGCTATAGCATATACGTTTTCAGGACAGCAAAAATACAAAGAGAGACTAACAAATCTCTGCGTTCATGCGGTCGAAGGGTGTGTTGGTCTTGGGCACGTAGGTTGTGTCCTTGGGATCCGTTTTCGGATCGATCTTGAAGCCCTTCAACGGCAGAATCGTGGACGGGTAATCGAGGAGGTTCCAGAGGGCAAAGTATCCCCACCACACTGGAAACTCGTGAGGGAAACCTGCGGAGGGCGCACACGGGCAGATCAGGCCGTCCATGGGCCGGCCCGTGCCCGTCTGTTCTTTCGTTGCTGTCCAGATCTGGTAGAACTGCCGCCTGTACTGGCCCAGCTTCGTGTTGAGCTGGAGAGGGCATGTCAGTATCGCCGGAGTGAATCACGCGGGGCAAATTTGTATCAAAAACTACCTTGAAGAGTTCCGGGACCGTAAGCTCTTTAATTTTGAACGTGTCCAAATACCACGAAAAGTTCTCGGTCAGCGGCTCGCCTGACGCAGCGACCAAAGCCTTTGTCTCCTTTGCGCCAGTTTGGAAATATAATTTCCACTACCAGAGAGTTAGTTGGACACTACGAAGGGCAACAATACTTTTTTTCGAGGACGTCGGAGGTTTACCAAGTCTTGGGCCATTTCCCAAAAGTCCAACGGCGGTTGGAATTCGATTACTTTGGAGGAACGTGTTAGTAGCCTTTTTGGGGTATACACTTCGAGCTGGCTTTGCTCACCTTTGTGTCCCGCGGCTTCGAGCCGCTGCACGGTCTCGTTGATGGACCGCTGAATCGGCGGGTGCGGCGTCACAACCCCGTCGTTGCGCAGCACACCGAAGCACAGCTTTTCAGGCAGCACAACGGAATCGTTCCAGGGAAAGGGAATGCAGCTCGGCTCGTAACCAATGTAATCGTAGTGCTGCAGGACCACCTGCGTGGCCAGCCTGATGTCGGCGACGCTGTGGCAGATGGGCCCGCACGACACCTTGATCGAGATCTGGCCTGTGGCCGACGTCGTCAGCCCCGTCTTGGGAATCCGCTCGGCCGTGGGGCGGATGCCGTACAGGCCGTTGAACGTCGCTGGCGCGCGGATGCTGCCGCCAATGTCCGTGGACGGGCAAAAGGGCGAGCCGTGCATCCCCACCAAGGCCCCGTCGCCGCCCGACGACCCGCCGGCCGAGAAGCCACGGTTGAACGGGTTCAGCGTGCGGCCCCAGAGGTTGCTGACGGTTTGCAGCATCATACCCGTTTGGGGCATGGTCGTGCGCGCAAAAGGAACCACTTTGGCCGTCAGTGTTGACCCGGCTCAAGTGAGACCGTTATATGTAAGCGAAAAAAAAAACCATACCTCCTGCATTCTGCAGTGCTTCAACAATGGACGCATCCGAGTCCGCAATGTTGTTGTGCCACGCAACAGCTGCGAAGGTTGCGGGCTTGCCTTTCATAAGAAAATGGTCCTGTGTATGTCCGTCAACAGGTTGCCATGGTTTTTTTATTTTCCTCAACCCTTGTAGCGTTTTGTACCTTAATTGCAATGGGCAAGCCATGCAGGGGCCCGACCGGCTTGCCCGTGGTTTTGAGAATGTCATCTAACTTTTTGGCGCGGGCTAGGGCTTCTTCGTAGAAGAAGGACGTAAGACAGTTCACCTGATGCATTTGGTATCACAATTATTAGATTGCCGTATACGTCTAATCCACGCCAAACTGTCCCAGAAAGGTTCGCCATACGCATTGATGAGCAATGGCTGCCCGAGCGCAGAAGGCCTCTGTCACCTCAACGGACGTCAGCTGCCCGCTGCGAAGCTGCTTAACAAGCGCATCGGCCGTCTGCTCCGTGATGTCCAGCTGCGCCGGCGTCAGCAGGCCACAGCTTCTTGGTATGCCCGTGACATCCGTGACGGACGCAGCTGGGGGCGTGGGCAGCTTCCATTTGTCCGGAATGGCGTTGAGGACTGCGGACTGGCAGGCAGAGGCGATGGTCTCCCAAGACTCCATTTTGGATACAAGTGCCTTTAGTAATATGCTCGTGCGATGGGTTGTCTAGATCGTAGGTCACAATCGAATCATAATGACGCGCCTACAGAAGATCTGATACTCCGTACTTATAGCGGCAACCTACTCCATTTACGTCCTCCGATATCTACGGAGCTATATGACTTACGGTATTCGGTGGAGAAAGCGGTTGCTGTGAATGATATTCGGAGGAGGGGGTTCTACAGGAAAAAATAAAAGGGGGAGGGGGGGGGAGGGGGGAAGAGGAGGAGGTGCCGAAAAAGGAAACAAAAAGGCGCCGCTTTCGAGAGGGGGAATTACACGAGCGGAGGTAGTGGATACATGCGGAACTCGGTTTTCGGTCAGCGGCCCTCCTAAGAATTGTTTTTTTTATTTTTTTTTATCTCCCTTGGTGCGCGAGATGCATCAACGGATTCGCTCTAGACACGGATGTCGAGGGAACGACCATGCCCAGTCCCCACCACTTATCGGATACATAAGAATCAAATGAAATAGAGCAGTGTTCAAGCGATATTACGGTGTGATAATAGCTGCCACCCCGTCTCCCTTTTGTCTTGGAACCCACCAATCACCGTCAACCATGTCGCAGCCAACCTACCAGCAGCCGGACCAGATTCCGTGGAACCCGGCCAACACGGTTTTCCCGGCCCGGACGGACTTGCCGGACCTGCCCAACGCCCCGAAAGGGGCCGCATGGGTATGGGGCCCGGACGACGGCCTCGGTCGCCTCAACCTCGTGACGCCTGCTCGCATCGCTGCAGCGGCGAGCACGGAGATCGTCACGGGCGAGAGCGCGCGCGTGGATCTGCCCCTGAATGTTCCGGCCCAGCCGGCCTGGGAGCGCCAAGTCTTTCAGCACAGCATCGTCGTCGCACGCGACGAAGTCGGCGTCATCGGCCACGACGACGTGTACTCGCTCAACACGCAGTCCGGCACGCAGTGGGACGGCTTCCGCCACGTCGCGTACCAGCATAAGGACATCTTCTACAACAACACCAAAGCCAGCGACATTACGGGCCCGACCGCGTCCGACCGCATCGGCATCCAGAACTGGTGCCGCGAGGGCCTGGCCGGCCGGGGCGTGCTGCTGGACTACCGGTCGTATGCAGCGAGCCAGGGCATCACGTACGATGCGGCGACGTCGCATGAGATCACCTACGCCGACCTGGTGGCCTGCGGTAAAGCTCAGGGCCTGGACATCCGCCCGGAGCGTTGCGGCGGCGACATCCGAGTCGGCGATTTTTTGTTTGTGCGTTCCGGGTTCGTGCAGGACTACTACGCGCGGTCCGACGAAGAGAACCGAGTCATCGGCCTGCGTGACCAGCCGCAATGGGTGGGCCTGAGCCAGGAGACAGCAATCATCGACTGGCTGCACGACTGCTACTTTGCGGCCGTGGCCGGCGACGCGCCGGCGTTCGAGGTGTGGCCGACGCGGCAGACGTACAAGCTGCACGAGTACCTGCTTCCGCTGTGGGGCGTGCCCATTGGGGAGATGATGGACCTGGAGGCAGTCAGCGCCCTGGCCCAGAAGCACAAGCGCTGGACGTTTTTCTTCTGCACGGCACCCGCCAACTGCCCGGGCGGCGTCGGCAGCCACGTAAATGGGACTGTTATATTCTAAGTGGGCCCTGTTTAGATAACGAGATACGGAGTTGCCACGGAGTTCTTATGGAGTTTGTTGCAGCGTAAGGGTATCACTAGCTGGCTATCAGACAGAGCATACTATGTCTAGCAAAATAGCCGGAACCCAAGATAAGCCTAGGCGGATCGAATTGAGAGCTCTCCCCGTCCAGCTGTATCCCGTGTTGCGTCGTATTCTGATAGGATGTGCAACTTTGACGGGAAGCTCAGCAGATCCTCTTTTTATTTTGATATCAAGCACGCGTAGTGTAGATGGCATACGACTCCGTCGGCTTTGACGTTTTCTTGGAACTCCCCAGCTCCGGATCTTCCGGTGTCCTCCGGAAGCCGTTGCGATCAAAGCCAAATGCGACGTTCCGAGTAGATATATGCTAATTGTTATCAAAGCAAAATTGCAATCTTTGTTGCCTTGCTCCACTTTCTTAGTCTGTGCAAAGGAGCGGAGAGCCACGCTGCATGTCTTACTGCGTCTCTTATTTTGCCCCCTCCCCCCCCCCGTATCACCAACTCGCCTCGGAACTCGCTCCAGTACCGAGCCATGGCCCGGAACTAGAACCACATGGATAAGCCCAGCCCCCGCCTCCGCCCCCTTGGCGCCGTTGTGTCCTTAGACCCGTGATAGGCGGCGGCTGTACGGGGTAGTGCTTAGCTTATTTTAGTCTTAATCTCATTCTTGTTTGTTGTTCTCTTGGAACCTCTGTTCACCAGATCTGGCGTAGCCGAAAGGGCTTTTTATACTCGTGAAGAGCAGCTCGTCTGGGGTTATAAATCGGACGACATCACGCCACAGACGTTCTTAGAAAAGACCTTGAGACGAGAAAGAAAAGACAACATCATCACAGCAACAACAACACAGAGACCCCCCCCCTGAAAAGAAAAACCGACACAATGGAAGACGGAGAAGGCATCCCAAAATTGCCGTTTATGCGGTTGAACAAGTTAAGATCCAACCTGTTTCCACTCAGTTTTGCAAAGTCTGCACTGATCAACAAATCAACTGGCTAACATGATCGTGCAGTCCGTTTATTCAGAATCTGATTGTTACAGCATGTCTTTTCTGCAACCCAGGGTTGTACCTGGCGATCTCGGTGAGTAAAGTCTTCCATTTTCATTTTTCGTACACTACCGGGCATCATCGAAAGCCGTCTGACCACCTTGTTCGTTTCTTGTCATCAGCTTCTCGGTGCCGGCGGCGGCCGTGTGACGTCGACCACCATGGCGAACATTAGCAACGGCGTCTTGTACGGCGTGTTTGTCTTTTCTGCGTTGCTGGCCGGCACGGTGCTCAACACCCTGGGGCCCCGTCTCACCATGATCTTTGGCATCACTGGCTACCCCGTGTACATTGGCGCCATGTGGTACTTCGACCAGGAGGGCCACCTCTGGTACCCCATCTTCGCCGGTGCCTACTTGGGCCTGACGGCCGGCTGCCTGTGGAGCACTGCGGCCTACACCTGCAACGCGTACGCCGAAGAAAAGCAAAAGGGCATGTGGCGTGCCATGCAGTGGACGGGCAACGTCAGCGGCTCGGCCATCGGTGCCTGCGTTGCCCTCGGTGTGAGCTGGAACTCCTCGTCCGCCAGCGTGCCGCACACCGTGTACATTATCTTTATCGTGATCCAGTGCCTGTCCGTCGGCTTTGCCATGCTCCTCAAGCCGTCGCACGCGCTCCGGCGCTCGGACGGCACGGCTCTGGCCACATTTGAGCAGCTGTCCGCTTGGCAGTCGCTGAAGATCACGGGCGCGCTGTTCAAAGACTGGCGCATTCTGATTTTGATCCCGGCTTGTTTCACGGGCGAGATGTTTTTCCCCTTCCAGGCCTCCATGAACGCCTACGCCTTCAACCTGCGCACGCGCACTCTCAACTCGCTGCTGAACAACCTGATCCAAATCCCTGTGACCATGGGCATGGGCGTCCTGCTCGACTCTGCGCGGTTCGGCAACCGCAAGCGGCGCGCGTACCTGGGCATCACCTTTGACGCCGTCTGGATCACGGGCGCCTACATTGCGCAGACGATCTGGCTCTCCAGCTGGAAGTTTGACCGCTCGGTGCCTGGGCCCAGCATCGACTGCACGGATCCTGCCTATGCGGGTGCCGTGGTCATCTACATGCTGTATGCTGCACAGTACGGCGTCTTCCAAAACGTCGTCCTCTACGTGCTGGGCTCGCTCACCAATGAGCCGCGCAAGCTGGCCGCCATCGGTGGTTTCTTGGTTTCTTGTATGTTGTTCTGCCATGGCTGTGCTTTTCCTCATCACTTTTCTCCTTCCCCCCCCCCCTTCCCCCTTCTCTTCTTCATTTCTTTTTCTTTTAGGCTAATGATCACCTTGTAGGGCTGAGTGCCGGCACCGCAGTCTCGTTCGGTGTGGATGCGACGGTCCAGCCATATGAAAATGAAAACGCGGGATACTTTGCTCTCACGACCATCTGCTGGCCGATTCTCTACTTTGTCGCGTGGAAGTGCGTCAACGACACGAACTACGACAAGGAGGAGAACGTGATTGTGCCGCTCCATGTGAGAAAGGAGATGCACTTGGAGGGTGTTGAGGTTGCCAACGAGGGCACCCAGAACGAGATTGTGGAGAAAAGGGAGTGAACTGGCTGGCGGATACATTCCGGTCGTTTAGCTGTGCTGCTCAGGGAGGTCGAACAAGCATGATGCCGCCCAAAGAAACCCGTACGCACGTACAGAGAGGTATTGATTGCTGTCCTCAGTATTCTGTGAAAGATCACAATCGTTTTATCTAGTCCCAGTATAAGCACCTGTAGCAGGAAAACAGAAAGGATAGCAAAAACGTTGAGGGCGTAACATATAAGAATGTCTTTGTGAGAGCGTTTTGTGGAGGTGCGAACGCCAGCAGCTGAAAAAGTCCGATCCATCAAAGTCGGGCTCGGGCGAATTACGAAGTAATACAGCACTGCCGATCCTCTCGGTGATAAGAAGTTTTCTGTAATTCTATAGGGTTATCGATCATTGCTTACGATGTCCCGCTGTACGAGGCGTTCCCCTCCTCGCCTATGCCTTTCGTCTTGCCATTTTTTACGTCTACTTCTTGCTTTCACAAGCAGGAAAACAAGAAGTAGACAGTCCAACAAACAGACTCTTCGTGTCCACGCACCAAGGAGACACAATCAACGAATAAACGAAGCCGACTACGCACACGCATACTTTGACCAAACACCATGTCCGGCTATTTCTTCGGATCTGCCTTTACCGGCATCGGCATCCTCAGTGTGCTGGCCCCCGAGAAGGACTACGAAGTCTTCGGGCTGCCCCTCGAACCGCCGGCCGGAACCGTGTCGCCCATGATCTACGCCAAAGGCGCGCGCGATCTGTCCTACGGCCTGGCCTATTTCTTCTTTCAGTACAAGGGCATGCACGATGCCATCAACGTCTTCTCGGCGGCGCTTCTTGTCACGGCTCTGTCCGACGGCCTGATTGTCTGGCGCTACGGTGGAAACAAGCTCAAGAGCAAGGCCTACGGGCACTGGGGCGGACTCGTGGCCTTCAGCGCCTGGCTGGCGTGGCGGGTGTACGGAGAATAGGTCGTTGGACGTCAGCGGTTGCGAAACAACTGCTGCATCGTTCAATTCTATCTTCGAAAGCGGGCGCGCAGATTTCTCACTGTCGTGTATATTAGCAGAGGCTTTGATCAGATCGACGTTCTCTGGCTTCGATAGCACCGAGAAGTACTCGTCACAATTTTGGCCGTATTTAGAAATTCACTTAATCTGGTTCATTGGATGAGATCTGTATTTTATTCTTATTTTTGTGAAAAAACAGGTGTCATCCAGATTCTAAGGACATAGGGAACTCTTAAGAAAAACGATAATTTTATATGCCTGAAACAAAAGAGAATTTTACAGCGTGAATATCAGATCCTCGGCTCTGTCGTCCAGCGAACAGACCCCTCAGTGTAGGCCACTTTCTCCCGTTGCCGCCATGTGCTTCTGGCACTGAATTATCATGTTGACCTGGTCGCCCATTTCCTGCAGGCGGCCGAGGACCTTGCGGTTCCCGTCGACAAAACTGAGGGTGGTGTAGGGGATCCCCGTGTCGTCGCAAAACTCGCGGACCAGCGCCTGGACGCGGCGCAGGTTGTGGCGCGGTACGCGCGGGAACAGATGGTGCACGGCCTGAAACTGCAAGCCGCCGTGGATGAAGTCGAGCCAGGCCGGGCAGTCGACGTCCATGGTGGTGCGCAGCTGGCGCTGCGGGAACGATTCGGACTCGCCCAGGTCGGACGTGGACATGCCCCAGTGCGAGAGAGTAATCTGCACGTGCAGCGGCATGGTGACGACGTGCGAGACGAGCACGAACACGACGCGCGCTGTCCAGGTCGGCAACGCGCGCCACAGCAGGCAGTACCCAAACAAAAACCAGTAGCACAGCATAAACGCGATCTCGGTGGGCCGGATCCACCAGGCCGTGCTGCGGCCGAGCGCCGACGACTTGGCAGACAGCACGTGCAGCCACGAGAGCAGGTACAGGTTGAAGCGCGCGATGCCCATGACGGGGTAGTACGTGTAGCGCTGATAGGGTACCATAAAGTCGGCGACGGCGTCCCACACAAAGGTAAAGTCGTAGTACGTCGAGCGCAGCGAATTGAAAAAGAGCGGACTGGTGGCAAACAGGGGCACGTTCTGGATGTCCGGGTCGTGTTCCTGAAGAGTGTCAGCGAATGGTCAACCAGAAAGACAGAAGGAACGGAGGCAAGGACCCCCGACGTACGGCTTGGTTCGTCACCAGATGGTGCACGTTGTGGCTGCTCTTCCACCAGCCGATGGACAGGCCGCAGCAGAAATCAGCGACGAAGAGGCCGATCAAGCTGTCGGCAACGAAGTTGTGGGTTATCGCGCGGTGACCAGCATCGTGAGCTGTGAACATGATTTGATGCTGTTCGGGTTCAAGAGGTTAAAAAGTGGACAGCAAGAACGAGAAGGGAACGGGGGTACCATCAAGAAAGAATCACCTACCCAAAACAGCCCCAGAAAAACGGCCGAAACGACGTACCAGCCCGCATGTAGCGTGGCCAGAAACAACACGAACAGCGTGCTGTAGCGTGCCATCTCCTTGGCGTACTCGCCGTACGGGCACTCATAGAAGCCCTCGTCGTGCACTTGCTGGTGCAGGGCGCGGTAGCGCTGCACGATGGCCTCCTGCCGGGCCGGGTCCACCGGCGGGTACACCAGCGTGTCGCGGTCGATTTCGTGCTGCACGCTGCGGTTGGTGAAGTCGGCGACGGTGGAGAAGTTGCGGTCGTCCATGGGCGTCACGGGAGGACGTACGGCTGTGGCCGTCTCTTGCACAGGCAGCACCCGCAGCCGGCGGTTGACGGCGTGCACGCCCTGTGCTGACAAAAAGGGTGGTGCTTGTGTCTCGGTAGAGAAGGGGGAAACCTCTGTTTTATCCTTGCCGTCGGCCGGCCCCGACGACAACGACGATGATGACGGCGGCCGCGGCGGCTGCAAGGAGCTGCACTCGGAGGAGACATCACTGATGGTGCTGGACTCGAGGACTGACTCGGCAAAGATCGAGTCCTCCGAGTCGCTGCTGGCCTCTGCGGTCGAGTCCCCACAAGAGATGGTCCCATCATCGCCACAAAGGGACTCGTCGTCGGTATTTTCGCGGCAGTCCTGTGGCGGCGTTATTTCCATACGAAGGTAGACGCCGCCGCGGATGGGTGGTGGCGTGTACGCCAGCCAGGGTCCAGGCGGTTTGCGGCCGATCCGGAAGGCCTTCATCGTCTTCAAGGTGGCAGGGAAGTGGTACCTGCATTAGGTCCCCATTGTCAGCGATTTCTTACACCACAATAGTAAAGCGTAGTGTATTACCGCGGAAGGACGCTGAAAACCGGGATTGAAGAGGGGGACGGTGGGGATGGAAGGATGTAAGGGGGGGTGTGGTGTGGTGTGCTGAGAAATCGACCCAGAAAAAAAGAAGGTTCGGATCGCTCGGATGCCCCGGAAACGTGCTGATGGGGCATAAAGCATCCCTCCACCCCCCTCTCTTTCGCACGCCGCATTCTTCAGCCTGACTGATTTTTGGAACAGTCGTATTCCTTCTTTTTCCCATTTCCATTTCTCCTGCGACAAACAATCCCCACGATTTTCGCGTTCGTTGCAGCGGTGGAAGGGCCCTGAATACATATACATGCGACGACGGCTGGCATCAAGGCAAAACCCGAGGCCAGGCCCAGATTTCACATCCAGGCCAGGCGCATCGCCGGCAGAGATCTACCCGAAAGACATGGCGTGCGCCGGTCGCAAGAACGCAAACAAAAAGGAACGACGACGCAAATAGAGCAACGACAAGCGCGCAAACACGAGAGATTCTTTTGTTTTGTCTGCACTTACACTTCAATCTCGTCAGTCGCATCGCGCCCAACCATGTGCATGATTGCCAAGCGGCCACCCGGGTGTCTGTCGAGCCACGAGTCGAGACGCAGGACGTAGTCCTGGTAGATCACAATGGTGTGTCCCTGAGCAATCAGGTCGGCTACGGCCTCGGGGTCCAAGATTCTGTCGCGGTCTATTGTCGTCGCCGCGTCTGTGGCCATGGCCTGGTTCTGCATCGCCAGCAAGGTCTGCTAGATGCCCGTCGAAGGCGAACTGCGGCACTCTTCGGTTCTGCGAGGAGTATGTTGCACGTTTTTTGTCAAAATTCTCAAGTGCGTCTGGGGGATCGCTGGTCGTGGAATGTGATCGGTGCTTGAGTTCATGAGTTCATGAAAGCAGGTCATTCGGCTCCAGAGATGACGGCTCAGTCGAAACAGGAAGAAAAGACAATGGAGATGAAATAAGTTTTCTGGACGGAACTGTTAGCATCGGAGGGCGCGTGGACATTGCCCCTGTTGAAACGACTGGGTTGGGAGGTCGCCCGGTTATTTTTGATGGGGGTTTTTTTTGTCTTCTTTCTTCCCCCTTTCCTTCTTCATTTGCTTTCGGGTGGGACAAACTTACAGAAAACAGACTACAAGGACAGGGACTGCGATGAGCTCAAGGTCTTGACGGTTTTTTTTTCCTTTCCCAAAACTTCTTTCTTGCTGCACATCAAGCGTCCTGAAAAAAACTACAAATTGACGGCGCAGGATATATGGGAAGAGAAGAGGGGAAGCAAACCTTCAGGCTTGTAACATTATGTGCTTCCGCTTGAAGACGCGTGGATACGCTTGGCTGGAACTTGAAAGGAAAGGGGGCGCAGCGAACACAGAAACAAAATGAGTCTTTTACGGATACGGCTACGTGCGCTACTGGGCTCAGCAGGCAAACGAAGGGTTAAACATGGGCGTCGGACGGCTGCCGACACGTGGGACACGACGCTGGCGGACGGCTTCCGCGACAGACAAAATCCAACACCAGGCCATACGAGAAGAGGACACGACGGGGCAAAGTGAAACGATGCTCGCAAAGGGAGAGGAAATAGGGGTCACGGTGGGAGAGAGACGGGACGGCAAAGCACGAAAGCGAAAGAGAAAGCGAAAACGAGGTAAATGAAAACGCGAGAAAACCAGGAGGAAACCAAGGAAAAGGAGGGAAAAGAGGGAAAAAAAGTGGCGAAAGAAGCCTTTGCCACGCATACGAGTGGAGGGCGTACCAACGTCAGGTACCAGCACCGTTCAAAACACCAGGGAACACCAGGAAACGGCAGCAATCGGCGAAGGAAGCTAGAGCGGAAGCAGCCAGGTCCGGAAGCATCAAGCGAGAAAAGGGGAGTAAAAAAAAATAAATGGGGAGGGGAAAGGAGAAAAGTACGGTAGAAAAACAGGGAACCGGCGTATTGCTTTGGTCTTTTGAGATTTTTTTTTTTTTCATTTTCTTGCGCCCTTTGCGGTTTGCAACGGCAGCTGTACATACTCAGAATCAAGTATTTTGGTTGCATTGTACAAGTCTCTTCCTTACGCCTAGGCCGGCTGCAGTCGATGGGGAAAGGGGCGTTGAAGGTTGCGCGGCCTTTTTAGGCTTTTCTCCTGGGGCGTTCCTTCTTTGTTGGTTTTCCTCTCCGTTCCACAGGGTTTCCAAATCCACGGTACAAAACGGGGTTCGGCCCGCTTTTCTCCTTCCTAATCAGGCAATTCGCCGCCTTCTTCATTTTCGGCCCCTTTTTGTTGAGAGCGCAGCCATTTTGTACAGAGTCACACGGTAATACTCAATACGACAAACGCAATGGCAGCAATAGCAACGAGCGCAAGTAGTCACCACGGCCGATGAGTGTGTCGTCATTTTCGACTTTCTCCCCGCATCCTCGGTCCTCTTATGATACTTGCGTTTTCCATAGACGTATTTTCTTAGTGCTACGTAGCGTTGCAAACAAGCGGCGCAAACGTTACCGTCTTTGACTTCATCCTAGCAGCAGTTGCCCCTTTTCTCGCATTTTTCTTAGCGATTTAGGTTTAAAAAGGAGGGCAGCAGAGGGAATTTCCCGGGTTGAAAAAAGCGGGCCGCCGCACAATGGTTAACGTTAATACCCCGTGTGCTTTGTATGGAGGAAGTACTGCATACGGGATATGTATTAAAAAGCCGTTCTACGAGCATGGGACGGGCCCGCCATAAACAGAGACGAAAGGGTTGGCCAGCTGATTGTCGTCACTGTCTTCGGGCACGTCTTCCTATGCCCAGAACGTTTCTTATATCGCAAATCTTCTCTCCCCTCCGTTGTCGCTTCAACTCGCACCATTATGTTTTGTCAAGATGCTTATTGCTTCCAGCAATTATACGCTGAAGAATGATCACTGGACACGAGAATTAAAATGAGGATGTAAACTCGACCAAAAAAAATTCACAAGGACGAGACACACTGCTGTTTCGGTCTTCTCATTGTTTCCTCTCTCTTGACTCTGTATGGTATCAGACGACGGCCAAATCAATGTATCTCAGTGTAATCGGCAGCACAGCCGGGAAATCCGAGATCGTTGCGCGGTTTTTACTTTTACTTGTTCTGAAAACCATATAAACCAGGCACACCGAGTTCTTACTGGCCCTTCCATCAGCCTCTAGGCCCGCGAGCTTTTTCTCACTCGGAGAGTATACAGGCGAACTGCTGGGCAGGGTTCCGCCATATGAATCCGCCGCTGCACACGGTCCAACTAGGGGTAGTGAATTATGACGTGTATTTGTAACTGGATAGTCCTGCAAACTCAGCCAGGCTGGTTGGTGATGGGGAAGATGATTGCTTGCAGGCTTTGGAGAAATCGTCACAGAATCATGCAGAGTCAACTTCTCGCCGTGGACCGAATAAACTTTCGAAGACAAGCGTAATGATGGCCTAGACAAAACGCTTACTTAAAACGACAGCATTATCTCTTACTTCGCGCGCAACCATTCGAAAATAATGTATCCGCTTCGTCGAGAACGAAAACAGCGCCCCAACGAGAATAGTAGAGTAATCAGACTAGGGGCACTCATAGGGTAGAGCTGATAGAGGCTGTCGTCGCTTGAGTAACAGCTGACAAGATGGCAGAGCATGTATTTTGTATTTTTTAGCATATACAGCCCATCATACACGCCGGTGTCCCAGTCAAAGGCCAAGGTTCGGTCGATAGGGACGTGGCGTCATTCACCAATCTCAAGCGAAAACAGGAAGACTTGGAACACAAATCAAGTGCTGGAACCATGACAGAGACACTTTACTAAGCTGGAGCTCGGGGTTCACAAGGTGAGCCGTAGACGTGAGGCAACTGTATGATACCTTTTTGGAGCAAAAAGGCTCAGGCGAGCTCGGTAAGGGAGGCGCCCAAGAGTACGGACAGGAAGTGACGTCGCTACGACACGTAGGCCGACATAATTCTAGTGAAGAGTAGCTCGTTCGTCTTGCTTTTTGATAAACAGACCCCTGACGGCGGCTTTGTGATAGACACCACGCTGCGGGTAGAGACCGCTTTGGCTGGAGGCCACGTGTTTCTTCAAGCCCGCGCGCAGAATGGCACTGCCCCGATTCATCTGTTGTCAAGCGTCTGGTGTGGATACAGTACAAGACGATTACAAACCCCGCAGACTACTAGAAAGGTCTTGGCGGCCAAGAATTGCACAGGTGCGAACGCTTTCGAATCGATTTCGAGGTGGATGGTGTCGAAAAATGCAAAGACGGGGCCGTCGACTTTTTGCCCATGTATCTCAACTGCCGTATCGCATACTGCGGTACTTCTTTCTCAGTGTCTTTACGGAGATACTTGTTCAGCTGATTCTGTGCTGCGATAGCAATACAAGGCATTTCATTTTTGCTGTGGCGAATGGACAGTAAAAGCGTGTGGGCGGCCAAGTCTAGTTTTCTTTTACCGTACGGGGTATGCGAGATGAAATCTCAGAATCTTCCAGACCCTAGCAGGCAAGCCCGGGAGTTTGGCCGTGAGCGTATTAACCATATTGAAGCGGGAGGTTAAAAGAAGCCCGCGTGGTTTGAAAAGGCTTTCATGATCATCTCGGCCTTTTCTTCTTTTTTCTTTTTTTTCTTTTTTTTTTGGCGATGCGTGCCGCCAAGGACGTTCTTGTTGCGTTCCGTCCCCCAAGAATTTTATCTATTTTTGTCAAAACAGAACGATAACAAGCGAACTTTAAGGTTAAAAACAGGTAAAAAAATTTGCCCGCAACAACCGCTATAATTTCTGGTCTCTTATCGTGTTTAGTCCTCTTTTTCTTGTTTTTTACCCTCCTAGCGACGATCCATGTCTTGACGAAGTACAGCGGTTCAACTTTGCTTCGCCATCTTGGCATCTTTAAAATAAGAAGTCGTGTGCTGTCTGATTTTCACTATCGTATCCAGTCCATCGTGCCCATATGCTATACGTCGATGCTCTTCGAGCTCGGCACGCTCAGCGCCCGTCAGTAGACTACACCACGTGCACGTATGGCTGTATTTGGCCAGACTCCATGCCACCAAAGCGTGTCACAAGGCCTCACCACTGCTGGCACGGCCAAGCGCAATGATGCGTGGCTTTTCCCATCAATGAAAACCAAGGGCACGAAAAGTAGGAATCCGGCCGAAACGAAGGTGCGGCCGGCGAACGATGCGCACCTGACTTTGAAAGCTCCGGCTAACACGGCCGAGACCGAAAGCGGAGTAACCGGATACCGACGTGGGTTGGACGTCAATGATGTAGTCGTAGACCTGCTGAGACGGGCAAACCGACGGCGGGTGGAAGATTGTTGGCGAGGCGTAACCAAACCGGCGGCTGCGATTCCAGCGACCAGTCGCCGTGCGGGCCGACTCCGGGGTCATCGGCTTGAACGAGCGTTTCCAGAAAATGCATCCCGCCGCGAACCAGAATCCCGAGATTTGGTCGCCAAAGGTGTATAGGACTATTCATTGGAGGCAGCAGTGACTCGGCTCCTTGTCCTGTATGGATAAAGAGGGCCTCTCGTGAGACCGAATAGTATGCAAGCTGCCAGACGATGTGCAGAGCGCGCTGGGCCTCGGGCCAGAGCACAGAGAGTGTTGCTGTAAAGGCTGCCGGAAGATATTCGTGAGTTGTATCTGTTACAAAGGTTTGGGGTTAAATTGTTTGGAGGCAGAGACTGACTAGCATGGGTTGTCAAGTATTCCAACTAAATCTCGTAAAGCCAGATTAGGTCCATCTGATATCCTATTCTATGTACATCTAGGACCAGGCATACGCGATAGGCTTGTACAAATCAAGACAGCTCCAGAAACACAAAACCATATCATCGTCATGATATGCCTCGATTTCATCGAACTGCCACTGCCCCATCTTTTTGAAACTCGTCAAAAACCGGCTGGCGGTGAAAGACCAAGAAATCACTGTAAAACAATGTACTCATTGGATCTTTCTGACACTGTAAGAATGCCGAGAGGGGAATACGACTGTCTCCATTTCGGCGTTTGACAATAGCCGTGACACGATGATGGAAATAAAGAATAGTAAGACGCGTGAAAATGGATTTCTATATTGAGAGTGAAGGTAGAGGTAGCATTAGTGCTGGAATAGCACAAATACGTTCCTTCGCAAAGATTCCCAAAAACCTGCGATGGACTTCTTTTCTGTCCGTCTTTTATATATCCCGAAGACGACGGAAACACAAGTTTGGACGCGTTAAATGTTAGACAAAGTCACATTTTTTTTTTGTAGCATATCATTTTGTTAGCTGCATCACCGGCTACATAGTGGTGACTCCCGGTCCGCCCGGCCACCTTGGCGGCGGTATCGGGCAACATGGGCCTTCGTCTGATGCTTCTAGGCCTTTTACTACCATTGA
This sequence comes from Fragosphaeria purpurea, assembly GCA_002778095.1. Taxonomy (NCBI): domain Eukaryota; kingdom Fungi; phylum Ascomycota; class Sordariomycetes; order Ophiostomatales; family Ophiostomataceae; genus Fragosphaeria; species Fragosphaeria purpurea. Next base: position 5,026,470 of record PCDL01000021.1, read on the forward strand.
AGTGAACCGTAGCAGCATGGAGCGATGCTTGATTAAGATTTTATAAAATGATTTCTCTTCCATGTGTCTTACGTTCTGCCTCGAATGAGTTGTTTCTCTCCGTGGGCTGCACTGAAAGTTCTTTAGAAAGAAACTATATCACTCTGGACGGAGATTTTCTATGCATGTCCATCGTCAATACAACACACCAGGCCGCCTTGTAAAGTTACAAGAACAATTCAACGCTGCAATTGCGTCAGAATTCAAGTCCCATAACGTCTTGCTACTGCGTACAACTGATATACGACGGCCTTAAGCTGTGCTGGAGTGTGTAAGATCATTGATACTGCTAGCGACAGCGTCACCGCTGGTACAGAGGCCGTCGATAGAGAGCCGCCAGCATTCGGTTTGAGATCAACGTATGCTGTGGTGCCGACTCGATGATGGTCCTGTGTATTTGTGGCCCTTTCCCCCATTTTTTTCTCATATGGTAGTCAATGTTTCGGACGCTGTCTATGCCTCATTTTCTTTGTTTACTCACAGTAGTAGCTCGTAATATGGTTTCAAATGCCCAGCACGTTCTAGTATATTCTTGCCACGAGCATGGGCGCGATGATGCCGTCAATGCCCATCCCTATATAGTAGAAAGGGCCTGGCAGGTTAACTGTGAGTGGCAGGACAAAATTTCCTCTCGGCATCCAAGGCTTGGAAACAAAGACGCAATATTCCCGGTTAATGGACTAGCACGGAGTGGACTTGTTGTTATTTTTTTTTTTTTTGCTCAGTGAGTGATTAATCTAATTCTCCAGATATGTTTCTGGGTAAATTGCAGACCTAGAAGAATGTTCCAGAGGGAGTCAACATATCTTGAAAGCGTCTACCCAGGTAAATTAGCCACGGTCGCCATCTCAGTCCTTACGTGCGTCGGCAACACGGAAAAGTGGCAAAACAAACAGGATGTTTACCTGAAGAGGCCAAGAGCGAGGTATCCCCATATTGCCTCGCCGTTTACATGCTCACTCCATCGATATGCCCAGTAGTCGACGAATAAAACGGCTGCTTGGCCACGCGGTATCGTCGGAACGTGTTTATTTTGGCAGCCTAAACCGTCCGAACATCGCTTTTACCCCGATAGTATCAATATAAACACCAACAAACACCCCGTGATTCGGCACATCTCCATATCGGCAGTATGGTGTGGGGGGCAAATGACGAGGGCAAGCTGGCGGACTTATTAAGTTGACGGCCCTCCTTTACCCTCACGCGTCTTCTTCCTGAAATTCGTCTCTTCGTTTACCGTCGTCGTTGTTGTTCTTTTCTCATCACCTGTCGCACGGCACGTTTTTCGTCGTTTCACTACAGCTCGTTTTGAGACCCTTTGCCAGTTAACAAGAATCTCTTGCGGCACGAGATCTAAACCACCATGTTCAAGAACGCTGCACTTTTGGCCCTTCTGGCCCTTGCCGATGCGGCGCCCCAGTTCGGCGGCTTCGGCGGTGGGTTCGGCGGTGGTGGTGGTGGCGGCGGCGGCGGCGGCGGCGGCACCACCATGCTGCGCTTCGGATGCTCCCAGGTCGTCATTGACCGTCTTGACCCCCTCGTGAACCCCGGCCAGCTGCCGTCGCCGCACGTGCACCAAGTTGTCGGCGGCAATGCCTTCAACGCCAGCATGCCCGTCTCCGACATCGCCAAGATCGCGACCTGCACGAGCTGCCAGTTCTCTGAGGACTTCTCGAACTACTGGACTGCCAACCTGTACTTCAAGGCGAGGAACGGATCGCTGATCCGGGTGAAGCAGGGCAGTGCTGCGTATGTGGCTTCCCGGAGAATATGATAAACGAGAAAAATAAGAAACAAGGCTTGTGCATTCTCCGTCTTTCGACTAACAGTATTTTTTTTTTCTTTCTTTCTATAGACTTCAATTCAACGACCAGTTCAGCAACCAGATTGACGGCGGTGTCCTAGTCTACTACGTCTCGGCCGCTCCCGGCAAGATCACCGCGTTCAAGCCCGGTTTCCGCATGCTGGTCGGTGACGCCAGCCGGCGCACGCCCCTCCCCTCTACCATGAAGTACCAGAACTGCTTCCGGTGCTACACCGGCCCCAACTACGGCGGCGATGTTGCCGCTCCCTGCCAGGGTGGCTCCACGGACTCGACCGAGTTCCCCCAGAAGTCGTGCTACGGCGTCCGCTCCAACATCCTGTTCCCGACGTACGTATTGCAGCCGTCCTTAAAGGTTGTAAATCCAATTAATTTCGTGTTTCGCTAACAACGCGCAAATAGCTGCTGGGATGGCAAGAACCTTGACACGCCCAACCACCAGGACCACGTCGCGTATCCCACCAGCGGCCCGGCCACGTTCCTGAGCCTCGGCGGCACCTGCCCCTCGACCCACCCCGTCCGCATTCCCCAGATCATGCTCGAGGTCGTCTGGAAGACCGACGAGTTCAACGACAAGAGCATCTGGCCCGAGGACGGCAAGCCGTTCGTCTTCAGCGACGGTGACAAGATGGGCTACGCGCAGCACGCTGATTACGTCTTCGGCTGGAAGGACGACTCCCTCCAGAAGGCTATGGACACGGGCGGCTGCATGGGTGCGCGCTGCGGCTCGCTCAAGTACCAGACCATTGACGAGGCCAAGGCCTGCACCGTGAAGAACATGGTTCACGAGAACGTCGACGGCTGTACGTTTTTTTCTTCTTCTTGCTCTGTTTTCGAAACGGTATCAACGACCACATCATATGCTAACATTGAATAGGGATCTCGGGCCTCCCGGGTGACGACGGCACTGCCATGAACATGTAGACGGCGTTCGCGTCAGGCAAATGGACGGAAGGAGAAGATCTGTCGCGCGTTTCGTTCATTTGAATCTAGAGAGCGTGAATCTGAGACCTTTGGTTGAGTACAATAGCGGCGGCCCTTGCTGGTCCCGTATTCATTCTTTAGTTAAGCTTTCATTTTTTTAGTCGTATTTAATTTTCATACATCTACCTTCATACAGCAAATATGGTAAGCCCTTGATATTTTTAAAGACCGTAGAAGGCGCCGGAACGGCGTCTTTGACAACAAGGAGTTTTTGTGGTTAGATTGTTGGTGCTGCTGGGGCATCCTTGCCCGCAGAATAGGACCAAATATCGAAGTGAAAAAGCTCATCCTTCTCAATTGATCGCTTTCTATCTTTTCAATATCTTTATTTCGCAATCCCAGGAATAGAAACAGGAATTTTGCATCAGTTTCGAAAACGACGACAATTAAACGACAATGGAACAGGCACGGAACGACGATCGGCTTCGTGGTAGGACGATGATCGATATCATTCGCTCTGTACTGATTCCGGCCCGTCACAAAAACGTCTTCGTCGTCTTTACAGTAAGTCTTTTACCTCCTTCCACGGTATCAGTCTCTGAATTGTGTGATTATCCTTGTGATACCGCTGCAGGTAGATGCAGATCGCCGGGATCTCATACCGCGCCCGGAAGTGTATCCACCACCGTATATGACGGGCCTTTGTATACCACAGGCACAAAAGCAGCAGCGCGACGGGGTCCTTGTTCCAGAGACGGTGTTCGAACTCGTCTCGCATGTGATGCGACACCCGGAGCACCTTGCCGAGGGTGTCGTCTTTTTTGGGTAGCGTCAATATGCGCGACAGGCTGTGGGCTACGGTAAAGTATGGATTGGCATCGTGGGTTGACGCTTCGTGTATGCCACACAACAGTGCCAGGTCGTCTGGAAGGCCGTCCGCCCCTCTCGCAGGCACGTGTGCGATGATGTTCGAGAGCTGCTCAAACATGGCGCGGAATACACTGCCCGGGCGCAGTGGATTGACCAGTTCCCACAGCGTCATCTTCCCGGCAGCAAGCCGCAGCCACTCCAGGTCGGACGGATCAGATGCGCCGAGCGGCCACGCTTCCTCGGGACAACGCGCCGTGGTAGACGAAAAGGCCAAGATCGACAACGTGCCGGCGACGGCCCAGACCAGGTCTTTGTGTTCTTCCTTGATAGGCGCGCTGAGCCATTCCCTGAACAGCGTCGTGCATCGAGCAGCGTGAAAGGACTCCTTCCACAAGCAGCGCTGGGTGGGCGCCTGGCCAAGGTAGCGGTCATGAACGGCGGCCACGGCTAGGCTGCCGTGCATCAAAAACGTGTACTGTTTGGTGGCTGCGTGAGAAGTGAAAAGAAGTGAAGACGAGAGTGTATTTTCTTGTAACGGAGCCAAGACAAAAAAAGAGAATTTTCACGTAAACCAAAACGTTAAACTCACGGTGAATGACTTGTTAAATATGTGTTTCTCATAAATGTCCATCATCGCACGACCGCCAAGGGAACCCAGAGTGCGGTGCCGCAGCCGATGGAAAAGGCCCAGGTCATACATATCTAGCGTGTAGTAGGTAGGCCCCTCGCCGATCCATACGGCGCTGCCGGCAATTCCGGCTTGCAGCAACGGTCGTCTCGAACGCTTTGCGACTTCTTGCTTCACTCGCTCCTCGGACACCGGCTTGAGGTCAGGAACATTGAAGTCATAGTTGCAGATGACTCCGTAGTTTCGGCATTTCCCACATTGTGGCTTCAACTCGTCACACTGTAAACAAAATATTTGTAAATTAGACAACCGTCTTCTCGATTTGGACGGACAGGGCAATCAGAAACGAAAGAATCAGGGCCGGCTTACTTTGACTTTTCTTAGCTTGCAGTTGCGGCAGCCAAACCGGGACTTTTGTTTGCCTTTCATCTCTGTTGTTGTATTCGCCAGTTTAGCTCATATCTCGAACACTTGTCTTCTATCTTATGGAACTGTTGAATATTGATGCTGTCGTTTTGCCTGTCCTGCAAGCTGAAGCATGTCAAGTGGGTGAAGTAAGATTGTCGGAGCCTGCATGGTTCCTAAAGTCCGGTGCTCGATGGCTATGTCGGTAATGATGTGGGCATAAGCCCCCGACCTTCTTTGGCCCACAACTTGCCTCTGCTCGGACTCTGGTGATTATGATTGGCTGGTGCATGTTAATTCCGGGACGAGATCGTCTGCAAGGAGTTACCAACACAGGCGGCTTTGACGTTACGGGGTGAATAAATGGTCCGTGAAAAATGAGCATATTAAGGAAGACGCGTGGAAGAAGAAACTTGCCTTTGTTCGGGTTTGGGGATTGCTGATTGGTCACCTCTGTCATTCAGACCTCAAGACCGCCAGAATATGAGGATGCTGACAAAAGGGACGGATCAATGCAAGATGAAGAGCAATACTACATTGGCTTGTGGACGGTCACACGATGAAGGCTCATGAAACTAGACCGTGTATAAAAGGAGGCAATTTCTCTCCTCTGCCCTGGATGACCTTCACACCCTCTCTCAGTTCAAGAATCAATCCAATTAGCAATTTTCAACCTCACAAGTTTGCTCGTCTTCCTTCATTGAATATCCACCATGCGTGTCTTCGTCACAGGTGCCACGGGCTTTGTCGGCACGGCTGTCGTCCAAGAATTGCTGGCTGCGGGCCACGACGTCCTTGGGCTCGCGCGCAGCGACAAGGGCGCCGAGCAGCTCAAAGCCCAGGGTGCCGAAGCCCTTCACGGCGTCATCGAAGACCTTGACGTTCTCAAAAAGGGCGCGTCCGGGTGTGACGCCGTCATCCACCTGGCCTTTGTGCACGACTTTGCCAATTTTGCCGCTTCATGTGCCACCGACCGTGCTGCGATCACGGCGCTGGGCGACGCCCTCGTTGCTGCTGGTCCGGCCAGCGGCGGCGGCCTTCGGGCGCTGGTCGTCACCTCGGGCACCATGCTGCTGGGTTCGGGCAAACTGGCTGACGAGGACGACGCGCCGATTATGGACCACCCTATGGCTGCCGCTCGTGGGCCCTCGGAGAAGGTCTGCCTGGACTACGCCAAAAAGGGCCTGCGTGCCAGCGTCGTGCGCCTGCCGCCGACAACCCACGGGCCCGGCTCGTCAGGCTTTACGGGCATCCTGCTCTCGACAGCCATCGCCAAGGGCGTCTCGGCATACGTCGGCGATGGCCAGAACCGTTGGTGTGCCGGTCACCGCGCCGACGCCGCCAAGGTCTACCGGTTGGCCGCGGAAAAGGCCAAACCGGGGTCGATTTTCCATGGCTCGACCGAAGAGGGCGTCACCGTGAAGGACATTGCGACCGCAGCGGGCAAGCATCTCAACATCCCCGTTGTCAGCATCGCGCCCGAACAGGTGCAGGAGCATTTTGGCTGGTTCCACTTTGGCATCGGCGCCGACAACACGGTGTCGAGCAACAAGACGCAGGATCGGCTCGGATGGACGCCAACCAACCCGAAGTTGTTGGAGGACATACCTGTGATTATCGATTTTCTCAAATCAACGGCTGCTTGAATATTGTTGCCAGGGGAGGACAAAGCCAAACCTTACGTCCTTATATAGTGTTTTGATTGCTTTCGAGTCAAGTGTTGTTATAAAAATTTATCCACCTTGTTCTGAAAATGTTGCAATGCCGGCAAACGTGCTGCTCTTTATTGTAACACATAATAAACCAACGGCAATCCTCAAAACGTTTGTCATGCAGAAACCAACTAGCTAATTGTAGTAGAGACTGATCAAGAAGGCTGCTCGTGAAAAAAAAAAAATGATATCTGACTGATAGCGACCATCGTTTACAACGGTACAATTGGCCTTTTGCCTTCCGGGTCCTTTACATAACGAAAGCTGCTATATTACAACCCAATTCAACTCTTCCGGCAGATTATTTCACCATGAAGCAAACCAAACCACGCATCCTTGTCCTCTCTAAACTGCTTCCACGCGTCAATAATTTTCTGCAGTTCCTCCTGCGTGGTAAACTTCTCCCCCAAGGCCGCTGTCGCCAGCCCAGACGACTGCATCCGAGCTTGCATGGAGCCGCCCCAGTACTCCCGCTCCGCGTCGGTGCGGAAGCACCATGTGCCCGCACTCGTCGTAATGTCGTCGCGGAGGAACCCGGCCTTCTCGGCCCACACATGGATATAACTACCGGGATCAGGATGGCTGCCTCTGGCAGTGGCCATGTTTCTGGTCAACGCCCTCCACGCGTCAAGTCCAGGTAAGGGCGGGTACCAGACCATACTAGCCGACTCTCGACACGCGACCAGGCCGCCGCGGGTTTTGGCGACGCGGCGCATCTCCCTCAATGCCTGAACGGGATCCGCAATGTGCTGCAGCACCTGGTGGACGTGCACTATGTCAAAAGTGTTGTCCGGGAATGGGAGCGCGTGGATGTCTGCCACCTGGAACGACACGTTGGTGATGTTCTGGGACGCCGCGAGAGCTCGCGCCCCTTCGAGCGGGTCGGGAACGTACTCGACGCCCGTGACATGGCCGTACGGCACGAGGCGCGCGAGATCAACAGTGATGGAACCCGGCCCGCACCCAACGTCGAGGATGGTCATGTTGTCCTTCACATGTGGGGCGAGGTAGCCGGCCGAATTGGCGACGGTCCGCCAGCTGTGCGTTTGCAGCACGGACGAGGAATGATCCGTAGTGTACACGGGCTTGGGGGTCTTGGGTAGCGACATGATAGATGACAAAAAAAAACTTTCTTGTTAAATATCAGCTGATGAAAAATCTGCTAACGAGACAGAGTCGAGATGTCGAAAGCAAATTAAAAAGACGCTGCGAGGAGAACGACAAATGTTTTGTATGTCGTCACGCCGGGGGGGTTTCTGAGCGAAGGCGGGTCGGAGGCGGATGACGTGGTCGGAGTTCCGACATTGATCGGAGTTTCATTTACGAACCTCGTTTCGGCAAACGCATCCATCCACGTCAATATCCATGGACGTGCACGCACACGGAAAACAGCATCATGCCAAATTCGTCCGCCACCTCGACCCATCGATCGATCCGGTCGATCCGCGCGCGGGATTCGGCCGAGACTGCGCGTTGCGGCCGCCAGAACTCGGATACCTTGACGGGGCCTCGCTCCGGCCAAAGCGCCACGTACCGCACATGCTCGCGCTCCCACGCCTCGCGCGACGAGGCGGTCCACACGGGCAAGCTCTCGGGGACGTAAACATCCTGGAGCTCCTTGGCGACGAAATTGGGCACCAGGTGGTGCTCGTTGTAGACGATGCCGAACAGCGACAGCGCAAGGAGGGTGCGCCGCTTGGCCGCGGCGACAATCCACGACTCCCACGAGAGGTGCTGTTTGGACGGCAGAGCCTCGGCCTGGCATATGAGGCCGTTACGGGCAGTGCGAAACGCCATCTCATGCAGTGTGATCATGGTGGCGCCGTCGAATAGGTCAAAGCCGGCCATGGGGAAAAAGTAGGCCGTGATGCAGTAGATAAAGTACGCTTGAAACTCGGCGAGGGCCACAATGTCCGGTACGTCGTGCTATATGGATGAAACAAAATATTAGACATATGTCTTTTCCTTAGGTAGAAAAAAAAGGAAAAGAATAGTGGGAGAAACACGCACATCGCTACTTAGCCGCCCCATCTCCCGCTGCACGGTGTCGGCGACAATGACTTCACTGCCGGGCAATCGGTTGAGCCACATGCCGACGAGGTTGAAGCAATTTGCCAAGGGCACCGAAACGTCCGGTTGTGTCATCTGCAGCTGGTGGACTATGGGCGGAAGGCACTGCTTGTCGCGGGCCATGCGCCGTGGCCAGGTCCGCAGCACGCTGCTGATAAACTGCAACGTCGGCGGCGGGATGATTTTGGGTGTTTCACCGGCCGCGGCCACTAGGGGTTGTAGCCACCGGTCACGAATCCGGTCGGCCGGTCCCAGTGGAACCAGTGCCACGTCTGCGAAACTCAGTCGTACAGACGCGCTGTTCCGTATCTGCTGCTGCTGCTGCTCCTCCTGGTTTCCAGCGACACGGGGTAGGAAAGGCGGAGGTGAAAAGCTAGCTGGGGTGTTGGCCGGAGCGTTAACCAAAGCCGATTCTCCCGAGGCATCAGCAGAGGCGTCGCAGGGTGATGGCCGGCTTGGTGTCAGCGTGAGTTGTCCTGCTGACGGGAAGTCCCAGGGAAGCGGCAGGGAACTGCCGTCGTGCAACGGCGTGAGTAGGGCCGCATGGTCGCCATAAGTGGCATTGGCTGCAGTGCTAGCAGCTCCGCCACTAATACCGGCGCCGGAGCTAGTGCCGGAGCCGGCTTTCGGTGAACCGGGCGTCACGACTGTCGGCCTCAAATAATGACAGGGCCGCTTGTGTCGAACGCACCGCAAGCATGCCGGCCTTTCCAAGCCACACCGGACCTTGGATCGGCTGCATTCTTCGCATGCTTTCTTTCGTGGCCGTGTGATTCTCATTGTAGGTGAAGAGCTGCACTGGTGGTTCATTTTCGTCGAGCTCGGGCGATGAACCCCATAATTTTCATCGATGGTGAAGGTTGTACGGGGTACGGATAGTTTCGGAGTTCGGAGTACGATTGCTCGTTTCGGCAGACGGGAGTCGGATTTGGATGGAGTCGACTTTGGGAGAGTTAGTAAGCCATACCCAACGAAAGTACTCAATAGTGTGATCGGGATTCCGAACCTCGGGACTACCTCGTATTACGCACACGTAAAATATCGAAATTCGACTTGCCGTATAGACGTATAATAGAAATGCCAACTGCTTCCTGCTTCCTCGTTTTTGCTACCAATTTGACGTGACTATTAGACTGAAAGAGTTGGTAGATTATTGGATTCAAAGTAAGATATTCGTTTTTAATGTACGCAGTGGATATTTGACTGCGGAAGAGCCTGTTTGGCCGCTCTCTGAACTGGCTCGCCAACGGGAAAATATTTCCATATCCTGCCCTTGGCTTTAAAGAAGTCAATTTGCCTTGTAGCCATCAGACCTCGTTGAAAGGCGAAACTGTGGAAACAGACAGTGTTCTGACACCGGGCGACATGGATATGCCTAGGAGCTGGCCAACGTCGACAAAGCTGATTGTGACGTTTAATATAATACTGTTGACTTTTAGCTTTTATAACGCGTCGGGCCCTCTTTACACCGGGAAGTAATGGCATCGAGGCAATGTTCGGTAACAGTGCGGCCGTCGGGACGCTCGGTCTGTTGCTGTTTGTCATTGCCCACGGCATTGGACCCTACTTGTATACGATCCGGCGAGTCTCCCCTTTTTCGAAATTTTTCCACAAGAATTTTGCAAAGTAGCTTACAATCAAAAACGCTTTGCTAACAACACCCCTTTATATTCAGGAACCATTGGAGGATGTAGTCCGCGGCACTCTGGCTTATTGCTGGGATCACTGCATTTGTGACGGTATTTGGTTTCTTCAGATATCACGGCGTCTTTGTCGGCGTCACGATATCTGTGTTAGCATAAAACTGCCCGCCGTGTTTTTCCTACAACCGTGTGTTTTTAACCCGGCCATCACGGTCTAGTCGGAAGCAGCCTTGATGCCGGCCAGGTCGGAGCTGTGTGCATTCCGATCTGCTTGTTTATCTTTGCGTGGACCTCTCAGGAAGAGTAAGCAGTCTATATTGGGCTTCTAAGTAAGATTTCATTACTTTTTGCTAATGCTTGCACCGCAAGTGATCCGGTCCCTCGTAATTGGTTGGGCGTCCAGTACGCTGGCATATATTTCCGCCGTCATGATTCCTATCTTACTTCTATTGGAGCGTGTGAGCTAGTTTTTTTGTTCTTTCCTTTTCCGCTTGTAGGGTTATCGACTGATCTGTCGGTTTTTTTTTCAGTGTGGAAAGAAATGCGTTTCTGGAGCAAATGTGCGAACTGGGCAGCAGCGGCACCAATCTTAACAATATCTTACGTTACAGAACGCTGATCAGAGCACCCGTCGCTTTGAAATTAGTTCTGTTATGCTCAGGGGCTCTAGACGGTGACTGGCATTCTGTGGCGTTATTGGCTTTGAGATTAAAAAGTGAAATTGTGATTCAGCGCATCGAACAAGTCAGAATAGACTGCTTCTGCCCTACTTTTTACCATTCGCAATTCCCTGTTTGTATGCCGCCAGTGCCCTCTCCCGTGCCTCGTGGTGCTGTACGATCGGCTCCGGATAACCGGAGGCACGTAGCTTCTCCACATCACCGCGTGCATAGGGCTCGTGGATAGCAGCACTGCCGTCTTCGATGCTGCTTCGCAGCTCCGGCACCCACTGCCGAATGTACCTGCCGTCCGGGTCGAACCGCTCACTCTGGAGTATGGGATTGATGATGCGAAAGTACGGCTGGGGGTCGACGCCAACACTGGCCGCATACCCCCATCCGCCGTTGTTGTTCGAAAAGTCGCCGTCGATCAGGTGCTCCATGAAATACTTCTCGCCCATCCGCCAATCCAACAGCAAGTCTTTGGCGAGAAAGGACGCCACGATGATGCGGCAGCGGTTGTGCAGCCAGCCCTGATACCGGAGCTGGCGCATGGCGGCGTCGACAATCGGGTACCCCGTGCGGCCTTCCGTCCAGGCCGCGAAGCGATCCTGGTCGTACGACCACTCAATGTCGGCGTAGGCGGGCTTGAACGGTTTGTTCATGCATACGTACGGCCACCCGACGAGGACGTGCCGGTAAAAGTCGCGCCAGGCGACCTCGCGGGCCCACGATTGAAACCCTTCGTTGCCGCTGTCGCCACCGTCAAGGGATACAGCCGCCGCACGGGTCCGCGCCGTCTGAACGGCGGTCCGGGCACTCAGCGCACCGCTGGCCAGGTACGGCGACAGCGTGGACGTCGCATCGCGGGCCGGAAAATCCCGGTACGCGGCGTACGCCGTAAGACGCTCGTCGCAAAATCTATTGAGGCGTGCCATGGCCTCGTGCTCGCCCGCGGGCCACAGCGTGCGGAAGCGTTTCGCTTCCTCCTTGTCCAGGCGCTTGTTTTTTGGTGCGTGAGGTACTGGACAGTCGAAGAGTGTGGAAATTTTGTCTCGGACACCCGCGGGCTGCGCTGCGGGTGGCTCGGCGAGGTCCACTAGGAGATCCTCGTGCTGATGGATATGTTGCATCCACGCACGGTACCAAGGCGTGAAGACGGCATATGGCCTTCCGTTACCGGTACTGCTTGTGAGAGTGCCCGGCGGCACAATGCACGTGTCGTGGACGACCGTCATAGCTATGCCCTGTGCGGCGCACCGACGCACCAGTTTGGCGTCCCGCCGCAGTTCGTCGACCTCGTACTCCATGTTGGCAAAGAGATGGCTGGCCCCCCACGTCTCCAGCCGCGCGAGGACACGGTCCGGTACCTGCCGTCTTTTGTCGGCCGTCTCGATCCACAGTGGAATGTTCAGCGCGGCCAGGTCTGCTTGGAGAACGTGCAGCGTACGTAAGATCAAATCAACGCGCGCGGGCGACCGCAGGTGGGCCTCCCAGTCCTGCGGACTGACCACGTAGAGACAGATCAGCGGCACGCCTGCTGCGCGAGCCTTTTCGCTAGCCATAGCTAGGGCGCGGTTGTCACGCATGCGCAGGTCCGTCTTAAACCAGTGCACGACGGCGTCCTTGGGCTGCACCTGCATCCTCTGGTCGGCGGTCTCGTCCAGGGCGTCTTGCAGTTCGTCAATGGGCTTTGGCAGCTTGCCGCTAGCGTATGCGCTGGCACGCTTATTGGACATTTCCGGCGGGTAGTACCGCCGGAGGACGATGCCATGGTCTCCAGACAATGCGTGACGGGGGTGTGGCTGGTGAAGGGCGTCATGCTTGGCCGTCTTAGCCTTCTTTCGCCCGTTGGGTCCAGATGAGGACTCTCCAGACGGCGACGTTCGGCTCGCGGAAGCTTTGCGCTTAGAGGAAGCATTTTCGCGAGGCATGCTGGGCAGCAGCGATATGGCGGGCCGGATGCGTGCTTCCAAACGGATGGCTCGAGAAAGGGTGGACAACATGAAAATTGATTTTAAAATATAGCTACGTGTACGATATAAACCTAGACGCTGTCAGAGCGGATGGGCCAAATAAATGACCCGTATGAAGGGAGGGAGGGCTGCGGCTGTGATCTGGCGCCGATCATCTCGCTCTGTGTAATGTTATGACGTTGTGGTGACGAGCCAAAGCGGATCTGGTGGGCGCTACTCAGCAATTCCGTTCCTATGGAAACCCAGCAAGTCTCGGCGTACGCGGCTTACATGTTTTTTTTTGTAGAATTTAGGCAATGCTGCTTCAAACATCTAAAGTTTGTCCGTATTTAATATTTTGTATAATTCTCAGCACTTGTAATCGTGTGGCAGCGATGCTAAACCTTGGAAATAAGCCTTCAACATGCTGGGTCAGATGGGGACCCTGAGAAATACAGCAGGTCAGTCATGTGCCAATAATACACTGGTCGCAACAACACACTGTCTAGCAAGCTCTTGGCTGTAGAAAGGCAGCCAGCTTGTTAGTTTTCGTCTGACCAAAGGTTTGAGTCTTGTTTAATCCAGTAGGAGCAGAGGGGAAATGTCGTGAGATTCAACGAATGAACGGGCTTCACCTGTAAAGAGAACGGAATGCCGGGCCATGAGCTTCTGAACGGGGCGAGCAGTGCTGTCAAACAAACACTCACCTGCCATATCGCTCATGAGCACAACAATTGCACTGTTTTGCAGCACATTTTTGCCTACTGCAGCCAATCCGACGACTCCACGTACAGCTCTCTGTGGGTAGTGTTGCATCTACAGGGGTGTCATTATACTTGTACATACATACTGCATAACTCCGCAGAGAGCGAGTACCTGTCGTACATGGAAGGAAAGATGCGGCTGAAGTCTCATAATACGACACATATCCGGCCGTACTCCTCCGCCGTAAAATGAAGAAAGCCTTGTCACTATTCATCTGCCATTAGCGGTGCCCCAAAAGCACCTCTCCAGCCGACAAATATTGTCATTTTTTGACATACAGAACAATACCAGCCCGCATGACAGTTCCCAAAATGAGCAGCGTTGCAAGCTCTATCCCGGAGATTCACCATCTGCGGCTCATCACGGCGGCTGCGCTTGGGCAAGAGCTACGCGTCCAAGCCATCCTTTCCGAGGTACAATCCCGGACGTTGTTTATAGACAGCGACACACTGCGGCAAGCCCTCCAAAAGGCCGCCGCCAAAGGAAGCTTGCCAGTCGTCCGTCTGCTAATCGAGCGGGGCGCCGAGACGAGTCTGTGCCGCAGAAATGAAATCCCCCCACTGTTCAGGGCGGTCGAAGGCCGACATCTGTCGGTAGTGAAGGCGCTGTTGCAGGGCGGGGCCAGCCCCGACTGGCACCGGTGGAAGGATGGAGTCACGGCGTTGTTTATTGCGAGTCAACGTGGTTTCGTCGACATTGCCACTGCATTGTTGGCGGCAGGCGCAGATCCTTCGGCGCGTGATCACCAAGGGCGTACGCCGCTACTATTTACAGCCTCCGAGAAGTCGGATAATTGGAACGAGGCGACGTTGAGGATTCTGCTCGACAATGGAGCCGACATCGAGTCACGCGATCACATCGGGCGAACAGCGCTTCTCTGGGCGGCTGCGGGCGGCAAGGTGAAGTTAGTGGATGCCCTTCTGAGCGGTGTGCTGAACCAGACCGCCGATGTTTCTGCGCGGAACAATAGAGGTACCACGGCGCTCTTCCTTGCCGCACAGCACGATAACGAAGAGTTGGTCGACCTATTGCTCAAGAAGGGTGCCAACACTCACACGGTCGCTGACGGCGGGTGGACAGTCCTCCACACCGCCGCTCGGAACGGCTATGCAGGCGTAGTCAGCCGACTTCTAGAGGCGGGCGCCGTTATTAATGCTCGATTGGCAAACGGGATGACAGCGTTGCATTGGGCAGCCATGAATGGGCATACCAATGTAGTGAAGCTCCTGCTGAAAAGGCCGGAGGTCGATCTGGAAATCAAGGACAGGTTCAACCGGACTCCCATGCTCTGCGCGGCCGAGAAGGGGTTTATTGATACGGCGCTCGACTTGTCACCCAGCCTGGCCCGTGAGCGCAGGTTGTCATCAGCGGCACGGGGTGCATGCCAGGGTTTTCAAGCGACGATTGTCGATTTCGGCAGTTTCCGGGACGGCAAGAAACTGCTTGTCTTGAAGCACTCGGTCTACGACGTTCTCTACGGCCGGGAAGAGTTTGCTGCTCGCCCACGGGTTCCCATATGGCCAAACCACGTTAAATACCGGCCAACCTTTCGGTGGATTCACTTGCCTGCTAACAATGTGCGTTCTAATACTACGCCTTCGATGCCTTGGCTATAACAAAGCGAGCTGACACTGCTTTAGGTTTCCTGGGCCGAGGTACTGGCATCCTGTTTAGTCTGTTTCCGCCACATACTCGGCCATCCTGTCTTCTGACCAGTTCACAGACCCTTTTTGAGCGGGCACTTACTGAAAGACGTTACCGAGACTTTGAGTCATTCAAATCCTTGGATGCCTGCTTTGATCAGGAACAGCGTGGGCCGTTAGGACATGAACGCTTCATGAGACCGTTTTGTCAACGCGTCGTAGCCCCACGAGCAGAGCCAGCCGTGGCCGGCAGAAACACCGCCCCGGAGAACATTGTTCTTTTTGTACGTCATCGGACTGCTGGTATTTTGCTTCAATGCTCACATGTGCTGACGCCTTTGCAGGTGCCGTTTCTCCACTACGAGACCGTTGAAGGGCGTGAAAAGATGGATAACGCAGTCAAGCATACCCTGCACGGTAGGGCCGAAAACACACCAGGGCGTTACTTGTCGCCGGACGTTCAGCTTGTCAGTGGATACTTGAACAGCGAGCGGCCCGTCCACGTTCGCAGAACGCTCGACCAGTACTTTTACTCGTCTGTCGACTCTTCTGCGAGGGACAAAGACCAGGTTGTTTCGAGGTACTGCGATCAACGCGGCTTGGAACGCAGAATGCTTATGGTGGATCAGTTGTGGCTCTGGGTACTGGGGAAAGGTGCGTAAGGGCTTTGCTTGAACCCTGAGCGTATTTCGCGAGTCCCACACTCACCAAACCCGTCCTACAGATCTTGTCGTTACCTGCTTCGCGGAGCGATGGGAGCGGCCCAAACGAGACCCGCTGAATGTCCTCGACAATATTATAGAGAGTATCAACGGCGAGCAGGGTATCACATCTGCCTACCACCTTGCAACGCTCATAGTAAGCCACTGCTGCAATATCTTTGACCGCCCTCGCGTCGAACAGGACTACCGGTTCTTCGATATGTTCGGGAGCTCGATCGGCGTGATCATCAGCCGCCAGGCTGCGCTCCTACGGACTTTTTACCAAGTATCCGAGCTGTCGACCCGGTGGCTGCGGAATCGACAGCGCCGAAACGACCGCGGTCGTCACACGGTCCGGAGACAATTCTCGCAGGGGGAACAGGACCACGTTCTCGACGCGTTGCTCGACCTTGGCGACGAGTCTTCGATGCTAAACGAGATAAATGATATCCGCGACGAGCTCAACATCATCGATACAATACTCGGCTCGCAGATGGCAATAGTAGAAACGTTCGAGTCGGCTGTGACAGAAGCTCTAACCGAGGAACTCCACGGGAATGCAGCAGCACCGCCAGGAAAACAACCCACTACCAAGGATCCCGTCGTGGGATTGAGGAAGCGATGGCGAGAGCAGAAGAGGCTGATCGAAACACGCCTCCGCGACCTAGAGAGGATGGACAGGCGTGCCGAAAACACATACACAAGCCTACGATCGCTGCTGGAGCTCAAACAGATGCAATCCAACGCGCTCGAAGCCAAGTTTGCGCGCGACCAAGCCGTCACGGCGTCCAAGCAGGGACAAGCAATTCTTGTTTTCACGGTTGTGACGATCGTGTTCCTCCCTATGTCCTTCGTGGCCACCCTTTTTACGATCAACATCGACACGTGGAGCGATCCGCTGACGCTCCGGTATGTGGCAAAGTATACGTTTGGCATTGGCTTGGGAATATCCCTTCCCTTGGTCGTGATGGTGCTCACGGTGACACATATCGTTGCCACCGTAAAAGGCTTTCTTGTCGGGGCCAAGAACTGTCTTCTCTGGTGTTCGCAATCGTTCAGCGGCGACGATGATAGACTGAACGACCGTGACGGAGACGAGGTGGCGGCCTTTGCATTCAGAGGTGGTGGCCTGTTCCCAGAGAACGGATTGGCCCGCTCTAGCCCGTATTACCCTTCCAAAAACCACGAAGAGTCGACGGCACGAACGCCTGCAATACCAGGCGAAAAATGAAATCCACAGACACGCTTCCGTGGCAAAGGCAATTCGGTCCCATGGTTAAGACGAACTGTGACTGGAGGGAGCGGCGAAAGAAGCGACGATTCTAAGACCGAGGAGAATAATTTTTGAGGGAAGAGATCACATGCATCTTCTATACCAAAAAGTGAAGCGGTTTCAACGCTTATCAGGGGATTCTTTTCACCACAAATTATATAAATTATCGGCGTAAACGCTTCACGTACCCTGACAGCTATATTCTGATGAACCAAGTATGCATATGTATACGGCATGGAATCGATTCACTCTCAGCCAAGGACGACACCAACGAGGAACGGCAAGACGAAGAAACTCGTCTGCATCCATCCGACTGTCACCTGCATAGCCTACACGTCGACGGGCGGGTCTTCGCCGCCGCCGCCGCCGGGTCCTAGGCCGCAGGAGTCATCACCGTCCAAAGACACCGCGATGTTTGTAATCTCGATCACGTTGGTTAGGCCAGTAGCGCCGGCATTGCCGGATAGATCGATTACGAGCTGGGCAAGGGGTGTTGTCGCCGTGTAGACAAAGGTGAACAGCAGCCATGTGTTGAGAGGATCTCCACTGGTGGGGCAAGGCACGCTGACGCTGCCGAGCGAAATGGTGAAATCCGGAGATGGGCCGGCGCAGGCGACGATGCGGTACTCGAGTCTCACGCGATAGGTGCTGCCTTCCGTGAAGAGACCCACGTTTGTGCTGATCCGGGCGTCGTTCGGGTCCGTGCCCACCAGGGCGAGGGCGACGCAAGAGTCGTAACCGCCACAGTCGTCGGCGAGGTACGAAATCGTCGCCGGGCCGTTCACCGTGCCGGCCCAGAGCAACCTGGCGTCGCTGAGTTCGCCGTCGGTGACGAGGTTGCCACAGGGCGGCGTGTAGGATGGAACGGATGGGAGCGCTGAGGACGACGCCGACGAGGACGGCCCGCAGGCGGCCGCAATGAGCGTGACCTCGGTGATCTGGACAATGTCGAGCTGGTCGGCGCCGTAGCCGGGGGAGGACAGCGTACAGGCCACGTTGACAAAGTCGCGCGATGCGACGTACGGAAAACCGTACGTCCGCCACGGACCGTCGGCAAGCAAGTCGACGCGGAACTGCACGGTCACCTGGTCATTGAGCACGCAGCGGATATCAAAGGGGTTACCGCCGTTGGCGACGATGCGGTACCGGACCGAGAAGTGGTATGTCTGGCCCGCGGTAGTGCCGTGGACGACCTGGCTGAGCTGTACGGAAGCGGGGGACGCCGCGCCGGGCAATTGCAGCTGCGCACAAGAGCCGTAGCCATCGCAGTTGTTCAGGTACGTGACCAAGGCCCCACCCGTCTCGGAGTCGCCCCAGTGGAGCTTGCCGGTCAGCAGGTCGCTGTCGGCGACGAGGTTGTCGCAGGGGTTGGGAACGGTGGAGGGAAGGCTGACGGACGACAAAGGTATCGACGGTTCGGAAAAAGGCGGGAAGAAAGAACTTGAAGAAGACGACGGCGGCGTGTAGACGGCAGCCGAAGAGGGTAATGAGAGTAACGACGAAGATGGCGAGGGCAACAGGGAGGGCGGTGGTGTCGCCTTACAGGGTGTGGCAACCGTGCCGCGGGCTCCCAGTAGGGCGCTGACGGCGAGGAGATACAAAGTCTTCATGCTTGCAGCATAAGCAGCTCCTTGGAATTTTCTATGGAAAGGATAAAAAAGAGGAAGGGAAGACTATGCAACGAAGACGAACGAAACGAGGGAAAGGTGCTGGGACAGCTTTGGAAAGAGACATCACGTCGACGATGGGCGATTGAATCTCTTTATGGAATTCGCAGACCTAACTCAGGTTTTTTCTTCAACCGCCGTTATGGTGATCACTGTAAGCTATGTAAACGATAATACGTACGTCCGAGACCCTGCTTGGGCTGAAAGGTGGCGTTTTCCGCTGTGCAGCCGACCCCAGAAAGAGTACGATATTTTGGCATATGCCGCAGTTCGTCACGAATTTTTAACAGCAAGGCAAAAGAGAACGACAAGGGGAGTATTCATTGGCGAAGAAAGATAGCTAGTTTTCAACGAGAGACGTAAGCTTGGTTGAGCAGCATAAAATCTCGTGCACAAAATTTTCCAAACACACGCTCTTGAGAGGTAATCATGTACCCTGTTTTATTATTTCGCCCTCGTGTTCAACAGAAAGATCTCGGATATTATTGAAAAAGGACTCGAATAGTATTATTGCTGCAGGTGGGAGGAGTAAATATTGAAATATTGTTTTTAGGGTCTTGGCTTCCATCTCTTTTGGGACGAGGCTGAGAAGAGGTCTAGGGGGAAAAAACATAAATTCATAGCAGTGGGCACAAGGCTTTGTTCGATCTGTGTGCTAATGTACGATATTGACCAGGCCAACGCAAACATTCTCAATTATCTGTGTCCTTGTTGGCTTCCTACGCCATATACTATGTCTACACGATATTCAAAAGGCTGCAGATTAAACCGCTAACTCGTACGGAAAATGGCAAAATACTTCTACATTATTCTAATTTGACATCGCGACTTTCGCTTCTAGATATGTTGCGTGTTCCTGCACCGACAAGACCGACGTTATCAACCCTAACTCGCTGCATGTAGGTCTGGGTTGGGCGTGTCCACTGTCAACACCGTCCCGTTGTCGAACACCGTGCCAGCCTTGAGAACCGCGGCACGACCCAAGTGGAAGCCAGGTGGTGGGGAGGGATCAACGGTGCCGTTGGCGTAGATGATTCCCAGGAAGACGTGACCGTTTGCGGCGCCCTGGCCAGCGAACGCCGGAAGCGTGTTGCCAGCCGGCCGCGACACGGGCTTGCGTAGCAGAGGATGTTTCCCCGGACTAACATCGCAGTTTTGGCTGACCATGTACAGGTTGAGACCGATGGCCAAGACACGAATCTCGGCGCCAAGCTCGTCCGGAAAGCTACCCTCGTGCAGGCGCTGGTAGCCAATGTAGTCCTCGAGAATGACACTGGGCCACGTCTCGGGGCTCATGGCGTTGAAGGCGTCCCAGTACAAGGCCGGGTTCGTCAAAAGAATGCCAATGGTCGACAGGCCGTAGAAGTTGGCCGTGAGCAGGTCCGGCGTGCACTGCCACTGCATGATGAGCAGGTTGTCCGCCTGGCCGTTGTCTCGGGTGATTGTATTCATGTGGGCGATCTCGGCGGCTGAATTGGATTCTGTGTCCCCCTTTTGGGCCCAGTAGTCGTCGCGGTCGAGGTACGAAGGGCCGTGATAGATGCCTGACGATGTCTTGTCGACGGGGACACCGTCCTGTAGGCGGCCGTCGGTCATGAGGAGGACGCAGCCGGCACCGCCGTTCTTGTCGAAGAACGCCTGAGCCTTCTGCTCACCAAACTTGGTAGGCTCAGCCGCCATGCCGGGGCAGCGGTTGTTGATGCGTTCGAGCTGTTTATAAAAGTCGTTGGCCTTGTCGGCGTTCCAGTACCTGCCCTTGCCCGCCGGCACATTCGTGTTAAGGTCGACCATATACTTGATCCACCAGACGATGATCTCGCCGGGGCTCTCGGCCGTGAACTTGTTAATGTCGTCGATCAAACTGTCAAGCGTAGCGCCCGTGGCCCCCAGGGGCGCGTCGTTGGTCTCTTCGTTAACGTGAGCGGCCCAGTAGCCGCCGTCTCGGACGCTGACGAGCCGCATATCGAACCAACGAGAGCCGACGCGGAGCTGGTCGTACATGCCCAGGCCCTGCGTCTGCGTGTTGCTTGAATCACCGAGGCCAATCCAGGCATTGCTGATGGTGCTCATGCCGGCGTCGTGCGAGCCGGGCATGACAATGTGTCGGAGCTGGCGGTCCTTGAGGACGTCGTAGAGCTGGTGCATCCAATCGTTCGGCCCAAACTGAAGTGACGTGATGTAGCCATAGTCCTCGCTGCCGGTGATGACGAGGGTAACTGGGATCTCCTGGCCCGGATCCTTGTATTCCCGCTGGC